>OU452221.1:12815191-14015191 GCA_911728455.2 Marthasterias glacialis
GCTGTTGTTGTTGTTGTTGTTGTTGTTGTTCTTGTTCTTGTTCTTGTTCTTGTTCTTGTTCTTGTTCTTGTTCTTGTTCTTGTTCTTGTTCTTGTTCTTGTTCTTGTTCTTGTTCTTGTTCTTGTTCTTGTTCTTGTTGCGGTTGTTTTGCTCATGCACAATAGAACAGTACTGTCAACTATAGCCTACGCTTGAAAGATAAAAAAAAATGGTCGTAATAATACAAGCTTTACTTAAACAATATTTTCATTTTTAAGTTTTTTACTTTATTTATTATAATACCAGTATCAATTTTCCAGAGAAATGCTTTTCTGTCAAATACTGCCGTGTGTGTGTGGCGCACTCGGTGTGTTTAGTTTTGGTTTGCAAAATCAACCTAAACGGACATGGACATGCCCAAAATCCTTGAGCAACTACAATTATTCCCGGAGTTTTCTTGATGAAGTGGTTTAGTACGGTGTGTTTATTGGAAACAAAACAAAAATTGAAAACATTTAAACTTTCAACAACAAAACCACAACAAAACCACAAAATACAAAAAACAAAAGAAAAAATCGTAACTTTCTTAACTAAATATAAAAATGGTTTCAGTATGAGCTGCATGATACAGAGAAAAAGACGACTGAAATATACAAAATTAATTTACTCTTTAAAATAAAAAAAATAAAAATAAAAAAATAAAATGTAAAATAAAAAAACTATAAAATAGAGTAATAACAGCGTGGTTTCAATACGACACGCCTGAGATATAGAAATTTACATAATCTGAGTAATGAAATATGTAGGCTATATTCATAAAATTTAAAAAAATATATAAATATAAAATTGTATAGTAACAATGTGGTTTCGATACGACACGCCTGAGATATAGAAATTTACATAATTTGAGTAATGAAATAATCCATACGAAGACTGTTTATAATTTATGCATTGGCAATAATGCTTCAGTTTTAAAATACAAATACTTTTTAGCCAATATTACAATATTAGTACAATATTACTTCAAACGGGTTTATTATTCATGAATATTGCCATTCTGAAAACTACTCTTCGATTTATAAAGCAAAAAGTCCTAGATGATTGTGTATATTTTAAAACAATTTTAGTATAACTAATTAGTTTGTTCAATCGTTCATTAGTGTATTCATTTCTTTTGCTGTGTTGCACTTTCGGTGTTTTCCAGACTCGGGTCTGGACACTTTTATTCCAGAGTTTAGAGTTCCCATGGTTTAAAAGAAATATTTGAAAATGTTGAACATCAGATATCAAAAACTTTTCTTATTGAAACTTTCATCAGGGACTGCCGTATTTATACAAAAAAAGGCCACACAATTCTTGTTCCTTTTATATCAAATGTAACTTTATGAACTTGGCTGATTTTCAAATGGAAGTTTCTATGAATTAGAAATGTGTTTTGTTAATATTAAGTAATGTTTGATTTATTGTCTTTGTTTGTTTGTGGACTTCGCATTATGGGAAAACAAAACTACAGAAAAGAAGGTTTGTGATAACACCGTGTAAATTGGTCCATCGTGAGTTTATTACGCCAAAGGTTTCTGTCAGAACCACCATGTCGTGGCCGAGTGGTCTAGAGCATCGACTTCAACAAGTTCTGATGGCTGAGTCATCAGACTTCCAATCTCGGTGGTCACACCAGAAACCTGTGGGCAAATGATGCTGCCGGTGCTGCTTACTCCAAAGGAGTTGAGATGGTTTCAGAAATGCTTAAGACTCAATGAACAGTAACCGTAGAAATAGACCTTTATCATGGTGCGGCAATCTTGATTTTCTTCCATTCAAACCAATGTAACCAAACCGAGGCTGGAAGGGCAAATAGTCTGGTTCCTTTTTGTACAATGAATGTTAGCATATATTGCTGTTATTAGATACAGGAAACATGACCAAGATGGTTGCAGCATGATAAAGGTCTATAGTGAAAGGCGATTTGATACAATGTTAAAAAATACATAGATTAATTTGATCAATATTGTGACATGGTGTCACCACAAGCCTTACTTGTTACATTTCTCATGCATTTTGACTGACAACCGTCACTTACAAGTAAGGCTTTCAAGCATTACCGCACCGCTTACAAAACGCTCATGATACTATCATGCCATCATGATAGATCATCCACTCTTATAAGCGAGGCGGATTTAGAACGGGTTATTCAGAACGGTATTATGAGCAGTTTATAGCTTATGCGTTGTTGCTTGAAAGCATAATAGACTGACTGTGGCTAGTCGAACCGGTTCCATTTCTATGCATATTTGACTTGGTTGGTATGGTTCCCATTTCCAGGGAGGGTCAGCTGCCGTGTGTCCATGGAGTATGTTTGCCGGATGGTAGGTGTGGCTGTCAAGCTTGCTGGGCTGGACCATCATGCAACGAGAGAAGTAAGTAACTCACCCGTACAATACAGTCGTTTTCTTAAATTTTTATGAGATCGTTTAATAGAATCCAATTCAAATATTTGGTTTGTCTGTAATAGACAAGAGAAAATGATAAATTTCATATGTAATGATGTCAAACTATTCCTCTCGCCAAAGTGTAATTTTCTTCCACCGAGCTACGTACTACCTTTGAGAGAAAAATGAGAGAATCAACTTGGCAGGCAGAAAATGATGTATAGACTAATCCGAGCAGCTTGTTCATGGGCGTTTACACCACCGCAACTATGGCCGCTGCGCGCGTCGAGGCACACGCAACGTGAATCTTCCACGCTGATTGGTACCATAGATATTTTATTCTATATCTATGATTGGTACATACGCACGCTGACGCGCGTGTCGTGTCACACGTGCGTGCGGAGGCCATGGCTAGGTAGTCTGGTTCCCCGACCAAAGATTCCCTGACGACTCTTGTTAAAAATCTTAGGTCAGGCATTATCCAAAGCTAAACATAGATTATGACGCACCATATATAGATATTCGTTGACGATGTCATTGGATAAAAAAACGGAACGCTGATGACGGGCCTCATTTACTTCAAAAAGCCTGGGATAATCAGTTTTAAAAAATGTTACAAATACATTCAAATATAGTTTTGAATTTTATTGGAGTAAAAAAGAAAAGAAAAACGATAATGGGATGTGTCTGCAAATTGTTTGAATTTTTATCAACAAAAATAATTTCCGACCATCAACGACACTGTCCGAATGTTGACGACAACGAGTTCGGAGCATTTCGGATATTTTCGGAAAAGGAGGAATTCCTCCTTTTTTTATCACGTGACATTTAGGTGATACCTGACCCTAAAATCGACAGAGAATAGTCGGAGATTTTTCGGTCTGGGAACGAGATTAATGGCTTGGCTGCGGTGGTGTAAAACACCATAAACGAGCTCTACTCGGATTGGTGCATACCTTAAAAAAAAATACTGTGGCCCTGAAAATGCCCAGACATTGGTTTAATTAGTGATGCTTAAAAAACTTTGTACAGCCATGCAAAAATGTTAGGCATATTCTTCCAAAATTTTGATAATTTTGTCTTTCAAAACGGACAATATTTCAGATTTCTGGGAAAGAAATGACGATTCTTGTGTACGTTCAAGATCAAATTTGCACGTAATGTTTTTACCTGCGGTTTTATTTATTTATAATTTTTTCTCAGCGTAGCGATTCGGGATAGATTCAACCGAGTTAATATGTTTTAATGTCGAACTTGCAAGCGGAAATATGGTGTTCCATATTATGGTGCCGCTCCTTTGGAGAAAAAAAAATAAGCGTCGCATTAGAATTTTTTGCGTCGCATCAGAATTATTCCCGTCGCATTAGATTTTTTCCCCGTCGCATTTATGTGTGCGTTCGTATTTATTATAATATTTTTTACTGGCAGGGAGGCGCGGATCCATCGAAATAAAAAACAAACCAGAATATTCTGCAGGGGTTATTATCGAACATAAAAAATCCGAAGGACCCGTGCCCCCACCCCTCCAAATATCATGGATTCATCCCGACTGTCTATAGTCTATAGTGTATTTTTATGTCAGTTTGCCCTAAAAAATCACACGCACACATAATTTTTTTCTACATAAAATGCACAGTCAGGGTGGATCCATGATATTTGGGGGGGGGGGGGGGGCACGGGCCCTTCGGAATTGTTTATGTCCGATAATAACCGCTGCAAAATAGTCTTCTTTAAATTTTGGCGTCAGTGCAGGTGAAAAGGTCGACCATTGCCAGTCCATTATGTGTATACTATGAAACTACCGTTTGTATTAAAGCAAAAATCAAATGCATATACAAATGTGTCCATAGCTGTTTTACGGATTGGATATTGAATGAACTCCACGAGAAACTAGTGATAATATTATTGTGCCATCTCTGTAAACTAGGAAAATATTTTAACAAACTTTTCAGGCAATCCACACGCACCGGTTTTTAATCATCAGTCGGCATACGAAGAGTACATTTCACTGGATGAACCAACCGACTATCCCTTCCTGTACGTCCATGCAAGTGACAAAGATGATGCCCTGTGCGGCGTGGCTTTGAAAACACAATGCCCATGCTCAGAAGTCCAGTATTCATTGGACGATCAAGAAAATGGCGGGAAAACGTTCGTGATTGACTCGAAGACGGGCGGGCTCAGCGTTGCCTTGGGTGCCAAACTCGTGCCCAATAGTATGCACAAACTGAAAGTGTTTGCGAGGAATGGGAACGACCGTGAGATGGAAGGGTCAGTAGAAGTAGTCGTCAGAGTCAGCGATACGTACCTAAGAGATCAGTCATCATTCAAACAAAGAAAACTACTATCTTCTCTTGAGGTCAGTGGAAATACTGTTTTCAAGACGCTCAAGTATTACTGATGTTGCAAAAGCTGAACCACATTAATGATGCCTAAAATCACAGACATAGTGTAGACCTAATTATATTCACTGTTGGATATTTAAAACAATAATGATTTGTACCAACTGCAGCTGTGCGATCAACAACATTGAACATAAAGTAACTGTAACGTAATTGGGTTTTTCTTTACTATAGACTGTGTAAGTCTCGCGCGTATTCGAATATTTTTGGGACCATTTTGGTCCCACACACATTGCTGTAACATGTAAAGGAAACAAAATCACGCACTTTAACGGACCCTTATGTTCGAATACGCGCGAGACTTACACAGTCTATTGGCATCAAAACTCACAATTAAGGGCACAAGTGGTGAAATTTGTCATAAATATTGGCGTCAATATTCACGAATTCGAACACAAATCGTGAATTTTGTGGGAAATATTGGCGTCAATGTAACTCACGACTCAGCTGGGGTTCAAGCCATGAATATTGACGTCATTATTCGATGTTCCTTCAGGACCAACACATATATCAGAAAATCTTCATCGAGAGCCTTGAAATTTGATTATTTTCAAACAGCAAACCGAGAGGACCAAATTTGTCGAGAGATTTGTTTTTCTTACCCGAAGGGCCTGATTTTTTTCTTGCACGTTTCATTTTATTGCTGTCTTGTGCTTCAACTGAACTGAAGCAAAACATCAGGGGCGTCGCTGTCCCCGTCCACCTCCCAAACCAAAAAAGGTGACTACAGCGCTGAGCGAATACAATTCAAACCAAACGGCTCTGTTTTACTGGAAAATGATAACCATGATAATAATTATCGTTTTGATTTTTGTCAACGCTATTTCCCCCAATAGTACTTGGACCTGAATCAATCAATCGACATCTCATTCGTGCCCACCCCTGATGACTTGACGATCGGGGTCTTGACTGAAGGCTCTCGTGTCGACTGCGAGCTGACCATCGTCATTCCTGAGGCCGCTGTGGTCCAGGACATCCGCGTGGAGATTTTCACGGAAGACGGCAACAACACTCTCTCCGTCCTGTGCGAGCCATCTCTAACAAAAGGGTCTGAGATTGAGATATCAAACTCCGTCCAGCCGGAGATCGCCTACAATCACGAGGAAGGGAGCCCGTTTCTGGTGAGTCCGAACCACACAAGTTGTGGGCTTTTTGTGTAGGGGTATGATTAGTGGTCCCAAAATTTTAACTTGTAAGTTTGTGACGGTGAAAATGAATGACAAGCAGGTGTGATGACAAGAAAATCCATGGGGAAGGTTGGTGGCACATAACAGGCCTTATCACTCTTGAAGGGGCACAGCAATTTTCCTCTGGTAAGGGGCACTTCTATGAGGAAAATGTAAATTTGTATTGGAACTTTGCAAAGGGCACCACGGCAAAAGCACAGGGCACCACGGCAATTGCTGTGGGTGCTGTGGGTTAATTCGAGGCCGGCATACGCAGATTGAGAGACTTGAGGAATAACATTATTTTTGTCCGCCCGACGAAAGGGGAAAAGGGGCGGGCTTTCGGTATAGGCCTATATAGGGTCACCCAAAGCCCGAATTAATAATAAGTGATAAGTTAAAACTAAACAAAAATCGTGAGCGTTTCTTCCAAAAAGTTGATGGAGTCCTAGCGAATAACGTTTGAAAACTATTTTCAATTACCAAACGTATAGTATGTGGGTAGGTCTGTCAAGAAAATAATGGTTAATGCATTTCCCCCCTTCTGAACCTTTCAATTCAATTTGAGAACTTGAGAAAATTCAATGCAATTATTAATCTTTAAATAGTTAATAACAAAAACCCATTATGTTCCTATTAAATCAATTTGAGAATTTAGAAAATTATGTAAATCTGTGGCGTAAGTAAGGGGGGTGCATGGGGCACGTGCCCCCAACTGATGTCAGTGCCTCCCCTGGGTGCCCCCCCCCCCCCCCGAATTTGAAATCTGGAATCTGAGATTAAAAATTACCAGAATAAAATGTTACTTTTTATGAGCATATTCGTAGTTTTTTCAATGTTTTTAGAACTATTTTTAATTATTACACACAGAATGTATTTTGTTTTACCTCAACCCGTCAGAAAACACTGAAAAGGGGCTTGTTCAGGAAAAATACAAACGGAAACTACATTTTTAATTGGTCAAAAGTGCCCCCTCGGAAAAATGGTGCCCCCTGAAATTTTACCCAAGTTACGGCGCTGGTCAAATTTCAAGAAAGCGCTAAAATGATTTTCAAACCACGTAAAAAGCAAGCACCGCGCCCTCTTTTGTTATAATCTGCTGCCCTCTCTCGTTAAGTCTTCATTCGCACACGGTCCAATCGCAGTTTAGTGCAGCCTGGTTTAGTGCAAAAACCCCGCCCAACTTGAATTCCCATTGAGCGTGTAAGCATGAGTCTAAAAACTTGGTAATTTATAATGAATTAAATGGAAGACTTTTGTTGTCGTGTGTGTGCACGGTAAGGGTGTGGGTGTGGTGCATTCTTCAAGAACTATCACGGTAAATACCGAATACATTGAGTAAGTACTTTTTGTGAAAGTTATCATTTTTTATTCTTGGTAATTAATGACGTTTTGGAGCCGGTGTCAGGGAATTTTGTCCCCCGGCATGCCCGGTGACGGTGTGGTTGTGTTGTATGTGTGCATACGGCAGATAACGTGTTGTAACAAACAATAAATGGGGCATGTGTGATTGATGGGCTGAAGAGAGTAAAGGAAGTTGAGTTGTGTCAATAATATGGGGGACATAATCTCCTGCCACACTGAAATTTAAACGAATGGTACACCTATACATTACAATACATACACTATAGTAACATTCAAACTCCAACACGCCAGACGTAACGGATGCCGGACTTTATTTCCCATTTCAGACTTTTTCAAAGGTAGCCTAGCCCTGCCTAGGGTAGGCTAGCTAGTCAAGCATAGAACCAGTAACTGGGGCTCTGTAGAACTGTACTCCTTTTTTTTTATAGAATATTTTAACTTTATCGGTCTTACTAGGCCTACTACTAGTAAGACCAATAAAGTCAAAAAAAGAAGAAAAAAAGGAGTACAGCTCCCCAGTTACTGGTTCTAAGTCAAGCATATATTTTCTTAGAAGTTGCACCGGCTTTCTTTAATTTTTTACTTAGGAATAAGAGTTGCTCAGTATTGACGTGACCTTAAACAGCCCTTTAAAACTGGCAGGGTTGTGGCCATGTGATAGAGGACTGAGCCTAGACCCCAGTAACTGGGGTGCTGTACTCCTTTTTTGAAATTTTGACTTTTTACATGTAAGAAAACAGTCATTGACGAATATCCAGATACGAGTCACTACTCTGTTATTCCCTTTCATAAATGCCCTTTTGTTAAAAAGCATAATGTTTTAGGAAAATCTTTAAAACTTTCCTGTTTTGTAAATTTTCACTTCCTAATCCTGTCACGTCCTCGGGCTCCGTTTTCGCGAGTGGTCAAATTGCATGCGACACTTATCAGTTGTGCACATGCACATGTACCATGTGTAGACTTTGCATGGAATATCGGTATGTAGTGGTTGCATTATAAATGCGTAAATTAGGTTGACTGCTTGATGGTTTTCGTGGTGCTTTTTGGTACAATCTTAGTTTATCTTACCCTCCCATTCCAGGCCGACACTGCCGTATTCAACTTGGGGAACGTTTCGAACACAAACTCTTCAACTGCTGCGGAAGACTCAAGGATAGTCATCACTTTCTCTGTGACTTTGAAGGAGGCGATATCGTTGGTGGCAGATGACAGGTATTGGGTCACTGCTGGCGTGGAGTATAACGGCGAAGCAAAACTATGGGTCGGACAGATCGGGTTCCTTCTTGATGCAGGGCCTCAGGTATTAAAGATCTGTACAAACAAATTTTGAACACTTTTGTTCACAGTGAAATTGTTCTCAAATCTTCCATATATTGGGAAAAAGTGGTCTACATTATAATCAAGTCCTGTTTTAACCAGATGTAACTACTACTAGTACATTTGTGGGTACAACCTTGTGTAAATCTTTTCTGGGAGGTGTTTTAGCTCTGAAAAGAGCCCTTGGTATGGTCTGATGAGCAGAATATACTGTTCAAAACGTTGAGACCATTCTGTTACCTACGACCAGCCATACAAAGCTACGTAAGCAAAAGCCCTCAACGATGGTGCACACTGCAGATGAGTAGAAAAATAAGGGATGAAACCAAAGGGATAGCAAGGGGAAGCCAGCAACTGACAAAGGAAATTAGATGAGATAGAACGACGTTTACAATAATAACAAATTCAGGAATTTATTAATATCAAACAATATCACTAAGGGTGAATACTAATCAGAATTAAATTTTGGTCAGTGTTGTTTAAAATAACGTACACTTTACAGTCAATTGAATGACCAAAAAAAGATAATGAATTTGTCTGAATATCAGTGTAAATAAATTCAATACATACCATAAAGTAATGGTGCCAGCTTGCGCCGTCAACTCAGGTTTGCTCGGGAGCGGGGAGTCCGGCACTGCACTTGCCACCAGCCGGTAGCCTTGGTAGAACACCACGCCCAAACATTTTTGTCTAAGTTGCGGTAGCACCAGCCCCAAAGACAGCACCAGTCCATGTCCAGTCATTTCAACGTCCGGTCATCGAGTATAAGGAAGGCGTGGCTTTTGTGGGCATAGCCTTATGGACCGCACTATAGTTGGTCAAGCGTGACCGCGTCTTGTAAGGAATTAACAGTGCCATTAACAAAGCACTGGTAACGAAAATTGCACAATGAAATTTAACAGCTCAGTGACCGTGAGCTTGGTATTCAAATAATGAAGGGGCACTTTTGTAACCATCACAATAGACCGTTCTGGCCTGTGGATCAAACTGTGCGTGTTGACCAATTGGATCACGCCTTTTGGTCTTGTGACCTTGGTCAAACTCGGTCACACGTGCAGTGTAAACGTACACAAACTAATGTGTGTGGGCGGGGCTTGTTGCCAAAGCGGGAACGGTCTATACCAATGGCATTTCAGATTTATACATGAATGTACCCCCAAGTTGACTGGTCATGGTTACTTCTTCTTCCACACCATACAAAACTTCAAACATCACTTTCTGTTTCAAAGCCCTGCTTTAAAAGCCTGGGGTCATCCGCAATGAAAATTTTACGCTGTGTATCCACAAGCTGATTTTTTTATCAACACCCTGTCTTTTAGGTCAATAACTACCCTATGCAAGCCCAAAGCTATACTAAATGACCATGTGGGTGAATTGGAGTGCCAGTCAAGACTTAGACTTGTGTTATTTACGATCAGTGTGCGGCCGCACGTTGTTTTCACAAAGTGCATACCGCCTTGTGCCAATGACCCTTAGCACAAGGGTCAATCAATTACTGCACGGAGACAGGTGGCTGCTGTCTTTCAACACTCCTTACTCTGCAGTGGTTAGGGTCTGGCCAATGAAAGTCTACAGGCTTGTGGGGTATACCAGGGGTGAGGTTTACATGGAATCTTGGCTTTTTTTGGCCCATTGAAAAAAAGTTATGGCCATATTTGGTAGTACCTGCTGAATTTAATCATCTTGTGGCTGACAAAAGGGTTTTATTGCATGTTCGTACACCTCTGAGGTCTAGCTACATAATGTACAATGTATCTTTCTTAACACAGTATGCACTCGAAACCAGTGCTACCTTGGAATCGCCCGGCAGTTTCTATAAGGGAGAGGTGGCTGTGTTTGACTTGGAGCTCAATGTCTACAAGAGTGTCGCAAACCTCACTGTCAAAGCCTCTGGTAAGTCACTCATCACAATCGGTTGATATTAAGACGGGAAGCTGTAATTTTCAAGTCACAAAATTCTTGAATTAATATCAATTCTTAACCTTATTCAGGGCTGATTTGAAAGTAGGAGCTGTAATTTTTACATGCAGTTTGACTCCCACAATGGTAGACCAGGCCTTGATCTCAACCGAGGCCATTGGCCTCATGCCCTGTCGGGTTGGCCAGCATGCCCTTCAGAAAAATTGCTCTGTCATTACCAACCTGGCCAACTTGCCCTTGTACAATTTCTCTGATTTGGCCGGCAAAGGCCTGCCCCCATTTTTCTTAAGATCGAGGCCTGGCAGACCATGGGCAGACAGTAGCTGTCAGTGCAGGGGGGGGGGGGGGGCCATACAAGGAATTTTGTAAATGTTAACTTTGCATTGGGGAGAATTCAGCAGGTATCATTGCATCTACAGTCATAAAAAAGTTAAATTGTGATACATTTAGTTCTTATTAGTGACTCACTCCGTGGCAGCGAAGCTAATCACAAGAGGTCTCCTCCATCCATTAAGCGAAAGTAGTAGTAGTCCCGGCCGATTTTCTACCTCCCCAGGTAGTACTTAATAAGCAGGACAGTTCTTTTCAGAACTAAGTTGCCCCACCCCCAACCCCGAATTCCAAAATCTACTCCTAGTAGAATAATAGCAGGACAAGTTCTCACAAGAACAGTACAGTAAAAATACACTGTACATAGCAAAGTAGATGTATACACATAGTGCCACAGTTAATTTTCCCACATTGAATCCTGTTAGACACCAGGCCTTGATCTTAACCGAGGCCACCGAGGCCATTGGCCTCATGCCCTGTCGAGTTGGCCAGCATGCCCTGCAGAAAAAATTGCACTGTCACTACCAATTTGGCCAGCATGCCCTTGTACCATTTCTCTGATTTGGCCAGCCAGCAAAAGCCTGCCCCCAATTTTCTGAAGATCAAGGCCTGAGACACACTCTACATTTTTACCATACATCTCCCAGGGGACTCATCAGTGACATCCCACTTGATGATATGTAAGTTACAGCTGTGCAGTACAGGTAGCGGCTACTGCCTGGATGTAACAAAGGATGTCGCTACATTCCAAGTAGACGTGGTGTCTCAGAATGTCTACGAGTACACCTATGGATTTGGAAATATCGTCAACGGAGGTAAGACTTACAAAAGATGTTAATTTTTGTATATTAGCTTAGAATCATAACTAGTATCAATGTTTATTTATTTCTACAAAGGCCCCTATATGATGGCTTTGTTTTATACCCTTAATTCACCTTAAAACAAATGATGTACAACCAAAATTAGAATTGATACTGGAACTTAGGTAGAAATTAAGAATGCATCATTTTTCCCCCTAATTAACACACTAGTTAACCAGACCTGAAAGAAAGTATCCACAGATGTTCTTGGTACCTCTTGTCTGCGTGGTTTACAGGAATAATAAATACATTTAAAAAAAATGGTACTTCTCCTAAAGGTGTTGCCAACAGTACAGTGGACAGCAAGATTATGATGGATGTTGTAGCATACCTCAAAGATGATGTAGCACTGGAAGATAGCTCCACCCCTGAGTTGGAAGTTTTCATTGATGATGGTTCAACACAGAAAACCAAGAAGGCTGAGTTCACTGTGGTGGGGGCGCGTACATCATACCTGACAGTGAGTAGAAGACCCACCCAAAACTAGCAACTGCTTTACAGTGACCCTGTCTGTCGCAGACCCCTTCTCCTCATCAATCTGGTACACTGCGCCATATGCAAATTGTACAATGCAGCTAACCCAAGTCACATTTTACCTGTTAAGTCTGCTACCACTTTAGTGCCTAGTGGGAGTCTACCATTTGATGTGACACAGATGCAAAATTAGTGGAGAGCATTTGCTGGTAAAATTTGAAATGTCATTTCAGCTAGGAAAGACTCAAGGCACATTTTATCTGTTAAGTCTGCTACCACTTTAGTGCCTAGTGGGAGTCTACCATTTGATGTGACACAGATGCAAAATTAGTGTAGAGCATTTACTGGTAAAATTTGAAATTTCATTTCAGGTAGGAAAGACTCTAACGATGAACGTCAGCATTGTGGACGGTGATGACCAGCTAGTGCCAGGGAAGAGTGTTAAGGTACGTGTGGCAGTCGCTATCCCTTACTCAACGTCTGTGAAACCTATCGAGGTTAGTCTCCAGCCGACTACAGCAGGCAGTGATTTCAAGCTGTGCGCCGTTCGCATTAACCACATCGGTAAAGACATCAGCTGTTTGGAACATCGCAGGGAATCCATTGAGAAGAGTGATGTGGTCTACACGTCTACAGGGTAAGCGAACCATTACATTCTTTCTGTCTCATAGCTCAACCAGTTACCGCCGAAAGACGTCTATGCAAGCAAAACTTTTACGGACACACAAGAAACAGAAGTCGGATAAACCTGTTTTAAAAAGTCCTGGGGATGCTTCAGGCAGACATGTAAACACACCAGGACATTCCATTGTGTAGCGTACTCACTGTGTTATGCTTCGTTTCCCCCCCCCCCCCCCCCCCCCCCCCCGCAGCAAAGAGTGACAAAGGGTACTGGAATTCATGCTCAGAATTCTCCCTTATTCCGGGGATTATTGTGTAATTCCCATTTTCAGACCTTTGTTTGACCTAGGTTTGACAAACCAGGATTAGATCGATAGGCTGCCACCAAGGTGGTCAGGTTGGCGCAGTGGTATTTTTCCTTGCCTTCCACCTCTGGGACCCCGATTCGAATCCCACTGGGGGCACTATGTGGATTGGGTTTTTCAGTCCGTACCTGATTGCGTGAATTTTGCCGGGAATATTTCTCTGGGGTTTTCCTCCCACATCTAAAACTGAAACTTCCTTCCTTGTCTTCTCTCCATGGGGTTCTTGGCTAATATAGTGATTTAGTTCGCTTTTCTGAGAATCCTTGGCTTCACATCCAGAAAAATTATCAATAATAATAATTGTAGTTGGCATGGGAGGTAAGTCCGAGATTCCAACTTGCTATGACTAATTATTGGCCATGGCTTACAGCCAAGGTTTGCCCAACTCACGGTGAACAAAAGTAGCGTTTTCTTGAAAGAGAAAAAGAAATCCCTGAAGATTTGTTTGAGAACGTTTGTTGTCTGATTTGCCTTGTTTGCAATCGCGTTATTGGAGAAACCATGGGAGAAGTTCAGAGCGCCTGGCTTCCTCCAGAGACCCATTTGTTTACAAACCTCAGAAACTTGTTAAAATTGCTATCTACTGGGAAAACAAGCAAGGGGTGTCAACAGGGCCAATTTGCGGATTCAAGGTCGGGTGTAGCTACACTAGACACACCTGCTTTTAAAATGCAATGACCTCCAAACCTTCCACCTTGCTCCAAACTGCAAGCTTGTTTATACTACATTTAATCAGCCAGTCAAACTGCTGAGCGAGTAAAACGATGTCTCTCGTAAAAATAGAACCGGATGGGGATCCAACCAAAATTCCTTTTCTGATTATCTGTCCTGGAATAATTTTGACAAGACCCCTAACTTTACACTTGAGACTCAAATGTACATTTTTTCTGAAACCTAATTGAGTGGAAATATGTTTATTACGAATGGCTGTAAGTTTCTTTGTCTGTCTGTTTGTTTGTCTGTTTTTGTTAACACTAATAACAAGCAAAGACCTTTCATTCTTGTGTTATTGTACAACATCGTCTTATTCCTCAGACCTCAGGCCACTATTAACCTTGGTGGAGTTGCCAACACAGGAGGGTTAAGTTCTGAAGATGGCACTAACAACGTGATCGGTATTGACTTTGTCGTCAAGCTGGTTACGGATACGCTGGGGGCTAACAGTCCGCATCAGTTTGATGCATCTGTTACTTATGCTGGTCAAACACCATTGACTGACTCCGTTACTCTGACTGTGACCGACACAGCCTCCTTTAGTTACCCAACAGTACCAGAGGTAAGTCAAGAGCCACTACTTGAAAGATGGGCTCCAAGGTCAAATTCAGTGTCATAATCAGTGTCTCTAAACTCATCATGTTCTGACAGACCTGAGACCAGAAACATGTTTTTAGCTACGGTCAATTGAGTACCGGTTGCCGCTTTTGCAAGTTTTGTTGTAACCGAGTAGTTCAAGTTGGCTCAGTGAGACTTCGTTTCAAGATGGCAGATTTTACAAACTAACAAAACTAACAAACTAACAAAAAGTGTCTACTGCATTAGTATGTAAAAATTACTGGCGCTGAAGCATACCGATCTAATAATGTGGATAACATTTTAAAGACAAAGTTTCATTACCTGAAAGTAAAATGAAGGCTATATAATTTGAGAACAGTAATTTATAAGAGATGTACTTACACGGTTTACGTCACAAAATGGTTCTGATTACTGACCCAATGTTGTTTCAGTCATTAAATGTTTAGTCAGAAACTTTTTCCTGGTCTAGTTTGCCAAAACACGCCCCCGGCCGCTCCTTTTGTAAAAAACAAAGTGTGCCAAAGTTTTTCCGTATTTTGTCTGGACAGACTGACTCCGCCCCGTTCAACAGCTCTTTTGAGTCGGTGTATCCAGGGAATTCCGGTGAAGTAGCACCAGGGGAGTATGCCATCCTGACGGTCAAGCCAACCATCCAGCCCGACAGCCAGTACAAATATGAGGTGTCTGCACTAGTCCCTGCTGGTATGACTATTCTATCGTTGAGAGTTACCAGCGTAGGGAATAATTTAGCGTGTGGCTTGCTTGTCAGCGATCCCATCCCTATCTACTCCTCTGTCGGGGGAAGTGGCAATAACGACATGGCTACAATGGACTTGGGATTGATATATAACTCTGGTAAGTATGACATTTTCTGAAGGAGTCATCCCCTGTTGATCTTCAGTCACACAACCATGTGCAGATTACACATCGTCGCAGTTTTCACAAAGTGACACAATAGACCACACAGTGGTAAAACGGTTTCGAGATATTGCAAATTTTAGTTTGTTAAGTTTTAAAATCGCAGTTTCAATTTTATCTTATGGTCAAAAATTTTTTTTTTACTTTGTTAGAAACCTGAAATCTCGAAGGATACGTAATTGTGTATTTTTCAATAAGGGAAACAATTATCAACGACTTACATACTTATAAACAAAAACGTCACTTTGTGAAAACGAAAAAGTTCACTATACACGGTTTTCGAGTTTTCACAAAGTGACATATTCCGTGTGTAATAGTATAGGGAATGGTGTCACTTCGTGGAACACACACAACGTGCGTGCGCGGGTTGGCGTTCTCCATTCAGTCACTTCGTGAAAACTAAAAACATATAAACCACGTTGTGTCACATGCAATAACACATAGACAAGTCTACAACATGTCACTTCGTGAAAACGAAAAATTCCAGTTTCAATCAATTTGAGCTTAGTAACACTACTGTAACTAAGCAACCAAGATGTTTCAAGACTTATTACTTGGCAGAAAGAACGGTGTCAGTGAAAACCTTCTGAATATTAACATAACTAAAATCTGTACAAAAATTATTTTTTGAGCATTGTGTCACTTCGTGAAAACTGCAACGATATATAGGCCCTTTTCGAAACTTTTGGCTCTGGCGTGGGCTCCGTCCGCCTGCTTGAAGCCCTGTACTGAAAGCGCACATTTTCAAAATAACTGACGGAACCTAAGCCAGAGCCCAAGCCAAAGCCCTACTTTTGACAAGGCCCATAAAAAAAATTAAATGACGGTCAAGCCCAAGGAATGTGTATTTCTGTTGGCTGTTTGTCTCTTTATAATGTTTCAAGTTGGCTTGGGGGATATTTTTCATGGCCAACATGTGTAAGCGTCGAAAAGACCCCTTGCAGATAAAAAATAATAATAACACGCATTTCTTATATAGCTCTTTATCACACCCGATGGGCGTCTCGAAGCACTCAGTATTTTTTTCTGCAAGGTATGCGGAGTTACGTTTTTAAGTATGAGACCTGTTCCTTTACATAGCACCTTGTGACGGTTTACAAGGTGCAGTGGTGCAATCTGCAGCCGATCAAACCAGGAACACCGGGGCGAACCCCTTCTCTTCGCAATAAGTGCACTGGGCTCTTTTACGTGCATTACACAAAGTGTCACAACTGGGACTCGAACCCACACTCTGCTGATCAGAAACACCAGAGGTTGAGTCCGGTGTTCTTATCCTCTCGGCCAAGACATGCCACATGACATCACAAGCCCAAACAGTGCCCTCGCTGCTGAGGTCAAAAGAAGACCTGTCGTTGGCTGAGAGCCTTCCATTTTTTTTCATCCAACCATTTTCTCAGAATTTCCTGAATTATTTATGTCTGAGAGTACCATTCACACAAAGAAACCTTGACTTTACAAAGCCAAGAGAACAAAAAGTTCTCTTTGAAGCACCACATTTTTGTTTTCTGTATCAAGATAATGTCATATTCACACACCATGAATATGCAAAACCTCGGCTGTTAGCTATAACAGCGGAGGACTGTTCGCCAATCTGGAACCAAGGCTGAAGGCTAGAAAACCGGTTCCGCGGACTTGCTTCCATTGAGCTGAAATACAACGAATGAACAATGGTGGAAGCCTCTCGATGTCTTGTAACAAAAGGACAAAGGTCTGGAACCGGAGATTACACAATAACCTCACACAGTATCCAAAAATTGGCAAAGTATTCAGCGCCATCTGTTCTGTTTGTATAGGTGAAACCAAGCGTTACATGATGTGTGCATGCTCTGTGCAGGCTCAACAGTGGATTGTCTGGGCAACCTTTGTTCAGGCTCGGAATTTCACACAAAAATACAAAACTCATGTCACCTGTTTGCTGGTGCGGAAAATATTTTTTGTGTGTTCATGCCATCGGGCGCCTACTGGTCAAGCAGAGGCACTGAAAAGAGCTGGTTGGTTTTTCTAAATTTTATCAACTACTGTGCTGAAGTCTTCGTCAAGAAACGTTGAGAACAACTAAAAGTGGCTTCTTTCAGAGCGAACACCTCTACTGTAGAGATTTCCTTACATGTTGTACTCGAAAGAACACTTAATAGTAATCGTATCCCACCATGCAATCTTAAAAAAAAAAATTGTTTGTTTTTGTGTTTTGTAGCTCGGCCTAATACTGTCACATCTGATGATGATTCACTGTTGATTGAGATGGTGGTCCAGATGGGGGAAGATGCTAGCATTACAGCACAGTCTGTTGTTGTGTCCCTAGTGGTTGGCTCAGCACGACTGTGGATTGCTGAGGGCAACCTAACTGTTTCGTCAAGTGTTGCTATGGTAATGTGATCATTTGGAACCCAATTTTCGTAAAAACCTGCAGGCAGAAGTATTTGGCATTTTCGGAGTGGCCGTTAGCACAGGGGCTTCTTTCTGTAAGCAAGGCACACAGGGCCAGTAGCTTTGCCAGCAGAAGGAGCATAACTCAAAATAAACCTCTTTTGTAGTAGAATACTGGTAGTTTATGAAACAGTAACGTGATTAATATCAAAAAGTTGTTAATGGCCTCACGTTTTGACCCTAGCATAGTCTTTCTCGAAGATTAATATCAATGTCACAACATACAACGTAAATAAAATGGCTTAGTAACTGTGTTATTATTGCTAGAAGCCGACTTTTGGTGTGACTCTGTCGGTCATGTATTTGCACTTAGTTTGCCATCAGCTCAGATGACGTAGTACCCACAATAGGTCACGTGATGACATGTAAACATTGGTTGCGCAATCGGTCTATTCCATTTGTTTCTTAAATTTATTTAAGGATGCTGTATTACCGAGCTACAATAACCTCAGCTTGGCACCTTCATACTCTGAAGAGGTCGTTCCGAGCCAAGAAGGCAGCGAGGTGAAGATCCTGCATACCCTTATGATACCGGAGAACTCCTCCTTGAAGTACGTGATTAATTACACTACGGATGTGTCCTGGCTTCGGATCACTGACATCAACGTGACGTCAGTCGGGGAGTATTTAATCTGTACTCAGCCTGGAAGTTTGACTGCAGTTAAAAGGTAATGACCTGGGGCCAATTTCATAGAGCTGCTTAAGCACAAAAAGTAGCTAAGCACAACAAAATTATGCTTACCAGAATAAGGTTACCGGCCAAACTACCATATCACATGTACAGTTTGTGACCGGTATCCTGCTCATTTCTGCTTAGCAGAACAATTTTAAGCAATATTTTCTGCTTAAGCAGCTCTATGAAATTGGGACCTGCTGTTTAGTTTGGCCAATTCTCGATCAAGACTCTGAGACTTTGCCATCCAGACTTTCCCCTGGAGAGAGGCCAGTAGGAAACTGTGGGATGCTAGGTGACAATAGACTGTGTAAGTCTCGCGCGTATTCGAATATTTTTGGGACCATTTTGGTCCCACACACATTGCTGTAACATGTAAAGAAAACAAAATCACGCGCTTTAACGGACCCTTATGTTTGAATACGCGCGAGACTTACACAGTCTATAGACATACCATACCAGGCACTTTTCCATTGTTTGTGTAGTTCTAAGCATGCGCACATTTCCGACAACAATGTATTTACCTGGTAAGTCTGCTGCCACCTAGTGTCCCCAAAAGTCTCCTATTCTCACAGTGTTATTATGCAGGGGTGAGATTTCTCTGGATTTTTTCCGGATTTCACAAAATTATTGTTACAGAATTTTTTTACTGAATTATAATTTTTTTTTTTTGACTGAAAACAAATTAAATTAACGTCATTCATATACATCCAGGCCCTTGTAAAGCCTTAACACAGTACATGGACATGTGCTGTATTTTGCCTACACCAAGATGCCTGCCCCATCTGCATTTAAACACAGAATACTGTCATTGATCCGGATTATGGTGGGGTTGGTAGCCACCAAACCCCCCATCGGTGTTTTGTGGATTTTCATTTCATTAGTTAGACATGCGTCTAACTACATGTCTAAGTCTGGTGAATGCAGCCACTGCACTGCCTCCTGTTTGCATTCAGACATTCTAAAGACTGTTATGCTTAAATTCGTCACCGTTTTCACGAACAGCCACTTATCGTTAATTAATATTTAATCATATTTTAGCATTTCTCCATATAAAAAATATGATTCTATAGGTATGATTATGTACTTAAGTATCAATTAACATCGCATTGATGAAAAATAGTACTTATTTTACCTCTGGAAATACGTTTTAAACGTAAACAAAACTTCAACGTTGATTATCTCAAAAACATTATTCTCGCGCACATGAAGATAAGTGGCTGTTCGTGAAGACGGTGACGAATTGATGTGTGCATTCAGTTCAGTACGGTTTTCTACATGTTCTACAGTGTAAAATAACCTGTGGTATTTTGTTTTTTCTGTTCCCCAAAGCTTTCACAGTAACGGAATGTTTGCAGTTGTGGACCTTGGGTACGTTTGTAACGTTCCGATCGGCAGCAATATGGAGAACAGCAGCGAGGTATGACCTAAATAGTCTGATGATGTGTGATCAGCGCTAATACTTTCTACAAAATCTTAATAATGGATGCAATAATTGCTAGCATTGAAGATCAAGAATATGATTTTGGTTTTGCCCCCTGCTCGTGAAGTTTTTTTTCTGTCGGAAACGACATTGCAAACACAGGTTCTTGGATGCTTTAACCACATTAAGAAAAATAATAGAAAACATTAACAGTCAAGTTTAAAGAGAAAGGTTACCGAAAATGACTCAGAAGACAAAAAGTAAGGTAATTAAAAAGAAAGCAAAAGACCAACAAAAACAACAGTCACTTTGTGAATTATCTTTATAGTTTCTTGTAGTTTAAAAAAAAAAAAAATGAGAGGTTGGTTTAGGGTTTGAAAACGGATTCAGGTTGAAACAAAATGTTTGCTTCTATTTTCAAACTTCCAGGTTTTTTGACATAATGCCAGTCGTGGTCGAGTTGCTAAGGTGTCGTACGTCGTAAATCTTGAGACTTACCAGCCCACAATTGTTCTGGTTTGAATACTTGTGGGCTGGTAAGTCTCAAGATTTACGACGTTCGACACCTTAGCAACTCGACCACTGATGGCTTTCATGGTGATACATTCAGTGTAAATATAATGGGAAAGGCAAATGTACAACACATGCGCTACAACCCAACTATACTATGTCAATTGGGGGGACAAAATTCACCCCTGGTCACCCCCTCCCTCTCCCCCAGCCACCCCCGTAGTTTCACTTCCCCCATGAACCTACTTTCCAGTCTGGGGAAGCTATTTCCCAGGACTCTTCTGGGGTTTAGCAATTCTGGTGTCCAAAGGCTAATCACAAGAATTTCAGGGAAGTCATTCTCCGTAAATTTGCGCAGTGTGTGTGGTGCGGAGAGAACTATAAACTTCAACATGTTTCAACTTTGTATTCTTGTCTGCAGCTGGTGGTTGAAGTGAAAGTGCTATGTTTCAATGACAGTGCAGTGTTTACCGGCACAAAGGGTGTTATAGCAGCTGTAGTGGAGGTTAGCAACATCAAACCCTTGACGGTCAGCGAATCTAGGGAGATTAATGTCTTCATTGCAAGCCCAAAGGTATTAATGGATTCTAAAAGTTTATGCTAAAGTTTTTTATTGGGAATTATCTCTCTCAACTGAAGAAGAAATATAAACATTTTGAAATAGTTTCAAGGGAAATTTGCTTGTATTAATGTAGAGGCCATGGAAAGATTGTGTATATTTTTGGTTGTTATCATCATGCACCCCCCTAAAATTTCAACAGCAGCTGCTTGGCTATTTTAGCAATAGGGGGTAGCCAAGCAGCTGCTGTTGAAATTTTAGGGGGTTGCATGATGATAACAACAAAAAATGTACAGTCTTTCCATAGGCTCTACATTCTCCCCTGGAAAATCAAACGCTGTCCTCAACATTTCCGAAAAACAACTTTTTTTTTTTTTTTTTTGACAAAGTTACCAAAAACTGTCCCAAATGGAAAGAAAAATGTGTGTTAACCAGTGAACTATTGTGAGAATAGAGCCCATGTATATTTTGGAATGTGTATATTTTTGATTGTGTATATTTTGGAATGTGTATATTTTTGATTGTGTATATTTTGGAATGTGTATATTTTTGATTGTGTATATTTTTGATTGTGTATATTTTTTATTGTGTATATTTTTGATTGTGTATATTTTTGATTGTGTATATTTTTGATTGTGTATACTTTTGATTGTGTATATTTTTTTTGATATTGTTTAAGTATCACCTTCAAGGATTTGAAAGTTCACATTTTATAAATTTTCGGGGGGTGGGGGGGGGGAGTGCATGATAACAACAACAAAAATATATACAATCTTTCCATGGGCTCCACATTAATATTGATTGTACAGTATTTATTTTCATCATTGTGTTTCATTTTATCTCAGGGTTGGGTGTTTGTCCATGTTTTTTAATGTAAGTTTATTTAAAGTATTTTCTCAATAAAGCGCATTTCAACATATATTTTTACGGAATTTGCACAGTATAAATGAATGACTTATTATTGCTACTAACATTTGTTGGTCTTGTGATGTGTTCGTTTTATCTCGTCTGATAAACCATGTAAATTAATTCTTGGAAGATACATTCATTTTAAACTTCACTCAAGCATCAGATAAACCCTCAAATCTATCCCATAGTCTATATAGGTCGTGCCAAACAAATTAATTTTGAAACAACTTTTTCTGTTACTCAGCTGTTCACAATCAAATTTAAAGCTTGTCAGAAAAAACGTTTAAAACTTTGAATACCAATACTTTTTAATATCAATAATGTACCCTCAACCTTAGTGAATACTAATAAGCCCATGACCGAATGAAGTAATCTTCTGGCTGTTCTCAGCAGATTAATAGACGTTGATCTAGCAGCAATAGAACACACCATTAAGCCCCGCCCACCATGGCAACTGATGTTTGTCAGTCTTGGGTGTGTGTGTGTGTGTTCGTGGTTGTGATTGGTCAATGCATTAAGGGGCGGAACTTACAGGCAAGGGATACTTTGGATAAAACTTACTTGGTAAGGAGCAACGGAGAGCTGTTGATAGTATAAAACATTGTGAGAAACGACTCCCTTTGAAGTAACGTAGTTTTTGAGAAAGAGGTAACTTCTCGCTAAAATATTTGAATCTGAGAAAGGCATAAAGAAAAACATGCAATTTCAGCTTTTTCGGATCCTTCTGTGTAGAAATAACCGCACCAGATTTTTGCAGATATCTCAAGAACGCTAACATCTTTTGAAACAAAATTAGTTAGTTTTATGGTATACATCTACAATTATATAGTATTGAAACAAACGTGCGGTTCCAAAGGTTTACCCTGCCTTTAATGGATCTATTGCAGCAAAAACCGCCAATTGTTGGGATTTAGCCTGATCTACCGAAGGCTGAAATTTCATGATCTTGAACAGGGCAAGGCCATTTCATTTTACAGAGGGCACTTTCATATGAAAAGTTTATGGGAAACTTATGACGGCCAAGACCATGGCCTCCGTGGCCGCCATGTAACTCCAACTCTGATATTACCAATCTTTTCATTTGAAAACAGTCTACGTTCAAGATGTGCTGCCCGACCACGGCCTACTACATGCGCCCCCAAGAGACTGATCGCTGCAACATCACCATGATGATCGCCGACCCAAACTTGAAGTTCCTGCTGGAGATCGACACCCCTTACAATGACACTGCTGGCATGACCATACAGAATGTGGAAGTGAGTCACGTTGGGCGGAACTTGCAGCCTGGCTCTACGGAACCTGTGCTGTCCTCAAGTGGTCACACAACGCAAAACAACAAAGCCGTCCTGAACTTTGGACATATCACTCACACAGGTATTATGAATATTTGGTTTGAATTCATTTGTAAGTTTCTTTGCTTAAAACAGCAATCCAGAAAAAAAACAAAAATGATATTCCAAAGGGATGCAGACTTTTTTTGATTTCACTGTCCAAGTTTCTTTCTCAAGATACATATTTTAAAACTCTAACTTGTGGAAATGTCATTAACATTTTCTAAAAGTAGTGCTTATCACTACACATTTTTTTTCTTTTTCTTAAACCGATATATGGTAAAGCACTGTGTACTTTGTGCATTTGAAGTCCTGTGGAAAAATATATTCCCCATGGACGAGTAGGACTTTTTGGAGGGAGTAATAGTGGATGTCATGTGATGTAAGTTCCACCAATCAAATAACAAGGATCCTGCTGTGTCTGATCTGTATGTCAGTTATATAACTGGAACTACTGTATTCATGTGTTTAAATGATGTGGTTCTTGCATCCCATTCTTTTTTTTGCCTTGTAGAGATCTTCTCTTGTTTTTTATACATTTTGTTTATTAAAAATAAAAAGAACATCTTATTCAAATAGTGTACGTGCTGTACTGTTTAAGGTGTGTCAGGCTGAGCGGTCTAGTGCCTCAAACTAAAGTTCTTGGTCCAATTTCATAGAGCTACTCAGTGGCTGATTTGTGATCTCCATTTCATAGCGCTGCTAACCGTAAGCGCACAAAAAGAAAAGCTAACCTTCCGGTGCTTACTGTAGGAAAATGAATGACGTAACAATGCAAATCCTTGGCGAACAAGCAAGCTTGCGGCCTAATGTTCTTGCTGACCTGTGAAATATGCTTACACTTAAGCAAATTGTTCTGCTATAGTTGAGAGGAAAATTTGCTTGCTGTTAGGCAGCGCTATGAATTTCACCGTGGTGGCTGAGTCACAGGAGTGCGGGTTCAAACCCCGGTTCCTACACGTGTGTGCACCAATAGCAAGACACTTTATCATAATTGCTTCTCATCACCAAGAAGTTAAAAAAAAAGGCTACCTGCGAAGATAGAAAATTTTGATGTGAGTTATTAGCAGCATGTGCACCCCTTTCGGTTGCCGGTGCTGCATAATCCTAAGGAGTTGAGATGGTGTAAGGAACACTTAGGGCCGGATAAACAGGGGTTATAATACTGTAATACTTTGAGGTGCCTACTTGGCTTGAGAAGGGGCAAACAAATACACTGCGTCACTGTTAGGTCAGATGAGAAAACTACAAAATTCATAACGAAATATTAATTGTACATACAGGGACGTACACAGCGGAAGCAGGCACTTGGATACCCGGAGACGATGAAATTTTCATCCAGATCGACATTCAGATGGCAGGTGGGGTGCTGAATTTCAACGGGTCGTCCCAGTCCCTGAATGCTGACATCGCGATTGGGCAAGGGGACGTGATTTGGGTGTCATACTTTAAAATCATCACTGAGAGAAAAGAGCTTGACAAGCCCTCCTTCAGCGTGGCGTTCAGTCATAACAATACTGAACCAACACTCTCACTTGGGTGAGTGACCGCCTTCTTATTCTGCGTCTTTAACACTTCCGTTTTAGTGTATTCTCAGGGAGTCCCAACAGGTCATTATACCTGTACTGTAGCTGCAGTTATTTACAGACGTGCAACTTTTTCCTCGGATCAGCTGATTTCCTCTTTTTTCACCTCACACTCATGCCATTGAAAATTGAGAAACACTGTTCAAAGTCTTGTAAAGATTGGAATGTCCTCATTTTTTGTTAAGTCCAAGTCGCATGCCCGTATTTAGACTGAAATTTGAAAATTGTTAACAATTCCAGGGTAAACTTTATCTGTTCATGAAATTCCGTGGTAACCTGCCTTAGATCAACTGATTGATGTGTAATCATTTTTTACGAAAGCATGCTATAGTTAGCACAGTACATAATCACATTTATTTCAATGAGTCTTAGGAAATCAAACTTCCTGTGTGGTATCATGCGGGAGGCACTTTAGGTGATGAGCGCACTGTTGGACGCACATCATCCTTTTACATGCAACTTGACTCCCACTTAAATGGCTGACCAATCGGCAGACAGTAGGCGCATTTGACATCAGGGCAAGGGATCCTGACGTCATCATCCCAATAATCTTAGCTGCGCCATTTTGGTAATCAATGTCACTGTGTGTTATACAGTGTAGTGCAAATTTTTTTTTTACACGCTTACCCGTTGACTTTAAAAAAAAAATTTTTTATGGAAGTAGCTAGACACACAAGGCCAGTAAGCCACTCGAGGTGTGGGCTACAAATCAACTGTTTTTTTTCCAGGGGTCATTGCCACCTACTCCTGGGGCTGAAACAGGGTTACCCCCTTTACAGTCCGTAAGGATGTAGGCTTGGGTATCATCCATCAGAAGCCTGGCTGGTAGTTCAGAAAGCTCTATCTCCCCAACTTTTATGAAGCAATTATGGTTAAGTGCCTTGCTCAAGGACACAAGTGTCATGACCGGGACTCGAACCCACACTCCGATGACTCAGCCACCAGAGTTTGAGTCCGAAGCACTAACCACTCGGCCACGACACACCACAAATGGTGACCATAGCAAGCAAGGGGTCAATAAGAGAAGGTTTACTATAGTACCATGTTATAAGCTCCTAAGATCTGAGTAAGCTCTGAAGACAGCCATGTTGGGAAAAAAAGACATCATTATATAGTAGCAGTCCCCAAAGCTAATACTCAGTGGTACTCATCAAGCTTCTTCCCACGTAGTTCCTCCCTTTGGAATCTGCTACCTCTAACCTCTAACCTGCTTCCCTGCCTCTTACAACCTGTTCCAATTCAAACGCAACATCAATGGCCATCTTGATACTCTTTGATTTCCTCTTCTTCTATCCCCTTTCCCTCTTTTTTTAAGCCTTCACCTCGAGTGGCCTGATTTAACTTTCCATGAAATAACAAAAATTAAAAACAATTGGTCATGTGTTTTCAACATTTTTCCAGGCTGCTTTGAAGCCCAGTTCATACTTCATGCGAGTGCAAAGACGAAGCGAATTTGTTGTCACTAATTCGCGACGAACAGTTCGCTCAAGTTAAAATGTGTTTAATTTTTTGCAAAATTCGCTGCGAATGTAGTAGAGTGATGTCAAATTTGCTTTGCCTTCGCATTCGCGTGAAGTATGAACTGGGCTTTCAGGCCTCGATCTTAAGAAAGACGGGGACAGGCCTTTGCTGGCCAATCAGAGAAATTGTACAAGGGCATGCTGGCCAAGTTGGTAGTGACAGTGCAATTTTTCTGAAGGGCATGCTGGCCAACTCGACAGGGTATGAGGCCAATGGCCTCGGTGGCCTCGGTAACGATCCAGGCCTGTACTTTATATGTCATTTTAAGATTACTACTTTAACTCAAAATATATATGCTTCATTGCTACAGTGACAAGGTGTGGTACAATGTCAACGTCAGTCATACCTTTGAGTCCACAGCAGAGGCCACCAATATGAAAGGCCATGTCTTTCTGCCGAGATACATCCAGTTTGACAGCATGGTGCCAGACTATTCGTTGAGCAGTAACCAACCAAACATGACCTCTTTTGCTGATGAAACTGGGTTCTACTTCATGGTAAGAGGGTTTTTGAAGGGAATTTGTGTAGATGGTGTTTCCATTGAAAACGAGAGCTTTAGAGGATCAGGTGTGGATTTCACAAAGCGTTAAGACTAGTTTTATCTTGAGTTAGGACGAGTAACTAGTCCTAACTTATAGGACTAGTCATAAGTTAGGACTAGTCCCAAGTTGGTACCTGTATTACTTTTGTGAAATCCACCCCAGGTTGACTTAATAGAGGCATCTTGCCCTGCCTTTTATCTCTGTGGACTGTGGTTGGAATCCTATCTAGGAGTGAAGGATTATGGATTGAGTTTTCAGTGAGTCACTACCTGGGTTTTCCCTATTTGTCCCTTGGTCTCATTTCCAGAAAGATTTAAATTTAAACTTTGCAAAAAAGAGGATAAACATTAATTTACTCCTCCAAAAACCATTAATGTTAATGTCATCCGAACACTACAAACGTAACCAAGATCTACGGTCGCAAACATTTCTTGACTGTGCAAGCTTTGAGTAACAGAAAGATAAGTTACCTAAGGTAGAACACGTAGAAAATCTGTTAATAATGTACACATCAATTTAAGAATGATAACCTTGGGGAAAACTCAACAAGTTTCATCTTCTGTCGTTAACAAAGATGGCCCTTGCATTTGCCACCATCGCCGAAGGGCAAATGATGAAAATGCACACGTTGTGAGAGGTCTTCTTTTTGACCTCAGTGAGGGCGCTATTTGAACTTGTGACATCACATGCAATTGATCTGTACTTGTTCTGCCTCTTCCTGATAGTATTGTTTTAATCCTGTCTCCAGATTCCGTTAATGTTTTTCACTGATAATGTCGTTTTCAACATTGAGACATCTATCAAGACCAACTACTTATACAAACTGACTAAGAACTGGAAGGCAACTACACCGATAGAGGTAAAGGAAGTTTTTTTATAACCACATTTTTCTGTTTATAAAAAAATTTTTAAAAAATACGTAGTATGGTAAGTGATTTCCTAAAGTAATTTCCCATGTCTTTTAAATGTTTTGTACAATGTTGTATTCTCTTGTTTATTTATGAGTGTTTGTTATTGCTTGGCATCTTTGAAAAACAGTATTTCACTGACAGGCTTCCCCTCAAAAATAAATAAATAAGAAAATAACTAAATAAGTTGACAAGTAGGTGACATGTGTGCTTAATCAGCTCTATAAAATTGGGCCCAGTTATACCAATAATGAAATGCACAATAAGGGCCCAGTTTCATACAGCACCAAGATTCATTTAGAGATGAATTTCAGCATCACCTTTTTTTGTATTGCACATCATATTTTGCTTAGCAATTCAGAATTATGTATTGGGGCCAGTAAAGCTATTTCATACTAGTCAACAGATTTTTACGCTTACTAAAAAGCAGAAGCATGTCTTAAAAAGATTCAGTAGCGCATGTGCACGTTCACAATGGATTTACATTGTTGCGACACTCATCTCCTTACAAGAACTGGCAGCAAGTTAGCATAGCATGCCTTTTGCTTTGTTTATGGTGAGCAGTGTGAAGGGCAGTGTCATTAGCAGAAGACATCTGCTTTAAGACTAGTCTGCTGGCATGTTGTATGAAATTGGCCCCTGGTTTGGATTTCAGGTTTGGTTTGAGCCCAGGTGTGGATTTCACAAAGCGCTAGGACTAATCTTATCTCGAGTTAGGACGAGTAACTAGTCCTAACTTATAGGACCAGTCACAAGGTGGGACTAGTCCTAAGTTGGGACTAGTCCTAAGTTGGGACTAGTTTTGTGAAATCCACCCCTGTTCATATAGAGTCCTTTTATATATACACCAATCCGAGCAGTGCTCGTTTATGGTGTTTTACACCACTGCAGCTATGGCCACCGCACGTGCGCGAGCGACGCGACAATAGTGCGTCAGCGTGCATATGTACCAATCAGCATGGAGGATTCGCAGTGTGTGTGCGTCGACGCGTGCGCACGGCGGCCATAGTTGCGGTGGTGTAAACGCCCATGAACAAGTTGCTCAGATTTGTCTATACACTTAAGTAACTCTACAATATTTGGCCTTGGCCATTATTAAACAAAGTACTGTTTATATTGGTGCATTTTCGCACTGTGCTTGATATTTTTTGAAGCAATGTTTTATCTTCTTAATTGTTTAACTTCAGGTTGTGTTCAACATGCCGCATCATGATTTAAGTACATATTCAGAGGGCTCCTACTTCAGTGAGCCCATTGACTATACCATGTATGACTTCACTGTACCCTATCCACACATACCAGGTACGTTGGCCATGTCCTGATGGACGAACCAATCCATTACGTCCCACCAACCCCAACTCACCCACCATGATGCCCTGACCGATCACAGCCAGGGTTGCACAACCAAGAGTCTGACAGAAGTTGGACATTGTAAAATCCATATCAGCAGAAATAAATGAGCTGCAGCCATTGTGATATTAACCAGTTAGCGCCGAAATCAGATGACGTATAAAGCTGCTTTTGCCCATACATTCCATTGTGTAGCGTGCAAAGTGGACAAGGGACAAAGGGTACTGGAATTCATGCTCAAAATCTCCCTTTTTCTGGAGATCATTGTGTAGTCTCCGATTCCAGACCTTTGTCCTTTTGTTGTACAAATGAGGATTATGAGAGATCAGAAGCTGCCACTGTTGTTTTATCATGGGAGGTTAAGTCTGATGAGTTGTCCAATATTCTAGCATACCGTGGCTGAGTATCGGCCGTGGCTTACGGCCGAGGGTTTTTGCGATTCACAGTGAACGCATCTCATACTTTCTTGATAGAGACCAACAATTCCCGGTACATTTTATGAGAACTTTTGTTGTCTTTACTTTATTTAGTCAGGGTTTTATTGAGTGAATTGTTTGCGGTACCTGCTGCAAATTACAGGATTAAAACTGGCCACTTATCACCAGGCTTGCTCAGTGGTCTAGTGGTTATACATCTCCTCTAGAATGTAGGGGGTTGTGGGTTCACATCCCACCTGAGTAGCCTGTAGATTTTTTCCCCACAGGACTCGGAAAGCAATTAGTATACAGTGCTTTTAACACACCTCGTTATAAGGATAAGAAAGAATCATTTCAAAATGATATTCAGATTAATTGAAAACCAGCTCAAATCTCTAAAGACAATAAACTTCAAGTCAAGCATCCAACATAATCCTTTCAGGTCCAGATGATCCTCAGATTTGCGCCTCACCCATTGCTCTTGGGATGCAAGATCAGTCCATCACTGACTGCCAGATTACTGCTTCAAATTCACCTGAAGGCTCCGCGCAGGGACATCATGCTAGACTCGGGGGCAGCTCAGGTACGTAACATGGAGTCTTCTTTTTTTTTTGACCCTGTTGAGAACATAGCGGGCCACAAACAGCCCAAGCTTGATCTACTACAACTCAAACCAAAAAAGGTCGAAGTAAAGGTCATGTCCTGAATTGAAATTTTACAACATTTTCCATTTTAATATGTTTAATCTACATTTTAAAATCAGAACACGATTTCTGCTACATATTATTTTGCTAGTAATTTTTGTTGGAGTAAATCCACAAATATTTCTACCAAGTTAGGTGGTTACATTTGTGGTGACATACATGGAACAGCAGTGTCTTTATTGTTACGGATCTTGTCTATTTTTGTGTATTGTTATGTGGATTTGGCAATAGGGAATTTACAACAAAATTTTGAGGTTTCAATTTTCTTGATATGACAGTAATTTAGAGAAATCTATTTTCACAGCTAAATTAGTTAAAGGTAATATTAAGAATAACTTCTCAGATTAACAATGAGGAGTTCAATTGATTTGTGCTGGATTGTTGCTTCCCAGCTTGATGTGATTGCTTTAATATTGCTGCTACATTGGGTTGTGTTTTTCTGTTTTTTTATTTATCACTGTGTAAGCATGAGGCCTGAAAGGTGCAGACAGTCCTTTCGCAGTTGCTGCGCCGCGCATGTTGAGCACGCAGCGGCTGCCTACAAGTCTAAGAGAAGCGGCGTCGTTTTCTGTATTCAAACACCTCCTCAAGACACTTCTGTTCCCCGGAACCATCCTAACTTGCTTCTTCATTTGTTTTTCATGGCTATTTGTTGGTTTGTTTTTGTATTTAATTTGTCGTCTTTTTCCCCCTCCCTTTGTTAGGCACTCTGTTTTTTGTATAGTGCCCTATAAATGCTTTGTATTATTATTATTATAAGGTTGGTTGTCCGCGTGATGCACCTGTGGGTCTCTCTACATGTACAAGCATTTACATCTCTTGACAGAAATGACTGTGCATATTTCTTCTTGATGCTTTGGTTGTGTGTTTTTCTTTTTTTATATCTGCTGTTTAAAATATTATTTGTTTACTTAGTTGAATGACAATGACAAGTCGTCACTGCAATGTAAAGAAGCTTGTCGTGTCAATAATGGTTCTATTTCAACCCTTTTTTCTTTCTTCTTAAACTTCTCACTTTGGCATTTTAGAATTAAGGTTTCGGAGGTTTGAAAATGTCAAGCGCATCTTTGATATAAATTTACAATGCGCTATAAAATGCTGGGTTTTTTTTGTTATTGTAATTCATTTAACTTCCACATTCGTTATCAATTATGTATCATACCTTAAAGCTAACACCTATTTTTTGTTATTATCACAGATAAATCTGCAGCCAAAAGTATATCAATTTAAGATCTTGTCTATTTTTGTGTATGGTTATTTGGATTTGGCAATAGGGAAATCAAAACTAAATTTTGCAGTTTCAATTTTCTTGACATGACAGTAATTTAGATTCTCAGGCAATTTAGTAAAAGTTAAAGGTAATATTTGAAATAACTTTTCAGATTGACAATGAGGAGTTCAATTGATTTGTGCTGGATTTTTTGCCGACCCCTATTTTTTGTTATTATCACAGATAAATCTGCAGCCAAAAGTATATCAACTTATCAATTTTTTTAAATATTTTTTTTACACCCAGCTTGGAAGACGATAGCCAGGGCAGGACCCTTCCTTTATGACCGATGGCTGAAGGTTGACCTGGGGAAGAAGTCCGTTCTCACTGGTATCAAGACTCAAGGTGGGAGTAACTCAGCCGCTGACGGGGACCTGGGAGAATTTGAAATTCTGTACAGCCTGAATGACGTACTGTATAAAGCGGCAACCCCGGCAAATAACAAAATGGTAGGTCATAGGTCATTCTTGTATATCTCAAAAAGTGCTTCAATGGAAATTTAACGGTTGGGTGGCACTTGACATGTTTAACAAGCGGTCTTTTCAGTACAGAAATATATGCTTTGTACAAAAAAGATTTGCTTTGCAAAAATACGGCACCAGCCTAAATTGTTTTTCACAGGTGTCTCATTTTGTTTTTGTTTACGCCATTTTTTTCTTCTTCTTTTGGGGGTTATATTACTTATTTGAATAGTTTTTCAGATAATTTTCATATTTCGGCTCAATGGAGGTATGTCAGAGTGAACCGGGAATCCATCCATGGGTCCGGGTTATGGAGGAGGTTTTGCAGTTCACGGTGCATGAAGTCGACATTTGCCCAGTAGAGAAAACAAAACTCACGGTGCAATAAAGAGAATCTTTATTCTCGTGGCTTTGTCAAGTCAAGGCTTCATTGTGCCATCAGTACCCTCAAAGAAAATAAGATTCTGGCACTTCCAACAAAACAATCCCGCCCAGGGGGATTGGAAAAAAAATGGAAGAAACCCGGTGGCAACTGGTTACGACCAAAAGTTCAGTCCCTCGTCGACTCTCGTTATTAATTTACCGTCTCTTCCTTAGTTTGATCACAGGAAGGAATCTCCAGCAAATCATGATACCATCGTGGACCATGCCCTCTATGAACCTGTGAAGGCTCGCTACGTCGTCCTCAACTTGACTGCCTACGATTACAATACAGAATCCAAATGGTACAACGCACTCAGGATTGAGCTGCTTGGCTGCCCAATAGATGCGCAGGTAGCAAGTGGTAAGTAAGAGCAGGTCCAAATCGGCAGCTGCGGCTGCGGCTGTGGCTGTTGCTAAGAGTGTTGCCATGGGCAGGTTATGTTTCAACGCATGTTGACATGGTGATCCAGCCGTAGCCGTACGCACAGATTCAAACAATTTCAGAACCATCACTTGTTTGTTCTGGTCTATTTGTATGCTGTTGTGTTTCTTTGAAGTGGTTTTTGTTAGTTCTTGTATTTTTGTTTCTCGGCTGTTCCTTGACAAGCCCCGTTTCTTCTGAACATGTCTCCACTATATTATTAACCACATTGTATTTTCTTGATATTATTGCTAATGTAAATTGATATTAAGTAAATGCTATTTGGATTGAATTGAGTAAAACCATCCATGGATCCTTTGACTAACTTGCCAATTTTTTTTGGGGGGGGTCTATCTAAACAGATGTGTGCCCACCAGAGACCAACCAGCCTTTTGCTGAAGCTTATGAGAGAGGATTTCTTGTAGATCCAGACACATCGACGCTGTTTGTATGCGACATGACCACCCACGGCAAGAGCGGCATGCGGAAAGAGATACACCCGTCAGTCTACACCATCCAATGGAAGTATGTGAACTGTGCTTGTATTTATCTCAATATTGAATCCAACAGGAAAGTGACTGGCTTGTGGTTCTATTTCAGGAAAGTGACTGGCTAGTGGTTCTATTTACTTAAGTAAATGTAGTTTCCACAAAGCGATAGGTCACTAAAAATCTGTGTATAGACTAATCCAAGCAGCTCGTTTATGGGCATTTACACCACCGTACCACTGTGAATCCTCCTTGCTGATTGGTACATATATGCGCGCTGACGCGGTATTGTCTTGTCGCACGTGTGAAGCGGCCAAAGCTCTGGTGTGTAACACCATAAACGAGCGCTGCTCGGATAAGTGTACAGGGAAAATAATGCGGTGTCGAAAAGATGTCATCAGTTTTGTAAAAAACACGGATGGTTTGATATAATTTAATAATTTCACCTTCATTGTGGAATGACTTCATATTCATCAAGCTGACTCTGTTCTGATTTTCAAAGGACTTTTAAAATCTCATTTGTTTGAATCTACATTTTTGTAAATTTACTTTTTGTGTTAATTTGTTTTTATGTTCGGTGTTTATTGGGCATAGAGGCTCCTGCATTATGCACTGTATAAATGTCTTGTATTGTTATTATTAATATTTTAATATAATATGTAGTTAAATAAAAGAACACTACTGATATTGACAACAAATATAAAAAAAAACTTGATACATGTAATTGAAACAGCAAGTATGAGAAACGGTGTTTACGATTGTTTTATTTGAATTCTTACTTGCAGGAAACCAGAAATGCACTGTTACATGATGAAATATTCAGACAAACATTGGATTGGTAAGTGCAATATGCAGGCCTGATTGCTTCGTTTTTGAAAGGGCAAGGGCACTGAGGCATTTTCTTCTCAATAAAGGGCACCTCTATGAGGAAATTTTTCCATTTGTACTGGAACATTTCAAGGGCACCAAGGCAATGACCAGGGGCAATTGCCTCCATTGCCTGATTGTTTCATTCTTGAAAGGGGAAGGGCACCGAGGCATTTTCTTCTTGGTAAAGGGCACCTCTGTGAGGACATTTTTAATTTGTACTGGAACATTTCAAGGGCACCAAGGCAATGACCAGGGTGCAGTGGAGGCAATTGCCTCCATTGCCTCCGTGAAGTATCAGGCCTGATAGAATGAAATTTACCACGGGAAGGAAATGTTTAGGAGTAAGCATCAGCGACTCCAAAATTGGGACCATTGATGTCCTCTTCAAGAGAAATAATGGACTAATTTCTCTTTCACTTGATTCTTTTCCATTGTCCTGACGTCATCATCGCAATAATCTTGGTTGCGCCATTTTGGTAGCCAGTGTCCCCGTGTGTTATACAGTGTAGTGGCCAATGTAGGTGACATGGTGTGTACATGCTAACCACAATTTTTAAGTGCATGTCGACTGCCAAAATGGTAAGCATGGTAGCGATAGCCGCGTGTGACGCTGGTGCTTGGGGTCAACAGCAAAAATTGGGAAGTTTGATTTCTCCTTTTCCGTTATGACTAGGTCTTGATTCTAGACTCCGTAACATCATCGGCTTCCTGCCAAGCACTGGCAGACTGTACGGCATCATGAGCAATTCACCAGACTCTTATGCAGCGGCTGATGAGCCTCAAGGAAGCTGGTATCTGATCCCTAAGAGTGAATACGACACGGCAGCCACCAGTGACGGCTTCATCTCCCCGGTGAAAGTACCTTTCCTGTCCACAGACTCCTTCAAGTATTCGAAACCCGATGATCTTGCCAACTCTATATACACCAGCAATGATTGGAAGGGTAAGATTTCTGTTGTTTTTCTGCTTTTGAAATTGATGTTAAATTTTCATCGGGGTATAAAGAATATTGTTATTATTTTACTTTTTCTTTTGCATGTGTGTGTTACCCATAGCCCTGAATACTCTTCCCAAGTCCTGTGAAAAAATTACAGGCATATTACTCTGGTGGGATTCCAACCCAAGACCTTTGCCATTCTAGAGCAGATGTCTTACTACAAGGTCACCGGGCTTGCCCTTTAGCAAGAGGCAATTCTATGTAATGTAATGTAGAGTTGCTTAAGCACGAAAAAACACACAGATATGTTTACCAGAATAAACTTACCAGCCAAAATACCATTTCACATGTATCATCTTGAAATGGTTTTCTGCATATTTTGGCTAAACAGAAAAAAAGTTAAGCAATATACTGTGCTTAAGAAGTCGGACCCTGGATTTAACAAGTTCTTGTCTTTCTCATGTTGTTTCCTTAGAGCTTTATATACTGCATGATTATAACTTATCGTCATTTTCATACTTTTGTATTCATGAAATCCTAACTGTTGAATTCATGCATTATACCTTGCTGTAACTAACATTTATTTGCTGATTTCATGCAATTGTTTGAGGTCAATCTGTTCTTGCATGTTAGTCCGTATTGTTGTGTTGTGATCATGGGTCCATTTTTTAAGTTGCAATATACTTACTTTTTTACTAGCCTTTCACTGCCTTGCTCTTAGTGCAATTTTTAATTGTGTAACTTTTTTTTGTTTTTCACTTATAAATTTACAAATTCATGTAAACGTAAATTTCTTACCCTTCAATTTTGTTGTTTAATTTCATTTTATTGTAAAAATAGCTGCAATTCAACCAGTTTGGCTGTGAGAGTGTTTTTATTGTTATTAACAAATAAACCAATAAAATTTTTAAAAAAATGACCTGGGCCCAAGTTCCATTTGACTTTCCGTAGTATTTGACATTCTGTAGTGTTTGACATTCTGTAGTTGTTGACATTCTGTAGTATTTGACATTCTGTAGTAATTGACATTCTGTAGTATTTGACATTCCGTATTTGACATTCTGTAGTATTTGACATTCTGTAGTATTTGACATTCTGTAGTATTTGACATTCTGTAGTTGTTGACATTCTGTAGTATTTGACATTCTGTAGTTGTTGACATTCTGTAGTATTTGACATTCCGTATTTGACATTCTGTAGTATTTGACATTCTGTAGTATTTGACACTCCGTAGTATTTGACTTTCTGTAGTTTTTGACATTCTGTAGTATTTGACATTCTGTAGTATTTGACACTCTGTAGTATTTGACTTTCTGTAGTTTTTATGGATACATTTCGTAGATTGTATTATTTTTTAATTAGTGTTTTTTTTCATTGATTGATTTTAAGACTGCAGGAAACAAATACTCCCTGAAACCATGCAAAGCTTCAAATTTGCCTGTCCTTTCTTTTTTACAGCCACTTTGAGCGGCATCTACAAAGGCAGTGAGAAGGTGCTGGATTGGAACACTTGCTGTCAGCCGACGTGTGCTGCCAATGGCGGATCTGAGGACTGCACCTAAGCAAAAAAAAGAAAAAAAGCAGCGTCCTTTTGAGGAATTGGTTTTGATCGGAATTAACAAATACCCGTTACATTTCAGCTTTCACTTTGCAATTCACTCTCACAGTACAGTGCCATTTTAAATGTCATGCACACAAGGTGTTAAAATTGTTTAAAGAAATTGTAACTTGCGAGCAAATAATATGCACTTTTACCACCATATTCCTCATCGTGTAAACTATGTAAAGTACTTTTGTTGTGTAATATTAGATTTCTTAAAGGTAAGGAATATGTGAGTACTTCTTTATTGAAATATTGTAGATAAATGCAGGAAGGATGGGGCAAACAAATGATGGAGATTTTCTGCTATTCAAATTATGGAGTTTGTTTGCTTGAGCTCATACATGTTATCAGTACATTTTATTTTATTACACATCCAACAACACAATTAGCGCCAATAACAGGATGAATAGGAAATGGGAAGAAATTGTCAGTTTTAGATGTGGGAGGAAAACCCCGCAAACGGGTAGGGACTAAAAACCCAGTCCACATGCAAGGCTCCGGTCTGAGGTAGGATTCGAACCGGGGTCCACAGAGGTGAAAGGCAGGGAAAGAAACCACTGAGCCAACCTGGTCATGTAAATGTACATGCAAATATCCTCGCTCATCTGGCTAGTGCAGACAACCAGCTAAATCATGTAATGCAGAGCGTGATCCTTCTAAGCTGAGAAAGACGAACTTGGTACATTTTCATCCTGTTCTCGATTCACGCAAGTCATAGGGTGATATGCAAAAACAAATGAGGATGATTGGCAGCAATATTGAGGTGCCGCTTTTGAAAATGCATCTGTGAAGTAAATTTTGAAGATTTGTGCACATGACCATTTTAATTCTTGTAAACTGTTCACTGGTGATTTTGTGACTAAATTTCTTTTTGGTTTGCATTTTTGTGATCAGGATGCCCACTGATTTCTGTTGGTCCAGAAACATTCCAATAACTGTTCCAACTCCTTAGGAGTATACAGCCCCCATGCCCAAATTGTTGCCACGTCCGACATCTTATCAATCAGTATAATATTATCTACCTTTACTCCTTGGTGGAGAGTGGAATGTTTGGCAATAAGTGTTTTGTACGATATTTTTGTTTGTGGGATGTCGTGGCCGAGCGGTCTCAGTGCACTAGATCCAAGTTCTGGTGCTCTCAGAGTATGGGTTCGGTTCCCGGTCATGGCACTTAGGAATTGCTTCATCTTTTGGATGAGGCGTAAAGCCGTAAGTCCCGTGTGTTGGGTAATGCAATTAAAAGAACCCAGTACACTTATCGTAAATGGAAGGACCCCCAGGTGTTTCTGGCACGGTCTGGCAGCAATATGCGCCACCTCACCTTGTATCCCGGTCATGGGGTTGTATTAATGGTTGTTTCACCACATAAAATCATTCTTAACAACATGGGTGTAAATACCATGAGGGGGTGGGGGAATATATCACCCCACTTTTTGTCCAGGGGGGATGGTCCACAGGATCATCCCCCCAGATTTTTGGTCCTTAAAAAAAAATATGTGGTATTCACTGAAAAAGGACCCGATAGGTTAGTAAATGAATAAAACCTTTCTACAAATCCCTATCAAGACATCACCCACGTCTGTACACGCCCGTACACGCCCGTCTGTCTGTGCAAACAGTGAGTAGACGGTCATTTACACGAGCGTTACGGAACTTAACTATACCCACCACTTCGCTGAAAATAAATGTCGTTTTTGGAGGGATGGGTACGCCCGTGCAGTTATACTAGTACTGCTCCAGTTAAAATGATACCAGTTGTAAATGAGTGTGTTGAATGTCACGCTTGCCGTCCAGGATGATATTGCCGGCCTTTTTGTTTTGCACACAAGAGGCATGATTGCTTTTCATATGGCGAACAGTGTGACAAGACTGGTCTGTTTAATCGGAATTACAGTAAACGTCAGGCCATACTGCAAACGTATACTTTCTATACCGATTTTAATTTTGCATCTTGAGAATATGGCGAGTCAGGCAAAGAGAGCCTTGGTTAAAAAAAACAAATTCTATCACCATCCCCCCCCCCATTTTTCACAACAAATTTACGCCACTGCTTAACAAGCTCCACCAGATCTGATAATTCGACGTCAGAGTGTTGATTATGACAGCCATGGCGCATTATAAATGTACACTCTTAATACAAGTGCCTTAAACCTCAACCAGGCTGTTATTTGAATCCACACTCTTAATGACATGATAGAAATTCATAAAAGAACTAAACAGCGAAGGGAGTAGTGCAGTTGAAAATAAAGTATAAACTAATGCAGCAGTGAGACTTATCACTAAAATAGGCCTTATTTTTTACTGCAAGTGGGCGCCCTTTGGGGTAGATTGGGGGTCAAACCATAGAAATAGTGTGGTAAACCAGATGCAATTAGACTTCTAATAAAGAAGTTAATATACAACTTTTGAAGGTTTTTTTTTAGTGACAGTTTTACAATGTATTCAGTGCAAGATATTCGCTTAACAAATTTGTATTTTAAAAGTTTTGAAATATTTGCGTGTATTATTACTTTCAAAATGGAATTAGTATTGGGCCCTCTTGCTGTCAAAAATACAGCCTATTGTCTTTTCAACGAACTGCAACATGATTAGCCAAGAAAGAGGAAGTTTAAGTCAATGTTTAATTCCACATTTGCATGGCCCAATTTTGGCGAAATTGAAAAACATAGAAAAACCTTAGCATTTGCCACGGACAGTACACAAACAACATGTAATTAACATGCAACATTGTTTGTACACATACATGGCTGATGAACGTGAGATGAGATAATGTCCATATCCCAACAATAATTCATTTCTACTTTTTAAGTAACGACCACTTACCATTGGTGGATTTTTTTTGTGTGCAATACCTTAAATGAAAGCTCAAACCTATAAAATAGCTATTTAAAATTTAAATCTGAACTTTTAAGGTCAAATTAGCCAAAAATATCCTTAAGGAATATCTGTACCTGAAATAGTATTTTGCAATAGTATAAAAGTGCCTTGGTAATAATGACAACTGTGCTTATGTAAAGAGATTTGTAACAGTTTATCAGTGTAGTCAGGCTTGGGTTTTAGGATTAGACAGTTGAGGGGACTGTTGGTTCAAGGAATCAGGTCCAGCTACTCGGGCTGAGTTTGAATGATTGAGACGCAGTAACTGTGTGTTTCTAGATGTTTTAACGATATTAAAGTGCCTTGATTTTTGTGTATGTATAGTTTAACATGTTCTATAGAAAAGTTATAATATCGATTTAAGAACAGAGAGTTTATTTATTGAGAAAATTTTACATTATTTAACAGTATTTTATGCATACATTAAATAAAATGATGCCTTATTTATGATCAAAACTAAAAAAAATTTACAGAACCTATTCGTGGTTCAATATCAACAGTACTCTTCGTAATATTGACCGAAGTGAAATTTCAGAGTTAGTTAACTTAAAGAGCATAATTATAAAAGGACTTTATTTTACAAGAAAATCAGTGTTTGAACTGCCACCAGCAATAATTGTGTGACTTTCCAAGTCTAAAACCAAACAGTTCTCGGAAATACGGTGAAATGGCATTCAAAGAATTCCAACAGGAAACATCAGCCATCATTGGGAGACTATGGAACACTAGGTGGCAGCAGACTTACCAGGTAAAGTGTGGTTGTTTACTTCGTTCTGAGTATGCGCACATTTCAGAGAACGATGGATTTACCTGGTAAGTCTGCTGCCACCCGGTGTCCTCAAAGTATCCCATTGTTATCGATCTGATGTGATGTCATAAACATTTTATGTGTTGGGGAAATGCTGTTAACATTATTGACCCTAGTAAAAGGTTACTTGATAGCTCTTATTAAAAAATATCATCTGTTTGATGAGAAAATAAACCTTGTTGTGAGTGTTGGCAGGAAGTGCCTAGTTTGGGCACAGAGTCAGAAACGTTTCTGCTAGTAGTAGCCTCTTTCTGTGTTTAAAAAACTCCATAGAATTGGGTCCAGATTGTGATTTTGTATTCTCACTAACAACAACATTTGATGAAAAACCACTTTGAGCCAGGGTCATGTACAGATCATTGACCAATGATGTACTGTGTACATCTGGCTGAGTGTGTAGTCTGTGTCTGCTGAGTGAATTCCTCTGCAATGAGTGTAATTTTGAAAATTCTTGCTTCAATCTATTTGATGAGCAAAAACACACACATAAAAAACGTTGTTTTTGTTAGTTTTGGAAGGAAGTGCCTGGAAGTGTTGGCAGGGAACGTCACATACTATTTCTAAGATGTTGCTAAAAGCTGGTTTCCTACTTTTATACCAGTACCAACTTAAGAAGCTATTCTATTGGACACAAATGTAAGAAAAACAAAGCATTGTGGTGAGTAGTCTCTCCATTTCTTATGAATTCATTGAAAGTAGAAACATGTTTATTATATATGAAATATGTATTAGCCTTACTACTTGATCCAAACTTCAGAATAACATCAAATAGTTTGCATTATAAATCTTTGGTACTTGCTCAAATATAAATTACATAGAACCACCCAGTGCACCATAACATAATCACGTCCTGTAATCAAATAAATGAGGTTTAAACAGTCTTGTTTTGTCCGATGTTGGAATTTAAAATGAATTTTAACTCCTTGGATACCAACGGTGCTTTGTCTCTATAGACCATATGCACATGACATCATTTTAGTAGGGCGCCCTCGCCTAGAGGTCAAAAGGAGGCTGTTCATTGGCCAATCCTGTGCGCCGCATGTACAAATCTGTGCGTTTCCATTGTTTCATCATTGTTTTACCTCTAAGATGGTGGCTGGATGACTTCAATGCATAAAGTCTATATAGACCTTTCTTTTGCAACGTCACAGCCCGTGTTTTTGCCAACCAAGAGGGAGAAACTACGGGGAGCCATCAATGCAAAGCAAAAACAGATAATCATAGTTTGCAAATGTTAAACAAATATTCAAAAATTGTTTAGAAACAAACCAGTCAATAATGGCCAGTATTTTCTGTAAGTAGAAAGTTTGCAAAAACTGTTGAATTTGGTCACGTCTGTCAACAAGACTTGAATGTTTTACTACATTTGGCTCTGTGCCAACCAGCGCGTTTTTTTTATTAACAATAGAAGGTCAATTGACCCGATTCACCAGATGTCATCATCACAATAACCTTGGTTGCACCATTTGGGGAATCGTTGTCCCCCTGTGTTTTACAGTGTAGTGTGTATATTAGGCCACGCGGCGTTGACAGACTAATTACGAGTTGACTCCCACAATGGTGGGCGTGGTAGACAGTAGCCATGTGTGATGTTGGTGCAAGGAGCCAATAGACCATAAAAAAAAGCCCAATAGCAGAAAACATAAAACTTTAAACTTTATGGCGAATGCAGTTTGTGATTTGTATCAGGATCTGCTGTAGAGAGAGAGAGACGCATCTTATAAAATAATGTTCAGCTGTTGTTTTAACAAAACTCAAATTTATATTGAAACTACAATAGAAAATGTACAACTTTGTAATGACCCATCTCCTGACACGCAGTGCCATAACACACGCCATTTTCGGAATCAAAATAAACGCAAAGGATTTGACTCCAAAAGTGGTAAATGCGCATTGTGCAGAGGTGCATTCCGCATTGTTCAAGGGGTCAATACCAACAGAGTGTAATCTTGCCATCCAGAATTCGCCCTGAAAGGCACAAGGTGTGGAACTTAACACAAAGCGCTAGGACTAGTCTTATCTCGAGTTAGGATGAGTAACTAGTCCTAACTTATAGGACTAATCATAAGTTAGGACTAGTTTTGTGAAATCCATCCCAGGTCACTTGTTTCTGTACAGAGGGTATCATGGACTTTTACTCTTAGCATGGCAGAAGTATACAGTGATTGAGGCTGCCAATCCTGTAAAAGAAAGCCATGGTATACATTTGTCATCTACTCATTCTGAAATAACTGTTATATCCATATTCTCAGGAGATATTTTCACTAGAAGTACACTACAACAAAAATGTTAAAAAATCATACAAGCTTGAGGCCATTGAGCACTGGGTAACGCTGAGAAATAATGGTCTTATTACAACCAGCCCCCCCACCAAGCGAAACACGGGAGACAAAAACCATGGCTCCTGTAAACTGTGTCAGACAGACAAGACCTCATTTAGAACATTCAACTTCACTACATTATTAATTAGTTGCCCAAAACAAAATGGAAGCTTTCCTGTATCTTACAAATAAAGCAAAAGGCTATAGTAGGCTGAACACGGTACATGTCACAAACGTTCTCCTGACGATGACTAGAGAAGTCTAGTCAAGAGAATAACCAACCAGCTCTTTTCAGAGCCTGCACCTTCTCCTTAAGAAATTTTTTTATGACGTACTTGAAAGAATAATTAACAATAGCTGTTGAATAAAGTCAAATATCTATTCTAGTTCAAAAAAGTAACTGAATGTACCATAAGAAGACCTCCATTACAATCGCTAACTTTATATAAATTTGGTACAAGTGCTATAATTTTTTTGATTCAAATACTCTTGGATATAACTATGCCAAATAGAAAAAGTTCTGTTTGGTTTTTAACGAAGTTACTCTTTCAACACTTACAATACTTTATACTAAGAATTACCATAAGAAAATAAGTGATAATTAGTAACATTATTAACTACATCGTGCATTTGATCCTCCATTTTTTATTTTATTTTTTATTCCAACCCTAAATTTATATAAAGACATCAATACATGAAAACAAAATTCTAATTATTCTTGCCAAATGAAAACCAGTGAAATACAATTCAAATATAAAGTTACCTGGAAAAAGTAGACAGTATCAGACAATGGGCCAATGTCCAAATTAATGTTTAGTCCCCTGTGTTGCATCTGATGAAGAAAGTTCATGCATGTTTGTGTGTTTAGTATGGTCATTAAAGCCCCAGCTCAACATTGGAAAGAAAGAAAAACAAACGTTCACAGATTTACATATACCTTACATGGTATAAACATAACGATGGTAGAAAACTTTCCTTGAAATATTTCCGCCTGAAGTAAGATCCAAAATTAGCTTTCGTCTCAGTGAGATGAAAACTCTGCCTATAAGAATGCATACAAAAATGCCAAGTGCATTTCTACCGTTTTCTCGCAAATGAAACAACAAAATGAGCAATTTACATATTTCATGGGAAAGGTCTATTGAGGACACGATCTTTACTGCGACCTTTTTGGTTGAGTTGGACGTAGGTCAAATCTTGTTGCTGTTTGCAGCCACAATACAAGTGCAGTTTGATCCACTCCCTTTGGTCTAAAGTGTGTAAAGGATAAAGCCAACAGCCTCTGGCTATTTTTCCAAAAGATAATTTCAAACACATTCTGAAAATAACAGTCTTACTTCGACCATCTGTAATAACACAATGTCCATAGTGTTTGGTAATACAAGGAGCTCTTTATACGACGTTAGAAGCTTTCACTGTAACGATCCTCATCGCTATCAGACTTCTCCTGATCATTGGTTGTTGCCGACTATGAAACAAGAAATGGGGAAAAAAAAGTCCTCACATTATATTATAAGTTATCACACTAGCGCGAGTGGAATACGGGAAAATATAGTGCTTCTACGTCCCATATCCCACAAGGCCGAATTTTTACCTGTACACCGATGCATGTTAAGCACTGTATACTCGGTACTTTCCCAAAGACCTGCGAAAAAATACTCGCAGGCATTTTCCTCGGGTGGGATTTGAACCCACGACCCCCGCCATTCTAGAGCAGATGTCTTACCAACTAGACTACCGAGACTGCCCAGTAGCTAGAGGCAGTTTGAATCCTATTAGCGGCGGGTACCGCGACCATTATAAGAGATGTTAAATTTTGCATCAGGGATAAAGAATATTAGTTGTAATTTTTACCTGTACACAGATGTGTGTTAAGCACTGTATACTCAGTACTTTCCCCACCCCCCCCCCCCCCCCCCCCGAGTCCTGCGAAAAAAATACTCACAGGCATTTTCCTCGGGTGGGATTGGAACCATTACCTTTTAGTAATTCCCGGAGTTATAGATCTCAAGGAGCTTTTGGGAGGAGTGTCTTCGTTGCTAGAGAAGTAGATCAAAGACCATGATTTCTTCATAATTGGCGAAAACGAAGCTGCTTTTTTACACCAGTCAGACATAAAAAAAAAAGTCTGAATACAGATACAAGTCTGAAATTTCTCATTGCTGGTCAGTGAAATTTGCCAAATAAACATTATGTCCAGCAAATCATGATAGATCCTAGATGCTGATAGTCGATCATTCTGGATTTGATTTCTTGAGAGATGAAACAGATTTCTACCATACCTCTTCCTGATCGCTGTTACTGTCGTCATCTACTACCGATTCATCATCATCATCATCCCCAGCCTCGCTAAGGGAGTCGATACTCTGCTGAGATAGAATCTCCTCCCCCTAAAATAACACAAAAGTACTGGATCACGGGTCATGCGCTACATGTATTATGTACAGGTACTTTTGTTCATGCATTTTGATTGCCCAAGCGGCAAAACTAGGTTAAAAATTTAGGGGGACACAAAGTGGGGCACTTTTGGCCATTAAAACTGTAGTTTCTGTTTGCATTTTTCCTAAGCAAGCTCCTTTTTCAGTGCTCTTTTATATGTCGTTTATAAGATAATAAGGTAAAAAAAAACAACCGTGTGCAGATAAATAAAAAAAAGTTTTAAAAACAGTGACATTACTTCTAAAATCTTATAAAATGTAACATTTTAGTCTGGTAATTTTTCATCTCAAAAGTCTAGATTTCAATTGTGGTGGTGGGGGGGTACACTGGGTTGCCCTGTGGTGATGTAAATGTTACAAACTGTAATCAACTTTTTTGACTCATGATCAGGGAGGATTGGTTTCATGCCAATGGAAGGTCTTCAGACCATGTGCCCTTTGTTTACAAGTAAACCGCCCTCTATTGAAATTTGCTCAGTGGTATGCGCGCAATTCTTATTCTGCATAAATTTAGTTAAAGGGGGGACTGTCATCATGATGAGAGCAGGCCTGTGGTTGTACGTGGAATTATAAACTCTGATCCCAGCTCCTGCACACACGCGCATGCTGGCCCTCAACATCACAATAGGTGCCATCTTTATCATATTCTGATGTCACGGCCAGCGCGCGAGCGCATGCCGTAACTAGGTTAGAGTTCATAGATCCATGTACAGCCACAGGCTTGCTGTGATCATAATGCCAGTTTCCCCATGAGGAATGATATCAAAGGTCACATATGTGATTCAGCCTGTGTGAATGAGCCACTTTGAGGTAGAAATGTAAATTTCAATTTCATCATGTAGGGCATCTTCCAAGGATTAAAACGACACCACACTGACCTCTACAGAGTTTACGGTTCCAATCCAGAACAGTCGACTCTGTAGAGGGCAGTGTGGTGTCTTTTTAATCCTTGGAAGATGCCCTACATGATGAAATTTGGACTTAAATTTGTACCTCAAAGTGTCTCATTTACACAGGCTGAGTCACATATCACTTCAAAGGCACCGCTCCTGAACCAAATTTATGCCAAACACAATATACGCGCACAATGGCAGAAACTTAAAATGTTTTGATTTTGCCTTGATGTAGTTAGTCATTGAAATTGTCGTACGTGCAGGTCTCTGTTTTTGAGGTTGCCCATCCAGAACGCCTCGTGGCAGTTGTGCAGCGTCAACATGGCCTTCACTCTGTACAGAAACAGCTCCAGGTTACGCTTCATGGCTGGTACATGATTGGTCAACGCCACATGCTTTTTATTCTGAGAAATTAAAGTCAAACCAACTCAGATCAATAACTGATTGAATAATTATCCAAAGTAACATCACCGTATAAGTTTTGATAATTAATGTGAACAAAGAAAAATTGACTGGAGCGGGATTTGAACCTGTGACCACCGGCATAACGTACCAACGCTCTACCAACTGAGCTCTCCAGTCCTAATACTGGCGCCTCTCTATTTTGTCAGTATCTTTGTTCGGGGGGTTGCCAGTCAGAAGCCATTCAACCGGTTACTGCCGTGTAGCCAGGGATCACACCCCATTATATGAAACAACCATAGAGCTAGCTAGTTTGATAATTATGAGGGAAAGTAATGCAGAAAGTGAAGCACAATTTTTACAAAAATGGCAGAATGGCTTGTACTACACGTGCTAAAGCCATTATTATGTCTTTAATTTCTTGGTACACTGATTCTATGACTCAAATAAAACCAACAGAGCATTGATTTGGCAACACAAACAGTTGTACAAACCTGGAAGCGTTTACACAGGCTTGTACAAAGACATGGATACACCAGACCGACTTCAACATGCCAGGCATGAGCACTCTAGTCAAGATCTACGGTGAAATCCCTAAAATATGAATCTCGTCAATGAAAAAAAAAGGCCTTACAATCGGCAAAGCGAACCTTTGAGTGACTGCATACATGTTGCAGAGAGCGTGTACTTTGCTGCAGGGTTTTTAACAGCGCCATCACATCATCCTTGTGGCTTGGGAAGAGCTTGTCCAGAAGTGGCATCCCATGTCTCACAAAGAGCTCAACAAACTGTATTCCGTACTGGTGGTCAAGAAAGACGAAAAAACACATTTAAAAAAGAAGGCTGTCCAATTCTTACATCTTGTATGGCATAAGCCTTTCGTCAAGACCTTCGTGGCTTAGACGTGTGCAACTGCGAAGCCACTACAGCGAAGACCAAGTCAGCGCACACGACGAGTGGCAAAGCCACGAGGGCCTTTTCCAACTTGTCAGGAGTTCTAATGTTTTTCTTTGTTTCTCAATTTTTGCTATCCTAACAGGGTAGCAAAGTTCCCAGCCAATCAGAAGCATCCACCTCATCCGCATTGTAATTGGTGAACCTTTCAGCGCTTTTCTTATTTGTGTAAAAATTATGAATAATGCACGTTTGAAGCTTATTGAATAATTCAACAACAACAAAACGCAAAATCAAGTTGGAAAAGGCCTCATGGCTTCGCCACTCGATCCTGCGCACTGACTAATATTGGTCTTCGGGCTACATACATACAGCTGTCTAAGCCACAAAGGCCTTGATGAAAAGCTAGTATGGCATTATATCAATCTTCATTGAGTGAAATACCATAACAAAGATTTTTTTTTAAAGTTTAGTTTAACCCTCTGATTAATAAATTATTTTGACATAAAACATAACCGGTCATGACCAATTTGTTTGAACACTCAATAATGAAGCACTCATTCTACATGGCAGCACACTAGTATTCAGACGCCAATTTTACAAGTTAAAAAACAGAGGGTTACAAATGACTGATAAATGATAAACTCCAAAACTGTTGACTTGAAAATCATAAAACTGTAAAAAGTGTTTTTACATGTTTTATGGGCGAGTTCCGTGTCCGGAGATTTGTCATATTGATGTGGGTTATTATGAATGAATATAGAATGACCTAAAGAACCAGCATGACAACGGGAGTCAGTGATTTCAACTGGGTGTAGTGAGACTGCAGATATGTTTTTGCAGATCCTCAAGTAGCAATAGACCTTTATCATGGTGCCGCCATCTTGATTTTCTCCCATTCAAACCAATGTAACCAAACCGAGGCTGGAAGGGCAAATAGTCTGGTTCCTTTATGTACAATGAATATTAGCATCTATTACTGTTATTGGATACAGGGAACATGACCAAGATGGTTGTAGCATGATAAAGGTCTATAAACCTTTCTTTTGTAATGTCACAGCCCAAGTTTCTGCCAACCAAGATGGAAAAACTACGGGGAGCCATGAATGCAAAGCAAAAATGTAACACAAATATTCAAAAATTGTTCAAAATTTGTTGGAAACCAACCAACCAATAATGTGATGTCTTTTCTTTAAATAGAATGTTGCAAAAACTTTGAATTTGGTCACAACGTCCGTCAACAAGACTTGAATGCTTTGCTACATTTGGCCGTCCATGCCAACCAGCGCGGTTTGTTTATCAATAATGGAAAGGTCTATTGCTAAGACTGTTGGTACCTTCAATGCAGATGACAAATTGTTTTGGGCATTGAACTCTTTCAGCATGCTGATCAGAATGTGGAATACCCGGACGACCATGGTCCAACGGATCAGCCGTTGTTCCGTCATGCGTGGCCCAACCGACGCCTTCCCAAAGTACATGTTGCGTATGCAGATTATTACATGCTCAAGCATGATGCGATAGAAAGAACCGAAAGATGCCCTGTCACGAAATAAAGATGCAAAATTGTATTATATCATTTACGGTTTAGTGACATTCAAACTTGTTGCCAGAGGAGAAATTGCACATAGTAAATTTTTAAAAACATTCAACAGGCAAGACAAGAGAAAAACATTTATTAAGATTACACGTGTTATCAAACACACCGGTAGTTTAAAAATCAATGCTATAAAATTAAAATGAACAAAGTTTACAAAAAGCAACTTAAGTTCAGGGTTTCAATCACAATGTCGTACTTTGGGGGTAAAGAATATTATTTTGGTTTTACCCTTCCACTGATGTGTGATAAGCACTGTATACTCCAAGTTCCGAGGGGAAAAAAACCCCACAGGGAACCTTGGGTGGGATTCAAACCAACGACTACCGCATTCTAGAACATATTTATTAACTGCTAGACCACTGAAACAGGTAGTTAGCAGTGAGTACGACAAACAATTTATAAGAAGTACTAGTTGTATCTGGGCTAAAGAAAACTACAGAAAACCAAAAGCATACTGTTTATCGTTGATGTTTATGGTATCCACTATTGTACACATATGGACTGGCAATGAGGGAAATAGTGCACGTCTATGCAACCCGAGGGCCTGTGAGTGACCAGGAGAGGGTTCTATTTCCCGAGGCCGAAGGCAGAGGGAAATAGGACCTGCTCCTGGTCACTCACAGGCCCGAGGGGTGCATAGACGTGCACTATTGCCCGAATAATGCCAGTCCATATGTGTTTTATAATACACCTAAATCCAAAATGTCGGTTAGAAGAGTAAATCGCGTTTTTGGGCCGGAGATTCTTCTCCATCCGCAGACCCCGTCGTTTTCTTGAGGGCGCTCTTTACCAGTCAATAGTTTTTGGGTTTTTGAAACTATTTCCTGCTTTGTGAACTATTTCCCCCAAATGAAGAGCGTGTGGTGCAGATTTCATGCACTAGGCTATATTAGTTCACCCCACGCGACCGTGTTTCAGCCAATCAGGATAAAGAACCAAGGAGAGGTGTGTTATAATCAACACTATTTACAGAATTAAATGGTTAAGAATAAGCTCCAGAAAATGAGCGGCGTGGGTTCAAACTCCACTCGAGTCGCCTTGGACTTTTGTCATGCAATGCTTAGAGAGCACTGAGTATACAATGTTCATCACACACTGATGTAAGAATAAAACCAAAACAGTGGTCAATGTTGCACTCATGTCTGAGGAGTAGATTTCCATCTATTTATTTAGCTAGGCCTATTTGTTATTTATTTATCTTTCTATATCTTGTAGTAGACCCAAGGAATCGCCACAAAATACCTAGCAGTGTAAAGCAAAGTTATTCCAAATACGCACTTAAAAAAAGATTCAGTCTGTTGTTTTTCTAAACTCTACCTGTGGAGGGTGGGATAAGTCGTAGAGCATCCATTCTTATCATCTGTGTTCATCAGTTCTGCAATCCCAACAGTGCATAGGTCCTGGATACTTTTCAATGCATCGGGTGTGTGGCTCAAGTAGATTCTACAACATACAAAACAGACATAGAAAATCAACTATGGGGGATTTTTTAAAACCCGAGGTGCCAGAAGCCATACTGGGTAAATCCTACGTCTAGGAAATGAGCACATTCTCCAAATTCTGTTAACAACGGGAAACTATATAGGTTTTGAAGGCATTGCATGGTGAGGTATCAATGTATATTTGGTTTGTGATAACACCATGTGATTATATCTACTTTGCTATATACAGTAGATTGTTCTTGTGAGAACTGTTATTATTCTACTACCGCGGAGTAGATTTCAGAATTCGGGGGGGACAACTTAGTTCTGAAAAGAACTGTCCTGCTTATTAAGCACTTACATGGGGTGGTAGGAAATCGGCCGGAACTACTACTACTTAATGGAAAACACCCCGGTTATAGCTAGTTCGCGAAAGATGCCATCTTTTTACGTGCATCTTGGGTTTGGGCTTTGGGCTTTGAGCTGCTTCAAGCATTCAAGTTGTTCTATGCAGCCAAGTGGTTCACCATCAACCAATCATGCAAGGAATTTGATCAAATTCCTGCATGACTCACGCAGCATTTACGCATAATCCATAGTAGTGGATTTCAATGTTTTGTTTCATTTGCCTGTAAAGGGTTGGTTACTTTACACTGTGTGACGTAAAGTGGAAGTCTATATCTGCTGCCATCTAGCCAACCCATCCACTGTAAGGAAGACTTATGAAATTAACTGGAAACACTGTAATGTTTTCCCTACAAACATTCATGTAATTTGACTTGAGACAAGTATGAATAAAAAATTTAATATTTACAAGCAATAACATCATAGCTTAGGGTCATAAGAATCAAGAATCTTTTAAACCCTTTCAAAGCATAGAGTAGATAAAGTTTGTGTCTTAACGGTTGATCATATTTACACTTCCAGGAACCTTGTTTATGAGTTTTGTGTGAAGGAAACACAATCCCTCACTAACAGTGCGCCTGCATATATTGATGATTTACTTAAACCTTACAATCCGCCTCGTAAACTCCCGTTCTGACAATTCAAACCTCCTCATTGAGCCTAAATCTTATCGTTCATGGGGTGACCGATCTTTTTCTCATGCTGCACCACGTCTTTGGAATAAATTGCCATTACATGTCAAATTATTGATATCTTTGAACGGGTTTAAGAAAAACCTTAAAACTCATCTTTTAAATGAAGCATTTGCATAATGTTGTTTACTGCGTATTCTGCTTTATCGTTGTGTTTTGTATTTATTATTTAAGTAATCTTGTAGTTTGGTACAAGTGCCATGAGCACTTTTGTGGATTTGTGCTCTTAATAAATTGTCATTATTATTGTTATTATTATTATTAATTCCACACTTTAACATGTCCAAATGTTTGAATACTTGTGAGATGTGTGCAGTCTTATACTCAGCTGACTTACTTGACCAGTCTCTGCAAGAGCTCATTGTGCTTGGCTCCCTTCTCCCTTTGACCATCTGGCCCAAGCCACTCTCTCTTCAACAGCCCCTCGGACAAGCTGGCTGCAATTTAAACAATCATTCGGTTGATTTCAACAACGTCCTTCACTGCTGTTCCCTAAATGCTGTCCAATTCCACCGGTAACTTGGATTCAGACTGGGGGCCCATTCCAAAGAGAAACTTAACGATAGGCACTGCTTAATCGTTTTATTTGCAGAGCACAAAAGTGTGGAGTCAGCCCGTAGAGCCATTTCACGAAGATAGTTAACGACAGTAAATGTTGCTTATTAGTTTTGTTAGCTAGGGGTTAACAGCACTACAAAATTAAACTCAATATCAGTAACGGGCAAAAGAAAGATTAAACATTCAGATCCAACAAACTCGGGCAAAACCAGAGCGGGAATAATGATTGAAGATACTGGGGTCGTGAGGGGTTAGCCTACCTAAGCTCTTCCGGTTATCTGATGCATCTGAAAGCTCATCAAGCGAAACCAGGAGGCGAAGGAGCAAGACGGCACTGGGTAAATCAGGCACTGTGTCCATAAACTTCTCGAGATACTTGAATGTATTTCTGGTATTCATAAAAATACACTCTTAAATTAAATTTATACAATTAGACATAGCGGATATATCCAAGTAACTAGATCAATGCACAATTATTGATCAATGCACTCAGCAACATTGTTTCCCCAAGGCATATTTGAACCATTCTTAACAAAAACTTTCTCAACTCCCTAGGGAGCATACAACCTCAAAATGCTGTTATTGATGCTATAAGTGACGCCTATATGCAATTTCATCCCTGAGGGTTTCCCATTTATATACATGGGTTAAGAGAAGCAAATAGGCCTTATTTTTTACTGCAAGAGGGCGCCCTTTGGGGGTAGATTGGGGGTCAAACAATAGAAATAGTGTGGTAAACCAGATGCAATTAGACTTCTAATAAAGCAGTTAATAAACAACTTTTATAGGTTCTTTTTCTTGACAGTTTACAATGTAATCAGTGTCAGATATTTGATTGGAAAATTTTTATTTGTAACATTTTGAAGGATTTTTGTACTTTCAAAATGGAATTAGTATTGCGCCCTCTTGCTGTCAAAAATATGGCCTATTATGGTTATATGTATTTTGATGACTCTACCACCAAAACTGAGCCTGCTCCACGTGGCCGCTCAGCCACAACACAACCATTCTATGCTTCCAGTTTCAAAAACAATCGTACCTATAAAAACACAGGGACAAAGTTTCTGCAAATACGTCCGTTAGTTATTTCCTGATAAGAGGATAGTTTACCCTGATGTCCTTTAGTTGACCCTACCAAAGTAAATCATTTAAACTTACTTGTGTAGCTGTTTTGAAGTGAATTGTGATCTTTGACTGCTTTTGATGCGGGATGCGAGTACAGTCAGCGCCTCATCAAGAACAGTCTTATTTTCCCTGGATTGGAAACCATTCCTTTAGGAAACAAAATACAATATGAAGGATTCTCTATAAAAGGCCTGTTTACCTAACAAACAAAAACCATCCATGTTTGTTTACAAACCTAACAATCGGTTCTTGCATAGTGCTTTATCTTAAGGCGTCTCATAGCGCTTATTAATATATGTTTAAGACAGGTATGCCAATGTTTTAATAATGACAGCCATTTATACAGCAGCTTGTAAGGGTTTTTACCAGAAGGTGATGTCAGAAGACTCCCTTTCTCACAAGACTCCCTTTCTCTTAAAACCCTTCTCACAACGATAAATGTAATGGGTTCTTGTAAGCAATATACAACACATCGGACCAACAGCTTTCTGTCCCATCTGGAGCAACTATGATTAAGTGTGCTGCTTAAGGACACAAGTGTCAAGACCAGGAGTCAAACTCACACTCTGCAGAGCAGAAACACTAGAGCTCGAGTCCAGTTGACCACTTGGCCACGACACGCCAACTAAGCTCTTGATATTTGTCTGGCTGCTTTACGGCTAATTTTGTACTTTTATTCTTTTTGTGTGCGTTATAGAATCTTAAATTGAGTGCATAAAATCAGTGAATGTGTTTACTCTGTGAGCGTAACGCAAACCTGCTTTTGCAGAGCATCACCTTCAACTCAAACACAAGGTCTTAGAAAGAAAATTTACTCCTCAATCATGTATGTGTATCAAACACGTCTGCACCTAGGAAACTTAAACAAATCAGGAGAGTTTATAGCGCTCTAGTTGTTATGTAATGTTCAAATGATTATTTGAGTGACTGCTCAAATCTTCTATCAAAAGCAATCAATCCTTTCTTCAAATCTTGCACCATGCAAGAAACCATGCACCAAAGCGATTGCTTACCATGAGAAGAGTGAGTGAAGAGACTTCAGTAGGAGGTGAAGACAAGATGCCATCTCATTGTACTCAGGTGTGTGGGATCCTGGGCCGTCTATCAGCCCATCATTCTCAGCCATCAAAGCCTGATCAATAGGACAAAGACAATCACATCTCAAAATTCAGTACAGGCCTTAAATCAGTCTTTGAAGACAGTGTCCTTTTAATCCAGTGTTATCCGACTTTCCCAATTGTGTACGGTACCACTCATATTATCAGTGACCAATAGATAGTTCCCATAGATGCCATCTTTACCGGCAAATTGCATTTTGGTTTGCAGGCACGTCAAGCGCTCAAATTATTAAGGCAGCCACATTGTTCACTAACCAATCAGGCAATTAATTTTGTGAAATGCGCGCATGCTGCGCACGTGCTGCATGCCCTCCTTCCATGAAACGCACAACCATGTGTTCCAAATTGCCCATAAAGATGGCCAATTTTACAAACGATACTTTGTGTTGAATGTTGATGTCAAACTAAAAAAAGTTTTCTTTTGAGAAAAGTTACAAGGAAGTATCTCTCTGACATACCTCCATTCAGCCAAAAATCAATAAATGAGCATTAGTTGAACAAAAGGACAAAGGTCTATAGCCAGGGATTAAACCAAAATCGCATCCGCATGGCCGCAAGATGCGAGTAAAATCACAACCTTTTTTTGATTTTATGTGGGTGAAACGAAGCATGAGACGGCGTGTGTATGGTCTGCGCATGCTCCGTAGTTGAATGACCAGGCAAACTTCGCTTTGTTGGTCCGAAATTACATTAAGCCATGGGAAATATTTGCGTGTTCTCACGACATCCTGTGTCAACTGGTTACAAATGTTGCATCTTAACACAACATCCAGTCAGATTATTAAAAAGGTGAAAAATGGGCATTATTGTTATCCTTTTAACTTGCCTGGAAGAAGTCACTTGTGAATTCCAGATGTTGACACAGATGAGGAAGGAGCTTGACAGCTTTCTTGGCAATCTGACGAGGGGTGAAGCGGTTCAGATGAGAGAACCCTGCATTCTTGTCTCCTTTGGTCTGGAGAGTGCAAGTAAAAATGTATCTATTAGGAGTATTCTCTTGTGATGAAGTGCACTGCCATGAAAAGAAGAAGTCATTTAGAAGCCCGAAGATCTGCAATAATCTCTGAATGTTCTGGAGGATGTCAGATACCCACTCATAGTGAGGTACTCTTTGACTTGTTTACTTTTATCCCTATCAAAACAAAAGAAGGGGACCAGTCTATTTTGAGTTGCTCTGGTTGTACAACCTCTCTAGGCCATTTTTTTCCCAATGTGCCTTCCTCGACCAAAACCTGTTTAGTTAAACATGCCACATTCTAATGAGGTCTGTGATCGTTCCATTCTAATGCACACACCCAACATTTTAGCCGGCATAATGACGCATCTCAATCACAGAACAAAAGGTCCCTTCTCATTCTAGCTCCTGATTATCTCAAGAACCTTGTCCCCTGCACCTTGCACCCAGACGTGGTATGGTCAGCGAGCATTTACTGGCAGTGCACCGACATTATGGAACAAACTCCCTCTTCACATCCATCTGGCCTCATCTCCTGAATCCTTCAAAGCCATGTTAAAACCCCATTTGTTTGTAAATTAAGTTAGAACTATTTTTGTAATATCCTCTGTTAGTTTATATCAAGTCGTTTTGTACAGCGGTTTGAAACCCTCATTATATGCACTCAGTAAATTGTATTATTATTATTTTTATCATTTTTCTAACTACATATGAAACTGCATGCAAACAGTGATCCCATCAACTATGTGCCTTTTTTACAAGTGCATGCTCAGCATTCAACAAATGCTCAAATGTTATAAGCAAGCGAATGCAAAGCAGTCACTTTCGAAAGCCAACTGGCATTGTTTCTCATTGTCTCCCTTCCACTGGCGAGTGATGACTCCAGAGTGGACAACAAGACACACTACCGATGGAAACGAGGTTGCTCTGGGCAAGTCTAAAGATAACTTTCTAGCAGGAAAACTTGTCAGGGTACCTTTACTTTAAAGGAAATTTTTGAACAGATGCATACAGGATTACTGTAATAGCGACAGACCACTTTGTATTGGTTATTGTTATTATTATTATTATATATTTCTGGTAATGAAAGCAAGGATGCCTTGTTAGTGAACTTAATCACTGTAGCTCTCAAGCCTGAGGAAACCTGTAGACAAGGGTGCTTTCTATGTGAAACAGAAACACTGGGGTAATTCCCCTATTCTTCCACGATAGCAATCCTAGTACGAGGGATCTATGACTTAATGTCCCATCCAAAGGACCAAGCAATAGACCGGTTGCACGAACCACATCACATGACCTGTGGTGGGTATTAAATGTCAACAAACATGACATCCTCCATAAGAAAGTGCGGTATGGCACATGATGATTGTTGCATTTGTTTATTCGATCGAGGCTTTTCTTTCTCGAAATCTGTGGAAAATATTTCAGAGTTTGTACCAGAGACCTACTAGTTGCACGACGGAACGTTTGGGCCAGACGACCGTGATCACACACTTTTCAACACAAGAATTTCACAGTTTTAAGCTGAATCATCCAAAGAAATGGCTTTCCAAAATGTGTGATTCCTTTGCCTATTTAAAATTTGGCAAGGCTTGGTATAAATGCTCAGTTTTTCAAAGTTCTTTTTTTTTCAATACTGGTAATTTATGAATAAGTAACGTGATTAAAATCATTGTCACAACATACAACTTTGATAAAATGGCTTAGTAACTGTGTTATTATTACCAAAAGCCGACTATTGGTGTTACTCTGTGTCACAGCATGTATTTGCACGTAGTTTGCCATCAGCTCAGATGACCAAGTACCCACTACAGGTCACGTGATGACATGTAAACATTGGTCGCGCATTCGGTCTATTAGGGTAAAATATCTTGCTCAAGGACACAAGTGCCATGACCGGGATTCGAACCCACATTCTGCTGCCGACAACACCACAACATGAGTCCGGTGATCTAGACTGTTCAGCCACGACCCTCGGCACCCACCTTGAAAAAAGTTGGTCTCTTCGATGCAGAGACCACAAGTGCATGATCCAACTTATGGCTGAAGTCTTCAAGAAGGAAGTGGAGCTCTGGAAGCTGAAGATGTAGTACAACTTCTTCCTGTTAAAAAAGAAACATCTATTTCAGGCGCTGTAGACAATTCTTGCGTTTAAAAAACATAAACCATCACAGGCCCGAATTTCATTCTTGAATGGGCAAGGGCATCAAAGGCATTTTCTTTGTGGTAAAGGGTACCTCTCAGAGGAAATTGTACATTTCTATTGGGGCATGTCAAGGGCACCAGGGCGATGACCGGGGTCAACGGAGGCAATTGCATTCGTGAGGTATCAGGCCTGCCATCATTGGGCCAGACTTTTTCCTCTTCCAGACCCAGTCTGGTTACATCCGTTTCAACAGGAGAAAAGTAACCAACCTGTGTGTGCATGTTAGAATCCAGCACCCTTCTGGACACCAGACCACAGCCGAGGATGTTGAATACTTCAATGTCTAGTTCCCTGAAGTGCATCCTGTACTGGGCCAAGTCAACGAAGGATCCTTCCCCTTGTGCGGTCGTCTCATTCTGTGAGGATCCATTCTGGGTTGTATCCATGGTTGTATTCTGGGTGCTTGAGTGGCCAGTGATACTGTCATCCAGAAGGCCAGACTTGTCTCCCACGTTCTTCTTCTTCCTACAAGAAATTAAAACCATTCATGAGAAAACCTTTGTTTCTAAAATAGCTGGGAATCAGTTCAATGTCACATACAGGACAATCCATCTTGCTTGTAACTCCAAATTCAAAATGTATCAATCAAATATATTCCTTTCATTTTCACTGTCACACTGTAATCCCCTCTGAGGTACTGCATAAATGGGTCTCATAATTCAAACAAAAATCTGCATATCTGTCGTGAAAATAATGAGCACTTTCAGATGCCCATTGGGTGTGATTAAGCGCTATATAATAAATGCACACTATTATTTAAACAGTTAATACAAACAATTCTTCATCTGTTTTTTTCCTTTTTCTTACTCGAGGTTGATTTTCATTAAATCGACCAACAATCAATTCTAGCGAATAGCAGCGAGGAGGTACGTTGGTCTTACTCTTTTGTTTTTCGCCCTCTTTTGCCTGAGGGGATAGTGGATTGGGTAGAAGTTGAGGCATCACTGTCAAAGGTTGCCAGGGGTGGGCTGAAGCCGGGTGTTTCTGTGAAAGAAGGTTATGATCATTTATAATAAAAAAAGGTGATTATGAAATGACAACTGATGGTTATTTTATACATTCACCAAAAAGCTGCCTCAGATACAGGGCTTGCTCATTATTTTTGATGATGGAACAGGAACAGGGGGCGCATCTGTCTGCAAGTTGTAGTCGATCAAAAAATTTAGATAAAATAGAAAGTAATAACCCCCCCCCCAAGAAAAAAAGGTGCAGGGAAATGTGCTATGTTTCATCTTTGAGAGAACATGCAGTAATGACTACAACAATTTACAGATACATCTTGTAAACCGTTACATGGTGCTATGTAAAGGAACATGTCTCAAACTTCAAAACGTAACTCCGCATACCTTGCAGGAAAAAACACCGAGTGCTTTGAGATGCCCATCAGGTGTGATAAAGCGCTATATAAGAACTGCGTATTAATATTATTATTAAATAATTATTATTAAATAATAATCAACGTAAATTTATGCTTGTAAAGCTCCTTACAAACATGACTGGATCTCAAGGCGCTGTACCAATTAAAACGGCACCAAAAAAAACTAAGAAATGATCATACCAGCATTAAAATAAAATATAAAAACATTAAACCTAAACCTGGACAAACCATTAAAAAACACAACACCACAAAAAAATAAAAATTAAGAAAAGTACTTCTCCCATACTAGTCATTATGACTCAACCTCCCTAAAGATTTTGATCTCCTCCAAGTAAGACATTACCTTCCAAACAGGTCTGGATGTGCCTCTGTACCGCAGTGATATTACGGAATCTAGCTAGAACCTTGCCTCTCATCTCTGGATCAGCTAGCCCCGAGAACGCATTCACGATCTGACAAAGGGACGAGAGTTTGTTATGATTTGAAAGGACTGTTTTACATTTCCACAGACACGCACGCAGCTGAACTATCAACAAGTCTTTTGGGGTTAAGAAATGCAAAAACTGGACGTGCCTTAGTGGTTTTCACCATGCATGTTAAAAAGATTTATTTCAATTATGCTTGTTCGCCCTAAACAAAACTAAAAGCCATTCTTAGTAAGGGGGCTACAAGACGAAAACATAAAAATGAGAAAAACTCAGGGAAGCTGAAGGTAGAAAATTATATTCTTTGTAACCAGTTAACACCGTTTGACTTGTATTCAGAGCTATATTTTCACTGCCAAAAAAGTTGTGTAAATTTGGAAGACTGGAACACCATTCTGGAGCAGGCACAGCGCATACACTCATTGTGCAGCGCTTTGTTTCACGCACACACAGAGGACAAATGGTACTGGAAACAATGCTGAAATTTTCCCTTTATGCAGGAGTTATTGTGAACTTGTTATTGTAAGGGGAATTGCTTAACAAATCACAGGTCTCGTAACCTTTTTGTTTACCAACTGTTTTCCCAGAAATACATAAATCTATTTGGAATGAAATTTTCCCAAGCTTATTTTATATTTTTGTGAGCTAGAGGATTAAAAATTATGCACTTTAAAAAAAACCCCAATAATTTGAGCATGTCTTTGCTATGTGGAACTGCTTTATTTTTTACTTTTCCATTTTTTCCATTTTTCATTGTGTTTGTCTTCACCCAATCCGGGTTGCCAAACTACACCATTTTTAATTATTTTGCAAACTGTGTAATCTTACCTCTCTAAACCAATTGACAGTCAGAAACAGGCAAGTGCAGAGCATTTCTCTCTCTTGTCTGCTCAACGAAGCGACTTTTGACAAGACGTCATTATTGACAGAGTACAAAGGGCATCCAAGGAGGGGGTCAATGCCTTCCAGATCGCCATTGTTCTGGACTTGCTCACAGATTCTTAGGAGACGGAAGTGAGGTGCCATGCAGAGAGGGGAGACAGTCTGGGCCCTGAGACAAAATGAGTGATTTTTATTTATCAATTGGTTGCATTTCCTGGTCGTCACACCCGTATTCTCATCAAGTTTCTGGCATATTGTGGCCAAGTGGTCTAGTCCGCCGAGCTTAAGTTCTGTAGTCTTCAGAATGTGGGTTTGAATCCTGGCCTGGCCAGTCGCGACACTTGAGTGTCCTTGAGCAAGACACTTTACCATAATTGCTTTGTTCTTCCGATGGGATGTTAAGCCGTAAGTCCCGTGAACTAGGATGGGTAGTGCACGTAAAAGACCCCAGAACACTTATCGTGAAAGAGTAGGGCTTTACCCCCGGTGTTTCTGGTTCAGATAGAAAGCATCCTTATCAACAGGTTTCCTCAGGCTTCCAAGCTGCAGTAATTAAGTTCACTTTTGAGGCACCCTTGGTTTCATTAACCCGAAGCTAATAATAATAAGTTGAGCTTTTGCCACAAAAATAAAAAATGTAATACCTTTCTGTTTCAGAGTCCTGACTGACCAAGGAGCCGAGGTTCAGATGAGCTCTCTCAGCTCTACTGACCAGAGGCAGTAGATTAATTGCCACACCACCTTGAGATTCCTCTACCTCCAGACCAAATTCTTCATTCATTGGCAAGCTGTAATTACTGAATGAAAACAGACAACCGTCAAAATCTTGTTAAACCTGGGCAGACTTTTAACAAAGACAACCAAAGACCATTGAAAATGTGGAATAGACAGGTTTTCAGATTTGCTTTAAATGTTTAAAAAGTGTCGCTGAGTTTGAGTGGGAGATCATTCCAAAAGTACGAATGGTATATCATGGCGTGTCGTGGCCGAGCTATCTAGGGCATCAAGTTCTGACGGCCTAGTTAACGGGGGGTGTGGGTCACTGTCATGACACCTGTGTCCTCAACTCAAGCAAGACACTTAATCCATAAAATCCCACGTGTACAAATGAAAAACCTAAGAGGGCTGAGATGGAACTAATGTTGGATTAACTGCTTAGCGCTAATTTGAACAGCTTGAGGTTGTATGCTCCCCACAGAGTTAAAAGTTTGAGGAATGCCCGATGAACAGGGCCAGTATTGCTGTAAAGCGCCTAGATCTTGGACTTTTGCATCTCCTGAGGGCGCTGCTCTGTGGCAACCACCCGTGTGCATTTTTCTGTCTCGTCCTTTTGGTCGCACCAACACAAAGCATTTCAGAATGTCTTTTTTGCCATATGCTTGCCACCTGTTCAACTCTGAATTCAAAAGATGAAACCCCTGTTTTTTTTCCTGGTTTGTTGACTAGTTGGCGCTGTCTTGACTATTTTAGTTTGGTAGTATTTAGAGTGTTAGTATTTGGTTTTCTGTGCTCTTTATATCTGTAATTGTTTTATGTATCTTTTCAGGTACTTTTTATTTATTTTACTTGTATGTATACATTTTTTATGTGTTATGCACACTGGAAATCGATTTTCACGTTTTGTACGTGACGATTTACAAATAAATAAATGAATGAATGATCTAACTTCTAGGATATTCGCCCAATACAAGAACCATGTATTATTGCTAGTGATCAGAATACACACACGTGGCTTGATAAACACTAGAGATCTAATTTGCACTTGGTCTTGTGCGTGTGTTACACGCAGGTAGAAAACTGGTGTCTCAATCTCAGTCTTTGTATCTATCAAACTAGTAAACGCCAGAGGCCAATTTCATACAGCTGCTTAAGTAGAAACTATTGCTTTTCTGTTAAGCAAACGTCAGCAGGATACCAGTCACATATGGTACATGTAACATGATATTTTGGCTGGCAACCTCATTCTGGTAAGCAACATTACGTTGTGCTTTGCTACTTTTTATGCTCAAGCAGCTATACGAAAATGGGCCCAGATTTCAGGCTAATTTGACTGAATTCAAACTACATGAGTAAATTCAGTCACAAAGCTGGGTCTCATCTTTTCCACCGAAAATCTGAGGAAACTTATTTTACAAATTTGTTGGCCTCTGTAGCCCATAATTATTCCCCAAGTTTGGCGACGTTCGGCTTGTAATGAACAACAGATTGAAGATATAAATGCTCACAGATTTGCACGTAACATACATGGTATAAAGATGATCATGGTTGGAAATGTCCCATGAAATAATTTTTTTTTAAATGTAGAAAATTTCAGAAAACTTTGATCTTGAGAGTCCAAAACCCGATGTTTGAAAACAGTGGAAACATATAAAAGGGTTTTTCACTATTCTCTCGTGATTCAAATGACCGATTGAGCTTAAACTTTCACAGGTCTGCTATTTTTTGTATATGTTGGGTCACATAAAGTGCAGATACTGGTTTTTGACAATTACCACAATAGACCATTCCGGCTTTGGCATCAAGCCCCGCCCACACACCTTAGTTTGCGTACGTTTACGCTGCACGTGTGACCGAGTCTGACCGAGGTCACATGACCAAAAGGCGTGATCTAATTGGTCAATGCGCACAGTTTGATCGGCAGGCCGGAACGGTCTATTGGCCACATGCTTTTTAAGCATTGCTAGATGTTAGCTCTGATCAGATTGGTAACGCCATCGGGTCAGAAAGTTTATGACAAAAGATTCCTGTAGGATTTAGACGATGAGCCATTAAGGAAAAAAAAAACAGTTTTTCTCTTTACCCAGAGACTTGGTCTGCCTGAATGTCAACAACAAAGTCGTCTTGGAAATCATTCAGAATCTGCTCACCGATATACTCCTAGGAGAAATAAACAAACAAAGAGCATAACAGATTTTTATGTAATCACTGCCGTTTTAGGTTTTGATCTTTTGATCTTTTGATAAAATATCTATCGGTCTATCAAGCAATGACGAACCATATTATTTGTGTTTCACCCATACACTGATGTGTGTTAAGCACTGTATACTTCCATCCCCTTCCCCACCCCCCACCCCTCACCCCCCGGAGTCCTGTGAAAAACAAATCTACAGGCATATTACTCGGGTGGATTTTGAACCCACGACCTTTGCCATTCTAGAGCAGATGTCTTACCACTAGACCACCAAGCTTGCCCCGTAGCTAGAGGCAGTTTGAATCCTATATTTTAGCAGCGAGTACCACAACAATTTAATAGGTGTTATATTTGCATTGGGAATAAAGAATATTGTTTGTGTTTATCCATACATGGGTGAGTGTAAGCACTGCATACTCAGTACTTTCCACAAATCCACAGGCCTTTTACTTGGATGGGATTCGAACACTCGACCAATGACAAAACCTTCCTTTACACTGGTACAACAGACTTCCACAAAGTACAATACCTTCTTGGCTAGCATTGGGTGCATAGGTTTCTTCTGTTTGCACGGCTGGTATTATTAGCAGGAAACCCTGGCTTGTGTACTGTGGACTTGGTATCCACAGTCTCCTGTGGAATTTTGTGGCACGGGCCAGTTGGGCAGGAGAGTATACCGATAGTAATAGGGTGACTGGTGAGGTCACAGAACGGCCTCTCCACCAAACAATGGCGAATACTGCATGGCAGCACAGGAAACCTGTCAAACTTATCAATTTAAAGAGTGTAAAGATAGTGTTCATTAAAGTACTTTTGAAAATCCAAAAATGACAGCTGCACTCTAGGGCAAGGCCCAATGGCTACGCTTACACCATGGCACGGTTCATAGAAATACACGCTTTAAATGGCGCCGTAAGCGCAGAATTTCACATTAAGCAGTACCATGAATCGGGCCCAGGTGTCTTATTATCCCCAGTGGAAAATTGCCGACTCACCTCAACTTTAGGATGCAGCTGTCTCTCTTCCACAATGGTGGCTAGCTCATCAAAGAACAGAGCAGATGCTTCTGGCATCTTGTTACTTCTACTCCTGACCAGCTCAATCAGAGATTTTACCTGAGGTTTACATGGACATTCAAAAGTCTTTTAAGCTATTGCTAAGTGCATTAATTGGTGTACTACAACACAACATTCAATCGGCAAAATGGAGAACCCGTCACGTTCTGATCTTCTTCAGGGGGAAAGCTGTGACTATGAAGTCTTTTCATTCCAATTCAAGTTAGCCTGTCATGTAAAACATGCAATTAGCTGTTATTGTACACTGAACTGGAAAATAAAGCAAAATTATACATTTTATGTAGGATTCAAAACTTTGCATGGTGGGAATACAATCTAGTAAGGTTTGCGGTAACACTGTGTACATAAATCTCTCTTAGGAGTTGTGGTGGTTCTGAAAAGAACCGGTGGTTTGACAACTCAGCGTTTGAAATCAGTATGCTCTGATCGTCTTCAGAAGAAAAAAACTTTTATTTAATTATTTTTAGACAAATGTGTAAGATAATAGTATTCACTTCAAAGATTCCCTCAGATAACTGACCATCACTTTTTTACGAAATGAATTCAAATTCACACAAGGACGAGCCGGAATGTAAAGCAACCTACCCCGTTATATGATTCATCAGATAGCTCCTTATCTTCTTCAGTGCCCGAATGGTAGGCCATGTTGCGTACGACCATGAGGGCGCCAATCACACCGATTCGCTTGTATTTTGGGTTGTTGCTGGAGAGTTGTTTCCGTATGACAATGTGAAGCTCATCCTGTTATTGAGAATTATTCTTCGCTAAATAAAAACAAACTCTCACAAATTGTTCACCTCTTCAGATGAATCTTTAAGCGAGGGCACACTGAGCTTAATTGCAGTCTGTGTCCTGTCAGTGGACACGTGATACGACGTGACACAAGTGTTGACATCATGTGACACGCGGTTATGGCAACATGGCAATGCGCATTGAGCCTTTTTGTGGTTTTATTGGTTGATCTAAATGACATAGTATCTGTATCGGGGATGAGAGTGGATGAAAATGAAAAATCCACAAAACACCGGTGGAGGGTTTGGTGGCTACCAAACAAACCATAACCCCTATCAATGGCAGCCGTCTGTGCATAAATGTAGATGGGGCAAGCACATTGGTGTAGTCAAAATACAGTACAAGGACTGTGGTAATTTTAAACAAATTTGGAATGAAAATAGAGAAACAGCTGGGTATTCGTTCACGAACACAATTGAGGTCTAGTTTATTTATTTATTTCGTCTTGTTTTACTAGGGTAGCCCCATCAGTTTTCAATGCACTGTTCTCCCTGAGGGCCCTAGATGAGAGAAGATGTAGAAGAAATGTCAGTTTAAGATGTGGGAGGAAAACCCCAAATTGGGGAAAACCCACGCAATCAGGTAGAAACTGACAACCCCAATCCACATGCAAGGCTCCGGTCCGGGATTCGAACCGGGGTCCACAGAGGTGAAAGGCAGGGAAAGAAACCACTGAGCCAACCTGATTCACCTGATGAGAAATAACACTGGAAGTACTGAAACTTTATCACTCCAAAATATGGGAGGAAACATAAATTATTTCCAACTAATGAGGTCTTCCCATTTCTAAAAAAGAATGTCACTATTTTGTTTAACTTTGTTTCCATGGAATTCTTGTGGATAAAAAAAATGGATTTGTGTAGATATAATAAGTTCATACTGTACGTCTCAAACTGACCTGTATGGCTGTGTCGTCTTTTACATCTCTGAAGGCCAAGACACCCAGAATGGAGAACAGCTTGCGGATCTGTGGCATGGACAGATTGGCCAAGTAGTCCAACACACCCTGTCAATATCAAAATAATAAAGTCATAAAACATTCGTTCGAGTTCAGCTCTAAACTTACAAAAAATAACCGCAAAATTCTTTGAAAATCTGATGAGTTTAATGGACTGTAGTTCCAAACCAACCATAATGGGGTCAGGCATATCTAGACTCAACGTGGAGTTAGGTAGCTTCTGATATGGATGCAGTTGACCCCTTGCATGCACGTCACACGCGATGACTGTTCGTAGCTCACCATTTTGGGAGTCAATAGGTTAACGTGTAAATGCCGCGTCGCCTCAAATTCGCACGACACTCCATAACGCACACACACATTGACTTCCAAAGTGGCGCAACCAAGATTATTGTGATGATGACATCACGTGAATTGGGGCAATACTGGGATTCTTTTCCTTGTATAAAGTCCTATGGTTAATGAATGGCTTGTTTGGGAAAAGAATGGCGGGCGAGTGTCTTCAACACTGGCGTTAAGCCTACTTCATTTTCTTCACATAAATTCGGAAGCAATTATATTCAATTACAGAGACTAATCACCTTCGTTACCTTAAAAATGCAAAACACTACCAACGCCAAAATGTGGCATTTTGGCCCAACAATACTTAGCAATATCATAGACTTCCACGTTGTACGTAATGATTCTTTGCATTTTCCAGACCCGTCTAGACAGGAAGATCCTTACAATCATTACAGGGGCTCTAACCGCTCCCTACCTGGAGTTTCAGGCTGAATAAAACATAAAACTTCTTGGCATTGATCTATGATAATGTTCTGCATTTGTAGGTAAACAAGGCAAGTTTTTTTCTTACATTAATAGAATAGAAAATCCGTACCACTTTTTTTAGAACTGTATTGATTGTTAGTTGTATCACCAAAGTTTGCTTTGCATGAACATCTATTTGAAGTTTAAGTCAGGCTCCACTTTTCCCTCCGTTTTGTACTTGCATGGTTATCACACCTGTGCATAGTTATCACACCTGTGCAACACTTTAGGGTCTTTGAAAGGTCACAAGAATGACTTGTTTTTACAGACTTGTGGTTATGTGTTCCCAAAAATGGGAACGGGTGAAAAAAAAAAAAAAATTACATGCTTTAACAGGGCCCAACGTTCAAATACGCATTAGACTTTCCTGATCTTTTCCAACAAAATCCGCTCAAAAATCTTGAGGGAAGTACAAGACAAACCAAACTGCCTGTACAAATCACATGAAGATAATGCTTGCTGATGCCTTTCCACATACCTTTATGAAGATGGTAAAAGGGGCAACTTCACTAGCATGGTGCTCAACCAGACTAAGTAAGAAATCTAGCCCTGTCTCTACCACACTTTCAAAGCCACTGCCAATGTGTGCTACAATGGAACTGATTACCTCCTAAGTGAACGAACAAACAAATTATTAATTAACTTTTGTTAACAAAAAGGTGTAATAATTTCAGGGCAACCTTAAATTAACAAATTTGGATGTAGATTAAGTTTTACCACTTCTACACTTTTCATGATTTTTTTGTTTGTTTTTTTAATTACTTTACACACAAGTTCCCAGGAAACCATTATTAAAAAGTTTACAAATTTGTGGTGAATCTACTAAATTCTATTACATTTGAGTAATTAAGCCCTGCCTACCAGACTCAAGCTCTGGTGTTTCTGATCACCGGAGTGCGGGTTCGAGTCCTGGTCTTGACACTTGTGTAGCAAAACACTTAACCTTTATTGCTGTATCCTTCGGATGATTTGGGACATAAAGCCGTTGGTCCCCTGTGTTGGGTAATGCAGGTAAAAGAACCCAGTACACTTATCAATAAGAGAAGGGGTTTGCCCCGGTGTTTCTGGCATGGTCGGCAATTCCATGGGCACAACTGATCTTGCCCATATGACCCTAAGAAGGGGTGCTGGTGCACTACCAATCAAGACAAGGCAAGACAAGAGACAAGACTGTGTTGCTTTCAGATTGAGTTTTCTTACCTGTTTGCAGTACATATCAAATGCAAGGAATGCCTGGCGGTACATAGAGCATGCAAAGACGCTGACCGTTTGCTCCGGTGATTGAAGCAAGACCTCTGCTATGGACAGAATCGATGGGAAGTACTCTTGTATCACCTGTGACAAAAAAAAAAAACAGGAAAATATGAGAGATCACTCAATATGGGGCATTCACAATAATAGTAATATGCAGTTCTTTTATATTGTGCTTTATAACACCCAGTGGGCATCTCCATGCGCTCAGTATTTTCAAGACAGATATACAGTGCTATGAAACCCATGCATGAAGTACCTTGTAATTGTTTACTACGTGATGAGGTGCAATCTGCTGCCAACCATTCTGGAAATACCGGGGAAAAACCCCTTCTCTTAACGATAAGTACACTGGGTTCCTTTATGTGCATTACACAACACACGGGACCTTTGGCTTTAAGTCCCCTCCAAACACTAGTGCCAGGACCAAGACCCGAACCAACACTCTGATAACACCAGGGGCGTGTTTTGGCGACCTCGACCAGAAACAAGTTTCTGACGTAAAATTCACAGACCTGAACAACTTTTAAGAGCTAGGCAAAAACGGGTCGGTAACCAGGAACAGTTTGTGACGTGGGTGCATATCTTAGAAATTCATGTTCTCAAAATGTACAGCCTTCTTTTTATTTTCAAGTAATGGAACTTAGTTTTTGTATTTTTTTTCAACATTGTTGGATTGGTATGCTTTAATATTTTTCATTTTTAAAAGAGTTCTGTTGACACTTTTTGTATGTTTGTGGAATCAGCCATCTTGAAACCAAGCCTAACCAAGCCAACAACTTGGTTACGGTTTGGTCGGAACAGCTGCGTTACTGAGGTCGAACAGAACACGTGAAAACGCTAAACCAATGACCGAAGCTCAAACTTGTTTCTGGTCGAGGTCGCCAAAACACGCTCCAGAACATGAGTCCCATGCACTAGGCTGACTGGCCAACACACTACACCAAGACTTTTTCCCCCGGAACCGTCATTTTTAATGAGGGCAGTCAATATGCAGTTTTCAAGTTGCACGCTGAATTTCGTACTGAGTAAAGCATTTCTAGTCCTTGCAAGGCCTGGCATAGAAATATTCCACCTGTCCACAGAGACAAAGTAAACTTCATTTTCCAGAGGTGAACTCAAGCTTTCAATTTAAACAAACAGAAGTACGTATGCTTGAGTCTCAAGTCCAGTAATCCCTTGTTGCAGTTCTCAGTGGAAACTATACTAAGATGGTTGCGATGGATGCATTGTGAAATTAAAGACTCTACAGGTCAAACTGAGGGTGGTCAATTGTATATAGACCGATCCATTAAGCCCCACCCCCTACAGGTATTGACCAATCACAACATTAGCTTCATCACCACTGTACATGTGGGCAGCACAACGTGCGTCTTTTCAATGCCACACTGCACGACATGAATGCGCGCTATAAGTATTTGCACGCATGTTTACATTTTCCAAAAGGATTTTTCCGCGCTGAACTTTTTGTCAGACTTTCGGTGGCTAAACCAAGGCTGTGATTGGTCAACACTTAAGGGGGTGGGGCTTAATGGCTCGGTCTAATGGGGGATCAGGTTGGTGGCTTATTTCCCTGCCTTTCACATATGTGGACCCTGATTTAATCCTACCCCAGACTAGAGCTTTGCATGTGGATTGGTTTTTCAGTCCCTACCTGATTCTATGGGTTGTCCCCAGTTTGGTTTTCCTCTCACATCTAAAAACTTATAGTTTTTCAACATCTTATCTTTACAGGTACACGTATTTTTTCAGACCTATGGGTTAAAATGCAAGGCACTTCTGGGGGTTCCTTAGTTTCATTACAAGAAAGATATATAACAGTAACAGTGTGAATCGCCCAAACAAAAAAAGGTCATGCAACTCAAATTCGCTGAAACTATGAAAATAAAAGAGAAAATTCTTTATGCACCTGCACGTAAGAAGTAAAGGCTACTTCAAGAAGACCCTCCTTGAAGAAACCAGAGCGAGCTTTGCCTCGGAACAAACTCTCCACAATTTTCTTCCGATTGGCTGCGATGGAGTGGGCTATCAACAGGATGAAAATATCCACTATCTATTGGAATGAAAATAAAGTATAAAGACCTTTGTGGCATTAGGGTTAGCTCAGTGGTTTCATCTTCACTACCTTTTTTTACCTCTGCGGACCTCCGGTTCGAATCCTCCCCTCAGACCTCAGCCTTGCATGTGCATTAGGTTTTCAGCCCTGGCCCGATTGTGTGGGTTTCCTCCAGTTGGGGTTTTCCTCCCACATCTGAAGCTGAGATCTCTTCAACATCTTCTCTTCACATGTATCTTCAGGCCTATGTGTTAGTGCAAAGCACTTTTGAGGGTTCCTTGGTTTTATTACCAGAAAGATATTATATTTAAGACAATTCAGGCAATGATACTTTCCAAACAATAAATGATTTGTTAACATCCAAGATGCCAAATTTTATCCTAAGATTTGGATAGAAAATGTCTTACCTTGTGTTCAGAAGCAGTGGGTACATTCTCTATTGCCTGCAAAAGGCATAGAAAAAAAGAAGTAAGCCTATCTGCCAATTCAAACAATTGTACTAAAACAGCCAAATACAATCCCACAATTTTAATTTTGGAGAAGTCAGGACATTTTACACATGGACACAAAAATTGTTACCTTGAACGTTGCTTTTTAAGAGAAAGCGGCAAGCATTGGTAATTGTCAAAGACCAGTTTTTTGACCGAAAATATACATAAAACAGAGCTGTGAAAGTTTGAGTTCGATCGGTCATTTGAGTCACAAGAAAATAATGAGAAAAATACCCGACATGTTTTCACCGTTTTCAAACATCAGGTTTTAGACTCGCAGGATAAAAAAATAATTGTTTCACTCATTTAATTTGAAGCAAAACTATTTCAAGGCAAGTTCTCCACAATGACCAGCTTTATGTGCAAATCTGTAAATATTTATATTTTCAACCTTACCATTGTTGTGCCACAAATAATTTATTTCTGTCCACTAGGGTCAATTTTAAAGAGATGTTTTTAAGCATTTTTGGATGGATTTAAGTGACCTGTAAAGATTAATTATTCCAAATTTCATGTTTGCAACATTGTTGTCCTGATTTCAAACCCCCCCCCCCCCCCCCCCCCCCCCGCCTCCAACACATAAAAGCAAAATACTAAAAAGCACGCCCTCGATCTGCCTCGCTGTTTTTGTATTGTATCTTTAGAAGCTAATTTTAAATGCATTTAGTACTCTGGCCAATAGGGCAGACTCTGTTGACTTACTTTAATCCAGCCCTCAGTGACAACTTTCTGAAAGCGCATGTTGGTTTTAATGGAGTTCAGGATCAGTAAACTGCTGTTGTTGGATGCACTGTTGGACCTGTTATAGGAAACGGTTTAGTCTGGGTAATAATCCGGAAAATAACTTTACAATTCTTAGTTGGGAAGATTAATATTCTACCTTTTTTATGTCAAGTCAGTGGTGTATTAAAATGCGGCCATTTGGTCAGATGTAACCGTTAGCACTTTTCTTTTTTAAACGTGATCACAGAAGATTTAAATCAAGATTGCATTTGAAATATTACTTTTAAAATTGTTCTTGTAGAAAATAGATAGGCGATCACAATAGCATGGTATGCATGCATTTTAAGCAAGCTGCATGCAGTTGTCACCAGAATTAGTCTCTCATGTAGTTGGTTCCCCCTCCTCCTGCCCCCGCCCCCCTCCCTCAAAAGATTAAAAGGGAGCTGCATGGGTCACAAAACTAATTGCCGGAAACAACCTTGTTGCACAAAACCACTGACAGTCTTACTTTTATTTATTTTGTTATTTATTCATTTATTAAATTTTTTTTTTGTCTTTTTATTTTATTATTATTATTTTTATTTATTTATTTATTTATTTTTTTTTTGGGGGGGGGATTCAAATAAATTCTCAATAAAGACACCCCTCCCCCTCCCAATTAAAGTCACCCTCCCCAAGCGACCCTGTTGGTTTTGAATTTGTATGCATACATATACACATGTTAACACCAGAAAGCCTAGACGGTGTGTTCAGGCATTCAACATACAATCTTTCTGCATTAATTTAACTTTAATGTATCATCAGGTCTGGAATTCTGACAGAATTCTGACAGGACAGGGCCATTTTCTTTAGGCAAAGGCACTTCCTGTGGGGGATATTTTTTGCAGGGGGCACCAACGCCAAGACCTGGGGCATCAGAGGCCATGGTCATTTTGTGGAGTGTCGGTAGTTTACAGAATGTGGGTTCGAATCTCAACCTGGCTAGTCGCGACACTTGTGTCCTTGAGCAAGACACTTTACCATAATTGCTTTGTCCTTCGGATGGGACATTAAGCCGTAGGTCCCGTGTACTAGGATGGGTAGTGCACGTAAAAGAACCCAGAACACTTATCGTGAAAGAGTAGGGGTTTATCCCGGTGTTTCTGGTTAAGATAGCAAGCATCTACAAAGGTTTCCTCAGGCTTGAGAGCTACAGTGATTACGTTCGCTTATGAGGCATCCTTGGTTTCATTACCAAAAATGAATAATAATAATAATAATAATAATAATCATTTTAACGTACCATCTTTGCTTGGAATGATGTTGGGAAGATGTTGACCTCGTAGCGGGAGTCAACTCTAGATTGTTCCTGAGCTGACTGATAACCTGAACCAATATAACGAGTATTGAGTAGTGTTATGATACAATCACATTATCACATTAACACCAAAATAATATTTGTTGTTTAAAACACAATTTTAAAACATCTGGCCCAATTTATTGGACTCTGCTTGAACACGGAAGTCTGCACTTACGATCCCAGCAGGCTAGTAAACAGTGCTTCATACTTGCCCCCAGGAAGTTTTAGTAGCCCAAATTTTAAACACCTATTGCCTTAACAACAAATTCCCAATGTATTAATGGTAGGAATCACACCTAGGTTTATTGGTCAAATGAAGTTACATTTACACACTCTAGAGAAAAGTTAAACTGGAAAAAAAAAATTGACACGGTGATACTCCTTACAAGGCAAAACCATTGGCTGAACATTCACTTTCACTTTGGGCATATTCCTGAAATAAGTTGAACCTATATAGGCCTTGTGCAACTTCGTCACAGATCACACACATGCTTTCAACATTGCCATTTTGGTGATCACCTCTCCCTAAGAAAATTACACGAAGTTCACGTTTATTGTAAATATTCCAAACATTCGAGTGGAACTTTTGTAATGGTTTCCAAAAACTGAAAACTATTATGTCACTTAATGAATTTACATACCAAGCTTACTTTCATAATGAAGATTTTTGTATTTTGAGTTTAAAAAGAAGATTTTATGCGGTAAAATTACACCAAACTTATCGACATGTGTGACGGGTAGCATCTTTTACGCACAAAATTTAGCGGAACGCAGAAGCCTTTTCTTTGCAGTGATTGGTTCAATATCGCATCTTGCGTTGCACACCGGATACCTGTCACAGTTGCACGCGAATGAAATACGCGCTGGTGATCACCAAAATTATTGCAAGCGGTCGGTGACGTCACGTGCACAAGGTCTTTAAGTAAGCATTCTATATTGTACCTCAACTGCATCATTACTACTGACTGACTGTAGGATAAACTTGATGATGACAGGGTGGTCTTCAAGCTCGGCTGAGACAAGGGTTTGCAAGGCAGCATTACGCACCTTCAAATTACAAACATGTTTTCATTGGGGTTATTTTGTAAGATACATGTATTGACACCTTAAGCCCGGTTCATACTTCACACGAATGCGAACGCGAAGCGAATTTGACGTCACAAATTCGTGACGAACAATTCACCCCAATTAAAATGTGTTCAACTTTTTGCGAAATTCGCTGCGAATGTAGGAGAGTGACGTCAAATTCGCTTCGCGTTCGCATTCGCGTGAAGTATGAACCGGGCTTTAGTCTGCCATTTTGGGAGTCAAGTTGCATTCTTGTAAAAGATATTGTGAGCGTGTCAACCCACACGCGTCACCTGAAAGACGCGCTACACATTTGAGCACATTGGGAAACTTTCTCCAAGAATGGTGAAACGAAGATTTATCCTGTTGGTAAGTGATGACGTTTTGGATCGAATGTCCATGTACATTGTACAATGTATGCATACCATTCGTTTACATTGCACTTCAGGCTCCAAAACTTAATCACTTACCAACAGGATTGTGGTGATGAAGTCACCTGATCTAATTGGATCAATTGAAAGCTTGACAAACAATGAACAACCCAGAAGATATTTCATGGCTTTCAAAATAAATGTATTTTTTTTAAAGTGTTTTGTTTAAAAAGAAAATAATTTTGGATAATAATACTCGTTACCTCAGTCATAAGGTCAGGGGTCAAATTGAGATTGGTGAGTGCATCTAGGATAGGAACGGTGAGCTCACTGCTACTCAGTAGTAACTCCCTAGGACAAACCATCAAAGATTATTCAAAACAATGAATGTTGATGGCAAAATGAACTGAGCCCATAAGAGCTCATGTTTAAAAAATGTCAACACAACCCCTATCAGCGATAGTAAGATATCTGTACACTTTTTTTACTCCTTCGTTCGACGATAGTGAAACTGACATATGAAAGAAACTAACATGTGAATATGTTAATCTTTTTGTGAGATCTCATACCCCCCAACCTCAGACACGAAATAAGCTTTGACACTAAAGCCGCGTTCGCATTGGATTAATATTTTAACCGAGACCATGGGTAACCTCCAATGGGTCAATCTTACCGGTGTCCGCACTTGGGATTATTTGACGTGGGTAAACTAACCGAGACAATGGGTAAACTAACCGAGGTGATGGTGAAACAAACCAACTGAGGCATCAGCGTTGGCTACCTTTAAACCAGCCTTTGCACGTGTGAACCGGATGTGGCATTTTACTGGCCGATTTTACCGTGATGATAAGTCCGCACTGGACTTTTTGGCTCGTTTAGTTTGACCAGGTTAGTTTACCTGGTCAGAAGGTGGCCGGTTAAACTACCCATTGGACTTGGTTATTTTACCTGGGTGAAATCTGACTGGGCTGTTTGCACTGAACATAAAATGGTCAAGTTACCCATTTGCTCGGTTGGTTTACCCCCAAAAAGTCCAATGCCAACATGGCTTAAGAGAAGAACACAAAACGATAATGGCTCTACCTCTCAGAAAACTGAGAAGCCGAAGGACAACCAAGATAGAAAAGACCCTTCCTAGCTATTAGTTACACTACAACATTCCCACTTTGTGTGTACAATTATTAAAAGTTTCATTGCTTCTTTCTTTTTGAATGAACATTCTTGTACAGTTTGAGATTTCAAGATAGTTGGCGTGTTTCTCCCATCGTTTATAATATGTGTTGCGCTTTATTAAAATTCCATAAATAATGGAAAGAAAGGACACTTGTTTCCTTGAGAAGACACTTTGCTATAATTGCTTCTCTTCACCCAGGAGTGAGCGGTTACCTGTGAGGGCAGAGATGGCTCATGTGATTGATTTAGCTTGGTGCACTGCATACTTGGCAGCACGGGGTGAATATTCCCCAGGGAGCCGATAAGGTTTAAGGAATTAAATCAATGGCCAAAAAGCAAGTGACAGGGTGATAATGTAGATGTGCCATTGGCATCTTAATTTAATGATTCTGGTGCCACTTTTACCTGTTCCAATACAAACCCAATATCAATGATCATCTTTCTACTTTATGATTACCTTGTCTTTTATCTACCCCCCCCCTCCCTTTTCAGCCCTCACCTTGAGCAGCCCGTTTTAGGGCCTTGTGATTAGCAACTTCCCATAGAATTAAAAAGTACAAAGAAACCAAAAAAAAACAGCAACATAAATGCCCATTATTATTACTGTAACTGAGACTCACTGTAGCTTTGTGGCGACTAAATTGTGCTCCTCGTCACTGACCACCTCTGGAATGCAAGAAATGATCTCCTTCTGAACGGAGACCGGACAAAAACCGGCCATCTCTAGCATCTTATCAGTCATCTCCTGCGGGAAAAATACACCAATAAAGGAATATTGGTCGTCGTTCTTTACTGAAAAAATTACTGCAAATGACTTTATGCATTGTATCATAAGAAGAATCTTCACAAGTGTTTCGTGGACAGACAAACAGATCTGCTCATCAACACAAATTACCTGCATAGCTGGATTTAGACACTAGCCCGACTACAAACACTAGTCAAGAACGCCGCGGGCTAGTCAAACTTGATTCTCAATGAAAAGTAGATTATTTTTACTTGTTGCCTATTAAGCCGGATGCCGAGGACCTTGACTGAGGGTGAATGTCTTGGAAACCTCTCCCCTCTTTTCATTTCTCTGTTGTAATTCTTATGTAATTTTTGATAATTGTTTGTAATTTAAACTTGTTATCTTGATGTTTAATTTATAGTATTTCTCTATCATTTGTTCACTTGGTAATATGTTCCGTTTTATATAATTTTGCTTTTGCCCTATATGTGTTCCCTACTATGAAATTCCTTGAGGCAGCTCGATTAAGGCGTTATATAAATAGTGTTAATATTATGGCTCCCTGCTTACTTTTGATTTGTCATAACTTTATTTCAAAAAAAAATGTTTTCTGGTTTGAAACTTTACGAGATGGAGCCTGGTCTTTGTGTTAGTTGTATTGCTTGAAAAGTTCAAAATTATCTAGCAGTCCCCTCCAGACATTTAGAAGTTATGTTTGTTTTGTTTCTTCTTCAACTTGTTTATGGAAGTCGCCCATCACAAGGCACAAAAGGCCACTCAAGGTGAGGGCAACGAAAGGGATAGACAAAAAAAACAGTGGATATTTGAGTTAAAAGGAACCTATTCACATTTTGCTCAAACAGTTTAAAGCAGTGTTGACTCTTCACTGAAACCTCTGAATCCCTATAAAGAGACCAGCATCTCAAACACTCTTCAGTCTTGTGACGGTGACTAAAGCAAGCTAGTCGAAACGTTGAGACCAATAAACTCACTCCGCGGCAGTGAAGTTATCCAAGAAGTCCCCTTGATCCACTAAGCGAAAAGTAGTAGTAGTCCCGGCCGATTTCCTACCTCCCCAGGTAGTACTTAAATAAGCAGGACAGTTCTTTTCAGAACTAACTTGTTCCCCCGAATTCCAAAATCTACTCCGCCGTAGTAGAATAACAGTTCTCACAAGAACAATCTACTGTATATAGCAAAGTAGATACAATCACATGGTGTTTACCGCAAACCAAATATTCAGGGGTAATAGTATTACTCATATAGCCCTCGGTGTTTTATTACCTGGCTATTCAGCACCCTGTCCAACCAACGGAACTGGTTCAGAATGAGTCTGGGTAGATTGGAAGCTTCTGTACTATCAAACATGCTTCTGCAGATAACAAAAAATGGAACATTCTTGAAATGGATAGATGTCTTCTGTAGTTCAGAGACAGAACTCCTGAACTTACATGGTGTCATGCTTTAGAGTACTTTCAGACTCCCTACTTCTGCACAAATGGACGCTCGAGAGGTTTGGGGACAACAGGGTTGGGCTATGGTTTACTATTTCATCAAGGAATAGGGAAATCTTAGGGTAGGGTAGTCTGGGTGAAAGACCTTCTTGTTTGTATTTCCTCACAAGGGGGCGCTATCAGCCACGACTCTGCTACCACCCTCAAATCACTTCTCGTGGAGCGGTTTATGATAGAACCCTCTTGAGGGAGAATAAAAAAAAGAAGGTCTGCCACCAAGACTAGGTGCTACTAAATGACCAAGAGCATCATTTACTTTAGATTTATACCCATTTTTCCCTATAAAATGTGTGTGTGGAATTAATTTCCTTTTTCTTACTCTTGGTCCTCCATGAATTCTGGTAACTTTTCCAGCAGCACATTGACCAGAGAGGGCTGGTGAAAAAAAAAAAGCAAATTAAAATGAATGATCTTGGTGTATCTGGAAAAGAAACATCTTGTAACAAAATTTAAATGTTTTGAAGCAATTTTTTCATCAATTGTTTTACCTGAAGTTCGTCAATTCCAAGTAGCAATCGCATGAGGCTGTCCTGACTTCCACTTCTTGCACTGTCAATAAAACAAGAATATTTGTGACACTTCATGCTTCAAAATCAGGCACTTATTACAATAGTGAAATGGCATAAAAAGTGCAGACAACCAAAGTATTAGCCATGATATCGATGTATTGTGATGGATATAAGTTGATTAACCATTAGCCTAATATTTAGGCCTAAATTAGGTGTTATTTGAAGGTCCTATTCTCATCTACTTGTTGAACAAATACACCGTTTTTAGTTTTGTTACGGAGTGTCACATTTATGCACACCAAAAGAGGTAACTTTAATACTGTGATCCATTCACCCACAACTGCCTAGGAACGCTCGCATTGGTAAAAACACACGCGCCAAAATCCCTCGATAATCAAAAGTGCACGGTGCCTGCGCCAAATTCGCACAACAGGACTTTGAAATAGGATTTTAATGTTTTAGACTTCTGTCACACATCTGGCCTTACGGTCGATTGGTTGGTCCATGCGTTAAGCAAGTAACAATCAATTTTCATTGGCCTAATAATCTGGATCGAATGTGCTGACAGTGTATAACTGAGACCTTGGCTAATGGCGAGACACTCCTATTAACCATACAGTGCTTCTCTTCACCACGGTGTACAAATTGGAACCCGCAAGCACCAAGATGAAGTTGTGATTACTGATTATTTGATAATTTTCTTTACCTCTCACAATCAGTAGCTGTTGCAGTCGGCAATAAGCTGTATTTAAACCTGCAATAATAATGAAAAATACAACAATTTTACACTGATTTTTATAACAAAAAAATGCATTTGTTTGGCTTTGTTTGTTTGGCTTCTATCCAAAATACACTCAGAGTCCCTAACGCTGAATCACAGAGGGCACTAAGAACATCTCAAACAATACAACTCAAAAGCTCAACTAAATTCCATTGTCAACTGTGCGGACGTTACTTCCTAGCCAATATACGACTCATTAATCACAAAAGATCGTACAACAAACCCTTAATCAAAAAGATGATTTTATTTAAATTGATAGAAATTTTAAGAGGACTGTCATCATGAAATTGGATGGACGAGCACCATCTTAGGGTCAATACAAGACTTCCAGGAACAGTTTCTTGTAGTTATCACAAACAGATTAATCTGTCCATATATAGTAGTCAAATTAACCCTTTACACAAATGAGAAATCCTGAAAACAAACTGTAGCTGTTCTCATGATCTGGAGATGAAGATTTTTTAATATTACATGATGTTAAGATTTAGAGGTTTGCAGTCTCTCCACACAACCTCAGACAGAAAATTTGGAAGTTTGGTCACAACAGTTGCTGTGTCTTTCTTGTCTGTAATGCATCTTCACCCCTTTTAAGAAATTCTAACAGTGAAGGGAGATCGAGGAAAAATCCTGAGATCAGGAAAAACTCTGACATTAACAGTTGAAGTTGGGGAAAGTTTTATGTGTTAACTTTGTTTAAAAGTTTGTTGTTACTTTTTTATAGTTTAGTATATGTTACAAGTAAAATTATTACTCAGGAACAATCAGTTAACACTTTAGAAAGGAGATCACTTCAATAGCGTGTAGTGGTCGAGTGGTTTAGAGCATCGAACTCAAGTTCTGGTGGCTAAGTCATCAGAATGTGGGTTCTAATCCCGGTCGTGACACTTGTCTCCTTGAGCAAGGCACTTAACTATAATTGCTTCAAATAGGGGAAGAGGCAGTTATGTTTGTCTCGCAACGGATTCATTTACCCCTCCGTGTTCTTAGCTGCGGTGTGAAGAGACTTGCGTTTATATCTCTCCATGTCTTGTTTCTGCGCATTGGGGTAGGTTTCCATCCCTTCAAAAAGCAGCCCACACCTCGAGTGGCCTATGGGACTTGTGACGGGTGAATTGCATAGCAAAAAAACAAAAACAAAAAAATGGTGGTTTTTTTTCAGGAAATCATTATTTATGCCAACTTTGCTGTCAATGAGCTTTCAAAATATCAGTTGATAGCCCTTTACACTAGCTTTTTATTACCAAGCGCTGTACGATAATGATCTTGACTAATCTTAACTTTATAACCCTACCTTACAGGATCTTCAATGTGATTTTGAATCCCACTTGTGAATTCTTCCATGATCTACAAGCACAAACCGATTAAACATATCACAAAGTTTTAGAGATTAAATGTTTAACTATTAATATTGTCAGATCAGGGCATAATTTCATGGAACACTTTACCGCAGAATTCTGTGCATACAGCTCCCTGCAAAGCATGTGAATTTTGTGTCACATATACCATCTGTAAGTGGTATTCTGCTTTTGTTTTGCTTAGCAGAACATGGGATTTTGCTGGCACAAAGAAACCTTGACTTTACAAAGCCAAGAGATCAAAAACGATCTTCATAGCACCGGGATTTGAGATTTCTCCATCGAGAAAATGTCAAATTTCACGTACGATGAATTGCAAAACCTCTGCCGTGAGCTACGGCGAGGTTCGGTACAAACCAACATGACCAAGGCTGGATCCCCGGTACACTCTGACTTGCCTCCATTGAGCCGAAATACAATGAATACACAATGGTGGAAGCCTCTCGATGTCTCGTAATCCTCTTCTTGAAACAAAAGGACAGAGGTCTGAAATTGAGAATAACCCCTGCACAATGGGCTAAAATCTGCAAAATATTCTATCACTTCTCTTTGCGTGGGTGAAACGAAGCGTTGCATGGTGAGTGCATAATGAGTGCACACTCCAAAACAAAATGTCTTGGTGCCCTTTGTTCTAGCACTCGGATTTTACTCAATAGCCTGATCAAACATCCCCCGTTTGCTGGCTCGTACAATTTGTGTACACACGTCATCCAACGTCTACCGTTAAAAACACTGCCCCGAATATCATGCCACAGAACAGTGCAACAAATGTCGCCCTAAAAAAAAAACATTTTTTACATTGGAAACACACCTGTTCCTGATCCGCTGAATGCTTCAACGCTTTGCCGAGGTTCAACTGGAACATGGTTTGATCAATACCTTCAAAATATAACGCAATGATTAGATGTTTAGTCAAGCAAAGTGCACTCGTAAATAAAAATCTGGAAGGAGTAGCTCTAGCTCCTCTCCAGAAACTTCAAAGCAGATCGGGACAAAATTGTCTCCATGTCTCTTGTACCCATTGTCAATATACCCTTGAACTACTTACAGTAAAATTTTAAACTTCCTTTAAAGAATTGCCCTTTATCAAATGAAAAAGTGCAGGTTAGACTTTCTTCAAAATACAACATTAAAGGGGCTGTGTCGTCATGATTATGGCAGGCCTGCGGCTGTGCATGGAAAGATGAACTCCCACCCAGATACTGCGCATGTGCGCTCTTGTGGTCAAATCACAGAGGATGCCGTCTTTGTCAAACTGTGATGTGACCACTGGCGTGCATGAGCGCGAAGTAACTGGGTAATTCCATTCACTGCTAAAATCATGACGACACAGCCCCCTTAATAGAGCAAATATCATACAGGTCTGCAAAACCAAATAGTAATGTGCAGCAGTTCCTTTAGTAAAACGTTGTACCAATTACTAGTTTTTATAGATGAACAATCCTGCCTAGTCCTGGAGGCTTTTTGACTTTTGTATAGATTCTACTACTGCACAATGGAAGAGTCCAACTAGGGCTATTATTTATTTTTTGCTCCCCACTACTGCAGTTAAATCCATAAAGATCAGACCACAGTAGTGCAAGCCCTATTCCTGGTCCCTTGGCAGGACCTAATTTCATTGTGATTTTGTGCTTACTGTGCGATTCCCACTTCATAGTGCTGCTAACCGTAAGCACACTAAAAAGTATGCTAACCTTCTTACTGTAGGAAAATAAATGATGTAACATTGCAAATCCTTGGTGAACGTGCAAGCTGGCCGCCTAATTTTCTTGCTAACCTGTGAAATACGCTTACACTTAAGCAAATTTTTAAATTATAAAATATTGCTTACCAGATTACGGTTACCGGCCAAAATATCGGGTCACATATACCATCTGTAACTGGTATTCTGCTTCTTTTTTTTTGCTTAGCAGAACATTTTTAAGAAATTCTTTCTGCTTAAGCAGCTCCATGGGCTCAGCTGGTTAACACACTTGGTAGAGCTGTTGTATGTATGGAACTCAATAGCTTGCAGTTTGAGTTCAGCATCAGTAAGTTTCTATTTGCTCCCCACTTATACACATGTCCCCATTGTACCATGGAGGAAGAAACTAAACTCCTCCATGAGTGTACTTTTAAACAAAGTGAGCATTGACTTACTGAGCTCATTGGGAAAGTCACCAGACATGAGCACAAAACCTGCCTGTTTCACCATCTGACCAAAAGTAGACTCATCTACCAGCACAGTCGGGACAGGCTGATCGGTTACTTTGCTTGGAGTTTTCCCTATCTTCTTGCTTCGCTTAGGACCTGCACATGATTCATTATGAATTAGTTTATTCAAAATAACCCTTTTTTTTATCAAGCATTTTAATCTTTAGGCATTTCAGATTTACAACCGTCAATAAAAAATGTCAGAACCATATCCAACATATTTTATTTTCGGTGTTGTGTGTTTGTTTTTCTTCTTCAAAGTTTACATCATTTGTTTATGAAAGCACTCACTGGGTTTTGGGTGGAAGGTTTAAAAACATAACAAAAACACAAACAAGTTTTTCAGAAAGAAATTGTAAAATCTTGTGTTTTGTGCAGATGCAGGGAAAACATTGAAGAGTATACACAAGATCATCCGACGATAACTGATTGTATCAAAGCGCCTTACTGCACTATCCCTGTTCACTGGGCCTTACACGTTCCTGAAACCATCTCCACTCCTCCGGAATAGACCGTTCCGGCTTTGGCAACAAGCCCCGCCCACACACCTTAGTTTGTGTATGTTTACGCTGCACGTGTGACCGAGTTTGACCGAGGTCGCATGACCAAAAGGAGTGATCCAATTGGTCAATGCGCACAGTTTGATTGACATGCCGGAACGGTCTATAAGCAGCACCTGCAGCCTAATCGGTGCACAGGTTGCTAATCTCCTGGGTGAAGCAATTATGGTTAAGTGTCTTGCCCAAGGACACAAGTGTCACAACCGGAATGCATTCACTCTGACGACTCCACCATCAGAACTTGAGTTCGATGCTCTAGACCGCTCGGCCTTGAAATGCTAACATGGCTAACATACTCCTGATAAAGAGAGCTGATTCTTACCTGGGGAGGCGTGAAATGAATCAGCTGAAGCACTTTTTCGTTTAGTCTTAGCTTTTCCCATCTTGACTCTGTTACAGCAAAATCACTAAAAAAAAAAATTTTCAGAGAAGTTGGTAATATTATTAGTAAAGTGATACAAGTAGGATACACGCTGGTAAAAATGCAGTACATGCTCATAACGGTAACATGTTCAAACCTGGGTCATCAGCTCTATAATGCACAAGTACATGTATGGATCAATGAACATTGTAATAAGTTGGTACCGTATAATAAAAAGTATAACCCCCTCCATACCCACCCATAATGGACCATGTACGAAAACACAACAAAACAACCTTTGTCTTGTGCTGCCAACTTCTGATGGGATCAAAGGTTTGTGTATAGCAAAGCAGCCATAGCCAGACTAAGTTGGGCCCCAGTAATACTAGTACGACCGATAATGTCAACAATTTTTTTAAAGGAGTACAGCGCCCCAGTTACTGGGTCTAGGTCTAACTCTAACATGACTAACGAGCTTGGGATTTGGATTTCTCTTGTCGATTAAACCATAATAAAAAGTACATTGTTTACAAAATTTGTTTACAAAATAGCTGGGGCGCTGTTACTCTCCTAGATTTCTTTTCCCCAGTAGTACAAAAAGTGTGGGCTAATCTACATGACGTACTACTACAATAGTAGTACTAGTAGTGTACTGGCTACTGTATGTAAACATTAAAATTGATGATCTTGCCCGCCCACGATTATTGAACACATACTATACATAGTCACACATACATACAAACAACTAAAACTTCCCCCACAGTTGAAAGTTGACCATAGTCTAAAGCAATGATTTGACCATCCATCATGGACTCCATGATTAAAAAAATTTCAGTCATAAAAGTGTACTTTAATTGTGTAAACTGTAATTTTTATTAAATAAAAGTTACACTTCAGCTTACACTTTAAAGTTTTTTACTAGTCATGATATAGCCCCACTAGACTACGTGGCGAAAGGATTCAACAGATGTCAAGTTTTACACAGATCATCATAAGGACTTGCCCACATCAAAATATGATTAAAATAACGACTAGAAACAGTTATCAATGTATTTTTAAGTATAATGTCAATCATACCTGATGATAATGTGAGAAAAATCGTTGTTTTCGGCAAAAAGATTAACGCCAGCCAGTTAGTGGGGAATTCCCTGTCTCAGCAATTCAATCATCGCGCGCGCGATCTTTGCACAGAGCTAGCTCTAGAGAGGAAAGTGCGTATGAAATTAACGTCTGGAGACCGTAATTTTGAGAGCACCCGACTACACCCCCAAACAACCATGGGCAATGATTCCACGACGCAAAAAAAGTAAAGTATAGTATGGAACGCCATTTAATGCAACTCAACCAGGGTCGAGTTCAATTTTCCACACATTTTTTATTTGCAGTAAATGAATTGTTCTCTCTCTCTTAGTTTTTGTTTAGAATAAAAAATTTAAAAAAACGGAGACCAGAAAGTCCAGAAAAGAGTGTGTATATATATTACAATCCTCCCAATCTTCATTCTGACAATTTCATCCTTCTCATTGAGCCTAAATTATTATAATCCGTGCGGTCTTTTTTATCATGCCGCACCGCCTCTATGGAATAAATCTATTGGTATATACACAAATGCATCTTTCAATGAAGCACAATGTTATTTTCTGGGTTTTCTGCTGAATCCTTGTATTTACACTTTTTATTTAGGTGTTCGGCGATCAGCCGAAAACCTATTGTTTTTGTACGGTTTTTTTTTTTTCATTTTTTACTTCTCCTTCTTCTTATGCCTGTCGATTGTCCGCCAACAAAGGCATACTTCTTAAGCTTGTATGAACTTGAAACTTCACACATAGTTAGATATTCATTAGGACATGAAACCGTTTGAGTGACGTCATGATGACGTCATCGGGTGTCGAATTACATTAAATCAAAGTTTATTCTTTCAAAAAATCATAACTTTTGATGTACACGAGGGATCTTTACAATCTATACGTTATCGGAAAGGTCATCCAAAGCTGCGTAAAAGCCTCACAGACATGACCCCAATTTGACCTTGTCTTCCGTTGGAAAACGGGAGGTGAAGCCAAAAATGCTTAAAAAGTCACAATTTAGGCTCTTGAGTCAATATGAAACAGAATTTTGACGTGGTTTCAGTGTACGAAATGAAATGTAATTCATGACCTTTGAAAATATTACATTGATGACGTCATCAAATGTTACAGTTTGTTACGATGACGAGTTTAAAAATAAGTTATTTTTCTATTTCAAATTTCTTTTGAGCAAACTTCATCTTGATTTTTTTAATAATAGATAAGGGCTATAAAACCCTAATTATGAAATTTCAACAAAATCGGCCGTTGCAAGATGAAGTTATGAAACGGCCGATTTTGTTCCATTTTTTTAGACTAATACATGTACAGAGAGCCACCCATGAGAAAATACTTACAATAACCCTGGAAGTAATCCAGGCCCAATAAAACAAAACAAGAACCCAAAGCCAGGCAGCTGACCCCGCCCCCATCCACTTTGAGTTTGTTTATTGGTCAATCCCTTCCAGACACTGTCAAGCAACCTCCTAAGCATGGCTTTTTGTTCACAGTTGTTGGGAGGCCAGCCCATGATTGATCACCAAAGGGTACCCTAGGAGAAGCAAGTTTGTACACAAACTGATGGCCTTATGACCTTTGGGGTCGGTTGGTTTTCATTCATGGTATCTGGCTCATAGTAAACAATCAGGCTAAATGGGCTGTGGTAGGCTTGCCTTTTGTAGGATTACAAAAAATATAAGAATTTTTGAGCACTCAACGAAGGAGTAATTCAAAAGTTAACAAAATGAGGCGATTTACGACCGCCACCACATGCCGCAAAGGGATAAGAAGTAATTATCACATGATCACAAGTTTGAATTTCCATGCTTTGATAGTCTTTAATACAGGGGATATTTGAGCCTTTACAAATCAACAAAAAATCAACCGTTTGAGGTATGAACTTAATTCTTTCGACAAATGTCAAGGTAAGGGAGGGTCTTTCTTTGTGACACATTAGGTGACCTCTGTAACCTCTACTTCCTGTCCAACCGGAAGTAGATCCTCATTTAAAAGTGGTTAGAAGTACGAACATGATTGTTACAAGAAATATCAAGCTTAGGGAAGGCCTTTCTTTGTGAAACATTAAATGACCTTTGTGACCTCTACTTCCGGTCAAACCGGAAATAACTCTTTGTTTAACAATGCTAAGAGCTAGGAACATAGTTCTTTCACCAAATAGCAAAGTTAGGGAAGGCCCTTCTCTGTTGCACTTTGGGTTAACTCTGTGACCTCTACTTCCTGTTAAACAGGAAGTAGCTCCTTATTTTAACGCGGTTAGAAGTAGGAACATGATTCTTTCACCAAATGCAAAGGTTGGGGAAGGACCTTCTCTGTTGCACATTGCTTGACCTCTGTGACCTCTACTTCCGGTCAAACCGGATGTGGCTCATTTACAAGGCTTACCGAACACCTTGTTTTTGTGATGTCACAAAAACTTATGTCTAGTTTTTTAGGTGTTCGGACTCTGGTCCGAAGACCTCTTGTTTTTGTTCGGTTTTTTTTAGGTGTTCGGCCAGCAGCCGAAAACCTATTGTTATTGTTCTGTTTTTTTTGTTTTTTTTTTTTCTGGGCTTTCTTAGTCGTCGAAACTTGTCCACAAATTTTCTCAAAAAGTTAAGCTTGTATGAACTTGAAACTTACCATGTACAAACATATTAGTAAGTGGATAATACAGAAACTTTTTTGGAATGATGACGTCATTGATGACGTCATGACGTTAAATAAACGTTAAATAATTCAAAAATTCAATAACTCAAGAACGGCAAATGCTACATTCAAAATCTTTAATGCATATGAAAGGTCTTGTGATGTGGGACAAATTGTATGCACACCGTGACCCCATTTGACCTTTACTTCCGGTAGAAACCGGAAGTTAAAGTTAAAGTTCATGTTATTTGGGGCTCTAAAGCCTAAGTGATTAAAAATATCAACTAACTTTCAATGAATAATATTTTCTTTAGCTCAAGAGCAATCTAGAAATGTGACACGTGACGTCATAGCTACGTCACAACGAAATTGATACACGAGGTCGAAAAAAAAATTATTTTGCTATCTCAAAAACTAAAGCATGTACGGACTTGATACTTACTACATACCTAGACCACAGTGTGTATATGACAAAGCAAAATTTTGGGAATGATGACGTCATCGATGACGTCATTACATTAAATTGAAGTTTTATACTAAAATAATCATATCTTAAGAATAATACATGCTACATACATGATATTTACACCATATGAAAGGTCTTGAAGTACTAAACAAATCTTACACAGGGTGTGACCCCATTTGACCTTCACTTCCGGTCGAAACCGGAAGTAGTAGTTTTGTTATGAAAAATCGATTCTGAATTACGTAAATTTGTATAGTAATTGTATAACTTAACTTTAAAGCCCCTCGACGATTCTACAAATATTTACAAAGTGTGACCTCATTTGACCTTCACTTCCGGTCGAAACCGGAAGTATAAGTTTGTACTACAAAAATATGTACCTTATTAATGAAACGTGGTACATTAATAATCGTTACATCAATTTAAAGCTCTCTGACAATTCTAGATACCATGCACAAGGTGTGACCCCATTTGACCTTTAGTTCCTGTCAAACCGGAAGTTGAAGTTTCATATGACAAACCTTCATGAATAAAGATAAAAAAGTACAACTAAATATTTCGCCCGTCAGCATAGCACAAATAGACAAGAAACGTGCACATAATATTGACCTTAAAATTTTCAATTACGTAATTAAGCCGAACACCGTGAGTTTGTCCACAAACTCTAAATCTCTAGTTTTTTAATACTTCTTCTTCTTCTTCTTCTCACTGGCGATTGTCCACTTTCAAATGCACACTTCCGAAGGTCATATAACCTTGAAAATTCATATATAGGTAGTTTATGGCAAGGACACGAAACCGTTTGAGTGACGTCATGATGACGTCATCGGGTGTCGAATTACGTTAAATCAAAGTTTATTATTTGAAAAAATCATAACTCCTGAAGTACACAATGGATTTTTACAATCTATACATCATCGGAAAGATCTTTAAAAAATAATTAAATGTCTCACAGAGATGACCCCAATTTGACCTTGTCTTCCGGTTGAAACCGGAAGTTGAAGCAAAAAATGCTTAAAAAGTCACAATTTAAGCTGTGGAGTCAATATGAAACAGAATTTGGACATTGTTTCAGTGTACGAAATAAAATGTAGTTTATGGCCTTTGAAAATATTACATTGATGACGTCATCAAATGTTACAGTTTGTTACGACGACGAGTTTAAAAATAGTTTTTTTTTATTTCAAGTTTTTTTTTGAGCAAACTACATGTTGAATTTTTTAGTAATAAATAACGACTATAAAAGCCTAATTGTGAAATTTGAACAAAATTGGCCGTTGCATAACGAAGTTATATTAAGGTGAAAAGTGCCGTTTTTAGCGCGATCGCCGATAGAGTCTGTACAGTTACCTTACTGTATTGCACCTCGTGCGTACTTGTGCACTCTAGGCTTCTACTGCATGCTGTGTATATACATACACCCAACAAGTCAGGTCTTGTCACAGTTCATCGAACTTTGCGGTGTGTTGTTAAGTTCTGTGTGTGTGTGTGTGTGTGTGTGTGTGTGTGTGTAATAATGGCGACGCAAAGAAAAACATGTAGGTCATGCCAAGTTCAGTGTGGAAATGTTTCCCTTTATGTCATTCTGGTGGCTTAATTGTGACAGGGAGAGGAAGAGGAGACTTTACTGAGACGATCACATGCTCACGTGAGTTGTTTGAAGTATAATGGTGGAGAAAATGCAATTGACAAAATGATCGTCTTTCGTTCTATACCGATCACGTACGTGCTTACATACGAGAGTCACAAGTGTGCAACAGCGGGGCCAGAGGCACTTTACCCCCGCGAGAGTTGTTGTCGGGATACGCTGAGTAAAACTGTTTAAAAGTAAAGTTTAAAAGTAAAGTCATCGCCTTTCAAAATGTCCGTGTATTTCTTTAGCCGTGCACACTTGTGTTTATGATGTTTATCAAAGTGGGGTAGTTTTTATAAAACTTTGGAACTTTTTAATACAGATAATGAGCTCGGAATTTGAATCTGTCAAATGTCAGATTGACTGTACAGTACACCAGTGTTCGTGATGTTACAAAAATAAAAATAAGACCGTTAATTTGATATAGCGCCACCAACGTTCACTAGCCATACACACTTTGTTTTATTGACACCGCATAGATGCCGAACAAAACGGAGGGCAGCAAGGGTTAATGTTTTGATAAAAGGCAATATGAATACTATTTTGAACACACAACCTGGCGGCAGCCAATTGAACTGCGTGGAAAAGGAACACTTTGGAAAGCACGAAAATATTGTTTTTCCTGGCAGTTAAAACCAAAAAGGTAACTTGTTTTTCCTCCAGGAGTCGAGTTACAATAAATGTATGCGGTTCTTTATAATTCTTAGTGACCTGAGTTGACCTCGCTTCCTGCCCAAACCGGAAGTCCCCATGAAATACATATGATAAAGCTCTTTTTATTTATTTTCATATTCATATTTAAAGGTTTTATTTGATTTCACTTTCAATATATCAAACAAAATCAAAACCATGTGTTATACGGTGTCTCATAGAGACCATTATGTTGCTTTAAATGTTAATTCCTCCAAAGTTTTCTTCAAATAAATAACTCAAAATTGAAATTAAACTGAACCTTGAAACTGTGCATATACTTGAACCTCAATATGAAGACGCGAAATAAAACGATGACGTCATCAGATGTTGAATTACAATAAATCAAAGTTTATTAATTAAATCAGAACTCCTGAAGTGCACAATGGATTTTTACAATCTACACATCATCGCAAAGGTCTTTTGGAAACAGTTTAAATGTCTCAAAGAAATGACCCGAATATGACCTTGTATTGCGGTTCAAACCGGAAGTTGAAAGAAAGATTTGTTATAAAGCCATTATTTTTTAGTTCTTTGGTCAGTATAAAACGAGCTTTGGACAGTGGTTTCAGTGTGTGAGTAGGTAAAGGACTCTGCGTTTTCAAGTTTAAAACTGATGACGTCATTACATTAAACAGCGTCCTCTGGTAACAAGTTTGAAATCAATGGTGCTACAACAATAATTGTAACGGCTTTTTTTTTACATTGTTGTGTATATTAACTCATCGATGTTTAGAAGCAATTCGTTATTCCCGAACACCTAGTTTTTGTGATGTCACAAAAACTAAATGTCTAGTTATTTATTTATTTATTTATTTCATTTTATTATCATTACTATTATTAATATTATTTTTTGTTCTCCTTACATCTGCGCATTTGTTTTTAGGGGTGAATATAAACATTGAAGACAAGCAGCGGTCTGTTGTCTAATTTTTGATGGAACAGGCTTCGCATTATTCATAATAATTAAACGCGCAGTTGCACATATTGCAGAATGTTGCTTCACCATTCCTTCTCCTCTCCCTCTCTTTATTATTTTTCAAGATATTTTTTGCAAATGTTAACGGGAAGCGAAGGGGGGGGGGGGAGGCACGTGCCTCCGGGCCCCTACTTGTTTTCCAAAATTGTATTTATGATTACAATTAACGACCGATGACCCCCAAAATCGCGGCCGATTGATACCGTTGATTTCTTTCAAAGATTTTTTTAAAAATGGGGGGGGGAATACATGTTAACCATGAGTTAAGAAGGCTAACGAGGTTTTCTTCTTTCCGCTGATAAAAGAGAATGTAAGACCTTTTGGAAAGTACTGAAATAACGTCGCTGCCCAAGAACACCGTACCTCTACGATTTACCCTTGGCCTGTTAACTTTCGCAATAAAATACTGACTTACGCAGTCAAAATCGAGTGCGTAAGTTACGCCAAACTGGCATAAATTCCTGACTCGCGCCCATGATTGATCTCCATAAATCAGTATGAATGGAAATCAATGCTTGCGCCACATTCAAAAGTTGTGTAAGTTTCGTGAAATCGATCTGAACTTTGTGTCGCAAATTTAATATTACGCACCAAGTGCTGCGCATGTGAACTTACGCAGTTGTGTAAAGTTTGTGAAATCGGCTGCAGAGCATTATTTTATTTGTATTGATTTTTGCGTTCCCACCCCCACACCCTCCCCAGCCCCCGATATTAAGAGGATTTTTTTCAAGAAAACCCGTATACTGCCGTGTAACCAGGGATCACGCCTGGTTTACGATACACTGTAAAAACGGTGTTAAGCATTTGAACATTTTTTCTGTACCCACTTTTTTTACATGTTAAAAAGCTAAACGTGCTTAGTTACATTTGCTTCTTCCAATGTTAGCATTCAAAGACACACACAAGAATCTAAACAGGTTTCAGGCTAAACATGTGCAAAAGTGAGTACAAAATTTATGTTCAGAAATATGTTTAAACTCTTTTTACAGTGTACAACATATCCTGCAGTCAGTTTCCCTTGTGGTCTAGGCCCAGTATTACTTAATAGTTATTTTGTTGGAGCTAAAAAAAAATACATGGCTCATAAAAATGCACGCATCATACCCTTGCTTATTTTGAAATAAAAAGACCTTTCTTCCTCCATACTTCCGTCAGAAAGTTCATTTCTATTCTATTTCTACCTCAGGATTAAGGAACAATAAATGCACGGCAAAATGAATGAACAATGGAAACGAATTGTATTCTGTGTGAACTACTGGTCAGGTCGGTAGTCAACCTTACTGCTCACTTTAATCATCAATTAAACATACAAACGTTCTACAACAATATGACCACATCTTAAACAACGTTTTAACATTTTATAATATCGTTCATGATAGCTTTGAAAGAACGAAAGAATGCCATTCGTTAAACTACTCTGCCTGGTACATATATGTCTATTGTATAGTGTATGAACTGCTGGTCAGGTAGGAAATCAAACTTACTGCTCGCTTTAATTTTAACAAATCAAAATATAATTCTAGAACATTGTTCTCTTTAATCACGTTCCAACAAACGTCTTAACGTTTTATAATATCATTCGTGCTAGCTTGGGAAGAACGAGAGCATACCTCTCATTAATTACTCCGCCTAGATACGTATCTATCAGTTCATCTGTATTATTCGCTTTTGTTCATCATAAGCAATACCGTGATCCGTACAACGGGAACCAAGTGCAACAGGAGAACTTCTTTTGATTAATGCACTCACATTATTTGGCTACAAAACATATCAAAAAACTTGTTTGATTGTTAGATACCTAGCGATTTAGACGGCAATAGGGTTGATGCAGGGTCTAGTTTAAAATAAGCGTTTCGGGCCGTCTCCGTCTTCCATCTACCATGTTTTGAAATTAAGAAGGCGGGAACTTGGGCGTTACACGCGGCTGATGCTCCGCCTGCTCTGAAGCTATGAAGACCGTAGATTGAAACATCGGCAACATGCGGTCGTAGGGCATCTAAGACGATTTCGCGTGTGCGAGTGTAGCTTAGTGGATGAATGGATGGAATAAGACCTTTGCTGGTGTGAACTAGTCTGCGAAGCACGGGTAAGTTACAGTCTACGGGATCGCCCAATGCGGCAAAATATCGTTCTGTTGCGACCACCGGGCATGTGGGTCTGAAAGTCCTGGCGATTGTTATATCAGAACCTTGCCTGAACTGATCCGTTTTGGATATTTTAAGATGAATTACCAAACGGTCGTCTTCTATTACGCAGTCCTTCCTTGCTACTCCTGATAAGTCGCTGAATCTTAAAAAGCCTGCGTATGAAACGAAGCAAATAGGTACAGGTCTCGGGGGCAGCATGTACAGTTTGTTTACAAGTTGAGGATGGTCAATTTGTAACTAAAGTCAAAAAGCTTAGTTCGGTCGGGCAATCCGTTACTGAGCCCAACACTCGTGTTTATATAAGAAGCCAGTCTAAATTGTAGGTTTATGACATCGTTTATTGACTGACACAAAATAATGGCTGATTTTGTAATAATATCAAGGCTGTAAAGAATTATAACTTATAGACTTTGTATTTATTCTGAAAATGATTTTATTGTAAAAGCAGATAGCATGCAAATCACTGGGGTTTTAGAACCCTACATGTAAGTTGTGAGCCTGAATTAGAATATTAGTAATACATTGTAAAATAATAGTAGTAGAACTGCGGTGAAAATAAGCTGAAATTGTGCTATCACTTACAACTGTTGTCAGTAAGGCTTTTAGTTACGAAACGTTTTGTAAAATATTCCATTGGTCTTTTATTTACGTGCACTGCCTGGACCCAATTCACAGAGCTAAGCAGAAAATAATTTGCCGAACAATTTGTTGCTAAGCACAAAATAATGAGCAGAATACCGGTCACAGATGGTACATGTGACATGGTATTTTGGCTGGTAACCTTATTCTGGTAAGCATCAATTTGTTGTGCTTAACTACTTTTTGTGCTTAAGCAGCTCTATGAAATTTTGCCCCAGTTCCACTGAACTCAAATGAGTTGGGCCCCAGACTTCGAGAACTGGAATTAATTCAAAGCCGGGAATTTCATGGAGTTCCGAGTTATCTACCGGGCCGATTTCACGAGAACTAAGATCGATTATGAGACGTGGATCAAACTTAAATGACAAGCAAAGTGCGATGTCACACTACAACTATGGTAATTGACAAACTCATCTAAAAATGAATCTTGGTGCTTTTTTATTTTATCTTTATCTTTATTGCCGTAATTAAACTACTTTTTTTAAGTGAGAGGGTCATGACCACATTGACATAAACAGTATTTTTTTTATTTTATTTTTTTATTACTCTTGCATGAGCCCAATCAACGTTTCATGTAAAATTAGACTACGACTGTGTACGCTAAAAATGTCTCGAAATTTTGTGGAGGGAAAGTTATTCAGTATCTGTCCGGGAGGCCATCGGGTCTGTAACGGTTGGGGTCACCACCATTGCGACCCCAAATGTTTGCTTCCTGGTCGGCTCGGGTATCTTCGGCACCACGGCCACTCAACCCACCCTGCCATCCTTCCCGGGCATTGCTGAAAATAACCACAGAGCATAGAACATTATTGGTATAACATAGGCTAGTCAGCATGGTTTACATTTTATTTTTTGAGGGGGGCAAGCGGGGAAAACACATAAATTGGGGGGGGGGGGGGGTTTGTAGTGCATCGAACCATTCATTTGTGCATTGTTGAGCTCACTTGGGTCGGGGAAGAAGGAGGGGGGCTTACCACAACCCTGCCTCACCCACCCCCGGACGCTGGTTTTCATCCAGTGATTTTGTAAACTGTGATTTCGTAACCTGTGATATCAAGTCGATTGCAAAGGCTCGGAACACAACATTAGTAATATCACTTGCGGCAGGAACCATTCGTGTCCCTGCATTCTGAATTTAACATCAAGGATATTATTAAGTGTTTGCTTTATCACAAGATTATCAATAAATATGCGAGGTTCATGAGCTTGTTAAACGACCTCGATCCATACCTGATAACTTCAGCAGCCCATCTACCTCCTGGTCCTCGCTGACTAGCGTCGTAGTTGCCCCGTGCGTGGAAGTACTTGTCAGCGCCAATGGTGTTTGCTTCACGCATGTCACTGGAATTTCGGAAAAGAGTTCTGGCCATTTCAGTCTCTTGTTTCATGACCAGATAAGGTAAATTATGACAATATGAACAAAAAATAGTGTTTTAAATCCTAAAGACAGGGATATTCCAAAGAGAAGGATTTTTGTGTACAAAGACAAACGGGGAGGTTAAAACAATGAAAAGAACAATTGTAAATCTATACAAGAATGATTTGAGAATTATGTCATTTGGTGTGTGGGTTAGGTTTGATGGGAAATGTACTTTGGGGTCCAAATTCAAACACAATACTTAAAAGGCCCTTTTCAAAACCGCGGCTTCGGCTTCGGGCTCCGTCCGCCAGTTTGAAGCCCCGCAATGAAAGTGCATGCCACGTTTTCTATTATTAACCGACAGAGCCAAAAGCCCGAGCCCAGGCCGTGATTTCGAAAAGGGCCATTATATCATTGCACGTTCTCGTTTAATCACAATGACATTGGCTATTTGACAAGTAACAACTTCTCGCTTACGCCAGCAAGTGAGTCGACAGACCGAGAACGCCCTCGGTTCTATTGTGTGTACAAAACCAATGGAGATGACGCTAAACAAAAGCAAGTTCAAGCGATGGGAGAACAAAGATATACGCTCAGCCCCAGCTCAACATTGGTAAATGAACGTACATTGTAAATGCTTCCATTCTTTGCGCAAATCAAGATATTTGTAATAAAACCAACCTTTGAAAATTTCATTTCGTTGTTTCATTTGAGTGAAGCATTCAGCATTTTGTATACGCATTCCTATAGGCAGAGTTACGGTCTCACTGAGACGAACAATAATGTTGGATCTTATTTCATTTATTATTTAAAAACGATATCACTTAAGACAAAAATATTTCAAGGAAAGTTTTCTACCATCATTATCTGTATACCATGTAAGGTATATGTAAATCTGTGAACATTTATGTTTTTCTTCTTACCAATGTTGAGATGGGGCTTTAACCGGTGGGGTGCGTAGTGAGTGTGGGTGTGTGTGTGTGTGTGTGTTTACCCGCAGATTGCGTGAGAGTTTGGTTTCCTCAACTTTGCCATGAGAGTTTATGATATTTTTTCCTGACTTGTTTGAGATTTGAAATGCTCACAAATCAATTTCCATCGATTGTTTTCCGCAATAAACCGCGCAAGTCTTGCGGTAATTTTTGGTTCCTATCGATCATTCATAGCTCTAACGTGCGCAGTCATCCACGTGCTGGGCCAAATGGTCAATAGCTTAAAAAAAATAAAAAAAAAATAAAAAAAATAAAAAAAAACTTTTTGACTATTACGGATGACGTGGCGGAGAGTAAAGTTTCCTGGTGAGATAATGACGCTACTGAAGACGAACCATAGCAAAACAGTACTGCGCCCTCTTGTTTAGATTGTTGCTTTGGAAGAAAACAAACTCGGAGGTCTTGAAAATCAAGTCTGTACAAATGTTATGTATGAACACGGACAGCTTACTCCTCAGACGGTTAGAGTCAGCGGTGTAATATTTATAAAAGAACATGGTACCTCCCCCCCCCCCCCCCACAGCTCTAAAAAGCGACTCCCCCTGTGCCCCCCCCCCCCCCCCACACACACACACACACACATTGAAAAATCCTGCCTTATACGCCGCTGGTTAAAGTATCTTGAAATGCACTCACCTGTAGCCACTCCACATGTCACCCGCTCCTTGAAAGGCCTCACTGATGAAGTCCAACCAAGACGCTTCGGAAGGCACAACCAGCACCCCAACCATCAGAAGAGCAACGGCACTGACGGCAATTCTCATCTTTGTAGACTGGAAATAGTTGGCACTTGCGTACAAAATAAAAACCGCCTTCTGGTTATCCTGCTGAAATAGAATGAGCAGATTTTAAAGCCACGGAAACCAACAACCTCTTTACTCTTTACAGAGATTGATAGCTGGGATCAAAGGTTTAATGTTGAATCACAACACAACAGGAACAGACAATAGCAGTATCTCGTGACCATTAATAGACGTTAAATTTGCATCGGGAATTAAGAATATTATCCATATGATCACAATATAAGCTTATTATGAAAAGATTATGCACAGATTGATCAAGATTATGTCAAAATTATCAACTTAAGACCGGGTCCTTCTCATAAAGCTGTTTATCTGCCTAGCATAGACTATTATTTCGTAGTAAAAGAACCAGTGGATTGTCTGATCAACTCAGCTTTATGTAAACTGGGCCTTCGTGACTAATCGTTGCCAGCTTTTTTTCAACTAATCTATTCAAGAGAATAAAAAGAAAATAAAAAAAAGAACGATAAACAAGAAAACCAGGAAAAGATAACCGAGGGAAAAAAATCACAAGACACTAACGAGCAGTTTTAACAAAGGACTGTACCATCTTGAAAAGGAGGGGATTATCAGCAGGTTGCATGAGCTTAAAAACTAAACAACAAAAAATCAAAGTATATCCTGATAAGACGGCAAACATTTTGCCAGAATTAAATTACAATCTGCTATTTTATGAGTTAAAGAAATTTTACACATGAACCACGTTACTAGTGAATACTGAAAATTAAGGGAGATAAATGTAATCATAAAAAATATTTATAAAGTGCCATAATTCAAATCAACAAAGCTACACAATTTAAAGTTGAGATAAATTTATCTTTCAGTGAAAATAATATCAAAACGGACAATAATTAATTTTTACCAAACGGGTTTTGCAAAAACTTCTTAAGACATCTTCGCTTTCGTTTAAATTAGTTTGAAATAGGATACCGATCGAGCCGCGGGCCCCCACCCCCCAAAAAGAGGTTTTTAATTTACGGTTTATCACACCTGAGGGTGTCCTAAAGCGCTCATTATATTTTCTACAAGTTATGTGATGCAGCTAGCTGTGTTCGAATTGTAAAACCCAATTATTCACAGCACCATGGTGCTGTGGCGCAAGCTGTAGCCAACCATACCAAAGAAGGGAGTGCCAAACTGTCACCACATCTAAGGTTTGGCTGCATAAATCGATAAAGTTAGGCCTAAGTAGACCACTTCTAGGTAGTATGTGGTCTCAGGGTGATGTCAATTCTTTTTAAATGTCCAAAATGCATATTATATCATATGCCTATCGTTATAGTTGTCTTTATAACACACCTCTCCCTGGTTCTTTATCCTGATTGGCTGAAACACGGTCACGTGGGGTGAACTAATATAGCCTATTGCATGAAATCTGCACCACCGTGAACTTGACGCGCGTCAACGCACCGCACGCGCTTCATTTGGGGGAAATAGTTTGCAAAGCGGGAAATAGTTTCAAAAACCCAAAAACTATTGACTGGTAAACAGCGCCCTCAAAAGGTTTACAATGCTCATAACAGTTTACCGTTGTAAAACTATGCGTCCTGAAGATGTTTTTTTTTCACATGACATTTTAGACTGAGGTGTGTTATAAAACACATATGGACCGGCATTATTCGGGCAATAGTGCACGTCTATGCACCCCTTGGGCCTGTGAGTGACCAGAAGACGGTCCTATTTCCCTCGGCCTTCGGCCTCGGGAAATAGGACCCTCTCCTGGTCACTCACAGGCCCTCGGGGTGCATAGACGTGCACTATTGTCCTCATTGCCAGTCCATATGTGTATACTAGTAATCTTGTACAATATGCCGAGGTGCATGCTGATGATAATCGTGCTTCATTTTCAAATAGGGTTGATTTTCAGATGATAATGTACAGCACAGTTCTCAATTATAGAATAAACAAGCAGAAGAAAGACACTCACCTAGATCTGGACCTTGGACCTTCGATCTGAGAATAAGTTGATCGACTTGCCGGGTTGGCTTTATAAGCTACCGTCAGGACATCAAGCAGTGATAATAAAGTGTACTAGAACCCGGACTTCCTTGTGTTTGTTTCTCCTTTTTGCCAGAAGATAGTAGTGGTTTAGTGGTTAGGCCCGAGACTACAGTGGTTATCATCACCCCATTTTGGTTGTTCTGATGATGGTTTAGGAAACTTTTTGATAAACACTGTGGTATTAAAAGATCCGTAATTGATCTGCAGTGTTTGGGGACTCGATTTCCTTGGGAACATTGTTTGTCCATATACCTCACAAAAAAAGCCTCCCATGATTTCTTTGTTTTGTAATTGGATGGCGATCTCCTGGGATAGCAATTATCGTGGTTGTTGTGGTGAAAGTTTTTTCTGTTGTCCTGGGATCGATTTCAATATCACTCAAGTTTATAATCCAACGGTCATTGTTCTATGGTTTTCAGGGAACTTTTAACATGACAACATGCAGTAATAAAAGTACAAGGCCCTGATGAGTGAATTGACCTCGCAGTGTCACTTGAAATTTACGGGATCAACTTTCCATTTCTTGTTTGTTTCATACCTCACAACCCTTTTTTTTTTTACCCACCCCCATTCTTCTTAAAGGGGAGGGGCACATATAGGCCTATACATATACATGTATATTTTAATTAATTGATGTTCAATTTTATTAATAAATCTTATTCTATTAATAAATCTTATTTATTGCCCATTGTTTGTAGTCCTAACAAATTGTTACATGGTCATAACTTTCATTTAATGAACTTGAGATTTATAAGCACAGTTATTCCACAGAAGCAAGATTAAAGAATTAAAATACAGCCACAAACTTCAAATCATAGTTGCACAATTACTGTACATGCACATTACCGTTGCCTCGAATTAAAAACTATAACTGCATGATTCTTATTATAGAAGCATACAAACAAGTATATGAGTGGCAGTTATGGAAAATAAATTAATATTCTGAAATCTCAGAGCTCAACAATACCAATCCTCCAGAGAAGTCTTTCCGTCTCAAAAAAAAAAGCTGTAAATGCGATCAAGAAAATAGCATCTAAAGAAAACAAAACAAAATGCTTATTTTATTCACCACATTGAAGTAAGCCCGAAAGTGCACAATTAAAGGTGCACACCGGCTTCGCTGGGCTATTTGGGCTACAAAATAGGCTAACATATGACTTCATAGGTCTTTCAGGAATGGAGAAGAACGGTTCCTTAAAGAAACCATCAAATTTTGCCGATTTCGAGCATTTTTCAAAAAACGATTTATCCGAACCAAAAAAGTGGTTCGGATAAATCACGTGATCTTCGGAGTTAGTTTTACTTCCAGCCGTATAAAAGTAAATTACTGAACCAAATTTAAATCTTTTTTTTTTGACAATTATTCATGACTATTTGCCAAAAAAGACTTATGTAAGTATTCAGATTATTGATAAAATTTGTAAATAATGATGAAAAATCGAACGTAACTGAACGTAATATTCGCATTCAGAGAGTCCGTGCAACCGAAGCGTGTCTTACGGCGCACCAGCGTGGGAGCTAGCGGAACGTAAACCTTGGAGCCAGACCAACAATTACTATTTTTTTTACGAGGGTTTTAGTCTGTGCCCCTAGCTATTATCCCCTAACTATTGTAACGTGTTGCCTGCGCTACGCACACGCGGGACGACGATGGGGAATGTTTATCCCATACAGCTGAGATATACACTTCTATGATAGCTCCATAATGTCCACTCCCCCCAATCGCCACAACAAAAAAACGATGGCGGTGGCCGCGGCCGGCCAGTGAAGTCATCGCCCGAAAAACGGGAGAAAGCCTTCGCTAAAGCTGCCAAGATTGGCAATCCGTTTGCAGCGAAGAGCGGGAGGCTCGCTTGGCACATGACTGTTATTGGCCAAGCCAATGTGAAAAGATGGTCCAAGATTAGGGACACTACCATTAGTTTTTAGCCTGCAGCAGGCTGGTCACGATGAGAACATGAAGGATGTGGTCTTTGCCATAATTTTGATGGACAGGTTTGTGTCATAGAACTGTATTGTATGCCTGCGTATATTTTAATTCAAGAAGACTCACATTTTGACAATATTTATGGTCCATCATGTCTGTGATGTCCACATTATGCCAAGCTTATTCTCTCCCTTTCTACATTTGAACACGACCTGACAACACAGATCAGTCCTGGACCCAACTGGCATTCGTCCAAGTAATTTTTTACAACATAGGGCCTACTTGCGATATATTAATGAAGAAACGTTCTCCATTGCAAGTAAATTCGTCCAGTTCGTCGTACACAGAATACACTGTCCGTTTATGTCTGTTTTTTATTTACAAGTGAATTTGTGATAGATGGATATGAAGTCTGGATCCTCATGCCTCGTCATTGTAATAATTCATACATAAACAGAGCACCAGTCTACTTACAACATTGCGCAACATTGTCACGTAAACTTGACAGTTGCAACGGCTGGAAAAGCGTATAAGCTGACCTTTGACCGTTTTTTCACATTTTTTGTTAATTACGTGATATTTTGATGATTTGTTTTAAGAACAACCATTTAAAAATTATTCTCTGTCATTCCACATCACTAAATTAGGTAAACAGTAAGCCGGTGTATCCCTTTAAGTCCCTGACAAAAATAAACCGTTTTCCGTCGATTCTACAAAAAAAAAAGAAGAAGAAGAAGAAGAAGAAGAAGAAAAAACAAAAAACGACCGCTGAATTCACTGGTTGGTTGTATGGTGCATTTAAAGGGACACATTGCCTTCAAATCTTTGGCGCTCTATAATCTTCTAGTTTTGGTTCCACCCATCAGAGAAAGGGCGCCACCAACAAGTGAAATTGTTTGATCGGAACATGGACTGTTAAGTTTGTCTGATCGGCCGGACCGGTCTTAATTAATCCAATTTTATAACATTTAGATAAGGCAACGTGGTAGTTATTTCTACTGAAAAGTTAGATAGATCAACTGTGCATAATAGCCTACCTCTAAGGCGCTGGAAAAGGACTAAATCTGACCTTTCCCTTCCCAAATGACTGAGCCATCCGGTAAACTCTCTGGCGCCCTAAGTCTCTTCCTCCGGCACGCAGTGCCTCACTTTGGAAATAGTGAACTGAACACGACATGAACAAAATAAAAACAATGTTAATGTTTCAAGGTACGGTAATCAAAGAAAGGTGTGCTTTGGTTGAAAACTTTGCAACCAGTCAACACCAACGCACCCCCCACGCACCCCCCCCCCCCCCCCCCCCCATCAAAAAAAAAAAAAACTGTAGAGGGCAGTATAAAACGTTTCCTAGTATCACATGACAAGTCACATGACTTTCAACCTTGGGACGCTTTGGATCTTTTTTTTTGCATTGTCTTGCCATTACACAGAGATACAGATACAGCAGGAAAGTGTACTACAACTATACGTCATTATGTAAACAGCATCAAAATTGATGATCTTGCCCACGACGTAAATCACGCAGAAACAACTAAAACTCTCCCTAAAGTTTGACCATGGTGACTTTAACCCATTATGTGCAGTGGTTGTACCTTACCTTGTTTACTGCAGCTACCCCGAGGTGGAATTTTGAGGTAAGGAACACGCGGAAAAAACGATCCACATGACCACATGAGTGACAAAGTTGCTCGTCCATTTTTAAAGTTTGGCCTCACTACACTAACACTGTCAGTGTCATTGTCATTACAACAGTAATTACAAATTCAGTGACATCACATACATTCAGTCACTGCAGTGCTGAGTCAGTCAGGAGTCATAACACTAACAATCCATACACAAGCTGTGACACTGACACTTGCAATTGCATACTGACGTATCACTAGTGACAGCCTGTATCCTATTCGCTACCACTACCACCAGCTGTCACAGCAACTCCACTTGGCTGCTCTCTGCATGAACTACAAGCATAGAGGGAACATTGTCAGAATTTTTTTTTATTATAGGTTCACCTCGGCATTCAGGTTGGCTCAGTGGTTTCTTTCCCCGCCTTCACCTTTGTGGACCCTGGTTCGAATCCTGGACTGGAGCCTCGCACTCACTGTGGATTAGGTTTTCAGTCCCTACCCGATTGCGTGGGTTTTCCCTATGTGGGGTTTTCCTCCCACATCTAAAACTGACATTTCTTCTACATCTTCTCTATTCATGTATCGTCATGGCCTACGGGTCACAGTGCCAGTCACTCTTGAGGGTCCCTTGGTTTTATTACCAGAAAGATTTAGTAAATAATTATTTAAAAAAACAACTAATTGTGTGCAGTAGAATCTTGTTGGAAGGAACATGTCCAGTTGAACAGTAATTAGTATACAAATATCGCAAGGTCAAATTTTGAGTGTTTCTTTTCATGAGGCAAAATTTTACCGCGCGATAATATTCCTCCCATTTTACCAATCAAAGCCACTCAATATTTGTTAAGATCCTTGTCATTTGAATTTTTTTCACAATAAACACAAAAACAAAATAGACATGGTTCATCGTCCTCCCCACACTCTGAAAATTCTAAAACCCTTTCTATCTAAAGAACGTGTACGACTCCATGTAGACACCAACCTTGTGACACAGATGCGCTATATTTTTCCATACTCCACATGCGCGATGATAATGGATTTATCTTCAAGCAAACTTGACGCTCAGCTTAAAATAGCGTAGTGCGCGAAGGTAAAACAGCGCAATATGTGGGGTGCAATAATATTACAACCTTTTTCACAGGTGCTCTTTTGTTTTAGCAGCGGTAATGTAATGCTAAAAAATATTGGGAACAAGGATGATCCTAACTATTGAATGGGAAATACTATTCCCCATGGGCGAATCTAGGACTTTTTGATCGCCGATGCGAATGGGAGTAATAATGAATGTCACGTGATGTAAGTTCCACCAATCAAATGACAAGAATCTGTATGTCAGTTATATAAACTGGTATAGTACCATTTGTCCAGAGAAGTATTTTCATCTTAAATAGTTTCATTACCATGCTGGAGGAAATTGTCATGCTGGAGGAAATTTGTCAAAATAATTGAATTAAAATAAACACAAATGGATTTAAGTTCAAAATTCCGGACAAAACATAAACAGGCTGGATACTTTACGGAGGCAATTGCCTTCGTTGCCCCATGTCATTGCCTCGGTGCCCTTGAAATGTTCCACTAGTACAAAATTACAATTTCCTCATAGAGGTGCCCTTTATCAAGAAGAAAATGCCTTGGTGCCCTTGCCCTTTCAAGAACAAAGCAATCGGGCCTGCATAAATATTAACCATTATATAACTAGCCTTGAAAAAAAATTTTCAGATGACTTTCAGGGGTTGGTTGAATAATGTGTTTACTGAAAACTAAAGGATTGGAAAGACTTTTCCCTTCTCCCAATGACATCCTACATGTGGCTACATGTACCAAACCCTGTATATTTGTTACTCGCCAATATTTAGCATCGTCCCTTTGCTCCAGGAGAGCCATCCACTTGCACACCTCATTTGAATTGAGAACTAAGTACTTGAACCTCTCATGGTTTTTTTTTTTAGCACCTGTGCCCAATGTCATACAGCTGTTAAGCTCGTACAATGTAAATCTGCTTAGCATTAAAATTTGCTGAGGCAAGCAAAAACTGCTTACCAACCAAAATGCTATCTGATGTACACTGGTTATAGTAACAGTAATAATACATCATTTTTGTAAGGCCTGTTTGAACTGTCGCGCTCTTGGCGTTTGAAACCACTTTTGGAATTCGGCACGACAGAGGCTTAAGCTCAACCATGGCTCGACAGGCCCTGCTGTGCTATTGGCAAAGTTCAACAGAAGCACGACGTTTGAAACCACTGCCGCGCCAATGCCACACTATTGCCAAACTCAAATGATTTGAATTTGACGAGGCCAGAGCGAGACATTTAAAATGGGTAGGTGAACTTTCCTGTCAAAACAAAATTCAAAGGGCCGGTCATGAAGATTTTTTTTCTTCATACTGTGCCGATGTGCAACTTTTCAGCCAATCAGCTGATTTTTTCCCCTTTAATTATACGGGGATAAGAAACTTCAGACTCTTGTCTGAATTGAGAGTTTTAAAACCCTGCCCAAAGAAAAAGTAGCTGTTATTTATTTCAGATTGTAAAGAAATGCTCTTTGATTTACTTCTCAAGCACTGGGGATACTGTTCCCAAAAGTTTTTCAATATCTACAACTTCAGGGGTTATATCAAAAGGTGGAATAGTCATCATATCAACATAAATCTCTGCAGATTTGGAGCCTGTTCTCAGACCTTTTCGTCGGCTGTGACTCTCACCCCTGATAATAGTGCCATAGAAAGCTAGAAAAACACTGTACAAAGTTAAGTGTGGTTGGCTGTTTCCTTTTTGTGTGTGTGCAAATTACAAAGTTGCATGTCTGATTTTCAGGAAACGCAAGATTGACTTGCTGCTGGAAAGGGCTGATTTTGTGTGTGCTTGTGATTGGTTACATTTATGATTGATTGCATGGTAATCTGATGGTAATACTGTATTTTCTGAACAAATAAGTGTATTCAGCAACTTTCATCTTCTTGAAAACAGCCTTATGAGATAGGGCCCAGTTAGGAATACGCTGTTCAGTTCACTGCAGCCTTCAGTTCATCACAGTCCCTTTAAGTCACCCGTACCCTGTCCTTGTGTAGTCAAAGGGGATGAGAGAGAGCCATATGCATTGTTAGTCATCGCCGCCTGTTTAGCCAAGCTATAACCAGGTCAGGATTAGTGTGAGGCCAGTTGTTGCGCTGCTTCCGAGGTGCATAGTAACAGGGGGTATAAAAGCGGCTCAACCCACTCTTCCCAGCTGTGCCGTATCTATCAGGTACGAGTAGGCGAGCAGGGGAGCGTTTTGTGAACCATCAAGGCAGTGTCTGTGGAAGATTGGATCAAAGGGGGGCTTTGTTTTGGTTAAGTGGTTACTGGATTACTTTCTGGCAAGTCGGATGATTTCTCGGGAAGGCAAGAGCGAGTAAACTGCGCTGACCAGGAATTTATCTTTTTACAGTGGCATTTTTTTGTTATGCAGTTATTCGGTGAGAGTAAGTAAGATTTGTTGTTCCCCTCGTAATTTAAAACTGAACTTAACTAAATGGATTTGTTGTGGTGTATGGCTTTACCTACACTATGGTTAAGGGACCAAGTTATGCAGTTTGCCATTTCTCTTGTATTAGGCTACTGATTCAGAAGCTTTACAATTGATGAAGATTATGCTTCTCAAACAGAAGTTGGTTGTTTCTCCAGTTGAGATAAACCACATCCTGAAAACAATTCCCTTTCACGCTCTCTCTCACTATCAAAAGGGAATTTATGCTGATACAGTAGCTTGTTTTTTTTTGTGTGTAATTTTTATCATGTTTCATTTTGTTTGAAGCATTCCTTGAATTTATGTTGTTCAAATGTTTTTATTGTTTTATTTTGTTTTTGTTTCATTTTGCTTATTCAATCTTATTTTATTTTGTATATTTTCCAATATCTGAAATGCAGTAAAATATACTTTGAAGTTTTTATTTTTGTGAAACTTGAGGGTGTTGCATGTATCTGACCATTGGATTGCGATTCAATTTTTCTAGACCACTAAGTACGTGTACCTACACTGAGTTTCCATCATATGGCCCCTCAAAAATGTATTGATAAATGTTTTAACATAAAGAGCTTGTTAACTCTTTAAATCTAAGATTGATGCAAGAACCAAGTGTCATGAGAAATTCACAGTGACACCGTCAAAAATACTACCATGTGTGGGAAAGCTGTCCTACAATATTTCGTTCTTATTTTGATACGCCATAAAATATTGCCAAAATATGGTTGACACATCTAAAGTACAAACCGGCTCTTCTCAGAACCGCCACTACTCAAAAGAGGTTTATTACATGGTGTTACTGCAAACCTATTCTTGTTTTAAACAATCACAAAATCCTGAAATTCCTTGTTTTGTTTTTTTCCTTTTAAAATGTGACCACACCTACAAATATATTTAATTTGATGACATTTTTATAATTTGGTTCTATATGAACTTTAGAAACGGTAAGATTTCAAACTGAAACTATACAATGATGTTTTTTTATCCTCACCATTCCTGGTATAGTACCTTGAAAGAAAAACAAGATATTAGAACTGACAGTCTCGTTAAAAAAAATCCAAACAAGCTAAACATTGATGCATCACACATTTAAGTGAGCTGCCTGGGAAGTGATAAGATACTGTACATGTTACTTTCCGTTTCTTTGTTTTGATTTGTCAACAGTTGGTACAAAACTACGTGAGTGCCAATATCCCTTACACAACTCATTTCGTTTTCTTTAACTATTTTCTTTTCCAAGCTGCTGACTTTTTGTTTATTCTCTGTTATTATCTTTCAAGTATTAAAGCAAGCATTAACACTGGTAAATGTTCACAAATTTGCACATAACTTACATGATATAAATATGGTCATGGTGGGAAAACTTCCCTTGGGATAGTTTTGCCTGAAATACAAAGTATGATAGTTTTTGAGAAATGAGAAAAACAATTAGTTTTGATCTTGTGTTTTTCACTATTTTCTTGTGATTCTAAGGACCGATTGAGCTTAAAACTTTCACAGGATTGTTATTTCATGTACATGTTTGGTCACACAAAGTATGAATAGTGGTCTTTGACAATTACCAATGATGGCTGTGCACTTTAAGTTCAACTTGAGAAACTTACAGTGTTTGTGTATTTTGCAATGCATTCCATAGTTTCTGTTTCATACAAGTTAAACTGATCAGCAGGTTCTTACTCAATGCAAAATCATTTTTCGCATCTGGGAGCTTTGTCAAACATGTCTCGTAGAACTGTCTTAAGAATTAATGTCAATGCAGTCATCCGGCGAATTCGTGCATCGTGTCGTCATATCTTTTTAGGGAGAAGAAGAAGGAGAAGTGAGTTGATTTCTGCCGGTATTTTGTAGTAGTTTTGGTCAAAGTGGGGTTTTTTTCTGCCTGATTTCCTTGTTTGAACTGTACATGTAGCTGCTACATGATACATTTTTTGTGTGTGTTAAATTTCACCCCTTGGACTGTGTGTCTACCCCTTGACACTGAGCACTATAGCAAAAGGGACTTGGTTGGTTTGACAGGCCGAGGGCACCCTTAGTTCCACTTTGTGTACAAGACGAAGTCCAAACAATGAGAGAGCGAAGAGAAGCCCTCGATATCACTGGGTCGACGACGAACATGTGTGGATTTAGGTTTATGCATTTGCGTACAACTACAATGTATGACTAGCGGGCTGTGTACAGTACTGAGTAGACTGTGAATGCACATTGGGTTAAACTCAAAGGAATGGTAAAACAATTTTTTACGACTGGCCCCCTTGCTCATAAAGTTAAACCGTTTGGGGATTCTTCTTCAGTACATAGCCTATAGATTTCAGCCTTTAGAAAACATTCTTTTTTAAACAATTAATTCAACTTGAAACGAGCAGAAATGGTACATGTAAGATCTGTACAGTGTAGTTAATGAAGGAGTTTGTAACGAAGGAGAGTATACCCTAGGTATGTTTTGGTAAACAAACACAAATAGTAGGAATTAAATATTTTTTTTAAATGATAGCAACAGAAGCTGGAAATGAGCAGTGTTTTTATACTTGGATAGCAGAAAGATTAAATACAAGAAGATTGACGTACACTGTACATGTACCAGGGATGGATCCAAATAGTGTTTGCCGAAAGGGTGGGGGAGGGGGTTAAGAGTTATTTGTACCGGTAAGTGGGCTGGGCAGCCACAGGACCATCATATACATGTATTCTTGCTCTATGCATCATTTAAACATGTGCTGGGTTTATTTTACCTGGGAGCATGCACCCCTGCAATATCCCCCTGGATCTGCCACTGCCCTCAGAGTGTGATAGTGAAAGATATAGCAGCATTCTTTTTTTTTTTTGGAAAATGAGCATTGAGCATAAAATGCGAAGCTCAACGAGTGTGATTCCGCTCTAGCATGTTACACTCTATACTATATCAATATCAAGGTCTGTACAATAAAAGTCACAGCTGAAGTGTCTTTTTCTTAACTGAACAGGGTCTCACCAAACAGACGTACCAATGGTGCTGACCATGTCAACAACTGATGAGGCCATGTTGCATACGGACAGCAAGCGTCCGGAGGCCAGAGATCCAGACAATCATCATGGGTCATCTTTGCTACACAGCTCCCTGCCGCCCAGGCCTGATTCGCTCAACATGGACGGCTGGTGCATCGTGTCAGAGACTCAACTGACAAAGGAAATGTTGGAGCATCTCCACGAACCAGAAGAGGTCAGAGACGATTCCTGCTTAATAATCTGGTCATTTATAATGGGGTGGGGGGGGGGTGGGGGGAGGGTCAAGGCTCACCAGAGATGACGAATGCTGCAGAACAAAATGGTCAAGTGCATTTGTCGTGATTGTAAGGAATGTGTTTTTTTTTAAGGTAAAATATATGATTTTTAAAAGATAATTTGACGAGTTTCAGTCTGAAAGCTTGGTAATGGATCGGTCTACTGAAAAGTTTGTACCAAATTGCAACCCTCTAGAGTAATATTACCATCTGAAATACTGTCAAAGTTGAGAGGAATCATGGTTGCTTATTTTGATTGTAACAATCAAAATAAGAATGAAGTCGAACGAACACAAAATCCCAGAGAAAACAGACTGTTGATATCATTGTGTTCTCAAAAGCTTGACCACTTATTAAAGACTAAAGGACTTGAACGAACCGACTCTTCCGGTGACTAATGATTTATTATATCTTAAAGAAAACGTTTTAGATACAAAAACATAAACTTTTAGCAATTCAAGGTAGCCCTCTCTTCACACACACGTATGCATGTTGTAAAAATCTCAAAATGTCCACACACCTTCATTCATTGCAAATCAATTGAGAACTTTCAAATGTCCATGAAGTAACCAACAAGATTTTCCCATGTGTTACCCGGCCCGAAACTTCATTTTTGTAAAAGGGCAAAACAGTTTTTCCTTGATACTTTTAAAAGCATACTCAAATGTGTTATTGTAGTTTTGTCAGTCTACTGTTTATTGTTGTATAGTACACGTGTCGTGTTTTTTTTCATTCTGTTTTGCTGTTGTACTGTTTTTCAAGTCATATCCACCACAAGTCCCGCATTTTGGATTCTGCCTACACTCTAATATTTTCCGTATGATGTTACTATTTGTGTGTCGTGGAAATACATCTTGCTATTGAAAAAGTCACCTCAGTGAGGGAAATTTACCTTTTTACTGGAACATTTCAAGGGGCACCAAGGCAAAGACCACGTGATTGCCACTGTTGCCTCCATGGTCTGGGATGGTGATGTACTGGTTTTTCCCCTATACACCATGTAAATCACTGCAAAGGAAAGGCAACACCTCTTGAGCCCGGGGAACTCTCCCATTTGGGTATAAAACTGGGAAATTGGAGTGCGGTTATTTTCCATTTGGGTATAAAACTGGGAAATTGGAGGGCACTTATTTCCCATTTGGGTATAAAACTGGGAAATTGGAGGGCAGTTATTTCCCATTTGGGTATAAAACTGGGAAATTGGAGTGCAGTTATTTCCCTTTTGGGTATAAAACTAGGAAATTGGGAGCAGTTATTGCACATTTAATTATACAACTGGGAAATTGGAGTGCAGTTATTTCCCATTTAGGTATAAAACTGGGAAATTGGAGTGCAGTTATTTCCCATTTGGTTATAAAACTGGGAAATTGGAGGGTAGTAATTGCACATTTTCAAAAAAAATATTCAGTATACATTCATAAACGTCATGATGACCGTTAACCCTTTCAGATCAGGGTGGAATTTATACAAGTTATAGAGTTGATGTCCTAAACATGTTGCAATTAATAACCAATTAATATCCAATCACGTACTCAATTTAAAATTGTGCTTACTTGTCAGTGCTACAGGCAATCAAACGTACACATATTTTTTTCTGTAAATTACTCAATGTTACTCATAATGCATTGAATTACACGTATCCTTTATAAATATCTGCAAACTGTCAGTACACAAGACTTTATTTTAAAGGGATCGGAAATCAAGGATTTTGGCTGATTGTGTCCTTGCCAATCTTCCTGTTTTAGTCCGGAAATGTGGACATTTGTTTGTTTTTGGCTTGAACAAAAAATATATTGGAAATTCCTATTGAACATGTTGAAAAAGGTGTTTAAAAAAAACAAAAAACAGCGCTGCAAGATGCATCACTCCAATTAAAAATGAACAAGATCAGATTTGCTCACATTTTTCCTAAAAAATGAAAGTATTTTAGAAAAATTATACATTCATAAATATTGTTCCAAGCAAAATAAAAAATAAAAAAGAAGAAGAAGAAAATACACTTCTAAGCAAAAATTAGCAGATATATGTACACTGTAACTAGTTTCAAACAATAATATTATTGGCATGATAATACGTTCTGGTAACTTATTTGTGCTATTCAAATGTTCTTAGCAGATTTGTGCCCCAACTACATAAAGCTGAAATTGAGTTTGGGTCTAAACTTCAGTTCAAAAAAGTTTATACTCATCCATAATTAGGCAAAATTTACCAGAGATTGGACAGCTCCAAATTATATTTGTTTTGGTTAAAACAATGACAGCTTCAGGCTAAGTGGATAACAAATACAACAATAAAAAGAAGTATTGCATAAAAACAAAATTACATTTAACACATATTACATATTAAAAAATATTAAAATTTACACATAAAAATTATAACTTGAAATGATAAGAAGAAGGAAGTGGGGAAAAAAATAAAAGAAGTAATTACTTCATTGTATAAGCCGAACTGTTCAGACAAAAGTGGATCCAACATGATGGAGATTATTTAGGCCTATTACATGTATACAAATCAATATTTGAAAAAGACAGTGGTACATGTATATGGATAAACAAAAGCTTCGTAAATCTGATAATGAACAAGTAATTTTGTTGATAAATGAAAACGGAAGTAAACCCGAGACCAAACATGTTGAACAGAATCAACAAAAAATGCTATATTTACACAACGATTTTTCTTCTGTTATTTCAATTATTCAATTTCTGCATTGTCATTTGGTTTTAGTGACCAGTTGTTTCAACACAGGAACTGACAGAATTGTCATAATGGGAGAATGTTGTTATCCCGCCCCCACTCTCTCATTTTTCCTTTTTTTTTTCTCTCTTCCCCTTTTTGCTCCCTTCACCTTTCGTTAGTTACACAGTGTCAATGCCATCGATATATTTAAAGACATGTACCAACTGTCACGGACAAGGTTGCAGGATATGACTTCACTTTATTACTAGGAAGCTGCGGATTGGTCGTTGAAGATTTCATGGCACTGAACTGAAACCGCTATCAAGCTTATGTGATTTTTTTTTTTTTTTTTCCATTTCGAAAATTTTAGTTTTTGTTCTACATCAAAGCTCAATAAAGGCAATTTACCATTATTGTGATGATTCCTTCACAGTTTGTTTTGTATTAATGTACAATTTATCTGAAAATAAGAAAGAGTTCAAATACATGTAGATGTATACATGTATTCATGCCTCAAAAGCAGTGTTTAAAATCCCTTAATGAAACTATAGATACAGCGTTAAATAGGTAGAGTAAAGGTAAAGGCAATTTATTAGCAACCATGCAGGTGGGATTCATGTACAATTCAAAAACGTTAATGAAAAAGCACAGTGAAAAGGCATGTAACACCCAGACAAGGAATGCCAAATATAAAAACATGTACAAAAATACAAATTGATGAGAGTAACATAATAAGACAGTAGAAAGTTGCAAAGCCTGATTTTTTGCCGCAAGAAATTTTCGATGGAACTTTTTATCTGAATGAATTTTGACAGATGATGCTAATTCAAAATGAAAAACGTACAAAAAGATTTGAATTTGCCACATACAACATGCAAAGTTGTTTGTACATGGTCGATGGATAATGTCGGGTACCAACAAAAAATTAGCAGAATTTTTCGTGCAAAACCTAAAATGAAAGCTCATAATTTTCTTGAATCTTTAAAAAATAGCTAATTAAATCAGCCAAAATTCAGGGTGCTCTTTTGTCATGTTTGTGGGTGTAGTTTTTGGTACAACCTATAAGTAAAGAAAATCTCTGAAATGATTTACAAAAGTCATTTCTGAGATGTTCTTGATTACATAATCAAGTTTCATTTTAGTACATTTTGTTCATAATAAAATTGTGGAAAGAGGTTTTCTAAAAGAATAATGGTTCCTAACATGGCCCAATATCATAGAGCTGATTAAGCAAAAAAAGTAGCAAAGCACAACCAAATTATGCCAGAATAAGGTTACCAGCCAAAATAACCATGTCATACATTTGTGTACCATCTGCTACTGGTATCCTGTGATAAAATAACCATGTCATACATTTGTGTACCATCTGCTACTGGTATCCTGCGTGTTTCTGCTTAGCAGTCTGCTTAAGCAGTTCTATAAAATTAGGCCAAGATACTGTATCCGAATACGGACAGTTTGGGTGACAACAAGTTGCCAACCATGCCAACTTTACTCAGTACATAAAATCTTACACGTTGATATAGTACGTGACCAAAAAAAGTAAATAAATTGTGGTTACCACCGCTGCGCCGTATCTTTTAACGGAACCACTTTAATCAGGTATCTACACTCATAGAATCAGCAAGAGCTAGTCTGAAAACTGATTTGTAGGTATGATTCAACCGTTACCACTCTAGGGACTCAAACTCTCCAGGAAGTCACAACCCGGCAGGAAGACGTAAAGTCAGACTCCACCAGTAGTATCTGAATTCAATCAGGCTACCCTTTTTCAAGCCAAGATGTGGGAGAGGGTGGGCAAAGCTGTTCCCCCTGTTTTTTTGTTTTTTTTAAATCTTGAATGATGAAGAAACTCTGAGGAAACTTTTCGACAACAAAATTTTGGACACCTTCCTCATTGAATGAATTTAAACCATAGGGACAACATTGGTGGTTGTCAAAGACAATTCTCTACATTTTATGTGAGTGACCCAACACATGAATACGTACATGAAATAACAAATCTGTGACAGTTTAAGCTCAATTAGTCGTTAGAGTCAGGAGAAAATAATGAAATTCAGTGTTTTCAAATATCAGGTTTTGGACTTGCAAGATCAAAACTAATAGTTTTTACTCATTTCTCTTAAACTGTCAAGAGGTTCAAGCAAAAATATGTAAAGGAAAACTTTCTTCCATGACCATCTTAATGCCAAAGTTAAGTGTGAATCTGTGCACGTTTTAATTTCAATCTTACAATGCAAGGGTGATATGTTGATCATTTTGAAGTTCAAAGGTTTTTAATTTTGCTTTCTTGCTAACTCTAGACCTGAATGTCTTTCAGAAGCGCTGAGCACAAAGTTTTGCCTAACAAGTTGATTTGCCGTGGAAAGATAAGCTTGCAATCTGTCACATACTATTTACATGACATTTTTGCTGGTGAGGCGTCAAATGCTGAGCTCAGCTTGAATTTGCTCTGTAATTTGTGCACGCATGGCGCAGCGCTTCATACCCTGTAGTAAAAAGTTGATTACTTCAGAAAATTTTGCGGCAAGAGTTTGTGCTCGTGTGCACATTTTACCGGGGCTCAATTTCATCCTGCTAAAGCACAATATAAGCAGCCAAGAACAAACAAATTATGCTTACCAGAATAAGGTTACCAGTCAAATTACATTGTCACATGTACTGTCTGTGACTGGTATCCTGCTCATTTTTACTGAGCAGAAAATTGTTAAACAATATATTTTGCTTAAAGCAGCTCCACGAAATGGGACTCAGGTGTGTAAGTATTCGATGCTTAATAAACAGTTAAGCCCAATTTCATGGAGCTACTAAAGCAGACAACGGTGCTTAACATTTTTCTACTAAGCGAAAATAAGCAGGATACCAGTCACAAATGGTACATGTGATGTTGTATTTTGGCTGGTAACCGTATTCTGGTAAGCATAATTTTGTAGCTACATGTACTTTTTGTGCTTCAGCAGCTCAATCAAATTGGGCCCAGCTGGTGCAGACATTTAGTAGGGCTCAAAATACCCACTGAACACAGTCCACTAATTTCAGAATTGGACCAGTGACCTCGCAACCAAACAAGTCCGCCCGTCTACCTTTTTAGCACATCCTTTTTAAGATTCAACGATTCATAGTGTGTTTTAGCTTTTCAGGTCTGAACCTCATTCGAAAAAGTTCAGCAAGCCTACAAAGAGAAGAAACATTTCGGGTCCATTAAAACAGGTCTGAGCGACAAGACCTGTGTTCTAGTGGAGACTGTTTTGAATTTCAAGCCCAAAATTTAGCACCAGCCCTATTAATAGTATGGGAATAATGATCAAGTGATGTAGCATGCAAAATGTCATCTGAAGCAGTGCCAAGAAATTCAGCACTGACTAACTGAGAATATTTGTGTGTTAATACACGACTCCACAGCAAAATGCATCACATTGGAGTTTGGTAGCCTGTTTTTGCTTTAGAGAAGATCTGTCTTTGTAGCTTAAATAGCTACATGTAGATAAAACTTGCCGTTGGTCTGTATGATGCCGTACATCAAGGGTGACAATTTTTTCTTTGACTAGATAAATTAAAGAGACAACGTCACTAGCATTGTTTTTTTTCTTATTCAATTTATTTCCTTTTGTTTTTTTCTCAACAGATTGCTAGCCTTGCGGCGTCCTATTTGACCCGTCAGCTGTTTGCGATTCTGGAGGACAGTCTGGAGCCACTCCTCGTGGACCAAATCTTCAAAGCTTTACAGGTACACACTGCGGTACACGTTGATGGAACAGGCACCTGTCTTTTTGATATTTTTTTTTTTTTATAAATAAAATGCAGGCTCCATTGGGGAAACAGGTGCTGGATTCCGTAAGTCGGAATGTTCATTTATAGGGATTAAAGGGATATGAAACCGAGTTATCTGATACCTGTATGCGTGTGTACATGTACTGGTATGCTGTATCTGGTTTGATCTTAGCATCCGATCAAGTTAAATTCACTGCTGCTGTAATCAGGGATCAGGAATTGTCAGGGTTTTTTGCTCATTTGAGATGCGTTCGCTTCCACCTTAGGAAAGGGTAACTTTTCCCTCACATATTTAAAGTTGAGTTTCTGTGACACTTTAGTTACACCGATATATTGCTATCCAGGAGTACACTTTTAAGAAAGGGGGTTGCCCGGGTCACTTTGACCTACTGCATTTCAGACGATAGAGGTCAAAAGAAGGTCGCTCATAGGCTCACCCTGTGCACTGCGCGTACATAGCTGTTTGTTTCATCATCGTTATACCTCCAAGATGGCGGCATGATGATGCAATGCATGTGAAAGTAAAAGTGAGGTGGAGAAGTTCACTCTGCGTCAAAGGGAAATCCGTATGCCTTCATCTCTTATGTCAGAGAAATTCCTTTTGCATTCACTTTCACTTGTGAAGTATGAAGCATCCTCTATGGTAGAATTTACGTTGCTCCTTATTTTCATTCTTAGAAAATGGTTGGTCCCTAAATTGCAATTCAATTACTTTAAACTTTTATTCAGATTTTTTAAAGTGACTCCCCTTCGTGTCCCCCCACCCCTCCACCCCGACACAAACACAAAAAAGAAACCAAAAGTTAAATGACATCAGGCAATCCTTATCAGTCAACTACATAAGTTACCCTAGTATGATTTGTTTTGCGTTGCCTGTGGCCAACGACAAAACCCTTAATTTTGTATCGTAAACAATAAGACAGAGAGTCTTTAACTCAATAACTCAATAAACGATTTTACAACCGTGAAATATTTTGCAGTAAGTGCAAACGCGTGCAGTACTTCAGATGCACAATAGTTGTTTTTTTTCTGAATTGGGTATACACTAATCTGAGCAGCTCGTTCATGGCAGTTTACACCACCGCAGCTATAGCCTCTGCACTCGCATGCGACGCGACTGTAGCGCGTCAGCCGTGCACATGTACCCCGGCATAGAAGATTCACAGTGCGTGTACGTCAACTTGGTGGGCGGCCTTAGCTGCGGTGGTGCAAACCACCTCGGACGAGCTGCTGGGGTTAGTTTATAGGAATATATCGCACAGATGTTGGCTGATCAGAAGCAAAATTCTAGTTTGCTGGAGGATAACAATTGTGCTAGACATGTGCACAAGACTCGCATTCACCAGCTTTTTTCCAGTTGTCAAATTATAAAAAAACATACACGCATATTTTGAAGTAGCTTTGTCTTTCTGTCCGTATAGGAAATCAGTGAAGTTGACGTAAAAGTCCTGAGAAATTTTATCGCGGAGCTAAATGAAGAGCAAGATAAAGAAGAGCGCCCTCAACTGAACCTGTTCAGTAACGACAACGACAGTCACAGAGATGACAGACGACATCCACAGGTAGTCATCAAAGTGCTCTTGGACTTGCTGAGGTTTTCACCGGTGAGTTTTGATAAAATCTAGTTGGGTTCTTATAATATACATTGAATGTCTAGGTTGAGAGAGGATTTGCCTGAGGTGCTTTTATGGAACGATTTCTAAGAATGTTGGTTTGAATCCCTGCCTTTGATGTCTGCAAAGTACAATATTTGCTTAGCACTGAAAATTATTATTACAGTTTACGCTCATACAGTTTACAAGCCTTAATGGTGTTTGATGTGTACTCAGTGGCATATCTAAGGGTATGGCATGTACATGATGTATGGCACGTGCCCTGGGCTCCACTTGAAGGGGGTACCACTGAGCAGTTGTAATTGTAATTTTCATGTAGTTCCATAAGTTTGTTAATTAAAATATTAACGAGGTTGGCTTGTATTTTTGAGCTGATATTACGGTAAAGAAGTTAGACAGGGGCGCAATTGTAGTGCTTGCAATAGGCGCTTTTTTCCGTAGATACGCCGCTGTGTGTACTGTTTGTGACTGCTTCTCTGCCATTTTAGTAGATAGGTTTATTGCATCGAGAATAAATACAGCACTGTGTACTTAGTACTTTCCAAGTCCTAAATGGGAAGGGGAAAAAAATCCAAAGGCAATACTACTCGGGTGGGATTCGAACCAACGACCCTGTATTCTAGAGCAGATATAATTAACTACTAGACCACCGAGCATGCCCGGTGGCAAGAGGCCAGTTCAAATCTTTTAATTGGAGCAGGGGGTACCACAAACAATTTGCTAAGCAGAGAAATTTGTTAAGCAATATATTTCCAGTTTAAGCAGCTCAATGAAATTGGACGCTGGAAGTTTTACAAATCGTCAGAATGTCTCAATTCCCCTTGGGTGTTTTATTTATTTATTTTGTTTTTCGTTGTAATTCGTTGCCAGTCCCATTGACTATTCTTTCCATGATGGCTCATAATTTTTTTGAGGGAAATGTGAAGTGTGTAGAAAGTGAAGCGGTTGATTCATTTCCTTATAAGCACAATAACAATTTGTCTCACAAGATATTTTCCAAGTTTCGTTTGTCAAAATGGATATTTATTATCAGTAGCCTGTAACTCTAACTCTGACAAGATACTGTGGTGCTCTTCTACTGCGGTTGTTTATAAACTGTTAAATGTCACGGACAATTTGTGATAGAGACATTTTACCAAAAGTGTTTTTTTATCTTTAGGCTGTCATTGCAAAGTGTCAGTATCCGGTGGTACATGTAAGTTAAAGATGCTGAGCAGAACATAAAAACAGTTTCCCTCATCACATTTGAAAAATCTTAGTATTTCCCTGCAGTTTGCTTCCAAGCTACAGTGCAATTCTGATGGGGCCTTTATCGGGGAAAAACATGTCCAACAGCCACTGTTTTACTGCTGGGATGACGATCTTAAGATCACGCCATGCTCAGTTTACAAACACTTTTAAGATGGTCTCCATGACAGCCAGTGATGACACATGCAATGCTGAGTAAGAGGAAGAGATTTGGATCCTTGTGACAGCAGTCGGCGACCCGTTTCTGTAACATCAAGCCCCCCCCCTCCCCCAGCTTTGCCCGACAAAGGGCCCTACAAAGAGACAAGGGCTATTTATCACCCCAATTCATCTCACCTTCCATGCAACTTCAAGGGGGGTTTTTAGCCTTGAAGTTGCAGGGAAATTAGACAATGGCAGGTTTTATTTTTATCAGTCTTTTAATGTGAGAGAAAAGGTTTGTCCGGCCTGGACCCAGTGAGGTTTGCGGAGCTGGCTGGTCTGTGACCTGGGCCAGCACCTTGGGGAATGCTGCGGCACATGTTAGATTAATTGAATTTCCTGTTTCTAAAAAAGTACACCCTCGGCCCCCACGGTCGGTTGGTTGGGTCGACGCTACATTGCAATTCACAATGCCTGGGCTGGAATCCAACTATTTTTCTGGGTTAGTACTTTTCATCATGGGGAAGGGATGTACGTGAAAATATTAAGTGTGAAAGAGATTGAATTCCTTCCAATTGCAATTGGTGAAGAGTCCTTATTAGAAAGTTCTTTTTGTCTACACAAGAATTTTTGTAAATGGAAGTTTGTCTCTGTACTGAATAACTTTCTAAAAACACAATAACTTGCTTTCTGGAATTTGCATTATACATGTATTCAGGCCTGATTGCTTCATTCTTGAAAGGGCAAGGGCACCAAGGCATGTTCTTCTTATGTAAAGGGCGTCTCTCTGAGAAAATTGTAAGTTTCTATTGGAACATTTCAAGGGCACCAAGGCAATGACCAGGGGCATGGAGGCAATTGCCTCCGTTGCCTTAGTGAAGACAAAAGTTGAATATTATTAACGCTTCCAAAAGTCTTGCCACAATTTGGAGTCGGGGTGCTTAACAACTAACACTAGCATCTGTGCGCTGTCATTTGAAACATTGTGACAATTTCATGTGTAACATGAGTCTTGGTCAAGGTGGTGTTACATTTATGGCGTGGCGCCTGCGTAATTGCCACCAATTGAGGGCGTATCCTCAACCACCAGCAATTGGTTTGTTTCTGAGTCTAGAGTCTGATGCGATAATAGCAGTTTGTCGAAAGTCACGTTTTTGGAAAAGCGCCCTTTGTCGTTTGATTTGCGAAAGGGACGGTATGAGCGCGGCAGCGGTACTACACTGAGATCGCGGGTGGCGGTTAGATCGCGTTGGTGAATAATTAAAAACAACTTCTTGAGCCAAGACTAGTGTTACATGTACATTTAGACCTGTGCTGTTGAACCATTGAAGAATTCCGGCATTCCATATGCTGAAGTGTTGCTGTTATAACTGTAAAAAGCAGTTAAAATCAGTTGCAGTACTATTGTACACTCTATCATTTCCTTGGTTGTTCAACTAAACCATGTTAACAGAGCTGACCCCCCGTGACCTTTCAAAACTCAGAGCTGACTGACTGGAAAAGTACTCCGTCCCGAGAGAGCGCAATTCAAACTCCACTGAACTGCTGGTAGCCCTGAAATGCAGACGTGGCAACTGATAGAGAAGTGTGATGAAACCACGGTTACAACATTTCTGATAGTTACGCTTGAATTCATGCAAACGTTCTATATTTTTGTACAATGTTATTGGTACAAAATCTTGCTCAAACAACAGCGGCAAAGCTGGAAATTTTCACGGGTGGGGGGGGGCGTTGCTTTTCAGTGGGGGGGGGGGGGCAGGGACCATGTTTTTTAATGAAATAATTGTATCTGAATACTTTCCATGGGGGGGGGGCACCTGGGGGAGGGGGCACTGCCTTCCCCCGGCTCCAAAACCCGTAGTTTTGCATTTCTGGTGATGCACAGTGTAAACCTCCTAAATTGTAAACATCTGAGAGGTTCCGGGTCAATGATAAGGGGGACCCAAGCCTGCAAGCGATTTTTCAGGAATTTTCACATTTGTCATATCTCATCCCTGTGATAATATTGAACAATGGACACGAAGGATATCTCTCAACCGGAAATTGCCATAATTTTCCTGGAGGTGGGGGGGGGGGGCCCTTAACTCCAACATACTCACTCTCAACACCAACATGACCAGATAAGAGAGGTCTGTGTTTGAAGGAGATCCTAGAGGCGCCCCTACTATAGATCACATTCCCCCCTGCTCCCCCCCCCCCCCCCCCCCCCCCCCCCGCTGGATACAGAGATGTAAACTTGAAGGAAATTCCTAAATAAGATTATGTGATCAAAGGCCTACAGTCTATCCTGCTCATTAATGGTGCAATTGCATACAGCTGCTAAGCATGCAGATTTGTTGTCTTGTGAGAATGGTTAAATAGTTTCTTGCTGATGAAGGTTACCAGCTAATCACTAAGTAGTGTTTGTGACTGGTTCCCTCCGTTTTTTTTTGACCAAGCAGATGAATATTGCAATGAATTTGTGTTGTCAATACTTTCCTTTAGTCTATGAGAAAGACTCTGCTAGGATTGAAACGTGACACCATTAAAAATGTTTTACTTTCTATTTCATTTGATATGTAAGATCATATAGTGACGATTCATGAGTTTCAAAGGAAAAGTATTTTATTTAAATTTCTTATGCCGTAATAAATCCCAAACTTCAGTGCCAGCGACTTTCTCAACATATCCGTTCCTCTTTTCCTTGCTTCCTCCTGTCCAGCTCCCTGTGGAACACAACATCCTGTGGGTCAGGCTGCTCTCCCGGCTGAGTCACCCGCCGCATGACCTGGCCACCTTTATTGACCTCAAAGTTGCGGCCACCGTCCTGGGGACCATGAGTGTCCACACCAACTCGGCCCAAATCCAGGAGCATGGCTGTAGGGTGCTGGAGCCACTGGCTAATTTCAGACCGACACCCTTACAGAAGGTGAACAACAAAATCTTTTCCTTCCTCTCTCCCCCAAATGTTTTTTTTTTTATAAAATGTTCTATTTATTTTGTATTGTGAGATCATAGGCTGCAAAGTCTTGCCTCTAAGGGGAAAACCAACTAAACTTGGCAGTTTCCTTAAATAGAAACTTGCTTGTACTGAAATGTTTTTCAGGGAAAAAGAAACTTGTTGACCCGATTACAAACGATTTGTAACTCGAGGAGTTTTACATCAAACTATTCTACTTTAAATTTTATAAAATGACTGACCTGGGATTTCGAAAGCTCACTTGGTTGGTGAAATGTAGGTTCAAACACACATCAATCATGACAGTTCTTTGCATTGGAGTTATGAACCATACATTTGCATAAAACCAAACATTTGCATAAAACCAAACATTTGCATAAAACCATACAGTCGCATAAGACCATACATTTACATAAAAACATGCGTTTGCATTAAACCGCACATTTGCATGAACCCATACATTTGCATGAAATCATACATTTGCATACCACTATACTTACATACAAACATTCATTTGCATAAAACCATTGATTTGCATGAAACCATGTTTTTGCATAAAACCATGCATAATTTGCATAAAACCATACATTTGCATACAACTCTTGTGTGTAAAGAAAGAAGTAAAATGACAATGCCTACCCATACAGCTAGTGTCATAGCTGTGGGATGTTGTTAAGCTGAACGGACCAAAGGATTTTGTGAAACTTACAAGAATTTTCAAAATGCACACTTTCAAAAATACTAATTTAAATCATTCCTATCTGGGCCCAATTTCGTAGAGCTAATTTCAAAAAGAAGCTAAGCACAACACAATTATGCTTACTAGCATACGGTTACAAGCCAAAATGTCATACATTATATATCATCTGTGACTCATTGGCTGTTTACAAAACCACGGCTTGGGCTTGGGCTCCGGCTTGGGCTCTGTCCGCCTGTTTGAAGCCCCGTGAGGAAACCACACGTTTTCTAAATAACTGACGGAGCCTAAGCCCAAGCCCAAGCCCAAGCCATGGTTTCGTAAACGGCCATGGTATCCCACTCATTTTTACTTAGCAGAAAATTTGTCAGCACTATTTGCTGCTTAAGCATCTCTATGAAATTGGGTTCTTGGGCCAATTTCATAGAGCTGCTTAAGCAGAAAATGTTGCTTAACAATTTCATGCTTAACAAAAATGAGCAGGATACCAGTAACAAACTGTACGTGTTACATGGTAATTTGGCTGGTAACCTTATTCTGGTAACCTTTTTTTTTGCGCTCAGCTACTTTTTGTGCTTAAGCAGCTCTATGAAATTGGGACCAGGTCCTTTGCGTGCATTATTCCAATGTTGACCGTTTTGTCATAGACCCAATTTGATCAAGCAGAAAATATTGCTTTAAAAAATTATACAAAGCAAAATTTAGTAGGTCACCAGTCACAGTGTGATATATGGTATTTTGGCTGGTAACCTTATTCTGGTAAGCAAAATGATTTTAAGGCTGAGCTACTTTTTGTGCTTAAGCAGCTCTATGAAATTGGGCTCAGAAGACCTCATACAATTGTATAAAGTTCCTAAACACACAGGTTACCAAAATTCAAAATCTAGCTTAGATGTGTTGTGACTGGTTTCTATCAGTAGTTTTTTGCTTTGTCTAGGGTGTAAGTTTGTTTTCCCATCCTTTAGTAGTTTGAATTACAAATGTTTTTTTTTTTTTTACCAATACCAAGGGCTCATTTTTTATTTGATGTTTTGAGTTTGTTTTCATATAACCTTAAAACAGCTTTATGAAATTGGGCTCTTGAAATATCGCAATATAGCTTTGTGTGCATGGTTGCAACAGTGCATGTGACACTGTTGATCCAATCCCTAATTTAATAAGCAGGAATAAACTTTTCCAGGGTAGCTGTAAAGACTGGGGGAGCACATGATAACAAAATTAGGGATGTTTTTGTGGCCAAACGTTTGCTTTTAAAACCAGTGTAGAAATGATCAGGCATCCATCAATTCCATAAAAGTGATTTAAAATCAAGATTAAAGCTTAATAACATTTAAGTGATGTTTGAAGCTTTGCATGGTGTAGATAACTATTCTCTTTAAGACAAGCAGAGTATACTGTTTGAAAAGGCGAGACCCCAACAACGGCTCTTTTCAGAGCCAACACTCCTCCCAAACGGGATTTACACATAGATGCACCTGCAAGTTTACTGGGCATATTTAACTTCCTTTAGAAAATTATTTGAAAACTATTGCCTGGCTGGGCAATTTAAATGAGCAATATTCAAATGCATTTTTTGTGAATAATATCAGCTTTCTATTTTAATGACTCTCAGGATAATTAGTGTCAGTATTATCATACCAATGAAAAACATTCTGATTGAAAGTCAACAATACCTTTATCATGCTGTGGTCATCTGTGTGTGGTACCCTGCATATAACAGCGACAGTGGCAGTTTTAATTCTCATATCATAAAAGAGACCAAACCATCTTTTCCTTCCAGCCTCAATTTGGTTACAATGTGTTGAATAGAAGAAAAACAAGATGGCTGAACCAGGACAAAAAGCTCAATTGTTTTTTTTTTTCTTCTCATAATTGCCAATCTATTCCATGCCATTAAATATGTTACAGACTTGGTATTAGCTCTGGTGTAAATTCTGGGAAGTTCAAAGTTATTTATTGCAATCCCGCTTTGAGTCAGACCTTATTCCAATTGCCCAGACAGAAGAGAATCCCACATGGGGATCACTAATGAAGTGTGTTTAATTAGTCCAGTTAAATTAAATTGTTGCTTTTGAACTCCTGTTGATTTCAACACTAGACAGGATAGAGGGGATTTTCCTTGACGCATGTGGGTGTACGTGTCAAGTTTGTGCGGGGTTTTTTTTGTGCTTATTTGTAGGTCCCGAACTCCCGATTGAGTCACACTTTAATTTTGATTGACACTCCCACGTGGCTCATTTGGGGATAGTGTCAGATGTAGAGGTCCTGTTTTTAAAATGCTCAGAGTCTTCTGGGTTTTGTTTAGGGTTATTTTACTTCATTGCATAATCATGATAGAAAGGACAACAGTTTTCTTTGTAACAGATAACCAAACATTAAAGTACTTAAAACATATAGGTTTTGAAGGCATTGCATGGTGAGGTATCAATGTATATTTGGTTTGCGGTAACACCATGTGATTATATCTACTTTGCTATATACAGTAGATTGTTCTTGTGAGAACTTGTCCTGTTGTTATTCTACTACCGCGGAGTAGATTTCGGAAATTCGGGGGGACAACTTAGTTCTGAGAAGAACTGTCCTGCTTTTAAGTACTACCTGCAGAGGTAGGAAATCGGCCGGGACTCCTACTACTTTTTCGCTTAGTGGATTTGAGGGGACTTCTCGGATAACTTCACTGCCGCGGAGTGAGTTTGGTCTCAACGTTTCGAGTAGCCTGCTCTAGTCATACTAAATACTAAATATACCAAAGATTAGATGAGTGACTTAGGGATTCATTGAACTTCACTTATCATTATAAAACCTTGTCCGAATTGGAGGCTACGGCTGTGGCTGGAATGTCTCGTCATCACGCATTAAGTATACAACGTCCTTAGCAACACCCTTAGCAACAGCAGCAGCCATAGCTGTAGCTGCTAATTCGTACATGGCCTATCTCAGACTTGCAACTTTTCAGCTGGTCAGCCGATTTCTTCATTTTTGGTTTCTCAGCTGTGCCATTGAAAACTGAAAAGTACAGTTAAAAAAATCGTGCTGTGCCTTGCACTTTTCCCCTTTTTTGTCATACTGCTGTTGCATGTCTGACAACTGAACATCATTAATGCTGGCATACACCTAACATATTGTGCTTCCCTGCACAAGCTGCCAGGAGGTAGCATACGTGTACACTGCACACGCCATCATGCAAAAATGCACAGTGCAACAATAAAAAGGGCAGCAGGTGTTGGAGTGATGGAATTTAAACTCAAAATTCACTCAAAGCTCTTTTAGATCTTTACAATTATGTACAATCTCCTTTAATAGTAGCGTCTATACAACAGCATTAAAGAGCAACTGACTGGACTGACATGAACATAAGAATCTCTGATTACTATTAATCTTTTGAATTGCTTCTTCTCCCCCCACCCCCCCCCCCCCACCCCCCCCGATGTCATGACAGGCACCGGTGAGAGAGAGTGGGATACAAGTGTTACTGCGCACTCTTGAGACACACCTAAATGATGCTACCATAGTAGCTGGAGTGTGTGTGGTCCTAGCCAACTTAACAAGCACCATGTCACAGTTTACATCGTGGGCTGTCCAACAAGGTATGTCTCATCGCATCTTTTAAAAACCCTTAATGTAGGGATTGATTTTATGCCTTGAATTAATACCGAGCCCCTGAGTTCTCGTAAATGTTTCAGCACTGGTAACCCAAGAGTACCAATGTCATGGGACTTATTTGGTGGTGTAATAATTAAAGTAATGAAAGTCGATAAAAAGAAAGACGGTAAAAAGTCCGCCTCAATTTTCACATGAAAGTGAATATGAAAGCAAGTTTCTCTGACGCAAACATTCACTACGTGCTGTTTTTCATGGTGATGCAAGGAAAATCACCATGCTTTCACATTTCTCGTGATTATGAACCAGACTTTAATTTGCTTTTCTGTAATTTATGACTGTTCTCATGTGGAGTTTAGGTCACTGTAACTTGACCAACCAAGTCAAGATCTGCTCATGGGCAGTCACATATAAATATTGTTAAGTTATTGAGAGGAAAGTGTTCACAACAAAGTATTATTTTGCCCATTTAACATCTTGTTAAAGTTACCTCGTCTCCATTCAGCCTTTTAAGTAAACAAATCCGACGGTCAATGAGTTAATGAAGTAAACAATTCCGCCACAGTACCGTAAGTTAGCAAGCTTACCACCATTGTCAAGTGGCCTTTTTACCATTGTAAAGTCCAATTTGAATGTTGATTAAGATAAATGTAAGTTCTTCCTCGAGTGCTGGCAATAAGCCACAAACGGTTATAGCCTCTGTAGACAGTTATAGACACTATTTGGCAAGTTCTCAAATTTTCATTGATAAAAATACAACCGAACGAGATGCCTATAAATTTAAAGGTGACAATAAACGTAATGTTGGCTATTTACTGACGCAATTTTTGTGTGAAATTGGCTTAGGAGCAGTAACTCTACTACTATTTTAGGATGACAACATAAATCTCTGCCAATAGTGCAGATAGTAAAGATTCAAATTGTTGTTGGGGTGTACATGCTATACATCAAAGTTCTAAAACCAATGCATACTTTTCTGACTAGGCCCCAATTTTATGGCTCTGCTTACCATAGAATTCTGCGCGCGGTCCCCATTGTCATCTTTACAGGCTAAGCGTGAAAATGTCAGTGTAGATGTGTAAACGAAAAATGTTTAAAATACACACATGCACAATTGCAACAATTCCTAAAACTAATGCATGTACAGCCCAAATTCTATAGAGCTGTGTTAAGCACAATACTAATTAGCTCAGCACAAACAGATTCTGCTTAGTGGAACCAGCCAATATACCATGGCATATGTGAAATTGCACACTTGCAACAATTCCTGGCTAACCTGTGAAATTACATTAACCCTTTCAGTCCCGCACCCAGGATTTCCCGGTTTACGCAGCGCGCACTAAGATCCCTCTTCCGGGATATTCCGGGTTGCGCGGTCGCCCTACATTTGCCTCTATCACGCTCACACCAAATACGCTATGAAAACAAAGATACGGCCACAGTTACCTGTTGAATGTCACCCTCTTTTGGTGTATTGTAAGCCAGAATTCGTGATTGTTTACTCCTTTTGTTGTAAACACTCAATAAGTTGTTGTGTTTGAAGAAGTATGCGGGATGTGGGGGGGGGGGTAACTTTGTACAAAGTATATGGGACTGAAAGAGTTAAGCAGGGATTTTTACCAAGGTTGCCTTTTGATGAAAACATTTGGTGAAAAAACAAACAAACAAACACAAACAAACAAATGAATTTAAAATTGCAATGTAATGATACATGTATCCATCTTATTGAAGATGTTATCCTTTATTCTCAGGGATGCTATATAAATTCTAACAGTCATTCTCTTCACTCCACTCGCTTTAATATTTCCAAATATGGTATTATCTCTGAAGAAGTTCAAACACTTTGGGTGACCAGAAAAAAAGAAAAATCTTTATATAGTTGACAGTGTATAGCAAGTGTAGACTTCATTATCTCTGAACTGAAGAGATAACTAGATGCAGAAACAATGTGTAATTGGTTTAGAACAATGACTAAAATTTAGTCATTGTCTTCGAAACGTTATCTCTAGTTTGGACAGTGGGTTGCCATAGAAACATCTTATGACAAATACGCAAAATAGACATTAACAAGAAGTATAGTCCATCTGTAAACATCGCGATCGCTAATGAAATGTTCCTGTTGGGCTAACTAATCCTGCACTTCCCTGACGCTAAACAACGTTGGCAACCCAGTTGTGATAAAGTGATCAGAGCTCCCCCCCCCCCCCCTCTCCTCTTCCATCGTGCCAACATCGCTCCAAAAAATTGGCATGGTTTCCAAGGAGAGAGACTACGGATACCTACTAGATCTCCTGTCAAAATCTTATCCAAATGTTGCACATGAAATGCACGGGCATCTGACTGGGAGAGGATATCTGAGTATCCGCAGTGTAGTGCACACATGACGATGATAATATCCCATGATTAACTGGTGGGGAGGGAAAGTGCTGTACGTGCGCTGGGGTTAAAGTTCCTAACAGCTGACAGGAAGAGTCCAGTCATTTCGACCACTTCGGTTTGTACCCCCCTGAAAATTGGTGTTGGGTGTGTTTTTACAAGTCATATGCTTTGGGTGTGTGTAAATCAAAATTTATACATCTGTACATTACATGGAGTGTAAGGGCCTTGTCACACAGGGCAATTTTTACTGGCAACTTAGAGGCAACCAACTGCACTGCTTGCAAAAGGAACACTTTGATAGAACAGGAGTTATTTTTCTAACAATGTCTTACAACCCTGAGGAAAATTAGTTGAAAATTGAAACGTGAATGCTTTTCCTTCTTGGAGATTGCCTGGAACTGGTTGCCTGTAAATTTCCCCGTGTGACATGGCCCTAAAGTTGGTAGTGATACACATGGACAGTATCAGTCATCATGACAATTCTGTTGGAAACCTTTATAGTTTGCATAATGGCCTTCCTTCATGTTCTTCCCCATAAACAAGGTTATTCCCTGCTCTTGAATGCAAAGGACTTCATTCATCAGGCTTAGAAAAAACATCATCTTTCAGTTGAAGTGTACTGTACAGTTGGCTATGACAGTTGTGATCTTGCACACACGATTTTGGAGAATCAAATGACACCCAAAAAGGGGGAAATTTGTACAAACTTGAAATTAACAAGATTGGGGTTCTCTACACATAAATTGTTTATAATATCTTCAAAAAGGAACTTTTCAATAGAGGAAACATTAGCTTTTTCTGATGTCCTTCAAGGAAATAAAAAAAAGAAAAATGGTCTTAAAGTAATTGTTTTGTTCTTAATTTGGTAAATGTACAAGAAAATATATGTATCAGTGTTCTACTTTTTAACATGTCTTATTTCCTAATGTAATGCATGATATTACAAACACTTGCTTCTCTAAAAATATACATTTTTTTCACACCCTTAATGAGACACATCACATCCATATCCTAACTCTCTCTATATCAATGACCCATCACTCCATGTTATTTTGGAGGGAAGCACATCGGTTGTTTCTGAAAATACTCCCTGGTAACCTTTGAGGACTTTGGGTCCAGGAAGCTGAGCGTGATTGGTCAATAGTGACTCATGAAAATATGAAACTGTAGTACTGTTCTGGCTTAAGCTCAGTGAATGAAGACAGGTTGACTATAACAGGTGCAGGGAGAAATATTGTACTGATGGTCAGTGCGAAGACCTTTCTTGTGTTGAGCCCATCTTGATTTTTTCCCTCTCGTATCAAAGTAGATGTCAACTAGAGCACACTAGCTGAGAAATTGAGAACAAACCAAGCTGGTCTCCCCAGAGCCGACACGTTTTCAAAAAGAGAGAATTACACGGTATATCCATAAGAATTAATTACAGAAATGGTAAAGAAGTTCTCATAACACAATGAAGATGTAAAATGTGTCTTGAAGGTAGTTGTGAATGATGGCAGAGATGGAAATATTATAAACAAATAAATGTATGTTGTACAGGGGCGACGGGGGTTGGTATTAAACAAGTTCAACTTACCAATGGTCCAGTCCATACATGTATAGCACCAGATCTGTCAAATAGACGCTCAAGGCACTTTACACTCAGTAAAAATAAACAAACAATCACCCCCTTACCTAAAAATCTTTCAAAAGCCACTAGACAAAAAAATACCAAGAAATTAATAGCAATTCAAGAGAAGAATGTTGTATAAAATGTAGTTCAAAACAATTTTTAACAGAGAAGGCCACCATTAAATACATACCATAAAAATACTGTTAAGAAGTAAACCATTAAGAAGTAAATAGTATATACCACCCAAGCAGATCCTTGTCATTTGATTGGAGGATGGTTGGTCACAGGATAGCAAATAAACGTACCATTGCACGCTACGTTATTCACCGTGCATTTTTCGTTCCATTCACCGTGCATTTTTCGTTCCATCCGATTAGTTCCATTGCACGCTCGCCCACCCTCCATCGACGAAAGTGACCATTCGATTAAAAATGGCTGAAGCTTATTATACTTTATAGTGTTATCCTCCAATCAAATGACAAAGATCTACTTGGATGTTATATAAAACAAATAATGAATGTTTTTCATTCATGCAATAGTAAGAATATTTTCGTTCGTTGAAAGATGGAATGTTCCATTCAACTCGGCTTCGCCTCGTTGAATGGAACATTCCAACTTTCAACTCGTGAAAATATTCTTACCATTGCACTCATGAACATTCATTATTTGTATACCATTAAAGCCCCAGCTCAACATTGGTAAGTATGTAAATGTTCACAGATTTACATATACCTTACATGGTATAAAGATAATGATGGTAGAAATGTTTCCTTGAAGTAGTTCTGCCTGAAGTGTTATCTTTTTTTAATTAATAAGTTCCAAATATAGTTTGTGTGCATAAAAAATGCTACGCACAAAAAGAATGGAAGGATTTACAGTCAGTTGACCAATGTTGAGCTGGGGCTTTAAGGGGTAAATACAATTGAGAAGTAAACACCATTAAGAAGTAGACCATTGTAAAACAAATCTGGTTCTTGTTATAAATCGTTAAAGGGTTTAACAGGTACATAAAACACACAAGCCATACCGGCCTTGCGGCAAGTTTATAAATACAAACTTGGTCCTTGTAATTACATGACCAGTTAATGAACTCGGCTCTGTATGTATTTTTCGTCACCTTCCCCCCTCCTTCCAGGGTACCCAGACGAGGAAGCGGAGAAACTGGTCATGATGTCCATGGAGATCACAGATTACATCAAGGAGAACGGCCTGACACTGCTGGATAGAGCCATCATGATGTGGGCTGATAACATAGAGATTCATAACGAGACCACCAGAATCATGGCTTGCTTCGGCTACCACTCTCCAATGCCATGGTAAGATATAACGCAAAAAAAAAAACACCACATCTTTTATGAAGGTCTCGGCCCGAGTTCATAAAAACCTGCAAGCAAAAATTATGCAACCTATAAAAGTACCAATGTTTTGTTTGTTCCTGGAAAACCTGTGAAAACCTACTATTTCAGTCTGGGGGAAAAAAAAAATCTTTGTCTCCAATGTACATGCGTAGGAGCCATAGGGGGGGGGGGCAGTTGCCTCCCAAATTTAGGCAAAACAGTGGGGAAAATTTGGTCAAAGCAAGAAAAAAGAAAGGGGGAAAAGGGACTTTTTTATTAGAAATTGATATCTGAGTAAAGATTTTTGGCAAATCAACCCCTCTGCCCCTTAACCAAAGAGTCCGCATATGCATATATGCCAATGTAAATGTGATGTCAAAGATTAATGTGCATTACATGTAGTTGTTATTATTATTACTATTTACTCGACCAAGCAAATTTTAAGATAAATGGAGCGTAAATAATAAATAAATAACTAAATAAATAAATAAATACATACATACATAAATAAATAAATCGAGTTTGTGAGCGAGCAAGCAAGCAAGTCAGCAAGAGGTAAATATGCATACATGTACATGCACCATTCCTCTACCGTTTTTTTTTTCAAGTTTGACAAGCTTAGATTGACACTAAATCTTTGAGGTGCCTGGAAGGTGATGAGGTACATGTAATGTCAAGTGATGGATAGCATACTCACAAGTATAGTAATTTCTCATCCATCCCCTGCGTTTTTGGAATATAAAGAACCTAGAAATGATTTCATTTTGTTACTTTAAAACCTAAAAAAAAACAGAAGTGGGAGCTTGTGAACATATACTAGTTAATGGTCTACTCTTTGTTAAAACACTTAGCAGCCAAACAACAACAATCACCCATTTAGAGTTGTTCCTTTTTGAGCAATTAACTGTGATGATTTCAGGACACGGTATCTATCATTTCTACCCACCCCATGATGTCGTTGATGTTGATTATCACTGATTAGGGTTCATTTCCTGTAATTCATGATTATGAAAGGTTGCAATAACCTCCCCCCACCCCCCCCCCCCCCCCCCACTCTCTCTAAAATCATTTGCGGTTACCAGGGACAAATTGGTTAGGGTAAACCCTCAATTAAAAAGATTAATATTATAATTGGGGGCGATGATTGGGTTTGTGGTGGTGTCTGTGATGGGTGCCTGCAGTACATTACTAACCCCTCTAGTTATCACTCACATGGTGAGTGTCAACCCCCATTCTAAGAGCTGTGTAAGCAGAAAATGTTGCTTAACAAATTTCTGCTCAGCAAAAATTAACAGGATACCAGTCACAGATGGTACAGATGATATGATATTGAGCAAACTGCCAATTCACAAACACATAATGCAAGTACGTGTACATGTCATGTTGTGGCCGAGTGGTCTAGCAGCTCACCAGACGCAAGCACTGGTGTTCTGATCAGCTGAGTATGGGTTCAAGTCTCGGTCTTGACACTTGTGTCCGTAAAGGGTGTGCACAGCATTAGTAAGACTGAACAAATAAATGTTCACAGATTTGCACTACGTGGTATAAAGATTGTCATGGTAGAAGACTTTCCTTGAACTATGTTTGCTTGAAATGCATAGTTTTTGAGAAATGAGTGAAACAATTAGTTTTGATCTTGTGTTTTTCACTATTTTCTTGTGATTCTAAGGACCAATTGAGCTTAAAAATTTCACAGGTTTGTTATTTCATGTATGTTGAGTCACACAAAGTGCGAATAGTGGTCTTTGACAATTCGTCGTGTGCCCGGCAAAAGGGCGTAAGGAGACCAACACTTGATGTTTGAAAACAAGTGAAAACATAACGGGGGGTTTTCACTATATTCTCGTGACTTCGATGAGCTTAAATTTTCACAGGTTTGTCATTTCATGTGTATGTTGGGTCACATAAAGTGCGGACTCTGGTCTTTGACAAATTCAGCGTTGTCCATGTGCTTTAAGCAAGACACTTGACCATTATGGCTTAGTCCTTTTTGGAAGTAAAGCGGTGGGTCTCATGTGTTGTTGAATGCACGTTAAGGAACCCAGTACACTTAACATTAAGAGAAAGGGTTTTCCACAGTGTTTGCTGCTCAATGCCCCACAGTACCTTGTAAAACCTTACAAGGTGCTATAAAAAGGGTCTCATAATTCACAGCTCTGCAAACCTGCCATTGAAAAACAACGAGTAAATGTCAGTGCCATGAGCACCCCATGGTGGTAGGTACCGGCTCTTTATAAATAAGTCCGGCGTGTGATTTCGCAGGATTTTATCCTGATTTCAGGATTCTCTCAAAATCTCCTTGAGCCCTCTTGAAAATAGTAAAGCAGTACAATAATATAGTGGTCCAAACGTGTAGGTTTATATTTCAGGTGATGCGTCTGAATTGTAACATCTGGGAGGTTCCAGGACTAGAATAAGGGGGAACCCAGACCCTCAAACCATTTTTTTCAGGAATTTTCACGTTTGTCAACTCTCTCAACAAGTGTTCTTTTTCAGGTATTATTCAAAATTATTCAAATCTCATGGGCCAGGGGCTGAATTACATATCTAACCCACAAAAGTCTAAAACATTAAAACTTCATACTAATGTACCTGTAGTGAATGTTCTGTGACGGCGAAACTGCCAAACTATTGGGCTCTCCTTTTTCACTGCTAGAGCATGTTACCCACACATCATTGTTATGAGAATCGCAACCTCACTTTTCGACTCAGCATGAATAAGGGAAAATATGACTCAAAGACGGAGGGAAATTTGACTTGATTCATTCCCAGTGATTGATTCACGCAAATCTTCATATTTGACATCACTCTGTTTTGTTTTAAGTAGAAGAGCTTCTTATCTTTTGCAGCCATGTGGTGCACACAATCTGGGTCTAATACAACATTAGGAAATCTCTTCAAGGGCCAATCTCCATAATGTGTCCGACATAAAATGGATAATCCTAACGTTTTGTCATTTGTTTTTTTCCCTTCCTCTTTATTTCTAAAACAAGCGATTGTTTGTCCTGTTTTGTAGACTTTATATTTAACATTCATGGGTATATCCTAACCTAAAATTTATAATTTGTACTTTAACCACTGTCCGTCTGGGTTCTTCAATTTTTTTTCCAGTCAAGCCTGACAGGATTATTTCCTCGGAATTGCAGGAATCATTTTTCTGTGAGAGTACCACTGGCACAAAGAAACTCTGACTTGACAAAGCCAAGAGAACAAAGATTCTCTTTGAAGCACCAGGATTTCCGATGTCTCTATGGAGAAAATGTCAAATTCATGCACTGAGAATTGCAAAACCTTGGCCGTGAGCTACGGCCAAGAATTGTTCCTAAAACCGGAACCGGATTTGAATCCCACCCGAGTATGCCTGTCATGCATGATATTCTTCCGACTTAAATCACATTTTCCGATTTTTTCGCCCTCAGAAAAACCAGCAAAATTGTTATGAAATAACCTCAAAAGTTTATGAAAGCCTATATCACTTGTACTTGCAGGTCAGCCTGTGTACTCAATAAAATTGTCCTAATTTTTTCCAGTGAACCAAATATCATACCTAGCCAGTGGATTTTTTTCACAGGACTCGGGAAAATACTGAGTATACAGTACTTAACACGCATCGGTGTACGGGAGAAAACAAAAAATAACATACATGTACAAATGATAACTAATATTCATTCTTATAAAACATTTAAGTCGATTATCAAGATTTATAATTTTTAAGTTTGTAATGTTTTGAGGTTCTTTTTTAGGGCAGAGATTATTGTTAATTGGTGCACGAATTATTTCTCTTGTGGAGAGCATCACATTAACGATGGTCTGGAGCGCCAAACTTCAGAAGGCCCCTAATAATCACCCCTGCTGTTAGGCTGTTGAAAGTATGAAGTCCTGAAATGACAGGCGGCTTGGGTCCCCGGGGCAAACATTAAACATTCTCTTTGTTTTAAATTATTGCTAAACCTGATTTCCTTTCCACGTCATACACATTCAATATCCTCTGATAATCTGGGAGTCTTATGCGTAAAGGCCAAAAGGCAATGCCAGGTTGTGTTTAATGACAACAAAGAGAGAGAGAGGGAGGGAGAGGGAGAAATCTGTGTCTTGTACTCGACAAAGCCTAGCCTTTTGCCAACATTGGCAGCTGTTTTCAGAACAAGGTTTTGTTTTGTTTTAAGTAAGCACAGGATACGATTTGAGAATCTGCACCTGTGTGTTTTGGGTCATAGAGTTGCATGTAAAAGAACTAGAGGGCTTACAAAACTTTGCAACACTGCCCGATGAAATGGCGCTGACCAATCATATTACACTGGTCTCTCATCAGTGTACACTGCAACAATTTTCTAAGTGGACATTTGTATGAAATGGACCCATAGGGATTTTCTGCTCATGGTGGATCAGCAGAGTTCCGTGCGTGACATTGCAAGTGCTCCTTCTAGTTCTTATATTTAACTCCTTGGTTTTGGGTGCTGTCTGGTCGTTCTTGTCTTGTTCCCTGAATAACCAATTATGCTTAAGTGGTGGGCAGCCGTGTTAGTCAGGCAATAATCAAAATAGAAAGTTAATTGAAGCACATAAATGACTAACTTAAGAGAAAACTGCATAAGCTTTCGTAGCAACAACTACTTACTTCTTCATTGCATCTGATGAAGTAGTTGTTGCTATGAAAGCTTATGAAGTTTTCTTTTAGTTTTCTTTAAGTTAGTCATTCAAGTGCCACAATTAATTTTCTTTTTCAATTATGGTTGTAAGCGGTGATGACCAAATGCTTTACAAAGACCCCAGACTATTTTTCACTTCCAATCTCAATGCGGTCTCATGAATGAATTGTTCACAGTGGTGAAAAGCTATCACATGCTTGAAACCTGCTGCAATTCTTTATACATGTTCAAGTAAGACAAGCTAGAAAACTCATAGACCTATTATACAGTGCTTAACACACATTGGTGTATGGATAAAACGTTACATATAATATTCTTTATCCCCGATGCAAAAATTAACATCTATCATAAAGGTTGCGGTACCCGCTGCTAATGGATTAGAACTGCCTCTAGCTACCAGGCAGTCTTGGTAGTCTAGTTGGTAAGACATCTGCTCTAGAATGGCGGCGGTCGTGGGTTCGAATCCCACTCGAGGAAAATGCCTCTGGATTTTTTTCACAGGACTGAGTATACAGTGCTTAACACAAATCGGTGTATGGGTAAAACATTACAAATAATATTCTTTATCCCCGATGCAAAAATTAACATCTATCGTTGACCTACTATTTAGATTTTGACCCCATATCGATGTGTGACAAGCACTGTATACTCAGCGCTTCCCCAAGTCCTACAGAAAAAGAAAAAAAATTCTGCAGGCATGCTACTCGGATGGAATTTGAACCAACGAACCCTGCCATAGAAAACTTCTATTTACGTCGTCAAAAAAAGGCAAATGTTTTACTGTGATCCTATTTCTAGCTATACTGAGCATTTGATCATCAAAATTAGACTTCTCTTGTCAGTTCGTAAACTCTTTGCCATTTTCACTGGAAACTGTCCCGTACCATTAATTTCTCCATGATTGTAACACCCAACCTTTGGGATTTTGACATAAGATTTGTATAATGTCCTGCCCCATGCAAAGAATGGTTGTTTTTTTCTGTTCAGTTCTGACTCCTTCAAATTCTTGCAAAACAAAAGGGGAGTACATGTATTTTGAAGGATTGATGGTCAATTTGATATTTGCCTCGAATGCAAAGTTGCACTGGATTCATGCCCAGCCCAACTTTTGCACTCCATCTGCGTATTTGATTGAATGATATGTCTTCAGGATGAACGGAGAGTGCTGTGTGTAATGGGCCTATATATCGAACTGAATTTCAGTGGTCCTACTCCGTAAATCACTACAAATTGTTTCCTTCCTGGTAACCTTCATCTGTCAGGAGAAATTTACACTTTATTCATCAGACAAATAACCACTATTAGAATTGGTGTTTTAAAAAGAAACCAATGAGATATGTGGAGTCTGTATGTTTGAAAGAGAACTTATTGAGAATTTCCAACATCTTAAGTAGTGACGCCAGGCAATACTAACTCAGTCAACTGAGATCATGAATTGTAAAAAAGTTCGTCGTCAAATTGTCTCTGCTTCCATCTGCTTGCACAGTGTACAGACATTGTACATTTACATGTACATTAGTTCTTTTTACTTTTCTGTGGCTTCCTGACTTTTTTTCCAAAATAACTTATCTTATTCAGGGATCTTCTTTTGCCTCTAAATCTTTGCAAAGAGGTGAAGTTCACTCCAAGAAAGAAAGGAAGGAAGAAAGAAAGAAGAAGAAAAACACCATATAATGAGTCAAAACCACAACTTTTTCTGAAAATTTTCTGTAAAATCTGCTGGATGCAAAAGCCAGGACTGCCATAGAATCAGGGCCCAATTTCATGAAGCTGTAAGCAGAAAATACTGCTTAGTAAATCTCCTTGTTAAGCAACAAATATGTCGGGCACCAGACCCCATAATGTAAAACTAAACATCCTATTCGCTGGTTACCTTTTTTTTAGCTAAGCATAGTTTATTAGCTGACTAGCGTATGAATTGGGGCTTCGAGGGGACTTCTTACCCTGAATCAGATATTACGCTTGGCCAAAAATCTGAGTTTTAACTTGTAGATTTTTGGAGTCCTTAAATCATCGTCAAGGTAAAACCCTGGAAATTCGTTCAGGTGGATTATCCCAGAATGGTGTGTCGTGGCTAATCGGTTAAGAGCACTGGACTCAAGCTTTAGTGTTCTAGTTTAGCTCTAGTGTGGGTTTGAGTCTCAATCTTGACACTTGTGTCTTTAAGCAAGTCACTTTAACCATTATTGCTTCATCCTTCGGATGGAAAGTAAAGCCATAGGTCTTGTGTGGTCTGTAATGCACGTAAAAGAACACAGTTACACTTATTGCTGAGAGAAGGGGGCTTACCATGGTGTTTCTGGCAGTGGCTGCTGAATGCGTCACAGCACCTTGTAAACCCTTATAAGGTGCTACACAAATGGGTCTCATAATTCAAACACTTCAGCAACCTTCAAGCACTTCAAGCACCTTGAAAACGTAAATGTTGGTAGATACATGCATGCACTACAGAAGACTCCGGTATTATTATTGTTATGACTGAGTTCAAAGCCAGACTTGCTACCAGTTGTTAGGATTTTTCTTTCACACCCACCGTACATTTATCTGTACACGGTTCACGCCAAGTTTAGGTCGGTGCACTGTCACTTATTGTATGAATCATTCTTCCGCCCAATAATTGTGAAAATTGACGCAGTGTTTATTCTCGAGTTGAAATGATCCCAGTCAACAAATTATACACTCGAACTAGCCAATTAATGGATCACAGAGATCAGATTGATGTCGTACAATGCAATGCCAGAATTCTTGACATTGCGTTGACACACGATAAGCCACATTAATACGTTATGCATTTAAGAGCGTGGTTTGTTGTGCGTGTGTTTTGATAACCCCTGAACATCAATATTGATCGGTGAATCACCCAATTAATGACGTAAACAATTTAGAATGCTTGTGGCAGGTTGGAGTTGACTCTGACTCCCAGTGATGTAAAAAATAATGTCAACAGGGATAAATGGGTTCTACTACTCTTAACCCTTTGCTGTAAAGTTGATATTTTGTTGTTGTTTTGACCCCAATGTCTTGAGCAGTAGCCCTGTGGACTACAGGGTTGATTGCTCATCATACTTATTTCACGCTTATTATTTTAACAGGCATGCAACCTTTCCTTGGATCAGCTGATTTCCTAATTTTTCACCTCCCACTAATGCCATTAAAAACATGGTACAAAGTCTGGTAAAGATTGGAATGTCCTCCCTTTTTGTCCAAGTTGCATGCATGTTTTAGGTAGTCTGTAAAATTGTTGTATAAGTTACTTTTAATTTTTTTGTTTTGTTTTTTTGATCAATTTTTGTAATCTATTTCTGAACTCTAAGATGTTAAACAGGGAACTATTTAACCTTAAAAGTAATCCCAAAAAACAAAGAATTTTCATTTCAAGTAAAAAGAAGTTGATCATCCAGTTTGTGTAGTGAAAAAAAGAATACTACAGATGTGATTGGTTTCCTTTAGGGATTAGCCCTGGTGGGACATCTGTCTCTGTTGTATTGTAAAGGAGACGGCGTCCTACTGTGACTGCAATAGGGATGTATCTTTCGATGGTTTAATGGTGCTCATTTTTGCATACATAATTTACACAATTATTTTGTATGTTAACATAAACATTCAACTATATAAATGTAGCTTCTGATTGTTGCAGTGAATGAAGCAAAGGTGTTTTCAAGATTTTTTTTTTTTTGATCTTCATGTTTTTTCTTTTTTTATTTTTACTTTTTAAATCCAGTTCTGAAGATGCCAGCCCTGTCGAAACGGGACACCGTAAGCCAAGCATACTCAAAAGCTTTGACTCCCCACGGCCATCCTGCCCACAGCGTCGTGTCACATTCTCTTATGATTTGGACACGAGAGTCGAGTACCAGTGTTCAGATTCAGATTCTGACTTTGGCCCCGAAGAGCCTAAAAGACACACTGTCTGCGGAGGTGAGATGGCGACAGATCAAGACATCAAGGGAGAAGCTTTCTTCCTTGAGGGTGAGGGCAAAATGAGTGAAGACTGCGAAATGGAACTCGGACTCAGCAAAGCGGACAAAAAATTGTCGTTTCCAAATTTCAAAATGGAGGGTGACTACCTGAAGATGTGGGAGCATATCCTTGGAGAGGGGCTGTTCTCCAGCATCTGTTATGACCTGGCACAGCTGGAGCACGACTTTGACAAGACGGGATCAAGTTCATCCAAGAGCAGCAGCTGTGAGACTCTGGATCTGGCAGAGTACAGCCACACAGTGGATGATTATCACCCACATGCCAAGCAGCCGTTAAATGGTCCCTGTAAGAGCTTACCACCAAGAAATGAACCGCGGCCAGAGAGGGGGGCTGCGCGAAGTCGCTTCGCCACTGTACCAGCTTATCGCCATGACTTCTACCAACCAAACTGGCAGGTCCAAGACACAGATTCTGTCATCAGAAACCGTCTGTCTGTAGAGAGTGTAGTTCAAAAGACCAAGAAACGGCCCGCGTCTGAGCCTTCGAAGAAGTTTCATTTTGATCTTCTCCCCGAAGAGGGAGAAGTAGTCGTAGAGTCTGAAGATGAGGGTTTAGAAACTGCTGATGAGAAAACTTTTTCAGACTATTCTGAGATTGATATTATTGAGGCCTTGGTCCGCTCGGGTATGATGAATGCAGATGGTGGTAGACCCACAGTTAATAGGCATGAGCTAGACAAGACAGAACTTGAGAATAAGGGAAATGAGGAGAAGGAGCACAATCGAAGTCTCTCAAGGTCTGAAAAAACAGAGTCTGGTGTGAGCACATTGGACACGACCTTAGAGAACTCAGATCAGTGCTTCGATCCGAATAGCATTAGCAGCCTTGCTGATCCACTGGACCTGGATTTTGACTTACTTCCAATAGATGAGTACCTGGAAAACAAGAGCCTTGCTGATGACATTCTTAGCAGTTTTGGAATCTTCAGAGACGGATCAACTCAAAATGGCCCTCTAGAGCCCATCGAGGGAAAGTGTGACATGTTCTCTCTCCCTGGTATATCCAATGGATGCAGCGATACTGATGATGTTTTCTTTAATAGTAACACAATGGGTGATTGTTACAGTAGTGGCAGGTCGGCTAGTTTTATTGTAAAGGATCGTGACCTTTTAGACCTTACATTTGGACCGAATGATTCCAGCATACAAGACATGACACAGCAAGTGTTCTCAGGGACGTTTGACTCTCTGCACGACACATCAAGTATTTTTCGTACTTCCTTGGCCAGCAGTCCAACCAGCTCTGTAAGTTCAGCCTCTTTGTCATTTGCCGAATGGAGTGATCTTGAGGCATTGTACGAGGAGGAAGAATCCGTGGCATCCATGGACACAGTGACCACACAGGACACGTCGCCAAACTCAGAGACTGAGATGTCAAACTCCTACCACACCATGCCCAAACAGAAGAAGACGAACTTCATGCACCGCTTCTCGGAGCGCAAGCCGCAAAACTATCCACCCCCAAAACCCCGAAGGACTTGGTATTACCGCTCAAGCGCTGATGTCCGTAAAAGCCTTGTGAAATCCTGTGGGGTTGAAGTTGATGGCGTCCTCGGGTTGGAGTGCCCGTATGCTACGGTAAACAAATCCCCATCGCGAGGGAGCAAGCGGGGGTTAAACTTACTGGCATTCAGCAAGACCAGCACGAACATGTCGTTTGACTCGGGGGTGGTGACTGGAGATGATGAGGAAGGTCCTTCCACTGCAAGCAATCGAGATTCCTACCCCATTGGACACGACTATGAAGAGGTGTACATGAGCAAGACAGAGCTTAAACCAACCCTGTATGAAAGATTGTCACGCAAGGGACACTACGCTGAGGTCAAAAAAGCAAAGATTCAAGTCAAGGGAGAGAGCAGCTCAGAGGTAAACACCGACCTTTATTCATAAACTTTCTCAGAATTTCAAGGATGGTGATTGTTTTTCATTTGAACAAATAGCAATTTTAAAGTGTTTGTACTGTTCTAAATAAAAACAAATTCACATGTTAAGAAAAAACCAGTTTTGTTCTTTTCCAGATTTTTGATACATTTGCTATATCAAATAGTGTGACAAAATGGCTGTATGGCAAGTCCAAGAATTCATGCAGATACGTAGGGGACAATCAGAAAGTTGAACAGCAATTTGATTTCAGTGATTTTTTTTCTGATGTTTGGTATCTGCAGAGAGAATACCCACAAGATTTGATATGTTATTAAGTCTTTGGGATGATTAGGTAATTAAACAAAACATGGTCGGTGAGGTATGGGACCATGTGGGGACCATTTCATGGACTTGCCCTTCAAAAAAACCCGGATAACTAACACATATAAAAAATATGACTTGATGGAATAAGATGTGAAGGGGAAAGCACAGAAGTTGATAACGACTTTTGAAAACATTCCTGTTTGAACCTGACCTAAAATCAAACATGTATTGTACATGAATTTGGGCCCCAGATGATTTTCATATACTCAGTAAACAAAATTACATCATCTACATAACTGACTTCATCACAGCGATGCACTGATGAATAACATTTCTTGTTGCTAGGCAACCTATGCCATCTGCACCCTGTGGGTGAACAAGAACTGCGTGGAGGCACTGGTGACATTTGATCACCTGACCAAGCAGCTTCTGTCCCCGTACTCTATCGTACCCGCTGTCAGACAGCTAGAGGGGACTCGTAAGATGAGCGTGGGCAACAGCCTGGATGTGGTAGAGACAAATGACTACCCTGCTTGGACCAGCATCCTGAATGTGCTGGCAACAGAAGAGTAAGTACATGTAGTGTAAACTTGACCGTGATAGATTTGGATGGTTATTGGAATGTATATGTTTTAGAATTTGAATCAAAGCTCATTACACCGTTACATGTGCTTGAGGACCGTGTTCTCAATTGTATTGTTCAACTGCCTACAAGTTTTAATTGCTGTGCTGGCTACAGAAGACTTAAGAAGTGTAGAATAACTCTTAATCGCAGTAAAGGCCTGGTATATTTTGGGAGATAACGAGATGAACACAGGATGTTTTGATCTAAAAGCTTCCTTTAAAAGAGGAATGCAGTTTATTGGGACTGTATTTTGACTCGCCTTTAGCAACAGATTCGATGCCATTTTTTTTTATAGGCGTATTTGTCAGCATTTCTTTACTCCAATTAGTGACCTACAGTACCCGTCCATGATTTGCATGTTTGTTTCTCATGTCCAAAAGGATAAGCTACATCTATAGAGTACTATACTCTTTAGTAGCGTCCTGGATTTAGAATTGATTGTTGGTGTTACATGTCATTTTTTTATAGCTGTGTTGAAGAAATGAAATTGTTAATTAATTCTGTTTGTATGTTATAACTTAATGCGAACTGTTTGTTCATTCATTGTTAATTTTCTGGGTTCTTTTTTCATAAAAATAATTTTAGTAATTTTGAAGTTTTTTAATGTTGTTTGCTTGTGAGCTTTTCAAACCTTAAGAAAGACTGCAAGCAGCTGAAAGTCGGTCCGAATCAAAAACAACTAATTGTAAATCAAAATGATTTTTAAATTAAAATTCACATTCAGTGTTTTAAAAACTCCATATCAAAATCATTCATAAAATGGCAAAAAGACGTCAAAAATTGCTGTTGAATGACTGCCACCTTGTAGGCTTAGCTGGCCCTGTCGGATCAACGCAATGTGTAAAACTTACTGGAGGTATGAAATACCAACAAACTTGCTTGTTGTCATGGTTGTAATGTAAGCCAATCACAAAGTGGCAACGCCCCAGTCACCAATGGACAGTGTATTTGGCAGCGCCGCCGCGTCCTTGCACCTTTGTTTAGACAGGGTTTTGGATAAAGCTAAGATTGGTCTGTTTTTTAAACTGCATTTTCCCCCAGTCGCTAATTAAGGTAATCGCTAATTAGGGTAATTACTGTAGTAATCACCTAAACTAAGTCACCAACACTCACTATCATAGCCACAGATCTCTAAATACCAATCGTTAATTACTGCGCAGCAGTGTTACATTAGACGTTCTAATCTCCTGAGCCGATGGGTTGCTGCGTAAACAACCTCCTCGCTTATAATAAATGTGACTAGTTTGTCGCTGAAGCGTTGTTGGATCGATGCAGTCCTGTTCGGTGCCATCAGCGATCCTAATCAGAGATTTACATAAATGCAGGACAAGTAGATATACATGTGCAATAAAAAATCTGTCATCAGGTAAAGTGTTGTCCATAAATCACTGATTAGATTGCAGGAAGTGCCAACCATCTGAATTTAGAAGAATGACACACGGTATTAATTCCTGCAGGAGAGACCCCCTTCCAATGGAGTGTGCTTTTCATTCTAAATGACCAGTCGATTTGATTTGGTGTTTTCCCGTGATACTTAACAGCAGCTGATCCCAGACCAGAAGCTGCTCGGTAGTGATTGCTGTTTTGGAGTTTTGTTCGCAACTGTACTGATGGTGATTCACATGCCATGTGGCTGGCATCAGAGATTGTGGCGGCAGGGCAGGGGGGCAGGCATTTGATATTGATTATATTCCCAAGACAAACTGCTCTATTCAGACCATTTAAAAAAACTGGCTGATGTTTGTCTTCAACGAGGACAGAGTTTTAAACTATCTTTGCCAAGCTCCCTGTGTACACAATGACAATGATATTTCTATTTCCTATTTTATATAAGGGGACCAGACTGCTTTTCCTTCCAGCCCCATTTTGGTTTACATTAATAATGATAAAATAATAATAATTTGGGAGGCTAATCGTCCTTACTGGCAGCTGAATTGCGAAGGACGGGACTACACGTGTTCAAGCTGCAGGCATGCAAGGGCGCCTTCAGCAGCCATCCACATCAACCTATTATGGCCACGGAGCACAGCCTGAGATCGAAAGTGTTTTTCAGGAGGGAGGAAAACTGGATGGCCTGGAGAAAAACCCTCGTGGCACAGGAGAGAACCAACGCACAACTCTACTCACATGTGGCCCTAGCCGGGAATCGAACCAGGGACACATTGGTGAGAGGCAAGCTCTTCACGCACACGCCACCCATGCCACCTTAACCAGGAGAAAATCAAGATGTCAGCTGATAGAGGTCTATACCCAACATTAAAGAGATCACGGGACCTTGTGGGGAGTTGGCTGTGTCTGGTTCAGGACAGCGATGAGTAACACACACCACATAGCAAAGACAGACACACCCACTGGAGCTGATGGAGGCTAAACTTCATAATGCTTAGAGATCAGACATGGATCTTTTTTACACTTTTTCCCCGTAATTTTAAATTTTTTAAATAAATATTATAGTGTCTTAAAGAAGCATAGAGAAGTATATAAAAGTCATCTTAACTCATGTGCAGGACCTGCACGTAACCGATGATTGATGTATACAAACTGAACAACTGAAAATGTTCTGTGTGCTTGGCCATTTCCACTTATGTGCAATCACTAAATTGCATGTCTGAGAGCTATTTGAGAAATTCACAGCAAAATGCCAGGTGTTTCTTGTCACCGTTGGCTTCTCTCAATCTGGATTACACCTATGGTAAAAATGGTTCTTGAAAATTACAGTCCTCTCCAAGATGTGTTATTCATCAAAGTGGACCAAATTCCTTTCAAATTCTCTCCTTGATTTCACCTGATGTGTATGGGTCTTGTTTTTCAATTTACTGTGACATTTATTTTCATACTGGTGAAAATAAAAAAAACCATAAATGCTTTGTTTGGACCAGCCATACTGTACCAATCCTTCCAGGATGGGGCATTAAGAAGTAAAAAGTCAAACTCATTATAAAGAAACTTCTTTCGCTAAGTGAAATCTGGTCATGACTGACCACTTGTCCATCTGTGAACCTCTCTGATGAAATTATGCCATTTGAGTGAAGCAACATGAGTATCGTCAAGTTAAGACCACTCAAGTTCCCTGACCCATCTGCTCATCTCGGCTGCCTGTATTCCCTGGAACTCCAAAGTAGAAAAGGAACTCCGCAGTGGAATGAGGCCAACACAAATTAGCTTTGGATGAAAAGTTTGTACTTGTATAGTATTTTTAGTGACAAAGGAAACGAATCTATGAGAAATCAAATCCAGATTGGATGTTCAATTTCGTGTTGGGGGAAATTCTAATTAAGTGAAAATTAACTTACTTTTTTGCCATTGAGAAAATCCTGAAGGGGTCGAACAGAAGCTGGGCAGTTGTCAAAAAGGAAAAGGCTAGTTTGGTTTCCAACTCCTTCTTCTGTTCCCCTCTACATTTAGACTGGAACCAGACTAGGAGGGGATAATTTTTACTTGACCATTGACGTTTGTGATAGGAGCAGCTGTCTTATCATTGGTATTAAATACACTAATCTCGTTTGCTGAATCACTCTGGACAATATTAAATCTGGCACGGCATCTTGCATTTGCTACATCTTAACACCTGCAGCTCGCAGTCAAGAGTCTAAAGCAGGTTGCATTCAGGTACCTTATAACTGTGTTCGTTTACATGCAAAGTACGAAGAAATACTTAGATATACGAAGATCCTAGTTATCCAGGACTTGATGATATCATCTTATAATAATGGAAATTGCTAGATTTGCACTTTTGAAACCATCTTCTGTAAACCTCGTAATGCTGCTGACAAGTTGATTTTTTTTTCCCATGGGGGAACATGAAAGGTGTTTCATACAAACAGATCTACCACCAAAGAAGGAAGCATTCTCACTTGAAGCCATTATACACTATTAGTAAAGTGTCTGTAAATGTTTCCATACTTGACCTCGTTATTTCCTTTACGAGAAACAATAAAAATTCATTCAGTGTTTTTGTATTCATTCTAACAGCCCGGAATGCTCATCTCGTGAGACGAAAATTTATTTGTGGATCTCATTTCTCTCATTTCACTAATTATCAGTTGTATGAAATTTGGCCGTCATGGGAGCCATAGCCAATCTGTGTTATTATCATTTGGTGTATTTTCCTCGGCAGAAATATGTTAAGCAATATTTTCTTTAATGTGAAGGGTGAAATCAAAACACTATTGTTCAATACTTTCTCCTTTGTCTCCCTATCCATTTTTCATTTTCTGCCTCTCTCTTTTCGCTTCTTTCTACTTCACTGCTTCTGTTACTCCAGTATACTTGTATGTGTGTGTTGTGTTGTCATTTAGCTTTTGAGAAAGACTCTGCTGGGGTCAACACGTGAGGCCATTAACAAATTGTTTTTATTTTCTTCTTGAGTAGCTCTGTGAATTTCGCCCAGGCAAAAAGGCAAATTCATATTCTGTATAAATTATTCTTATGGGCAATTTTCTTATCTACATTTTTGCAGGAACAAATGGACCTTGAGCCTAGCAGCTCAAGTGCTACCCATCATCGATAGACTCTTCTACACCAAGGATGAGGCCATCATGGATGCCAGCGTGGGACTCGTCCAACTCCTGATCAGAAAGTTCGGACATGAGATTGAAAAACATCACTCTGGGGGTAAGCTCCTATAAGTCAGTTGGTACCCACATTTTAATCAGTACAGAACAGTCCAAACACCCTTACGACAGAGAGTGAGATGCTTTCTCTATAAGGTGTTTTTACTTTTAAGGCAAGACGAATTATGTGGTGCCATTGTGTACATGGTCCAAAAGACATTTATTATGGTGCAGCTTTCTTTCCTTTTTTTCTTCTTCTTTCCATTCAACTCATTGCCAAGCGGTCTAATGCACCAGACTCAGGTTCTGATGTTGTCAGAGTGAGGGTTCGAGTCCCGGTCATGGCACTTCGGATGGGATGTTAAGCAGTTGTATTGTGTAATGCACGGAAAAGAACCGAGTACACTTATCGCTAAGACAAGTGTCTTGCCCCAACGTTTCTGGCATCTTGGCAGCTGGTTGCGCCGCAATGCCTTGTAAACCATTACAAGGTGCTATATAAGTAGGTTTCATAATTCATACATAAATCTTCATACCTGTAAAAGTGATAACAGCTTTGAGATGCCTGCCAGGTGTTTTAAAGCCCAATGTAAGAACTGCACATTATTATTATTATCATATTATTGTTAACAATTCAAGGCTGGATGGAGAAATGGTCGTATGTCTTTTTTTTAATAATAAGTAGAAATCTCATTTGCTTTATGATACAGGGAATGTGACAAATATGGCCGCAGTGCGATACAGATTGATTTTGCAACCAAATACCCAAACCAAATGCCCCGACAATAGTGTGTGCGGACCCGATAGGACGCTGGGGATTTTTTATCAGTGCGATGAAATTGGGCTTAGGATGGTAACAAATATCTACATCAAATGTTTGGGGTGGCGGGAAGGTCCTAATTAGTCCAGCTTATGCATAGATGGCAGAAGGGCTGTCACATTTTGCTGTAACCTGTCATCGATCACATGTGTTATGGCTTAGTCAACAAGTTTACTCACTAGTATTCTTATGTAAAGTGCGCTTGTCTATATTCTTTGTGTGCGTGTGTGAAGTACCCGTCAGCGTGTGTGCATGCATGCTCCACATGTAGCACTAATTTCACTAATTCCAGTGGCACTTTTAATTGGTGCGGTAGTATTTTCAGTGCGGGTGGTCGATTATCAGGGGAAGTTTAGTCTCTAATGAGTATTGCATATCACAACGAACAGTGCACACATGCCCACAACCGGCAAGCCTGATACTTCACGGAGGCAATTGCCTCCGTTGCCCCTGGTCATTGCCTTGGTGCCCTTGAAATGCTCCAATACAAATTGACATTTGCCTCATAGGGGTGCCCTTTTATCGAGAAGAAAATGCCATGGTGCCCTTGCCCTATCAAGAACGAAGCAATCAGACCTGAACTGGTACACCCTGACAGCACAAGTCAAACTGTGGCACTGGGAATGGTTTTTGCCATGGTTTCAGACGAGATTGGGGGGGGGGATTGTGTAGACCAATACATCCAGGCCCAAAGGGTTTGGTTCAAAGTAGTTGACATGACTCACGGTTTTATGAGTGGATGTGTTTTATATTGGTGATATGTTTTACTTTACACTTTTATGTGTTTGCATCTCTTTTGCTTTTGTCATGTTTTTCATTTTACTTGCTGCTCAATTATTGTATGGATTTTATGTTCATGGTTGTTGCAATAATTTTTATTGCATATAAGTTGTTAAATTAGCATGTTGTTATGTTTCATTTTTGCTACATAGTTTTAAAATACATTTACATGTATATATATCTCTCTCTATATATATATATAAGATATATATATATGTGTATACATATCAATTGTGTTTATTTTATTTTTTTAAATAATTTTATTGTCGTGTGTTCACTGAATTAATTGTTGTTGTTTTTTTTTCTTGTACATATTTTTACAATTTGCCTAAACAGTTTAAATTAATTGGTGTTTATAATTTAACAACTGTATTTGTTTTAACTGTTTCTTTCATTAATTGTTTTACAGTATTTTATTGTTTTAAATACAGGGCCCTTGAGGAAAGCAGTTTTTGATGAACTGAGGGGGCAATCCTGTATTAAATAAGACTGCAAATAAATAATAAAATAAACAACAATCATTTTAAAGAGACAGATTCAAGGGAAGATGGTCCATATGTGGTTAACGGTGTGAAGGAGGGCGGGGGGGGGGGGGGGGCTTTTAGGCTCAACCCTCCTGAAGTATTTATCGGTTCAACCAGTTTTGTGAATGATCATTTGTAAACAGTGAATACTTTAGATTAACGCATACTGTTACATACTGCATACTGTTGTTGTTGTTTCTTTGTTTGCTTACGGCTTTGCTCATATTACATGTATATTTACCATCAGTGTCATTAGGTTACTTTTCATTATGTTGTGTTACTTGATTTTGAACTTTCTTCTTTTCTCTGTGCCTTGGACATCTTTTTAAGATTGTTTTAGCACATTACAAATAATTATTATTTATTATTATTATTATGTATAAAATTGTCTGTATAAAAAATGTGCCAAACCAAAATGTGGAATGACCTATTTCCCCAAACTCCACAAACGGCACCAACAGATTAGTCAGAGTTGTTTCCCAGGAGCAAAAGGCTTGGTGTATAGCCTGTGCGTGTATTGTAATGATTTGCACTGTACTCCCAAATCACCCTGAACGTCGTTGATATGAGCAGGGTAGTCACCATGTTTTTGTTTTTTTTACTGGGGCCACACCCTGCTACACTGCTGGAAGACATCAGAGTGCAGTGAGCAGATCTGTCAGTCAGTCTGTTTGTCTTCACCCTTTCCTCTCTACGATAACCTTAGCATTAACTGATTTTTGAAAAAACCCTTCTGTGTTGATCCCTCCTCCAGGGCTGTTCCGCACTCGTTTCCGAGATGACTGCCGGACTTGCTTCATGTGGTTGAGCAAGTTGTACAGTCGGGTCAGCGACCTCCTGAAGCGAGACTCCAGGAGGGAGGACGACCTAGACAGCCTGCTGCACCTGGCGCTGCTCAGCTCATTGCGAGAGTCGCTCAAGTCGTTTAACGGCAGAATATCGAGGGGCGTGACAATGTGAGATGGGTAAGTTGACCAAATCGCAAACTGAGCTCACAAACAGCAGGGATCATTGTTCCCATTAAAGATATTACATATTGAGGTATTATTGTTCAATTGAAAAACACAAGGACTGCTGAATGCGCCGCAGCACCTTGTAAACCCTTATACAGTGCTTCATAAATTAGTCTCATAATTCAAAAAAAATTAGAAACCTATTTTACAAATAATAATAAGCGCTTTGAGATGTCCGTAGATAAAAGCGCTATATAAAAACTAGTTAATATTAACTCTTTGGATTTGGTTGGTGTTTGCAATATTAAAGGGGTGTGGCCATGAGAGAAAGAGAAAGGGGGGTGCAGGCCATTGATCCTGAACAGAATTTGTGAAGTTGTTGGTGGCACAATGGAATTGTACAAATTTTGCTGATTCCGATGTCTCAAATATTGCACATTTTATGTCAATTTTCTTTTTACTCAATCTGCGGTGATACTTAATATCATATTTGCACCGCTACCCACCAGAAGTTCTCTCGAGGCCTTCAGACATTCAAACAAAACTAACAGAATAATGTAGGATGCGGACACTTTCTGCTCACATAACACGTCAAACCAAGATATCATCATCTCTAATGCTAAGTGAGCAAAAATAGAAAACAGACCCTCCTGAAAAAAAGTCATGACTGGTCTTAGTCCCCCCCCCCCCCCCCCCCGTACTAGAATGAAGAAAGTGTGAGGACTTTAACCTTAAGAAGAACCAACGTGTGCCAAGGTAAATAAGGAGCAATACCAGCATCATAAGTAGGTTACTCATTCAGGTCATTCTCTTCTGTAGGTGGAGCCCCACAGCCTCAGGCAGTTGCACTTAAATCACGTCGCTCACCTCATCATCAGGAGAAAGGAAAAAAAAAACGGAAGGGTATAAGGATTATACGAAGTCGGCCATGGGACTTGGAAAGTTTTCTTTGCACCCTGTGGGAGAGGAAGGGCTGGAAAGCCGTCAGATGGAGCAGGTGTCAGATCTCATCCCCCTAGAGTTAGCAAATAGCAAGGGGTCCTTACCGGGAACTCTTCACACCCGTTCTTCCCTCGGGGTGGGCCATTTTTTGGGGTCATCATCGGCTTGGCAATGTGTCATCATGGGTACATGGGGAGGGGGTGGACAGTTTTGAAGGGGGGTACGTGAAGGGTACATCGACATGTGATCTTTTGGTATTGTTAATGGGCTGTTTCCTGTAATTTTGACGTTGACAGGATTTTTTGTCATTTTTATAACAGTACCCATTGGTTATGACTACCAACATGCATTGGTGGTTTACTTATATTGATAATGGTGCTAATTTTTCTGGGAGATTTTTTAGGTCAATTGTTGTAAATATGAGATAAAAGCAGTATTATAAAGTTGAAAAATAAATATTTTGACATGTAAAATTATTTTGATTTATAAATAAAATACTCAATACTTTTTTTCCCAGATACAACTCGTACCACTTCAGCTCTCGAACAGTTTAAAAGTAATTTCTGGGCTGACTAACTATTTATGAACTCACAATATTAATAAATTAAATCTTGTTTTCATCACTTGGAAAAGGTGTCTTTTGCTGGAGCCTGAGGATTAGCTCCACTAATAGCCAAAAGATAACGATACCAACATTCTGTTAGTCTTTGTTAATTGATTGAAATGACAACTCTACATATTATCACTGTGTGATGCTTCAGACAGTATTACTAAAATCAATCAATCTCAGAGTAATTTTGTGCACTACATAACTACTGTGATGTAACTATCAAATGGTGCATTTTGTAATTCCAAATTACATGTATAACACTCGAGTCTATAATGTGTATATAAATGTTTAACAAGTTCTGTTTAATTATTATTATTTTTTTTTTTTCCTAGAGATGACACTTACTTGGTTAAGAACCAATGTCTACATTAGTAGAATACCAAATCTAATAATCCCCGTCCATCTAATAACTGTCTATCAACCAGACCAAGGCTTGATACTTCACAGAGGCAAGGGAGATAACTGCCTTAATGCCCCTGGTCATTTTCCTTGGCGCCCCTTGAAGTGTTCCATTAGAAATTTAAATTTCCCTCATAGAGGTGCCCTTTGTTATGAAAAAAAACTGCCTTGCCCAGTCTGCCCATACAATTACAAAACATCAGGCCCGGGCACCCATGTGAGTATCGCACATGACATGTAAGCTTTCACACTGTGAAGCAATTCAACGCCCCACGCACAAAATGTTCAAGGCAGCAATAGACCTTACGCGTCTGACGTCATGAGTCCCATAGAGTTGTGTACAACAGCGCCCTCAGTGAGGTCAAAATGAGTCGTAACTTTACTGAAGGAAACGGCTGTGCATACCCTCTATCATACTGCCAGCAGTTCAATTACATTGTTTTAATGGATTTTTTGGGGGGCATTGCTGGCTCGGTGTTTTCGGGCTGGCACAGTGGTGTCTTCGCTGCCTTTCACTTCTGTGGACCCCGGTTCGAATCCCAGACTGGAGTCTAACATGTGGGATTGGGTGATGAGTCCCTACCTGATTGTGTGGATTTTCCCTATCTGGGTTTTTCCTCCCACATCTAAAACTGACATTTCTTCATCATCTTCTCTGTACAGGTATCTTCAGGGTCACAGTGCTTTTGAGGGTCCCTTTGGTTTCATTGCCAGAAAAATATAACAAAGAAAATAATAACAGACTTTTTTTTCCAGACTTTTGAGAGTGCCATCTTGGATGTTATTTGCCAATTGCTGTTCTGAATTCTTACATGTACATTTAACCTGCTGTTTATAAATAATTAACTCTGAGTGCAACTATGACGCTTGTCAACCATTTTCAACACAATAATTTTAACCATGGGCAAGTCAAGGTAATCTGATTTCCAAAATGAATCAAGAGAAGTGCAACGAGGGCACCTTTTACTTTATCTTTATGAACTAAAGGATTTTAATGATTGTGCTCTTCCAAAAAAAATAATATTAGGCCTATCTAATAGTTTGTGTTTATTTTTCTTAATTAAATTATTAAATGCAATTATGTTATTCTTCTGAAAACTAACATATATATATCTATTATTTTGTGTTCATTTTTATGAGCTAAAGGATTACAATGAATGTGCTCCTTCAGAAAACCAGAATTATACCAATCTATTAATTTGTGTTCATTTTCTGTGAACTTTTACAGGTGCCACAAACTCAAGGAGTATGCAATGAAACACATTTCTCAGTAAGATTAAGATTAATGTAAAAATTGTATTCAGCTTCCCCTAGATTGTTGTAAATATTTCTTTTTTCAAATAGATTTTGCTAACTGAGTATGGAATAATTGCCGAATGATGAAATCATGAATAACATTGCTCCTTATACCGTGTACATATTGGAGTGACTTATGATAAATAAACTAAACTAATAAACTACAGTCACATAAATGTTTTCTCTGTAGTTTGTTGATTTGTGAAAAAGACCAATTTAAAATAACCAAAACAATCGTTGAAAGCATTTAAGAAATTGTTGTCTTAGTACAACATCTTTGAAACACAATGCATTGTATTTAATATTCTTTATGTTACACTGTCCATGAGAAATCAGTGAGGAAACTGTTTGTAAACCATGCAGTAAATGTAATTTAACAGATTAATAATTGTAAACAGAAGTGTTATTACTGTCGGACACGATTGGTGAAAACCTAAGTTGAAAAAATCACTTAAGTATAACAAAACTTTCTTAAAGATTAGAAACTACCATCACCTAATAATCCCTAGTGAAATGGGGTAGGGGCTTTATGTTGAATTAATTAGCAAATTATTGTAAAATAATAATTGTAGAAGTTTGATTTCATGCTTTTGGTTTTGTGTGTAGCATTGAATATGGGATATCCAGTTTTAATCTCACGTACAAAAGTATCTTGGAATCACTCCTCTGTGAATACATTTTCTGCATTCAGCAGCAAAACTAGGGTAACATTTTAGGGACCACAAGGGGATGCACCATTTTCTCGAGTGGGGGGGGGCACTTCTGGCCAATTAAATATTTTTGTATTCGTTTGCATTTTTCCTAAGCAAGCCCCCTTTCAGTGCTCTTGGTATACCGCTTCTAAGATAACCTGTTGTTATGTGCGTGTAAATAGAAAAATAATTCAAAAACAGAGAAATTACTACTAAAACTTATAAAATGTAACATTTTATTCTGATAATTTTGATCTCTAAAGTTCAGATTTCAAATGGGAGGGGGCATGGACATCAATTGGGGGTACCCCCACCCCCCGCTGTGGCCCCCTTAAATGCGCCACTGATTGCATCGTGTACATGAGTTCAGATGTATAAAAATTGTATATTAACATTCAAACTCCACAGCTACATTCCAAGACCATTTCCAGGGATTTTTGTCGACCATCGGGAGACATTGTCAGTCCATGCCATTGTCAAACTTTGCTTTATTGTCACTTCAGAGCGCCTAGTTATTGACTAATAACTAACTCTCAATTTACTGTCGCTAAACTGGTTGAACCGGTGTAATTTGTGAAATAACCCTAGCTATGTGTATATATTCTGAATATTTCAAATCACACCTTAAACTTTTGTATATAATATGGACAAATTATGTTTCCAGATGTTTTATATGATTAGTAGAATGAAACAAAAGAAGTTGTACTTCACTTAATGAAATTATGATAACTTTTTAAGCAAACTACATTTATATACTGTTATAGTTAGGATGTTAACCTTGTTTAGTTTTAACCATTTACTGATTCATTTCCGTTGGTTAGTTGAAGCATGCTATTACCATAACTTTCTACTGCGCTGCTAAATGTACACGTATATTTTTTGTAATGCAATTATTCATAAGTGACAGTGGGGGTACAAAATTGAAAGAATTTGATTGCAAAACTTCAATGTGAAAGTCCACTTTTGTCATATTGGTTAATGTCAAGTTTTCTCCAATGCTGGGGCTGGATGGAAATTTAGTCTGGCCCCTTTACAGTATGCTGAGAATCCAAAAACATTTTAACTGTTGCTGACAGTCAACCTGACAAATATTGGGAGGCAGCATATGCCCTTTTCGAAACTACGGGTTGGGTTTGGGCTCCGGCTTAGGCTCTGTCTGCCTGCTTGAAGCCCTCTACTGAAAGCACACATTTTCAAAGTGCGGCCATACTTTGTCAAAGTGAACATTGGACATATTGACTCTTCAAACAAGACAGTTGTTTCCCTTCCTGTTCTAAACTCAGTAAAACACCGTTTTAGTTAAATATTTCCCTTCAAAAATTGCAGGGTTTAAATATGCGGTTTCAAATATCAATATTGTACCTTCACTTTAAACATGTTAAATCAGGAAGTTAATTTTGTTTAAAGGAATACAATTTATGAAACTACAGTTATCACATGACGTTTCAGATTATTTGGCAGATGTTTACAGCTGGCTGTGACAGAGTACCAGGCACATTTGTACAAAGTGGATTTGGCTGGCATCCAAATGTTAGTAAATGTGAAGCTATAGTTGCCTGGGTACTAGGCACATTAGATATTTTAATTATGGCAGCCATTTTAATTTTTGGTCGCGATGCTGCACTTAATTGTTTTTCACAAGCCCTATAGTTTAATCAAATAATGATTAACTGATGGCTAACAACGCATATACAAATTATTTTTATGGTTTGAAAAAAAATTGTTGCCTACTGCAGTTTCTTCACAAATATACTCAAAAGCATCTTACTTTTTATCCATGCAGGTTTTGGTGTGTAACAAGAACATGCACAAAATCTCCCCCTGAATATGTTAGTGCAGCTGTATCATTCAAAGGACTCCCAGTCCACATGCAATTGTATCAAAGATTTTTAGGTCTGAATTATTGAGAAATAATATTTTGTTTCTCCAAGGGACATTTAAGTTTGCATAAACTACAATGGTGTGCAAATCTAATGTTATTCCCTCATCAAAGTGATTAATTTCTTCCAATGTATGTGAATTTTATTGACATTCAGGGTCTTGTGTGCAACAAAGTAACTTTAAAATCAAGACCTGCTTATAAGCGCCCAAATCAGTTGAGCATTAAACAATGTGCACACCAGAAAAAGGTTACCAACCAAAACACTGTGTCATGTTTACACTTTGTGTCTGGTTACCCACTTATTTTTTCCATTGTCATTTACATGTAAAGCTTCTTTACAAAAAGTAAACTTTCAGTTGCTTATCAAAAATTAGGCTGGGAACCAGTCACAAACAATACTTTGTACAATTTATTTTGGTTGGTAACTTACCTCTCCTAATTATGGAATTTGTGGTTGGTACTCAGCAACTTTGTGTACTTACAAGCAGCTTTATGAAATCGGTCCCAGCAGCCATAGAAAAACAACCAGCAAGAACGCTGCGCTTGGTCTTCATCTGTATCTACTGTTTATGACCTCTGTCTTAGCAATGGACAACAAATTCCAATACAATGTGACAGTGGCATATGGCAAACCATGGAGGAAAGATGCAGACAAGCTACACCAGATTAACTGATGGGAAATTTGCCACACAGCCCACAAAATAGCTGCGCACATGAATTTCCTCAATGAGAACCTTGCACAAATACTGACGTACTCAGCATTTTCCGGGTTCAATTTCTGTGGTCCTAGCACTATCTACTTGCACCTTTACAACCAATGCTGGATCATTGGCAGATTTGAGAAGTTACTTCAAATTTTGTTTTTCTAATCAATGTATGCTAAAAACTTAAGTATTAATTGTGACTGAAATAATCAGATGGTCTTGCATTAATAAATTATGTGAAAGTAAACCATTGAATTGTTTTATCCTGTCTTTTTTATTTATTTTTTTGTAAAGGTTGTATAGCATGCAGAATTAGGTTCTGTTAACAATGAAGATTTGTATAGTGTTCTGTTTGTGGTAACACCATGTTTTTATCTCATCATCATCATCATCATCAAATTGAGCGAACTCAGGCACTGCTGACAACGGCTCTCCACTGGTCTCTTCGCTCCATGATTGCTGGTAGGTCACGACAGTCGATGCCAGAGTCGCGCTCCAGGGTGTCAACGAATATTGCTGCAGGACGCAATCTTGACCTTCTACCATGTTGAGGATCCCACAGCAGAACGTGTTGTGCCATTTCCTGTTTGCTTCTCCAGCAGTGCCCACTGAATCTGTTTTTATCTACTTTGAGTATTACGTCTGAGGAGAACTATAATCCTAGTCTGTTCTGAAAGAACTCATCCAGCTAATTTTTATGTACTGCCTTGGAGTAGATGATTGGGTCAAGGAAAAATGATAAATGAATTTCAAAATCATTTGTAATGGGTGTAGTAAGGTGTGCTCATGGTTGGAGCCATTGTTGTTTTTACACATGTGTGAATTTTGCGTTCGATATTGGTGATAGGTCTTTTTCTGTAGCAGCTTCGAGACTCTGGAATCATCTTTCTTCTGAACACAAATCTTGTAACTAGATTTAAGTTGCTACTTAAAACTCATCTTATGTCACAAGTCTTCATTGAGGATGTTCATTTGTAACTGCTTGTTTGTTATTGTTTGCATTCTTGTTTGTTTGTTTGTTTTTTCTCCGCGCCTTGAGCACCCAGCAGGGTGGATAGGTGTGCACTATAAATCTTTATTATTATTTTTTTGTAAACAAGAGGTCTACTTAGTGATTGAAAGTCAAGTCACTGTAAGGTGGGCAATGACTCATCATTAACTGTGGTGACTTGAATTTGAAACTTGTGTGCCTGGGAGTCAATTGCAAAACTATTTCTCTTGTTCAACTTAACTTCAGCCTTGATTTTGCCGTATATGTATCAACTTATGTGGAGTTAAATTTGGCTGCATGGATAAGAAGTAAGTGTTAACTGCTTGGCACATTGCAAACAAAAATTATAAGCAGAAAAACAGGCACAGTGCTTACGTATGGCTTTACACAGCACTTGCTATTTAAGGTAAGAATCAACATTTTCTATCAGAAGTGACTCATGCTACGTCCTTGGAAAACTCAAGTTTTTATTTAAAACAAATAACATCACTGGGCTGCCCTGTTATGGTAAATTTATGGTCACAAGCTACCTAAAGCACGGATGCTGTCAAAATGTATGATCTCATTCCCATATGCTTCTAATTACACCTTGAGATCAACCTGGGCCAGGAGTTGTTTCCGTGGCGAGTTGACGGTAATCGCAATTTATGAAAGCATCGACTATTGGAAACTTGTCCACTTTAACTCCATGAGGAAGAGATTTTCGGATTGTGGTGTTAAGGAGGGGTGAGGTGAGAGTTGAGAGGGGGTAGGGTTGTGAGTGGGATTTGAGGCATGACCAAGATGACAGATTGTCTCTGGAGCTTGACTGCCTCACAGGATCTTTACATGTTTCAACGACATTCTCCACAAAACAATGGCAAACACTGCTTGTTCATTTTTTCTCCATCTTGCCTAGGAGTAATTTATTCACACTCCCTTCCACCGGATACACACTGATGATATGAGAATGTCAACTGCTTCATCATCTTACTATTAGTTACTTTTGTCCATGACATACAAAGATACACGGGATTGCTTTTGTTGTAGGGGGCAGGGGTCAGCTCAGACATTGGCCCTTTCCGAAACCACGGCTTGGGCTTGGGTTCCCGGCTTGGGTTCCGTCGGTTTGTGTGAAGCCCCGTAAGGAAAGTGCATGTTTTCTAAATAACTGATGGAGCCCAAGCCCAAGTCGTGGTTTCAAAAAGGCCCCCTAGTGTTCTTTTAGTTAAAGGGAAAGCACATCTTTGATTTTTTATAATAAATCAAATGTCATCCTCTAGTTTTCAATGAACACACAATACAACCAACCTGTGAAATTCATCAATTTTTTTTACATCAGGCTTATTTTGATTGCGGCAATCAAAATAAGCAACAATGGTTTTGGAGGCGGAGGATGGGGGGGGGGGAGGGGCAGATAAGAAAGAGTCCATGTACTTATGAACTGCTGGATGTTCAGCCTAACCTCAAATTATCTGGGAATTATGAAGAATGTGCACGTGTAGATCAGAACATGAGCAGTATGACTAATTCTCTCCCAGGATAGGGCAGTGCTGCATGTGTTACCGTTCACAGGGACCGTTCGCCATTGTCACCTTAAACTATCCCAATTGAGTGATACATATACCCTGATTGGAGTGCTCTTCTCCCTATGAGGGTATCAATGGTCTCCAGTCGGGGGGAAACCCTTGGGTGAACCCAATACCTTTTCCAAATGCTACAACTGTCACTGTATATAACTTACTGATGTTTTGTTTACTGATGTTATCAACATCATGATCATACAGGGACGATCGATAATGACCATAATCGATACTATAGACTTTACATTGTTGCAATGTGAGCCGCTGAGCCAGTAGTTGCAGGATGGTCACAAAGTTGAGTCTGAATCCCACTCACGATCAAGTCACCGAGGGGAAGTCTGAGATAAAGAAACCAGTCATTGTGTTCAGTTGTTTGACTTCTCACTCTGATTCAAGAATCAACTGTTTCATTTAAACAGAATTAAAATGTGTGTTCAATAAGGCTGTATGCCTTATAAAAGAAATATATTTAAAAAGAAATATTATAAAAGAAATATATTTTGTACTGTATTAGAGCAGTGAAGCATACATGTAACACATCCATCTGTCGTATGTAACAAATCTTTATCCAGAGGATCTCCAGTTAAAACATTGTGATTTTAACTGTAAAAAAAAAACGTTTTATGAATTTGAACCTCGCAAGTTAACTGAGACCTCAATGTCAAGTCCGAGCGAGTCACGAAGGAGTCCAACTGTCTGCCCCTGGTCAGCACCAGTCTCAATAATGTGAAAAACAGCTATAGCTTCTTGTTAGCAGGGAATCCATTTGTACTATATAAGCAAGGTATTTCTTTGATTATAGCATGTATAATATGCACGTCTATGTGCTCATCACCTTCATGACTTTCAGCCCAGTTGCTTATAAAGAAAATCTTAAGTAGGATTTGAAATTTTACTTGCATGGTGGAAGTACTATCTTGTAGTGTTTGTGGTAACATCATTTTCTCATGAGCTCTGATGGTTCAGAAAAGAACCGGTGGTGTGATGCTGTGATTACTTACTCCTGAAGACAATTAGAGCAAACTGATCGAAACATTGAATTGTTACACCACTGGTTCTTTTCAGAACTAGACCACAACTCATAAAAGAGATGTATGTATATGGTGTTACCGCAAACCTCACCAGAAAGAAAATCTTATCACTGAAATTCCAAATGGCCCTTCAACAAAGGAAACTATGACTAGTAAACTAGCAAAATTTGCGGGTACAACTGAATCTCTTTTCTCCAGAAGACGAGCAGAGTATACTGTTCGAAACGTCGAGACCACACTGGCTCTTTTCAGAGCCACCACTCCTCCCAAAAGAGATTTATACATGGTTGTACCCGCAAATTTTACTGGTTTACTAGTTATAGTTTCCTTTTATCCTTCACACCATGCAAAGCTTCAAACATTACTGGCCCTTCAACAGTTCAAAGGTAAGAACTACAAAAGAGGTTAAAAGAGATGACTGTTTCACAGTTAAGGATTTCTGCTGTGGTATGCAGTTGTTTCCAGGATTGACATTTGACCTTTAATTGCATAAGTTGGTCTCAATTTCTCCGCCGATTTTGAGTCGTTAATCATGGTGGCAAAACAAACTACAAAACCAACAAGTTATTTGCGATTATATGATTCACCCACTAATTGTAATATTGTTCACAGATGCTCATTACCAAAAATACAGCATCACATGGATACATGTATGGTAACATGGATGGTTTATTTTTTCTGTCGTTTCGTGATACTAACAGTTAACATCCTGAGAAATGTATCCGCCTGCAAAAGTGCTACCTTTGAGAAGATCACATTATAATCTGATATTATGGCGTGTGGTTGTAGCCAAGCAGTCTGATGCATTGAACTTTAGCTGTGGTGGCAGTGAGTCATCGGAGTTGTGGGTTCGAATCCCGGTCATGGCACTCGTGTCCTTGAGCAAGCCACTTAACTATAATTGACTCTCATCACCCAGTAGGGCACCTGGGGTCCAGATTGTTGATGTGATTTACTAGTTAGCCCATTTGGTTGCCGGTGCTGCATATACTCTGCTAAGGAGTAGATGGTTTCAGGAATGCAATAAGGGCCTGATGAACAGGGGTTGTAAGGCACTTTTGTGGGGCCCACTTTGCTGAAAAGCGCATAATTTAGTCATAGTAATAGTAGCAGTGCTCCATAAACATGTATTACAGTTTTGAGCATCAATCCTGACCGACCTTGTAGATAGTATAAAATTGTTCTGTCTGTGTCCATCCTTGGCCTTGTGTACTGTGATCAGACTTTCACAGGTCACTTTTATGAGTATGCAGGATGAAATGTAGAGGCTTTGAATGTACTCAATGTTGTTTTCTACCATCCCTTTTTAGGTAATCCACCCCATCCCTTGCACCACCCTATCTAGGTTCATTTATATGTCACCTTGATTTTAGCATAAAAATGATAAAAAGTCTGTAATTACCAGAATACTAGTGGTGTTCCTTATGTCCAATTGATAATTATATTAAGTACCATTTGTTTGTTTTTGATTTTTTTTTTTTTGGGGGGGGGTGAGGTTTTAATTTTTCTGTAATGGCAAACAGCAGTACATGTTTCTCCTGAGAATACAATATATTGACTGATAATAAAAATACTTTTCTCTCGTTTCAATCTGAAAGCTCCCTTTTTACTGTGAAGTTTATATGAAATACTGTAAAAGTTGAGAGAACAGCTTTTGAAGACCAACAAAAATTCAATGTTTGCTTATTTGTGATTGCATCAATCTAAAGAAGCATATGTGTTGTGAACAAAATCCCAACAAACCATGAATCATTTTCAGTGTTTCCTCTACAACATGACTACCTAGTTATATGAAACTTTTGGTTGGTTGTTCATTTAATCTTGTGAGAACTAGAGGATGCAATAATGAATTAACTCTTCCATAAACTGGTGTCAGACTTTCCCTGTAAATCTTCATTTTCAAAAAATATAATTGAAGCTTTACCCCTGCTCTCACCTGTTCTTTCTCCCTGCTCTAAGACTTTCGTTTAAAGCTGGAGCCACCATTGACACTAAGCAGATAACTTCTGCACACAGTTGTGTGGTTTGAAATGACAATATTCTGAATATGATACCAACATAAAAAAATGATAATTGTCTTTTTAACTCTACCTGAGGCCAGTTTACCAAGCCGCCTTACAGATCTGACAGCAAAAACAAAAGGAAAAAGGTTTTAGGTTCGTTTTTTTTTCATAGATTGTCCCTGGACTACCTTTAGATCTCCAGCACTTCCTGTGAAAATTTGTCCTTATTTTTCTTCTGGGGTTGATACTGGGTGACTCAACAGTCACCACAGGCCCCAAAATATGTTAAATTTTGTTGAAATATTGTTGCGGAAAAGTGAAACATGCAAAATTTGCAGACTCACGATTCCTCAAAGCCTTAGCTGCAAGGATTATGCTTTCATGGTCTTGGTCAAGGTTATCTCATTGTTATTTTTGATATGATACTTCTTGCTGCGATATTGGAAGCCTCTTTACTTGGCCCAAATTGGGATTGGAGTAAATTTGCATGTAAAAGCTCAGGTCAGTGAGTGAAATTTCTCCAATTTATTGAATGAAACCATTTGTCAAGAGGGAGTTTGCTTTTGGTTTTGGTGTCGGTTTTTCCTATATGAATCTGTGGTTTTTGTTGATAACAAGAGATGTATGCAAACTGTAATGAGAGGGGGAAATAGGCGCTGTTCAATGTCTTCACCAAGATTTGCCAAGATAGGGACAAAACTATTTGTTTTAAATGATGTTCAAGAACTCATGCAATGAGTAAACGTCAATGTTATGTCGATTTATGGTTATTTTAACAAATCTTACTCTGGTCATCAGATAAACACTGCTGTAGAGGTACAAACGTATGTTCCACCACCGAATGTTGTCTAAACAATTTATGTTAGCATGGTGACTTGCATTTACACCGAATTAATTTCATTTATAATTTGTAGTGGAAAAGGAAGATGTGCCAAGATTTGTTGGTTTAATACACAACCAAACGCCCACAACTAGCACAGGACAATGCAGGATGTGTAGGTTTGAATATTCAAACAGATGTTAACTTGTACGTTTGAGATTTGATGGGCACAGAGACAGTTGCATCTATCCAGGGTAGTCACAATTACAAAGTGAACACCCCTCCCCATTTCCCCTTTTATACCACCTTGTATTCACACAGATGTTTTCAATTTAATTGAATACATCCTATAATGCTGGTCAAAGTGGAAATATAATTTAACGCCGACAGATGAAGGGAACTGGAACGGTTGTTAAATCTTTGCCGGCATGTGGGAACCCCAAACTGAAAGCCAAGTATTTCTGAATTAATACATCCTCATGAGATCACATTTGAATCTCAAATTCACCGGGAAGGAGTTGGGGGCGATAATTCATAGAGCTGCTAAGCACAAAAGTTTAATGCTTAGCAAATACAGGTTACCAGTCAATGCACTGGTAATGAACACTACTTCTAACGGGTTCCTTCCTAATTTTCAATTAGCAGATGTAATTCAGTATTATTTTATGCTCGCCTGTGCTACAAAAGTGTGCCGAGATTTCACTGCAAGCGACTGTCGAGTCTGCGAGGGAAATTTATCTCCCACTAATCTACACTCTCACCTTTGGGAACATTGTCTAGACATTATGTTAGTGTGTGTGCGTGTGACGTGAAATAAAAACGACTGTTCAGAGCCTGAATGACGCAGGCCGACTGCAAATTACACACTTCCTCCAAAGGAATTGACTATGGTTGCTAGGCAAAAAGACGTAATTTATGAGCAGGGTAAAGTATGTAGCATCAGCCAGGGTGAACATAGTCACTGTTAGGTGACAATTTATGCTGTCATTTGAAAAGGTCAACAGTCTGTTAACCTGGGTGATTTCCTATGGTTTCCTAGTGTAAAGGCATTAAAGGTATGGTTGGGTACCAAACGGAGGGTGGCCTCACCAGCCGATAACCTAGAGCGAGATCTAGTTCTAGACTCATTTTACTTGAACCATGTCTGGAAAGTTGGGATGAAATGATAAAGCTTCCGTTTGACCAACAGCCAATACTATCAACAACATAACATAGTCGCTACTTGCCTAATTACCTGGCCCCAATTTGATTGAGCTGCCAAAGAAGACAGCTGCACTTTACAGTTCTCTGTTAAGCAAAAATGAGCAGGAAACCAGTTGCAATCAGGGCCCAATTTCATGGCTCTGCTTACCGTGGAAATCTGCGCTTACGGCGCCCTGTAAAGCACATAGTTCCATGGGCTGTAAGCGCAGAATTCCACGGTAAGCAGAGCCATGAAACTGGGCCAAGGGCCCATTTTTTTAATGGTGCAGCTTACCACAGAAATCTGCGCTTATGGCGTCCTGAAAAGCACGTGATTCTATGGGCCATAAGTGCAGAATTCTGCGGCAAAGCAGTATCATAAAACTGAGCCCAGTACTTTTGACACAGTTGTTGGTCGGTAGCCACTTTCTGGTAAGCACAGTTGTTTGGTGCTTTGCTAATTGTTGTGCTTAAATAGCTCTTGGCCCAGTAATTTTGACGCAGTTGTTGGTACGCGGTAACCACTTTCTGGTAAGCACAGTTGTTTGGTGCTTTGCTGTTTGTTGTGCTTAAATAGCTCTTGGCCCAGTAATTTTGACACAGTTCTTGGTCCGCGGAAACCACTTTCTGGTAAGCACAGTTGTTTGGTGCTTTGCTAATTTTTGTGCTTAAACAGCACTTGGCCCAGTACTTTAGACACAGCTGTTGGCCGGTAACCGTTTTCTGGTAAGCACAATTGTTTGGTACTTCGCTAATTTTAGTGCTTAAGCAGCTCTGTGAAACTGTTCCCAGTTCGGAACGACAACTCATGTTTACACTTGAAGAGTATTTCCTGAGAAACTCCCTGGGAAAATTTACTTTGCCTTTTGGCACTTGACTTGCTAGAGTAGACACGAGAGATTCCTAGGAAGTATCCTTTCCCTGAAAATGACGCTCGTTAGGCATCGAAAGTATATATTAACAAATACATGTAAAACAATTATACTATTGCTATTTTGTAATACTTTTTTTCTGTGCATAGAGCCCATATACAAGTAATAGACATGACACACCACTAAACAAACTAAACCTCAATTTTTTTCTTCTTTTCTAACAAATTTTACACGCCACATAAATATTGGCAATTTTAATTCAGACAGAACCACTTAAAAAACTACTCATACTTACACTCACATACAATACTCTTACAACGAAAAGGTCATCAAAAAAAAGGGGGGCGGTAAACCAAGAACCATTAGTCACACCAACAATAAATTAAATCATAAAAGTTCGGGGCTGTAAGGATTATTGATTTGATTGATTAAAATACTGACCACTATGTAGAAGACAACTTGTTTATCTTTAATTGGATGGGACAGACTGGAATGGTATTAAAGATGGACACGCACTCTTTGATTACGTCACCGTTATTCTTAGACACCAAACTCCTGAGATGGTTTTAGCATAAAGAATTTATGCACAATGGATTGACAAATAGCCCCCTGCAAAATATCAAACCGTTCTTCTTTCTTCTTCTGATTGTATTTAGCCAAATCATACCTGTACCCTGCCCACCCCACCCCCACCCAAATCCCCAAACCTACCACTAATAATATCCTAAAGATAAGAATGGGTTGCAGTTTGTGCGATTAATCTTGTAATGTTTATAAACAAAATACCACTTTTACTATTGTGGAATAACGCAAATTCATGAGAAGAGGCCACTTTAGAAGTGTTTTGTTACTGCCTTGCAGCCAAAAATCAGGTAAACTATATTGCCTGTAACAAAAGCATACTAGGTCAACCATTGAACCATCTGCATCTCAGACAATTAATTGTTTCAAGTGATTATTACAAAACAAGTTTCACTCCATACTCACAGTATAATGAAACTGCCCACTTTCTCTCATCACCTGACTGTCTCTAATCCCCTAACATTCCATGGTCACCCGACTCTCTCTGGTCACCTGACTTTCTGTAATCGTCTCACACTTTCTGGTCACCTGACTCTCTCTGGTCACCTGACTTTCTCTAATAGACCCAACTCTCGCTGGTTATTTGACTTGCTATAAATGCCTTTCTTCCTCTATTTTTCTGATTCACTCCAGTCATCTGACCTTCTCTTTCAATGTTATACGGTTACCAAACTTTCCTTGATCATCCAAATTCATTTTTCAACAAAGACTATTAGACGGTGGTTTCGTACACTTCTTTCTCTTTTGAAACATTCATATATGCCTTTGGCTTTTTCTGCGACTTTTACTCTGGCTGCTGCGACACAGAGCATGTGTGGGTTCCAGCATTTACTATATGGACAGACATGTATTATGGCAGGCTGAACCAAAAGAACACCAGACTACTTTCTTGTGACAGCTTGAAGTATTTCATTCATCATCAATCACCCATAATATATTTATGCCGGACATGCCAAGGTTGACTCGTCTAAAGAAAAAAAAAAAAAAGAAACAATTGTATTAATCACAAAAACTCTCTATCAGCTTTTCCCAGTTTTCTTACTTTACTAGATTTTCTTTGTTCAACTTGGTTGCTTGTTTTAAGTTAAATTATATGAAATTTTTACTGCTGGTACGTTGCTTTCTTGTAATCAGCCGAATTAATAATAACAATTTTGATATTGTGCCAATTACCTGAATGTATTTAAACAAAGCCCATACACTGAAACTACACACACCCTTCTGAGATCATGTTTTCTCTGTAAAATCGTTGTTTTGTTTTCAAAAACATGGCCGATTTCTTTGATCTTCCCTCTCCAGTAAAGACATCTTTTTCGTGTAAATGATTTTTAAAGGGATCTGTGATTATTTTAGTAATCTTAGAACGTTGGTTCTGAGGCAAAATCTGCAGAGTTACCAATTCATAGTATGACCATTATAATGTCAAGAAGAGCTGGTGGAATTTGTTTTTTCTTTCAACATTTCGACCAGTATACACTGGTTGTCTCACTGCAGACCTTTGTTTTAACCAACTAAACCGTGTGGTGAAAATGTAGCCATTCGTTGCGGCTATCTGTGTATTGTCTCAAGCCGCAGGAAGCTGCTATGATCTGTAATATTGTAAACCCAATTGATACTAACCCCAGCATGCCATGCTCTTTGGTTTTCACATGATGTAAAAACAGCAGGATGGCCTGAAACATGTTGCTGCGACCCTGAGGTAAACAAAATTTAAATAAAAATAAAAATTAACGTATCAGTAGTCTTAACTACCCCCAAAACTATTCATGGTTCTGCCCAGAGATGGTCATTTCTTTTGTTATAAGAAACATGTACGGTAGAGTGGAGAAATTTGGTTTGGTACAGCTCCCGGCCAGTCTAGCCGTAAGGAAGATTGTGACGGCTGTAAACAATTTCTCTTGAGAGCTGTGTCGGCTTTGAAACGCCCAAAATAAAGATACAATCACACTTGAATTGCTTTGTCCTTTGGATGGGCAGTTTAGCCGTAGGTCCTTTGCACTAGGATGGGTAGTGTACGTAAAAGAACCCAGAACACTTTATCGTGAACGAGTAAGGGTTTAAACCCAGTGTTTCTGGTTCAGATAGCAAGCCTCTACAGGTTTCCTCAGGCTTCCGAGCTACAGTGATTAAGTTTGCTTTTGAAGCATCCTTTGTTTCATTACCAGAAATTAATAATAATAAACATAATAATAATAATAATATTCAATCATTCAAAAGAAGAATAAAAATGCAATATTTGATGGAGCATAAGGGCCTGTGTACCTACAGACCAATCCATTTGAGATCATTTGAATAATGTACTAGTGTTTTCCACCATTGCTGAGATGCAAATATGCTCATGTGCAGGCTCAACTCTTGTCACACTGGCACTTAGTATAAAGTTACGTAAAGATCATGGGGTCGAATATGCCTATGTGTAACAAAAGAAATGCTGGGCACACTGTATGGAATAATGTCCACCAAGTAATGGCAACACATAACAGTCGCTGGAATTCATCTGCAGTGAAGGCTTTGATAGCTTTGGAATCTCAAGCTCTTACCTTTGGCAGATCCCAAGTGTCATCCCCGATGATCAGTTTGTAATGTGGGGGGTTAATCTTGGTCTGAAATAATAACAGCTGGTCCTTCTTCTTCAGATCTGCACAGCAAGAAACAATCACAGCGCAATCACAAACTTGCATTGAGCGGAAAAACGGAATTGTGCAAGTAAATTTCACACTTTGATTATCCAGCCCTGGTTCTGGATTTAGGACCAGTCCTTAGCCATAGCTCCCGGCCGAGGATTTGCAATTCACGATACGTGTATTTATCATTTTCTCGATATAGAAACCACACATCCTGATGCTTCAAAGAGAATCTTTGTTCTCTTGGGCTTTGTCAAGTCAAGGTTTCTTTGTGCCAGCTGTACTCTCAAAGAAAAATGATTCCTGCAATTCCAAGAACAAAATCCCATCAGGTTGGACGGGAGGAAAAAATGGAAGAATCCCGATGCAAACTGGTCAAAGAAGATGCTTTGAATGAATGTGCTTTTCTGAAAAACAACTTCTTCATTCTTGGATACTTTTGGTGACAAATTTGTACAATAGCAGGGAGATTGGTTTAAATTTATACCTGGTTTATCAGGAGTCTTCATGAAGTACTGACTGGCAAAGGTTTTGCCATCACAGTACTTGGGATCACTGGGTAGTTGGAAGTCCAAATACGTACACAGCATATGCATCACCATCTGCATCAAAATAAACCATAATTTTTTAAAATAATATCATAAAGCATAGAAGTGAAGTGACCTAGAGGTCTGGTGTACTGTGCAAAAGTTCGTGTGGATGAGTCAAATATCTGTCTCGCAAACTACAAGGATGAAAGAATGTCTTGCTACTAAAATAGATGGCGTACTTTTGTCCGAAGGTTTTGGAGGCCACATGATCCACAAGCGGCTTGTACAATCCATACCATCTGCAAGCGGCTGCCATGTTTGTACAAGTCCAATTCAGCGTAAAAGATCAGTGAAAATTTAAACCCTGAACCAACAATTTAAATTATTCCCGAAGTAAACATACATGTAACATTCCTTGAATCAAACAACATTGCTGTTGAGATTTGAAGGTTTGCATGGTGGAGAGACAATAAGGAGGAGTTTGCAGTGACACCATGTAACAACTCTTTTTGGAGAGGTGGTGACTCTGAGAAGAGCCGTTGGTTTTCTCAACGTTTTGAACGGTATGCTCTGTCTCCTGACGAAGGACAGAGCATACTCCTCCTTATTAACATTGCTGTTTCTCAATATTTCCCCCCAAGATATTTTCACTGGAAAGAGCCCAGTACAAAAATCACTGGCTACTGGCTACGTCTGCGGCATACAGCAATTACAGCACATGTATGTACTCTTTTGAGTTGAATAAACAAAACGTTACCATGCCAGTGGCGTATCCAGGGGGGCAAAGGGGGCACCTACGCCCCCCTCCCCTCCCCCCATGGTACAGCTTGCCCTCTCCCCCAAAATTGCACCCTCTACAAATATCTGTGACCCCCCCCCCCCATTTGCCCCCTGCAAAAAAGATGCTGGCTACACTACTGTACCATGCTGTCATTTGGTAGGTCTTCATCCCATTTCCGTCCCTTGAAGTTTGCTCCTTTGTTCCACCGAAAGTCACTTATACATCCACCAGACGCCAAATCTGCATCAAGATTAAAAAACCAGTGATAAAATTGTTTAGCCGTATGAGTTAAAAATCAAGGAATGTTTCAAGCATCTTTTAAAAAACTTAAGCAGATGAAGGTATTTAGATGATCTGACTTGCAATATTTTCTTCACAAAAACATCTAAGGTGAATGTGTTTTCTGTGTGAAAAACCCAAAAGCAAATCTCATTTTTTTTTAAACTAGTGTTTCAACCAAGAGGGAGGTATTGTTATTTTAGCGGACAACATCAAATTTCTGTGTATGGAATAGGTTGTTTTGTTTTTGTTTATTTGTAGAGGTAGAACATATTAGTACTGCTTATTTTTACAAATATTTCAACATTTAACCGTGGCACAGTTCTCACTGGGATTAGAAAATCTTTAAACTAAGTACTTTTTTTAATTGTCTAACCATGTTCCAATCAACAACAAAAAAGTCACAATAGAAAGGACAGCTGAAATATCCCTGTAAGTCGTGGACTTGCCTCGTATTCTCTGCACAACATACTCCTGATTGGCCGAGACATCCAGGTAGGGCAATACCATTGATAGTGTGGGGACAAGTTGACTCTTTGTGAGGGAAACCTGACGTAGTGATGATATGCTGACTTCTAAAATTATGAATAAAATGGGTTTTTTTTTTAATCAAAGACCAAAAACCATGGTATAAGAAGTTTAGAAAGTTTTAGAAAAGGGAGAAAATAAACTGTGAGGAGTTTGTCCAAAAACAGGTTCAGTTTATTGATTTGTTTAAAAAAATTAATCACAAATTGAAGTGTTCTGTGAATGCCTACCTCCAATCTGCAACTCTGCCCTTCCAAGTTTGGTAAGGGTAATATTCAACTCATCTATAGCTCGCACCAGAGGTACTAAGATCGTCTGAGATACCCACTGTGAAAAGAACAGCCCAGTTAAAACATTCAGGAGTGAATAGAAGCTGTGCTACCTATTGTCCTTACTCCCTACTTGCAATCTAAATAACCACACACACAGAAGTCTCGGCTTTTGGTGTCGAAGTGAGTTTTAAAAAAAAAGCAACACAGATAATTTCTGGAACTTCTTGAGGGCACAAGAACAAGTAAAGTCTTCTTGCTGACCTGTAAAAAAAACCTCATGAGAGTGGGGCATTTTCTGCTTCAGTTAGTATCCATTTTCACTTACTGTGAACCGTATTTCTCTAATCTACTCTATTTTGGCAAACCAGGGGCCGATTTCACAAAGCACTAAGACTCATCCTAAGACGAGTTGTCAGTATTACCATAGTAATTTGTATTGTGACATCACACTTTGCTTAGCAACTGAGAGTGATTCGCAGTTAAGATCAATCTTAACTCATTGTGAAATCGAGCCCAGGACATCTATAGTGCTGGCGAAAAACCAAGATCTTGATCAAACATTGTAGCGGGGGGGGGGGGGGGGGGGGGGTTAATGTGTTTCTTACGGACTATTGCGGGCATCTATGGTATCGTGACCAGACTCTGCTCTAGAATGCAAAAAGGTCTGGGTTCAACTCCCAACGCGGGGTACCAGTGGAGTTTTGGCTAAAGACTTACAAAGCAGCGAGTAGACAGTAATTTACTGTATATATATGCAGACACAGAAAAAATATTGATATGAAATGACCACTGGCCTCACCATGCGAAGATTGGCCGTCCACAGGTCTAGTTGATCCCTCCTTACATCCACCCGTCCCCAGACGGTATCAGCGCCATACGTCGACGGGTAGTCGGGGTCATCATTACGGGACGCAGGTGATTGGGGTGACCGACTAGCCAACTGGTATTGGAACTTGCGGAGAAATGGTGTGTAGTCCGTTACCGAACGGTTGTAGGCCCAGAAGGACGGACTGCCACTAGGGGAAGATTCGTTGCTTCCTGCATCCAATTAGATTAGGTTAGATTAGATTAGATTAGATTAAATTAAACTTGTCCTCCACAAACAAACAAAAAGTACAAATATTGATACAGTTGGAATTAAGGTCACAGCTCCGGCAAAAATCATCACTTATTTCGTAAATAAATCCAAACAATCCCAACCTTCTGATTAAACAGCGCCTTGTGGCCCCATCAAAAACGTCATTTTTACTTTGTTGACGGGATTCATACAAAGAAACCAACCCCTTTCCTCTAACCACGCCCCCACTTGTCTCTCTTTCCATTGTTCATCCCTTGCATCTTCTGACTGCAATCTGCTTCTCTCTTTTCACTTCTTTCTACTTGACTGCTTCTGTTACTCCAGTATACTTGTATGTGTGTGTTGTGTTGTCGTTTAGCCTTTGAGAAAAACACTGCTAGGGTCGAAACATGGGGGCCATTAATAATATTTTGCACCTATACCATAGGTCCTTTTGGTTGGTACTCGGTAGGTAGTTTGTCTCAAATTGACCTTTTTTGTCACACTGTTGCAACTTACCAAGATTGTACTTTCTCTCTTTTTCCTCCACAGATTTCAGATACGAATTGAGAGCAGCTGGATCAGTGATGATTTCATCTGATGTTACTATAAAAAAACAGAGATGAAAATGAAGGTTGCTGTCCAAGGGAATTCAAAGGGAAAGTGAACGGCTTACACCTGCCAAAGTAAGTTAATTGAAGAGAATACATAGTTTTCATAGCATTACAATTTTTGTTGCATTGTGGCCACAAATTTGTTTTGAGCTAAACTTTCAGACTGGTCTTTTTACAATTCCCTCTGTATTCTTTACAAAAGAATTTCTTTTTATTATAAAAATTCAAAATATAGGTGGATCCAGACCCCCCCTTTCAGCATTTACCAGAATTTGTTTTAAATGTGAAACTGTCTAAAAAAACAAAACAAAACAATATAGGCCAAAATTTCTTACATGGAGAGTGTGTTACGGGAGATGACTGGTGCCGAGCTCTGAGGAGCACACTGCTGTTACTGTCCCGTAGGAGTGGAGAGGGTGAGATACCAGACATGGGCGTGTGAGGGCTACTATGCGGCGTCTGTCAAGCAATAATGAAAGATTACATATGAACAATGAATCACAATATCAGAAGAATTGGTAACTGTGTCACACAGTGTTTTCCCCTCGTCTGTTCAAACATGAGAATGTATCAGACCTCACCAGCTATTATCTCAATTTACAGCAGGTGTGAACACCTCGTTTTCAAGTTCTGTACAAAACATACTTTCCAGCAGAATCACAAACAGACGAACCATTCTATTGAGGGAATGCTGCGGCGTGGCGTAGGGGCTTCCCTGTGACACAAACGACGATGAAAACACCGGGGAGACGTGGTTGGACCTCTCACCAACCCCCTGGGGAGTGTTGTAGAAACTCATGGGAGGCGTGCCCAGTGATGGGTTGCAAGAATACAGGTATGTGCTGGAGGGTTGAATGGATGGGCTTCCACTCTTGGCTCCGTAAGAGGCGAGGTTTGCTGGTGCCGAGGACATCCGCGGTCTGAAAGGTGTGGAATTCTTAAAACCTACAGCTGTTGGATAAATGTGTGGAAAGATAAACTTTTTAAGGGACACTTTTTGTCAAATTTGTTCTGTACAAGTAAACATATTAATTTGGTTTTTTTTTTTTTATAAAATATTGATATCTTGAACCCTCTGCGTCTGATCATTCAATATCACCCACTACGACTTTAAATTATAAACTATACCAGCCTGCAACCTGATAACATGTGATGATTTGGTTTATAAAGTAATCAGTTAGTTCTGGTGCAGTTGTACCACCACACACACCCCGTTTAGTTGAATAGTTTTTCAACTTGTTGGAAAATGATACCACTTGTGACTGTGACTGTGACAAAGTTGCTTGACCTCCGTGACATAGTTGCTTGACCTCCGTGACATAGTTGCTTGACCTTACCATTTTCATTTACTCCCAAGAGATCTCTCTCCTTTGGGGATAGTTGGATCGGCTGATGAGTCCACTGTATTATGGGAATGGCGTACCTAGCCAGGTCAATCAGAGTGTTAATACTGAACAACACAGCCAGAAAGAAGGCTGGGTACCACACCCACTCGGGTTGGAGGTTGAAGAAGTCAGCAATCGAGTGAAAAGTTCTGCAAGAAAAAAAAGCACGAACAAACAAATCCAACCATTGAGTTTACAGGAACAACACATCAACTGACTTTGGGTCGAACTCTTTCATTTATATCCTCTAGAACATCACACAAGCAACCTGTGAACTGCCATCAACTTAGGTGATAATATTTTCAATAATAAAGGATTAATGTTTTGTCAGCGATTTTGAACAAATTTTTGTGGCTATCAAAATAAGAAACCAATTATTGGGGCACAAGTTTTGTAAAAAAACTAAAAACTGTCTCCTACATTCACACTCAAATTAATCTCACTTTCACTTACATTTCTATAAAGCAAAGCAGAGCTAGAATGAGGTTAACTAATCCCCAGGAGAGAGCTAGCCGTGACTCCTTACTAGCACTCTGCCTCTCCAAGGCCTTCTCAGTGACCGGGGTGGTGGCATGCCCGAGTCTGTTCCTCATGACGAAACCAAAATGCGACAACAGTGAGCAGGACTTATTCAGGAAGGACTGTTTTGACCACTGATCTGAAATGAGAGTTAAGTATGGTGATGGGTGTCAGTCAATCGTGCTGGCAGACCATCCATTAATAAGGTGTTTTTGCAGTGGCATGGCATAACCAGACGTTTTTATTCGGGGAGGAGGGCAAGCGGGGTCATAATTTGTTTATATTTAATGTATCAAGACCATTCATTTGTGCATTTTTTCAATCTCGTTTGGGGGGGAGCAGCGGGGGGAAAGGGCTCTCCCCCACCCCTCTTGTTCTGACACTTTGTTTTGTAATGATAAATAAAGTTTTCTTCACTGGGGTAACCATAACGCAAGTTGCAAGATCATTCAAGGGCGAGTTTGTTGGTGATGAACGGCTGATAATGATAATTGACGAGTCCCCAACGTAGCAAATGAAATAAAGTGAACACAATTTACAGTTACACTCAATTTTTACACACTATGGAGCATGAACTGGGCCTATATTTATAGTATTAGTAAATGATGTTGCAATGAATAAGGATAAAAAATCCCACATGAATAAAAAAGTCATGAAAGTGTTGATTCTACTGTGGATGGTTTTACAAACTGACAAATCAACAAACTTTATGAATTACAGTCATTAAAATCATCAGACAGCAATCATCATTCATTATTTATCCATAACTGTTCTGTCCGGTCCAAATGACCGGCGCTGTTACGTTACCACCAAAAAATTAAAAAAGTAACGGAAGTCTCAGACTCAGGAATATCCAATCAGCCAATTTTTTTTTATGAAAACAACACAAATTAAAATTTAAAATGTCATCAAATATGATTTCTTACTCTGATCGATGTTTCAAGGAAGTTCGAATAAATAAAGAAGCGCTATCAAATCAATTAACATGAGAAAAACTACAAACTCAACAGAAAAACTAAGACAACGGAACACGTCTATCATCCCGCCGTATCATCAGTGACACAACCCCATGTACACATGTGTATTGCATTGTGAAAACGTCCTTTACCGAACTTTTCAATTTTTAGCAATGGTGTATAGCGCCACCAAGCGGCGATGTTTGCTCAGACCCCATCCGACTTTCCAGCATGATTCACAGAGGCGGAGGAAAAGACGCCGACAGGGACACCCCAGCCAGTTTTGTGATTGTTCTTTTATTCTTTTTTTTTTTTCTTGAGCTGTCCGCATTCCAGATAACTTTTTCTTTAAGGCATCGCTTTTCTATGACTCCAACCACAATCATCTTCCATTTCCTTCGTTCATCCTACATCTAAAAGGACAGGTACACGGACAGTTCTTACAAGAACAAAAAACTGAAGCTACTTCATAACCATGTCAACTGTCCCATCTATCTGCCGATACTGTTGAACAACCTTTTCAGTAAATTATAGCAATCGGTGTTGTTTTCCTGCAGGTAAAAGCGGTTACTTGCACTTTATGGTGTCGTTTTTCCAGTTCCAATGATCATCTTGTGCAATTCGCCATCCCGACTGTTCTGCATGAGTTCTGATCCTTTTTGGTCGCCTTAATATTCCTTAAAAGCCACCAAAAGTCCCATGTGAAAATCACAAAGTGTTTCCATGGGACATCTGAAGACGGTGAGCCTCTTGTTTGACTTTCTTAACCAAGTGGTGAAGTTCGGGCAAATGTTTACAGCCAACCAATAAGGAGGCGATGGAGACTCAGCACTGGTTTGTTCCATGAAATACTGAGACGCTTTGATTGTCAACAATCCAGAATAAAAATTGAGTAACATCAGACACACTTTTACATCAGTGCTCATCCACTGATGATTTGTTAACATTTTTCGCCTAAGCTGAATTGCCACGGACAATGCCACAGTTGTTGCCAGAACTAACGGCAATACATGGTTGGGACAATATACAAACAAAATAATAATTGTAACGATTGCGGGTAGCTTTAATATAACTAGAATAACTAAGCCGTCATGTTGAATAATCGAGCGGAGTAAAGAATTTGATGTTTTCTTGACTTAGCTAGGCCGTTAACCCTATGGGACAGACAAGATTAATACTGACATGACTCAGTCATGTTTAGGGGTTTCTTGTCCTAACAAGGAAATTCGGTGTACTTTTATTCAGTGAAACTCAGTCTATTAACAATAGCGCCCTCTCTTGAATCGTAATCCATTAGAGGCTACATTAATCTATGCTAACACGAGAAAGCCTGTCTTCCCAGTTTGTTTTTGTAAAGTATATTTTTTTCAAAAGTTATAGGCTACATTAATCTACAAGGCTAACTCACGAAAGCCTATCTTCTCAGTTGTTTTTGTGAAGTATAATTTTTTCACAAGTTCATTTTATGTTGTTCATTTTTTCGAAAACTCGCTTTTATGATCAAGTTTATTTTTTTCGAAAGTTCCTTTTTGTGAAGTATGTTTTTTTCAAAGTTTGCTTTGGTCAAGTATATTTTTTAAAGTTCGTTTTTATGAATTTGAGCTATTACGACATTTACTCCCCTATATAATTCATGCCATTATACGATTCAACTTGCCATAATATGAATCTCATAGGACACCGGGAGAGTCTTACTTGTCTCTACAGCCATCCTGTAGAACAACAAATTCTATAGGAATCCTATGTGGGTATCCTCAGGACACACTATTGACCTATAAGAATCTTATAAAATTGATTAGAGAGCTTATACATGTCCCATAATTATGATTCATCCCATATGAATCCTATGGAATCCAATCCTATATAATAGGCTGCTTTTGTAGGAGTTTTTGTATGGGAGGCCTTTCATTGATGTTTTGTGGATTAGTTGTATCACAGTGATGTAAAATACGTTATTTTTGTACTTGGAGTGGTTTTAAAGTGCAGTGAGAAGACGTGTTTTTCGTGTGAATTCAGAGTTAGACAAGCTCTGTGTCGATTCCTCTGTCTGCCAACAACAAAAAATACCAGTAGTATAACTGCACTGAAACTAGTTAAAACGATGTCATATTTTGCGAGAAGGACTGGAATCAAGTTTACTAATTCAGCCTAGCAACAAGAAACGCCATGTGAACCAAACATATTCTTCCACACAGGAACATTTCGGAACTAGCTTTTTGGTGATGTTAACGTTTTAATTCAATTATACGTATGGAAAATGGATTTCTTCAAAGTATAAATTCAATACTGTTACAGTTAAATAAATGTCAGTTTATGTACTGTTAATTAATGGTTAAAAAGATTGAACAAAGAGTTAACGTTTGGAACTATTTATTCAAGCGGTGTTATACTCAATAATGCAAAGTGATGCGAAATTGGCATCAACACGCAACATGGCCGCCTCCATAAGCCTGTCAACGGTGACCGTTTAGCTTTAGGTGAGTGCTGTGTCGAGTTACCATCAACTTAGTTTATTAATTTCCCATTGCGCCCATGTCACCGTGAATCGTAGCCTTTGATGAAGGTAAGACAAATTAATTATCAACAATTGGAATCATATGTGAGTTAACAAGGACAAGCTTTTAAAGTTTATCTTCACACTACAGTCGGAGAAGGCACTGTGTTTACGTGTGTGAACATAGAGCTGTTTATATACAGCTCTATGTGTGTGAAGCCACATTAGACTTAGAGCAAGGAACAAATTCCTTGCTCTATCATTATCAAAAAGTCTATGGTGAAGTATAGCCACCATAGCCCCATACATTGTGCCAATACGCTGGCCTACCTCCGCTTCTTGGCCCAACGAACCATGTTCTCCAAAACCAGACATCAACTTTCGAATCGAGACTTACTTTTTTGGCAAATTTATCCCCCAATGACCGGTCGGTCATTGCTGTCAGAGACAGGGTCTGGAGAAGGTTTACGCTGGACCCGCCATCCCCCCCCCCCCCCCCCCCCCCCCCCCGCCCGTGCGATAACTCCTAGCTAGGGCTAGACTTTTGCTGGAATTTTATGACAAATCTCCGTGCTGACTGTATACATGTATAAGACCATGTCAACGAGATTTGTCATAAATGTCCACAGTTTTGAAATGGCAGTAATTAATTGCCAGCACTGGCTTTCTTTTTTAGTTTTATTTAGGATATTGAGTTAGTAAGCGTGCCGATAGGCATTTTATTGTTTGGCCATTGACTGTAGAATGTCGGTCATTTTGTACCCAAGTTGTTTCATACCCAGGGTTTAGAGAACAGCGCACAATGATTGCCTTGGAGAAAGGCTAGCATGCTACACACCGTGAAGTAGTTTCGCGACTGCGATTCCTAAATTTTAGCCTACTTTGACGGCATTTCCGTTGGAGAACTTTTCAGATTATACTCTCTCTCTGGTAATGTTTGTTTCTTAATCTGTTAACAAAATCTAGTCCCGCGACTGCCAGAGCAAAAAACTCATTTTCTGGAGGCTTTTTAAGATTCAGCTGACCACCTGCTGCTGGCAGGGGGTTTGCATGACTGGCTTAATCTCCTTTGTGCAATATAATGACTGGGTACAAAACGACTTTGGTACGAAGCAACTTAGGTATGAAACGACTTGGGTACGAAACGACTTGCCTCGATTCTGTATGGTCCTGCTTTTTAAAAATCGGTCTCATTATTGTCACCATTACAAATGCTAAGTTTACATATGCACATGCCCCGACCTGCTTATATTTTAGCCAACTGAGAGGACCAATTCTATTTCACGTACGGGTGCCGTGGTACTAGACCGACTCCTCATCAGATCAAAAACGTTTTTTTTCCCTCCAAATTGAAGTGGCTTTATAATGCATTGACCGTCACGCCCCTTGGGTCTCAGGAATGTGACCAAGAGCTATGAATGATTATCACAGCTACATTTGTACCTCCGCCTAGACTCTAACCTCTTACCTCCAACTTTTACCAATAGGCCCTACTGCAACAGTTTTATCATGTGAAGGTAGAAACAGTCCTGTTGAGGCTTAGTTAGGAATCAAGATAACTTCAAACAGCTTCATAAAGAGATTCAGGCTGATTGCTTCATTCTTGAAAGGGCAAGGGCACTGAGGCATTTTCATCTTGATTTCATCTATGAGGAAATTGTAAATTTCTATTGGGACATTTCAAGGGCACCAAGGCAATGACCATGGACAACGGAGGCAATTTGCCTTGGTTGCCTTCATGAAGTAACAGGCCTGGAGATTTTTTGTTTGTTAGTTTTTATTTTTTGCAAACCTTTTTGGTATTAAGACATAGCCCTAAGTAGGAAGGCAGAACATCTAATAGCAGAGGCAAATTAAACGAAGAATTGTTATAATATGGCGTCACATTTGGACCCCAGCAGAGTCGCTTTCAAAGGCTAAATGACAACATTACACACACAAGGTGTAACAGAAGCAGTCAAGTAGAAAGAAGTGAAAAGAGAGAAGCAGAAAGCAGTCAGGAGAAGCAAGGGATGAACAATGAAAAAGGAGATAAGGGGTTGGGGGGGGGCAGAGGAAAGGCGAAAACTAAACGAAATACATTTGCACATTCATTTACATTGAATCTATTTAGCAGTATACCGATCCATTAAGCCTGCCCACTGCGCATGCACAGCATATGCATTAATGAGTTTGTCAGACTTTTGGTTGTGCAGTGGTCTGCAGTTGTTCAATACAGCAAGGGCTGGGCTTAAATGGATCAGTCTTATTCAGCCACATCTTGGCTTCAGTTCGTGATTGTACAAAATACATGGTCGTTTACTATTACATCTGCTTGACAGCCTTTGCAAAGTAATGTTAAATGTAAACAAAAATTTTACAAATTTAACTGTTTCAATTCAGACTAAAGTAGCTGATGTGATGGAGTGAAGTTGAGTATGGAGATTGATACTACAGCGGAGAACGCCTCGGATGTAACGTCCACAGACAGAATGGCTGAAAACTCAGAACCACAGGAAGGTAGCATAAGACAAGAGGATGGTGAGGCTGATGAAGCAATAAGTGATGGTACCTCCCGAAACCCAAATGAAGAAGCAAACGATGAGGGCGCATCAACTGCTCATACCAAGATTGCAGGGAATATTGAGGAGACAAATGAATCAGAATCAATAACTGATCAGGTGAGAGAATCGTTTAGATTTTTTTTCTCGCAGAAGATATCAATTTTGGGGTGAACAAAGAAAACATTTTCTTAAATGGGATTTGAACCTGCGACCCCCGGGTTTACGTGCCAGTGCTGTTACAATGGAGCTACCTAGCCTTATCTTGGCGGTCTCCCTTTTTGTCAATATCTATATGGGGGAGGGGTAATCATCAGAGGTCATAAAACTTTGTAGTGCTGATAGCCAGGGCCCAATTTCATAAAGTCTGTAAGCAAACGTTTTCTGCTTACAGGGCGGCCATTAGCAGAATTTCTATTTCATAAATATTGCTAAATGTAAGCAAGGCTGTAGTAAGCACACAAATTTGCTTGACCCTCATACAATTTTTTTGAATTGCAGAAAAAAATTATAAATCAGGCTTGAAATGCTGTGATAAAGTTGTTGTAAATTTTGGCATCTTGGTCTTTCAGATGAATGAAGAAACGGGTGAACATGCAGAGGTCTCTGTAACCGTGGATGACATGGGCTCAGAGAGGAAAGGATCTGGGAAGAGCAAGAGATCCAGGAAGAAGAGGGCAAAAGATGCTGTCCATAAGGTGACCATGACAGTCACCATTGCCAAAGCTATCCCCACAGGTAAAAACCAATACACAGTTCTTAAAGAGGGCTTTATCACACCTGATTGGCATCTCAAAGCGCTCAGTGGATTTTCCTGCAAGGTATGCAGAGTTACGTTTTCAAGTATGAGACCTGTTCCTTTACATAGCACACATTAACAAGGTGCTGTGGTGCAATCTGCAGCCGGTCAAACCAGGAACACCAGGGCAAACCCCTTCTCTTTGCGATAAGTGCACTTGGTTCTTTTACGTGCATTACACAACACATGGGACCTACGGCTTTACGTCCCATCCAAAGGACGCAGCAGTAATGGTTAGCTGTCTTACCTAAGGACACGAGTGTCACGACCATGATCAGAAACACCAGAGCTTGAGTCCGGTGTTCTTATCCGCTCGGCCACAACACGCTGATGACAACCTTCTTCACAATCGACATGAAAGCGCTGTATTTGTTCTTTTAATTTATTATCTTTATTTTTTATTTATTTATGGTGATAAAGCAAAGTGACCCTTAAGCAAACAATTTGTGGTAATTGGAGCTATGAAATAGGTCCTTGTTACACTTTTAAGGCACCCTGTAAAAGCATGTAATTTCATGGGTCGTAAGTGCAGAATTCTTTGGTAAGCAGTGCCATGAAATAAATCCCTGTAGGCCTGAAAATACCTGTGTAGAAAAGACGAAGGAATGTTCAGGTTCAGAAGGGGGTAAGAATATCCTATAATAGTGGAAACCCATGTAATCGGGTTGGGACCAAAAACCTGCACTTGGGTAATCCCTAGTTATACGGTAGTTTCAGCTTGTATGGTTTCTGACTGGCACCCTCGAACAAAGATATTGAAAAATAAGGCCACCACCAACATTAGGGCTGGATAGCTCAGTTGGTAGAGCGTCGGCACATTAATTTGGAGATCTCGGGTTCAAATCCCGCTGTAGTAGTCGGATTTTCTTTGTTCATCCAAAAATTGAATTAAACTTATCCAGTCAGTTTCCCTTGTAATTAATTACTAGAAAATTTATTAAAACTTTCTTTTTTTGACAGCTGAAGAGGATGTCCCTAAACTGGATGATCTGATGCGAAAGAAGAAACGCATCGTAGAAGCGCCCAAAGCACAGAACTATTACCATTGCCAGTACTACCTCTTGCCCGATGATACAGAGTCTATCAAAACGGACGTGGTGACCTTTGGCATGGCTGCTAAGATCTACACAGAACACGATTCCAAGGTGCTGAAAACATGGCAGGAGAAGAATCAGACATGGATCGCTTGGTCCCACAGGTAAAGATCGGTCATGTTCCCTGTATGTGATAGCAAGTATATGTGCTGGTTCTCATCATTACCAGAAAGGGCCAGACTTTTTGTTTCTCCCCATCCACCAATTCTTCAAAATGCTGTTAAAAGAACCTGGAACTTAGAGAGTGTTTCATCATTCATTTTTTATTGGAAATTGAAGAAAACATCGTCAGCAAACGAAAGATAATATATTAAGATCATTTCATATTATATAATGAGCATGTTATGGCCAAGCGGGCCAGCACTGCGGATTAATGTTTTGGTTGCTAAGTCATCAGGGTGTGGGTTCAAATCCTGGTCTTGTGAGAGCAGAGATGGTTTTTGTGATTAATTGAGCTTGATGTGCTACATTCATGACTCAGGGCACTATTGTTGTTATAGTATTATTATTGACTCTTGTATGTATCAGGTTTAACCTTTATGTCAACAAAAAGTTGATAAAATTCAACAGGTACTACCAAATATGGACATAACTTTTTTTTCAATGGGTCAAAAAAGCCTCACCCCTGGTATACCTCACAAGTCTGTAGACTTTCATTGGCCAGACCCTAACCACTGCAGAGTAAGGAGTGTTGAAAGTCAGCAGCCACCTGTCCGTACAGTAATTGATTGACCCCTGTGCTAAGGATCCTTGGCACAAGGCAGTATGCAATTTGTGAAAACAACTTTGCCGCACACTGTCGTAAATAACACAAGTCTAAGTCATGACTGGCACTCCAATTCACCCACATGGTCATTTATAATAGCTCTGGGCTTGCAGGGGGGTTATTATTAACCTAAAAGACAGGGTGTTTAAAAAAATCAGCATGTGGTTAAACGGTGTAAATTTTTCAGCGGGGTGGCTCCCCGGGTTTTAATATGCTATCACAATCATGTTACTCTGCACATAGGTAGCATGACAGTTAAAAGCCTTTTTATATATATATTTTTTGGGATAATTAGGGTATTTTATGCTTGAAGAATAAATTCGAATGAATAGACTATTTATTGTTCTTTTGATTTCTTCAGTCATACATTAAAGGTGACAAAGGAGCTTCTGTTGAAACTCTTCAACCACACCCTGGAGCTTCGCATTTGGGACTCCAAAGATAAGGTCTCCTCCCGCGCTCGGTTTGACCGCCCCAAAGCCTTCCGTCTCCCCCAGGCTAAGCCAGGGGAGGATGCCGAGGATGTCGGTGGTGTTCGATCCCTGGTGATGAAGCAGTCGGAGAGCTACATGTCGCTTCAACCGCGCAAGTCATTCATTGATCGGCCTGTCCCTCAGCACGGTCCGGCAGAACTTAAAGGCATCAAGAACTTTGATCGGAAAGGTGAGACCCCGATTTATTTTCTAATGGAAAGGTGGTTTTCTTATTTTACTAGTCAAACTTCCCTTATTAACTCAATGGACCTTGTGCATGTGAAGTCACCGACCGCTTGCAATCGTTTTGGTGATCACCAGCGCGTACTTCAGTCGCGTGCAACTTTTACAATTACCCAGTGTGTAACACAAGATGCAGTATTGATCCAATCACTGCAAAGAAATATCTTCTTCATTACGCTAAATTATGTGTGTAATGTTGCTGTGCGTCAAGCTGACACACATGTTGATAGGTTTTGTGTAATTTTACCAAATGAAATCTCCTTTTTTTAGCTCAAAATTCAAAAATTTTCATTATGAAAGTAAGCTTGAAAAATAAAATTCATGAAGTGACGTAATAGTTTTCAGTTTCCCAAAACGATTACGAAATTCCTGCTCGAATCTGTTAAATATTTACAATAAATATGAACCTTGTGTACTTTTCTTATGGAGAGGTGATCACCGAAATTGGCAATGTTGGAAGTACATGTGTGATCTATGACAAAGTTGCACAAGGTCTATAGAAGAGCCTCATGCCCCTGTAACTGAAGCACTATTGACTGTATGGTCAGTAATTGGATAGAACACTATTCCCCTTATTGTCATGAACTTAAAGCTTGCATACAATTCAAACAAAAATCAGGCTACAGAGAGCAAATTTTTAATACATCTACAGTTGGTATTTGGAGTCTTACCAGGAGACTTACCAGGTGAGGTAGATTGTTATTGATTACGTAGTTATGAGCATGCGCACATTTCCAAAAATAATTGATATACCTGGTAAGTCTGCTGCCATCTAGCGTCCTCAAAAGTCCCCCGTAGAAAAGGGAAAACTGGCTGATACAATAAAGGCTATTTGGGCAAAACAACAATTCCCTTCTGTAAACATACAAGTTGAGTTGATCTGGCCTGAGGTAATATCGCAATTGTTTGTTGAAAACTCTTTAAAAAATGGCTTAATCTATGAAATTTATCGTTATAGTTGATCAATTTTTTTTTTTTTACAGACGCTAAAGGGAGACCAATCCCTGCTTCACCGGAGAATGTATCTAAGATCAAGACTCCAAGCCACACCCCTCCAACTGAGGTCGCCGTTGTGGATCAGACGGCCAGTGGGGAGGATGTGTCAGGGATTTCTCCAAAGGAAACAAAATACGATCTCATCTCAGCAGTCCCTCTGGCTGAAGTGCAGTCCGGTGAAATGAAGTGAGTTTGCAAGTTTGGATTTATTTCATCGACCCTGGACTCGATTTCACAGAGAGTTCAGGGTTGATCTCAAGTGCTAATCAATCTTAATTGCTAAGCAAAGTGTGGTGTCAAATTACTATGGTCATACTTACAACTCATCTTAAGATGAATCTTAGTGCTTTGTGAAATCGACCTCAGATCCTACAAAATTAGATTCTGGTTTGTGCCGACACTGACAATTTGGTAGTGCACCCTCAAACAACCCACACTGAGCATGCAGCTAGGCATACTAATCTTTATATAATAATTTATATGTTGAGTAAAGCATAGAGAAAGACGTGTGCAGAAAAGCTGTCCTTAAGTTGCTTTGTCTTATCTGAAGAAGAACTATTTTCAGTGCTGAAAGAACTTCTGCAATTTGTACAAAATCATATTGGCAAGAATAAGAGAAGTTTGAAGCTTTGCATGGTGTGAACGATAAGAAGTAACTATAATTATTGGAGTGGTGGCTCTGAAAAGAGCTCTTTTCAGAACCACCACTCCTCCCTAAAGAGATTTGTACACACAATAGTAATAGTTACTTCTTATATTGGCAAGAAAGTTTCATAACTGTTTTAATGACATCCCCTTTATTTAGGTCTATATCTTAGGTTAATATCTGTCACTCTCTTCTGAGTCGATTCACAAACAGAAAAAGTAATCTTGCGTATAATATCCAAAGGTCCTACAGCCACCTGAACAAGCTTGCTGGACTACCCCCGCCGGAGGATCTGAAGGAAATCAAGAAGAAACTCAAGAAGGAAAAAATTGTTGCCCTGGCCAAGAAGGAAGGGGAGGGGATAAAGAGGCAGACCCAGGTGGAGACCGGGAGTAAAGGTCGGGACTCTTCTCAGGGCAGGGGAGGAGACAGTCGAGCAGGATCAAACTCGGCACCTACTCCTGGTGAGTAACCAACTGTTATTTCACCCTTTCTTAAACCAGAGGCGACTCATACCCCCTCTTCTTTACCATTGGTGACTTTATTTGACCAAGATTACACAGAAAAAAAACACTCAGGCCTAAGCACAAAGAATGTTTGTTATAAAGATGTAGTTTTGTTCATGTTCACTCTCCATAGCCAAGCTTTATTTACAATGAAAGAGAAAGATTGGATCTTTCCGATGGTGGTAAAATAAAATCAGTTTGCAATGATGTAATCCTCTCAAAATGGAGTGGACAAATAAAAAATGCCGAACACCTATGGAGTGCCATATTTCTGTGTACTAAAAAGTGTTTTATAATCCAGATTGCTCTTAAGAAAGTAAGATGGAGAACCTGGCTGTTTATTGACCGATCTCTTCGGTTTTTGTATTCTGTCACTAGCGGTTGTTTTATGTCGAAAACATTTCAGTATTGAGAGGGTTTGTGAACAGAAGTTTTTTGGGGATCGTATAATTTTTGTGTTCTGCAACAAAAATATAACGAAAATGATTGATTTTCATGACCCGACTTTGCATTTTCATTGTAGGACGTAGAGGTCTGAAGGAATCCCCCCAGCAGAGAGAGGCAAGGAGGAAGTCCCACAAGGCAGAGCATGCCGCGGCCGCTCTGGCCATGTACATCAAGCAACATGGCAACGCCTGTATACCGATACGCATGAAGCTGCTCTTTGCAGGTGGGTTGTGGGATGATCCTAAAGCACTCGGATCAGTGTTGTTTATTAACCTAGCAGTGTCCAGAGCCAATAGACCGTTCCGGCTTTGGCAACAGGCCCCGCCCACACACCTTAGTTTGTGTACGTTTACGCTGCATTTGTGACCGAATTTGATTGAGGTCACATGACCATAAGGCATGATCCAATTGGTCAATGCGCACAGTTGGATTGACAGGCCGCAATGGTCTATTGAACTGGCCCAATTGGCAGACTGTGTATTAGTGGGACCAATTATATTGACCCTAGTTATAATGCATTTGTAATTTGTTTGTATTATGTTTTTTTATGCAATTCGTCCATCACAAGGCCAATACGCCTTTTCGGAATGATTTATCTGCCTCTGATTTGTGTAGTAAATCATTGAATGATGTGGATATTCAGTCTGAACTGTATAACAGTAGTTTACGCAACCTACTAGATCATCACGCTCCACTTAAAACCAAAACAATAACAATCCGTCCACGCGTCCCGTGGATCAATGACGGAATTAAGAGTGCCAAGCTGCAAAGAAGAAAGGCTGAACGCAAATGGAGACTTTCCAATCTCCAAAAAGATTTTGACCTTTTTAAATTTCATAGAAATAGAGTTACATTTTTTATGAATCGTGCCCGTCGTGAGTTTTACACATCTTTTGTTGACAATAACAGTCATGATCAAAGGAAATTTTTTAAGGCCAGCAGATCTCTTCTTAACCTTGACAAGCCTGTTGTTTTACCCCCTTGTTTAGATGATATTTCTCTTGCCAATGATATGGGTTCCTATTTTGTGCGGAAGATTACCAATATTCGGTCTCGGTTAAGTAATGGGATCTGCTCGCCCATGTGTAATCTTTATGCCTCAGTGCCGTCCACTGTTGGTACTCTCACCGAATTTACTCAGCTTTCTGAATCTTCTGTTCATAAGCTCATTGCAGTCTCCAGTAAGAAATGTTGTACGCTTGATCCGATACCAACTAGATTGCTTATTGATAGTTTAGACGTTATTTTACCTGTTGTCACTAATATGATTAATACTTCTCTTCGCACTGGTCATTTTGCTGCAACGTGGAAATCGGCCCTTGTGTCACCTTTGTTAAAAAGACCTGGCCTCGACTTGGTGGTTGAAAATTACCGACCAATCAGTAATTTGCAATTTATTTCTAAATTGGTTGAGCAAGCTGTTGTTAATGAGTTACAATCCCATTTAGAGTTGTATAAATTGTATCCCATTGCTCAATCTGCCTACCGTCAGTATCATAGCACAGAGACGGCTTTACTTAAGATCAGAAATGATTTATTAATGGCTATGGATAGACAACAGGTTTCTCTTTTAGTTTTGCTTGATTTGAGTGCCGCCTTTGACACCTTAGATCACAACATTTTACTGAATACTCTCCAGTGTAAATTTGGTATTTACGGTACTGCTCTCAAATGGTTTAGCTCTTACTTGTCTGGTAGATCCCAACAAGTTTGTATAAATGGTAATCTTTCTCAGAAATTCAACCTGCATTACGGTGTTCCACAAGGCTCTTGTCTTGGGCCTTTGTTATTTATTTTATACACTAGCCCACTGTTTGATGTTGTTAAGACCCATCTTCCACAGGTTCACTGTTATGCTGATGACACACAGCTGTATATTTCTTTTAGCACTAACGATTCTGAAAATCAAAGGTCGTCTTTAGCTGCTTTGGAGTGCTGTATTAAGGATTTACGTAACTGGATGTTAGCCAATGGTTTGATGATGAATGACAGTAAAACTGAGTTCATGATTATTGGGACCCCCCAACAGTTGGCTAAAGTTAATCTTGATTCAATTCTTGTTGGTGGTTGTATGGTAACACCTGCGCCTATTACTCGTAACTTAGGTTCATGGTTCGATGCACATATGTCAATGAATACTCATGTCCATAAAGTTTGTGGTAGTGCATTTTATTATTTGCATAACATTAGACGTATAAGAAAACACCTGACCACTAAGTGTACTGAGACCTTGATTCATGCTTTTATTTCTAGTCGTTTAGATTACTGTAACAGCCTTTTATATGGCTTACCTGATTGTCAGATAAATCATCTTCAACGAGTGCAGAATGCCTGCGCTCGACTTGTTTGTAAGTCATATAAGTTTTGTCACATTACACCATTAATGATCGATCTTCATTGGCTTCCAGTGAGATTCAGGATAAATTTTAAAATATTGCTGTTGACTTATAAATGCTTTCATGGTTTAGCGCCGGTTTATCTTAGCCAACTTATCATAAAGAAGCCATCATCTTGTTACAATCTTCGTAGTTCTCATGATGACACTCTTCTCGGTTACCCTTTTCACCGTACCAAAGCTACCCTTGGGGACCGTGCTTTTGTAAACGCTGCCCCTACCCTCTGGAATGCCCTGCCTTTGCACATTAGGAGAGCTAGCAGTGTTGATAATTTTAAGTCGCTGTTAAAAACTCATCTTTTTAAATTGTCTTTCTATTGATTTTGTTTTTACTTTTACTTTTATGTAGTGTTTTAAAATGTGCTGGATTGTGCTGAGCTCTTTGTGAATTATTGATCCGCACCTCTGGTGTTTTTACAAATCCAATTTGAATTGGTGGTTCTAATTGTATGTATTAGTGGGTTGTTGTTGTTGCTTTGATTGTATTTTTAAGATGTACTATGATCCGTCATGGATATTTTTTTAGCGTGTTTTTACTATTATGTACTTTTAGTCATTTTATTGTTCAGCGCATTTGAACAAACTTTATTTGGAATTTGCGCTTTATAAATGAATAAATTATAAATTATTATAATTATACGCCACTTGAGGTGTGGGCTACTTTTTTGAAGGGATAGAAACCTGCCCCAATGCGCAGAAACAAGACATGGCAAGATATATAGACGCAAGTCTCTTCACAGCACAGCTAAGAACAGGGAGGGGTAAATGAATCCGTTGAGAGACAAGCATAACTGCCTCTTCCCCTATTTGAAGCAATTATAGTTATGTGGCTTGCTCAAGGACACACGTGTCATGACCGGGATTCGAACCCGCACCCTGATGACTTAGCCGCCAGAAGTTGAGTCCGATGCATTAAACCGCTCGGCCATGACACGCTACAACACATCATGTGACCTTAAAAATGACATTTGTGAAAGCTGAAGTTGTGACCAAAATACACCTTTAGAAGTCAACTTTGAACTTGTGTTTGCCTTGACTGCAGTCATTGTTTCTAGAATTTTTAGTTGTAAGAATAGTAAGTAACAGCATGAAGTGCAGGGAATTACATGTGTTTGATGCAGGGCAATGCTAGGGTTAAATGTCTTCAGACTTGTGTATGCTACTCTGTTATGATGCCATGTGGTCTCTGTTTCAAAGCTAGGAGTCTCCAAATTCTATTTGAATGAGTAACTTTTTAGTATATCTTTAGCCCTTCGTTCACAAAGCACTAGTGATTTGAAGGTTAGCAATCTTACACATTGAATCTCTCAAAAAATATTACACCACATGTATCGGCACATTCAAGTGGACAAACTGCAGTTATCTTTCATTTGAATGAGGCTTTTGTTAAAAAAAAATTTTGTTCAATGCCACCATCCCTTTTCCTTTCTGTTTTGTTATGTTATAAAGACCACTCTATTAAAAATCCACAGGTTTACGTTCGGTCACCAATCGCCTGACCACACCGGTTCACGGCCTGGAGGATGTCTTCATCACTGTCTCTCTGGATGGTCCCCTGATGTCCGAGGCCCTCAGGAGAGAATTGAACCCCCTCATCATCAAGGTCAGCTCAGCGACTTCCATGCCCTCCACCCCACATTCCTTCAGGGAGCTGTCCAGGCGCTGCATGCCGGTGTACACCGCGTACAAGTTCTTCAAGGAGCCCGTGTATGAGAGTTGCCGGAAACCACACGGCAGAAATATATACTGGGAAGATGTCAATGTGGAGTTGTTAGGTACGTATTTATTTTCTCCTCGCTGTACATCATTATTAGCTGCAGGTTTCAAACCTGAGTATGCGCTTTCATCAGCATTAACCCATATCCTCCCAAATGTCTCTTTGCCGAATTAAGATTCAGAAGGACTGAGGGCTGTAGGCCCAACTAATAATTGCTTCTCACTGGGTCAGGCATTCCAAGTCCAAACATGTTGGTGTGGAGGATAGTAAAGGGTTCAGGTTATCAGGCAAGTGGGCCTAATGGATTAAGGGTTAAATAAAAAATCTGATGAGCCCAATTTCATAAGCAGATAATGGTGCTTAACCATTTTCTGCGAAGCAAAAATTGTCAAGAAACCAGTTGCAAACAGTACATGTGGAATGGTAAATTCGAAAAGCTAAATTGTTTTGTGCTTTAGCTACTTTTTAGATTAAAGCCTGAATGGTTCCTTTATGAATAAAAAAGGTCATGCAAAATTTGCATGTATGCGTAACTTACCTCGAATGTATTTTAATATGTGCAGTCACGTGCAGACATTGGGCCTTTTTCAAACCTCAGCTTAATAATAATAATAACAAATTCTTATATAGTGCATTTCACAGTAACATCTCAATGCGCTTTACATTAGTGTCCTGGTCATTGGGCCAATAACATTCCTGTAATCTTTCTCAGGTCCCTTGGGAGTATACAGTCCTACGCAGCCCTTTGTGGCGCTCCGAAAGCTTTTTCAAACACGTTATCAACCTCGACCCTCGCAGGTACCCATTTATACCCCTGGGTGAAGAGAAGCAATTCTAGTAAAGCATCGTGCTCAAGGACACAAGTGTCATGACCGGGATTCAAACCCTCACCCCGATGACTGAACCACCAGAACTTGAGTCCAGTACACTAGACCGCTCGGCCATGACACGCTACGGGCTCTGGTATCAATTTTGGGACCAACTTGCACTTTGCAGAGTTTCCGACATCAAACAGGGCCCAGGTTTGGATAAGGCCCTTAGCATGCAAGGAGTTATAAGAGGCGGGCATGACTTTCTTTACCATGTTTTGGGCCTTGGTGGCCCCTAATCATTCCCATACACTTTCTTGACTTTTCTTTGTCGTGTCATTCTTTGAAGGTATAATACCAAAGGGGGAATTAGTGGAGTATTTTCGTGGCCCACCTTTAGAGATTGAGGTGCATGACAGGGATCGTCGGCCTGAGGAGATCAAACAGAAACCAACGCTGTTCGGAGAGGATATTGAGGACGATAAAATCAGCAATGTTGGTTTGGTAACGGGTAAGTTATCCTGTAGGGACTTTGGATTGGCAACCTTTTATAGTGTAACACTGGAGTTTATTAATGTCAAGGGGGATTGAGTGGAAATAAGCCAAGATGGAAAATGACTGGTTTAAAAGTAGCTCCAAGATTTGAGGCATCAGTCATTATGATATCATGGGCTCGAATCCTACCACTGCCATCTGTGTAACACTGAAGTTTACTGATGTATTGAGGGATTGGAGCTGTGGTAGAAAATACCTAGTTTGAGTAAAGCTCTATGGTTTGAGACATCAGTCATTTTTGATGGCGTGGGCTCGAATCCTACCACTGCCATTGGTGTAACACTGAGGTTTACTGATGTAATGAGGGATTGAGTGGAATTGAGCTGAGAAATAAAATGACTGGTTTGAGTATATCTCCATGGTTGGAGGCACTAGTCATTTTGATGATGTGGGTTCGAATCCCACCACTGCCCTCAGTGTAACACTGAAGTTGACTGATGTATTGGAGCTCAAGTAGAAAATACCTGGTTTGAGTAAAGTTCTATGGTTTGAGGCATCAGTCATTTGGATATCATGGGCTCGAATCCTACCACTGCCATTGGTGTAACACTGAAGTTTATCAATGTATTGAGGGAGTGGAGCTTAAGTGGAAAATACCTGGTTTGAGAATAGCTCTATGGTTTGAGGCATCAGTCATTTTTGATGATGTGGGTTCGAATCCTACCACTGCCATTGGTGTAACACTGAGGTTTAGTGATGTAACAATTTTTTGAGTGGATAGGAGCTAAAGTGGAATTCAACCTCACAATATTATTCTATAATAAACATAATTTGAAGGTTCATAAACAATCCTATATGGATTGCACCATCATTTTTATACAAAATTGGTCCTATATTTAGAAATGATGAATATTAGCTCATGGAATTGTCTTGATTTGACATTGAGATTTGAAACCTTTTTGAGGATATGAAACAATGTATTGGAAAGGTTTAAATAAGGAGAGTTGTTTGATCACAATTAGGACTGGTCTCATGTGGAATTTTTAACGAAAGTGCTTCTTTAAATGTTTAAAGTTCACAATTGCCCTAAATAGTGAAATAACTTTTGAGGTGTTTAACTTTTTGTCAATCTGTTTTTTTATGTTGGATCTGTGCAGCCAAGCGAACCCTTCACAACCCGTTCCACACTCACATCAAACCCTGGGATCCGTCCGGCCTGGCCAAGTTTGACCTCTCGGACCTCCTGCTTGGTGAGCGAGTGCTGAACCTGACCTCACCCATCCACAGCTGCCCGCTACCAGATGTGATCGGCCGCAATAGAACAGACACAAGACTCATTGGATATTCCAATTCAGCCGATGGCCCAAGTATGTCAGAGAATATTAGGTCTGGTGCCCAGTAGAAGGGTCTTCTGTCGGGAACCCTTACTACAACATTTTTCCTTGAAATAAAAGTCTTGTTTCTAAAAGTAAATAAAGATTTTGCCAAAGTTACTCTTCAGTTTTTAATTTCAGTTCAGTAACATTTATTTCCATCTCTCAGAAAACAATTTACAAAATACAAAAATACAAAGAAACCTACAGATGGAGGCATGGTGATGAAAGCTGAAGCTTATAAGAGCATGCCTTTAAATATTTAAAAACAGTTAGTCACGGGGAAAACAAACAATTTGAAGACAAGCGCAAAGACAATGACAGGCAAACAAAGTACAGTCAAGGACAGACAGACAAACACGTTTGATTGAGTAGATGAATATATGCAAAGGATGCATTATGAAACACAATTGAGTAAAGACCTACGGCAAAGGTGACAAGACACTCTTAAAGATATATGATCCATGCTCAAGCCGATTTTACCTTAAAAATTAAGTGATTCCAGCGAACGAAACTTAAAAGAGCAAGTTATTTTATAACAAATAAAATTGAAAAATCTCGTTTTGACCTCGTAGATGGCTATGAAAATGCTGTTTTCGAAGCGATTATCCAGGGCAACCACCCTGAGAGAAAATGTGTACGATGGCCATGCCCGTTGTTGGTACCCAGAAGTCAGCTATTTTACAAGGTCATTTCACCTGCATTTAATCTCTGTGTCACAAGGCACCTGGCTGAAATTGAGCAGACAGTGCTTGGAGTTTATTTATTGTGCTCCACACAAAAAGTCATTTTTTTAAATTAATTATTCTGTCATTTGATGATGGAAACTCTTTGTTCAATATCTCATTTGACAGTTAATAACTTTGGTCATCATACAAAAAGAACAATTCAACATTTGGATTCATTTTTCAAGGTAAAATTGGCTTGAGCACGGATCATATATCTTTAAGGTTTGCTTTCTCATCCCTATGCTGAATTTAAGATTTTCTTCATTGACTGTTAAAAGATGCCTGATAAACTTTCAACTTTGATTTTCTCAGAAAGCAATTTTTGCATATGAAATGCTTTTCACCTTCTTCCAACACACATGCCTTCATATCCTTCTGCCAGGCACCCAGACGTTTTGAAATAAAATTGCGACCGAATCAATCAACTTTGACTATGGCTAATGGCCATTGGCTGCAATGACAGAGTTTATAAATAGGACTTTTCAACTTTCTGGCCATAGCCACTGCGGGAGGCATTCATTTCTAACACAGCTTAACAATGACTAAATAGTTTGTTCAGAAGAATCTTCCTTAGGAAGGAATGCAAAATTAAACATGCGGTAACTCAAGGTTATCCTCAAGGTTTTTTTAGGCTTTCTGGGGTTATCCGGGGTCAACCTCAAGTTACCTTGAGTTACCACTTGTATTGTTCTGCATTTCTCCCTTATGCAAACATTTGGAATCTTAAGTTTGTGTCTGCATGTGTTTTGTTTCTTACAGAGGATGAACCCTTACCAATGGGTCATTATTTGGAATCTCACAGTCAGCTCAAGATCAGGGTTGAGGTAGCCTACCCACTGACATCATCACAGGAGGTTAAACTCAAAGAAGAGGTGGAAACGCCACCAGAGGTAGTTTGCGTTTTGGCTTCAAATTCACATGCTGATCTTTTCCCGTTTATTGTGTTTGGAAAGTTAATAAGCTAACGTTAACTGTAAGGGCAATATTGAAATAATGAACTTTGAACTTTACCTATTAGAGACCTGGGCCTGAGTATACAGTGCTTAACACTCATCGTCGTATGGGCAAAAACACTAATTTTGTTATCCCTGATGCAAAAATTAGCATCTATTATAAAAAATTTGTGGCCTGCACCGGTCATTTTGGTAAAAGCCGATTGCTGCTGCTTTGGTTTCTAAAGGCTTTTAAAATGGAATTCAAAAAACAAAGACTGCATGGGTTGACAGATTAACACATCAAGTATTGCTACTGGATGTAAAGGTTGAATACAGGATTGGCATTCATCAAGAATGTTTTTAATTAGTATCAGTCTGAAAGCTTACTGATTATGAAGTTCATACCAGTACCAATCTTCCTCTGTCTGAAATACTGTCAAAGTCGAGAAAGTAGAATTTGAAGACCCCAATTGAAAAATTGAAATTAAGGACAATGTGAAGAGTATGCACGATTTTACACTATGTTCTCCTGACTCAGACGACGAATTCAGCCTAAAGGTTTGTTTTTTCATGCATATATTGAATCACACAAAGTAAGAACACTACACTATCATCTTTACCAATCCTGTATTTTACCTTTTTTAAGTAACAAACATTAGAATAAAGCCTTTATATTTTCGTTTGCTTATCACATCTTGTATTGCCCTCCACCAGTGTCCATTTGCAAGGATTGTGTACATCTTCGAATGCAAAAACACAGAGTTTCTACGCATGCTGGTGAAGCTTGTCACTAAGATCAACGCCACCGCACTGAATCTAGATAAGATGCCACAGCATATCATCGAGGCAGCGTTATCCACCTACAAACTGTCTGAGTGAGTTCATGATTTAGTTACTTTCCACTCATTGTTCTCAACAAATGGTATTGGCATGAGACAGTACGGCGTTTGGATGGCAAGCCAGTTTGGGAGCATCAACAGGCCTTGATCTTAACCGAGGCCGTTGGCCTCATGCCCTGTCGAGTTGGCCAGCATGCCCTTCAGAAAAATTGCACTGTCACTACCAACTTGGCCAGCATGCCCTTGTACAATTTCTCTGATTTGGCCAGCAAAGGCCTGCCCCCATTTTTCTTAAGATCGAGGCCTGTATTTATGACAGAATTGCTTCAGAATCTAGTTAAAGTGAATTTTAATTAAGTTGTTTCATTAGTCTCTCATTGAGGGTATTATCCTTTAGAAGACATGTGGTCACCTTTTTTTTTTGTATGTGGGTAATTTTATATCAGTATTTTAATGATTATGCATTTTGTATTCATTTGTATTTGTTTGTCTTGGTGTGTTTGTTTTTTTTTTTATCTGAGTGTTGATTGTCTCATTTAGTTTATCGTTCTGCTGACAAAGTCCGTTTTTACTCATCAAATTCTTTTGTAATACTTGTTTTAGGGGCAAGCCCATGGTTGCTCATGTGATATTGATCCATACAAACAGAACTTGGAGAATGTTGAGCTTGACTGCACTTGATGTAGTGCTGTGGACGTGGCATGTCACATGCGTATATTATGGCAAAATTATATCACATGACACGCTTGCATGGCAAAAAAGGCAATGGGCATTGAGCATTTTCTGCATTTTGAACTGGTTGATCTTAAATGATGCACTATCTGTAGCTTGCCATATACGGGTGAGGTATGTGATATCATTTTGAATTACACATGCTTGAAAACATGGCGTCAAAATGTTCTTATAACTTAGTCAGCATATAATGACTCACTTGACGTTCTCCTGGTTGTGTTCTCTATTTGTTAACCACAGTAATTAGAAATGTTGTTTTATGAATAATTTTCTCACCTGGATGTGTAGAGATTTGATATTCATAAAAAAAACTATACATTGCAATTTTACAAGTCAAATAATCTTTCAGAAAACCAGATTGTTGATTTCTGTAGTCAGTATAACACAATCATGTGAGCATTAAGTGTGGAATTAACCATTATCGCAATTTTTTTGTTTGGATCGTTTTAGAGCCCAGCAGGAGAGTCAAATCCTAGACATTGTGACTGGCTTCCAGGTGATGGATGGCGAGAAACATATCTTTGTCCTGGAAGGTCTGAGAGAGAAAGCTGTCAAAGTGATCTGGGAGACCCTTCCTAGACCAAAAGCCAAAGGTACTCCAATGCAAAAAGTTTGTTTTTTCCTTTGTGGAGAAACCTGCATATTGATGAAACTTAAGTATGCTAGCGCTTTTGTTACCCACAGTATCAAGTGAAGATCTGAAGGTATAGCCTGTTTTGTTTGTGTGAGTTCACACAATACAAACCAAGAAAAAGACAAGAAGGATAGCGTTAGTTATCACACAAGGGCAAGTGGAACACAGAAAAGTATAGCGCTTCTTCAACACGGCGGAAGGCCGAGTTGGATATGGGACTCAGATGCGCTTTTTTTTTTCTGTATTCCATGAGTGCGCATGTGATAACAAACTTAACTTCAAGTCAACTTGACGCGCAGCTTAACATAACCCAATGTGCGGAGTTAGAACATTGCAATAAACAGGGTGCAATATGGATGGTGCAACAATCATATAATATCACACTGGTGGTTGGCATGGATCCACCAATCAGAATCGAGGAGTCAAGTTAGCTTGAAGATAATGGACATTATATACGCTGTAATCAAGGGTTGATACAGAGTCTGGCCAAAATGGGATGGGGGAAGGGGTGGTGGGCTGGTCTGGTCGGCCATTGATCCAGCGTGCTATCACATAAGGAGGCACATGTAGATTAATATTCTGGAGTAAGGGAGGGGTGGGCCTACCAGTTGGAGGGGAGGGCAATGATGTATGCCCACGAGGAGTGGTCAGAAGGCGCGTTACAAAGAAAATTAGCTTAAAAGTGGTCGTTATGATTCTTCAAAAGTAAATTCACATTTGATTTTTCTTGAAATATAAAAAAAAAGGAAATGTCGTGATGAGGTCAGTAAATCCAAACGTGAAAGAACATTGACGTCAGAGAGTAATTTTACATATACTTCAACTGTACTTCAACTTCCCTGTAAGTTATTGTATACCGTGTTTTTGCACCCACAGAGTTGGTGACATTCCAAGCTCTGTACAATTCCAATATGACGTTTAGCGAGCGGCGTTACGCCAGCCTGGACGTGGACCTGTGCCGAGTACGCCTACACGAACCCTTGTCATCTATCGTTCAACAACCCTTACTGTATGTGAGAGATATGGTTCCTAGGCTGTGCTTAGATGCAATAACCAGACTAGACATGGTAAGCTTGAAAATATATGGATTGAATAAACATCCAGTATCACCTTGTATCACCTTGTAAAACCTCTCTTGAGTGCAGTTCTAAGTACAAATCAATCTTAAATGCTTAGCAAAGTGTGATGTTACAATACAAATCACTGTGGTAATACTGACAACTCATCTTAAGATGAATCTTAGGGAAATTGTGAAATCACCCCTAGAACTCGATACCACAAAGCTCTAAAATTCATCTGGAGATGAGTTGTCAATATTTCCATAGTGATTTGTCATGTGACATCACACTTTGCTTAACAATTAAGATTGATACACAGTTAAGATCAATCTTAGCTGTTTGTGAAATCGGCCCCCAAGCCCAATTTCATGAGTCTGCTTAGCACAGAATTCTGTGCTTATGGCAGCATGTAAAGGGTGCGATTCTCTGGGCCGTAAACACAGAATTTCGCGGTAAGCAGAGCCATGAAATTGGGCCCAGGTCCAAATTAATGGCTTTTGCAGTACAGGCTATGGCCGGAATGCCCCAAAATCCTATTCAACAGCCTTAGCCAGAGTCGCTGATTTGGATGCGGCCTAAGAACTGGGACATATTCTTTTAGAGCTGCCTAGAAAGAAAGTAATGCTCAAAAGAAATAGTTGCTGTGCAAATCATTGAAGATAAGCCAATCAAAGACCTCTTGCAGTGGATTTTTTTTTTTTTCTATATTTTTTTGATGGAAGTTGCCAGACACACAAGGCCAGTAAGCCACTCGAGGTGTGGGCTACAAATCAACTGTTTTGTCCAGGGGCTGTTGCCACCTACTCCTGAAACAGGGTTACCCCCTTTACAGTCCGAAAGGATGTAGGCTTGGGTAACATCCATCAGAAGCCTGGCTGGTAGAGCAGAAGGCTCTACCTCCCCAACTTTTACGAAGCAATTATCGTTAAGTGCCTTGCTCAAGGACACGAGTGTCATGACCGGGACTCGAACCCACACTCCGATGACTCAGCCACCAGAGCTTGAGTCCGACGCACCAACCACTCAGCCATGACATGCCATATTAACCATGGCCCAATGACATGGCACTGCTTTACTGCAGAATTCTGTGCTTACAGCCCTTAGATTCACACGCTTTACAGGGCGCCGTCAGATCATAATTCTGTGGTAACCAGTTTCATTCACCTCTGGCCTACCTATTCCAGCTTGATACAAACTGTATTTGCTCAAGACACTCAGTTGCTCAGTTGATCAGTGGAAATTGGCTTGAGCTACTTTCAAACTTTGTTTTTTCTTTGTAATCGGGACGTGCTCAACCCTAAGACTGTACAGAGATTTAAGTCAATGATTGTAAACCTTCAAATCAATATCAGGCCTGATACCTCACAGAGGCAATGAGGCAGTCGGCTCAATGCCCCTTGAATTGTTCCAGTAGATGTTGAAATTTTCCTCATAGAGGTGCCCTTTACTAGAAGAAACTGTCTTGCCCTCACAAGATCGAGGTCTCAGGCCAGCAATGTAATATGTTTGACATCATTTATGGATGAGTGGAAGACGGGTGGAGAAGAAGTAAAAAGCCTGCACTGGGAGTTTTTGAGACCTAGTGTTGTACCAGCTACCTTTAATATCTAGTTACTAAACCGACGATTTTAGAAATCTTTTAGCATATGTAGGAAGAGAAAACTAATAATCAAGCACCTGTTATCTAGCTTTCTAATATTTTCCATATACCTGCATCTTGTCTTTACAAATTTCCTTATAACAATATACTTTTTCATTTTTGTATGTACATGTATATTGTTAATGTTGAAGCAATAAATCAAACTTGTGATGTAACTTTTCCATATTTGTCTCTTATTATTCATTCCAACAGCTTCTTCGTCAGGACATCTTGAGGAATGCAACACGCAATGACCTCTTTCCAACTGCCGAAATGATCGTCTCCCTTAGTAAAGAATTTGGAGTTCCGCTCACTGCAGCTGATTTTGAAGGTAAGCTTTTGGGTTACAAATTAAACTGAAAGTTACATGTACCTATCTATCTATCCATTGCAGCCCTCTGATAGAGGTTGGGTGGCAGCCAACTTTGAGGTACGTCTCTAGGATTGGCAATTCTGGGCACATTGAACAGCTGTAAAGGTGCTGAAACCAGTCCAACCTTTGATTAGTGTCCTAGGTTGATTTTGGCATCCTTTAGATCTTTTTTCTATCAACCTTGCCTTCTAAGATACTTGCACCCCGCTCCCCAACACTTCCCTGGCCACATGTCTGAAATAGCGGCGCTTCCAATGGCAAAACAAGAATTATGAGGCTTCTTATGGGTTTAATTTCTGCTAATATTGATTCATTGGTCCTTCTGTCTGTCTAGGGGTGGGTTTCACAAAATAAGTCCGAACATACTACTAGTCCTAACTTATGTCTAGTCCTATAAGTTAGGACTCTAGTCCTATAAGTTAGGACTAGTTACGCGTCCTAACTCGAGATAATTCTGGTCCTAGCACACTGTGAAATCCACACCTGGACACTTGCAATATACGGCGGTAGCAGCACATCAAAAAAGAGTGTATTCTTTCAGCATCTGTCCACGCCATATATTGCAACTGGGAACACAAGAGAGTGTAGGGGCCTGACTTTGATTGCAAGAAATTTCAATTTCAAAGATGACAGGATGTCACTTAATTTTGCTCTTGCAATAGGCCTATCTACCAATTTTAATAAATATACTCTACATGAATGATTGCTTAGGTCAAACAGTGGAAACTTGCAGGCTTGTATGCGCCACGCATGACTGGTCTTCCTTTGACGTCAGTGAGGGCGCTGTTTGAGCTTGTGATGTCTTATGCAAGGGGCATATACAAGAAAAAAATATGCCTCCTTCAGTTTGATATCTGATTTTACTGCCGGGACAAATGTTTTCCCCCATTAAAGAAAGTTTGCTGAGAAGAAACAGTGTTTTCTTTTTCCCTTTACAGCTTCTGTAATAAATGTGCAATAGTTTCTGCTTACACGTTACCGCTTCGTCAAGTTGGTTTGATATTTGAAATGAAATGGAAACTCATTTTTCTCTGATAATAGTGCCATAGCAAAATGAAAAAACATTAGTACGAAGTGTTTTGTGGTTGGCCATTTCCAATTGCCAAAATGCATATCTGATGGTGGGAAATGCAAGTGGTGTAACAAGAGTATTTTCAATCCATGAGGTTGATGTTACACACAAAGTTGTTTTATTTTCAAGGGTTGAATTCTCTTAGATATTGAAATCAGTCATTTTGATAATTTCCTCCCACAGAAATGTCAGAAAAAGAGGCAGCGACACTCCATGACCAAACTGGGCAGGTAGACGTATGGAGAGCTCAAACAGCCCCCACCCAACACAGGCACAGGGAGTGGACCCCCCTGGATTTGTATAACGACAGGTACCTTGACTTATTGGAGGAGAGACGGCTTAATGGTCAGGAGAGTGACCACATCAAGAATAACATTGTAAGTGTGATTTCATTTTAAATGTATTTTGATGGCCGAGTCGTCAGAATGAGGCTTGAATTCAAGCATTTAATTATCAGTTAAAGTGTTTGATTCCTTGAAGCACAATACTCATGAGACGTCAAGCACAATAAGGAACTCACTTATCTACCATCACTTTAGTAATTTTTTCAATGGTTGTAACTTTTTTTTTAAGTACCTGAAACCACCCACAAGTGTTTCGACGTGTGAATTGACATGCAGGTTAACTGAAAATAATTTGAGTTGATTTGAGTGATTAATTTTTAGATTACTCTCAAACTTCATAAAAAGAAATGGACAGAAAAGGCAGGTAACTTTTTCTGTCCTTTATTTAAAGTTTGAGGGTGGCTTTGAAAAAAAAACAGAGAAAATTTGTAAATCTCAAAAGGAATCAACTCAAATTATTTTCAGTATAAGCCTGCATCGTCCATTGACATGCTTAAACACTTCAGGTACTTCAGGGTGGTTTTAGGTACTTCAACAAAAAATCACAAGCTTTGGAAAAACTGCTAACATGACAGATGCAAAGTGGTTCCCCTTCATTGGTTTTCATGTCATTGCGCAAATTACTGAACAAAACATCTAGTAAATATCTCCTAAGATGACCCACATTGAATATATAATACGACTTAGGTAGAATAAGCTAGGCTGTAGACCTTATTCATTGACGTTATCTCATCTATCAAAGATGAAACAATGGAAGCCCACAGTTATGAGCAAGTTTGATCAAGGACCATAGTTAACCATAGTTTGACCAGTTAGCAGAAAAAGTGATAACGTTGATCTCCGCCATTTTTTCATGGTCGCGTTTACGTGACATGACTAGAGTCGTTGGCACTTCGACTTCAGGGCACATGCACTACATACGTCACTAACCAACCACTAGTTAACCATTGATACATGATCGGGCTTGCTCTATGTATGCAAGACGCACAGGATTGGCCGAGGAGCAACAATCTTTTGCCTCAATAAGACGGTGCACTAGCCAGTGACACCATATGCATTTATTGGTTCTAAAAAACTACCAGTTTTGTGGGATTTATCAGTGTGCATGGTTTGTTAAAACTGCAGTCTTTGGTTGGGTAGTTTCAGATCCTCGCTTTCATATAGATCATGAATGATGGAATTTCACCCAACTATTCACCAAGCCCTTTCCTTTATGTCATGTATTTCAGGAAGCAGTCCATGAAGTCAGCAACAGAAACAAGAGCAAGAAAGTCAAACCTGTAACGATCCGCGCAGAGCCAGTAAATGGAGTGGCTCACAACTACAGTACGCAGACGCTAAACTCCACTGAACAGGCAAAAGAGTTGCTACGACAAGAGCTGGCAAAGGTACTGCACACATTTTAATTAAATTCAAAGACAATATTCAAAGATTATACTCAAAGATAATATAAACCTTTCTTTTGTGACGTCACAGCTACAGGTTTTGCCAAACACTGGTTGTCAAAAGTGCAGCCGTATACAGACGGTGTTTACAGCAAATAATAAAACATAACATCGTCTTACTATAATTCATGCAATGTTGTATGTATGTATGGCGTGGGTGGCGTTTGCATAAAGTGCTCGCCTCTGACCAATGTGTCCCTGGTTCGATTCCTGGCTCGGGTCATTATGAGTAGAGTTGTGCATTGGTTCTCTTGTGTGCCACAAGGGTTTTTCTCCAGGCCCTCTGGTTTTCCTCCCTCCGGAAAAATCAAACATGGTCATCATATGTTGGTTGATGTGACTGGCAGCCAAAGGCGTCCTTGAATGCCTGCAGCTCAAATTGGTTGATGTGACTGGCAGTCAAAGGCGTCCTTGAATGCCTGCAGCTCAAATTGGTTGATGTGACTGGCAGTCAAAGGCGTCCTTAAATGCCTGCAGCTCAAATTGGTTGTTGTGACTGGCAGCCAAAGGCGTCCTTGAATGCCTGCAGCTCAAATTGGTTGATGTGACTGGCAGCCAAAGGCGTCCTTGAATGCCTGCAGCTCAAATTGGTTGTTGTGACTGGCAGTCAAAGGCGTCCTTGAATGCCTGCAGCTCAATTTGGTTGTTGTGACTGGCAGCCAAAGGCGTCCTTGAATGCCTGCAGCTCAAATTTGCGTAGCCACGTCTGCAGTTCAGTTTCTCAGCGGCCAGTAAGGATGACCATTATTTATATATAACCAGAATTCATTTAGAACCATTATTTATAGAAAACCATTATTTACAAATAACTATTATTTATAAATAGCCATTTCCTGATATATAGCCATTGTTTATAAATAACCTGCATTATTTGTAAGTAACCATTATTTATAAATAACCGTTATTTTTAACAAAAGGGACCTGGGTGTTTTGACATGTTTACTAAAACCAAAGGGGTTGAGGTATGTACGAAACAAATGGGGCTGTCGCTAGAACAAACAGTCCAAAAATGGGAGAAGAAATGAGGCCCAATTTCCTGACCCTTTTTACCGTGGAGTTTCGCTTCTGGTGCCCTGTAAAGTGCGTGATTTAATGGGCCGTAATTGCAGAATTCTGTGGTATGCAGTTCCATGAAATTGGGCCCTCATCAATCCATTTTTCTTGGAAATGTGTCCATGCTCAGAATTGTGTATTATGATGGAAAATTACCTAATATGTCAGCTACCTCCTAGTGTTCCAAAGATCCCCAATGAGAAACTGATGTAGGAGTTGAATTTTTTATTTTTATGTGTTTAAACTCCAGGAGCCAGACCGTCGTTTCACGTATTGTGTGGATTATAACTCGGCCACAGTGGTACCTGTCAATGTAGACGCTGTGAGGAAACAGCAGGAGCAGGCCTCGGTGGACGCATGGCAGACTGCCGATGGGTTCATCTTCCCGGGGATGCAGGCTGCGCTTGAGGACAATTCACACTCCAGACATCCCGATGTGGCCCGCAGAGATGAGCTCCAGCAGGTTTGTTGATATTGATTTATTTGGAGTAACCCCCTGCTAATAACAGGATTCAAACTATAGCCTCTTGTCTCCGAGAACAGTCAGTGGTGTCTAGTGGTTAAGATATCTACTCTAGATCGGCGGGGTCGTTGGTTCGAATCCCGTCCGAGTAGTATGCCTGTGGATTTTTTTCCATAGGACTCAAGACGGCCCTGAGTATACATTGCTTATCAGACATCAGTGTAGGGTAAAACCAAAAATATGATTATTTAACCTGTTGTAATCATTGCATCCATAAATATTTATTTATTAGTTTTAATTTATTTCAACTTCCATTATTTAAACCTGTAAACAATCAGTTATGTCTGCGTAAAATGCAAGGTTTTAAAACAAAGTGAGGAAGAGAAGATGATGAATGTTTTTACTTTCTAAATGAGAGGGGAAAATTCATGTAATAGAGGGCCAGTGCCCCTGAGCGCACAACTGACTTCCCACTTTGCAAAAACATATTTCCAGCCAAAGTGAAGAAATGAAGAAAACTTTCTTCGGACTAGTTTGTGTTGACCCCTTGCAGGCACATCACACTCGGCGACTGTGCCATGCTCACCATTTTGGAGGTCAGTAGGTATACGTGTAAACGCCTTGTCGCCTAAAAGGAGCACATGTATATAACACATGGAGATATTGACTTCCAAAATGGCGCAACCAAGATTATTGTGACGATAAACTGTTTGATAGATAGTGATTGAAGGTGATCTTGATTTCAACACACTTTTCCATCTGAAAACTCTTAAATTGTTCCTCAATAAACTGTTTGATAGATAGTGATTGAAGGTGATCTTGATTTTAACACACTTTTCCATCTGAAAACTCTTAAATTGTTCCTCAATAAATTGTTTGATAGATAGTGATCGAAGGTGATCTTGATTTCAACACACTTTTCCATCTGAAAACTCTTAAATTGTTCCTCAATAAATTGTTTGATAGATAGTGATTGAAGGTGATCTTGATTTCAACACACTTTTCCATCTGAAAACTCTTAAATTGTTCCTAAACTTCCACAGCCATGGAAAGAAAACACCCTCCACGCCAACATCTTAAAACCAACCCTGGAGGAACGTGAAGGATACTCCTGGTCCGAGCGTAAGAATGACATGGATGTATGGACGCGTCCCTCCAAAGGATTCCAACCGATCCCTCCCATCACCATCCACCTCGCCGGAGACACCCTCAACGCTGAGAAGCGGGAGGCCAGGGATCTGGAGACCGAGGACTGGCGGTCAAAGATTGTCACCGACGACACCCAGATGAAGTTCCACCGCTGTGCCACGGATACAGAGCTGTATTATCGAGGCCCCAAGTCCAGTAACCAGGTAGCACGCCTCAAGGGTCTCCTCAAGGACGAGCCGAAGAAACTGTCCCTGAGACTGGCCGGGATGAACGATATCCCGGCCCTGGCAGTCGTGAACGATCCGAGCGTCGACACATTGGCAAGGGAAGCTGGAGTACCCATCATACCGGCTGTTGACCCACAGGAAGTGGAGAAGAACTGTGGGTTCATGCCGGGGCCGTACCAGGATAAAAGCTGGACCATGGAGAAAAATAAGATTCCAATTAAAGATATGGAGCATGCAAAGTTTTCTGAACTGAAGAAATATGATTTCAAGTAAGTTGAAGATGACACATTCTTTTTTGGTTGGATAATGTCCACTGATGTTGAACTGATATTACCCTATCACAATTTGCTGACAGTTTGTTTCAATGACAATTACAAAAATTGTCCACTCATTAGAGAGGCCAAATCTCATCAAGCATTTATTAAACAATCAAGAAGATTTGATTTGTGTCAAATGTGTGAGCATTTTTTTTTTTGCGTCCCTCTGAAATCTGTTTGCAAAAAAGTACCACAAGACAGTCAGCATGCTTTTTGCTGATGAAATTGTAATCTTGTTGTTTGTATCACCCAATCTTTGCAGGTTGTACCATAAAGAACGTGGGGCACTCTACAGACGTTTTATTCAGCCCCTGAGCAAAGAGGATAAAAACAACCACCTTTTCCGTACCATGCCAGTCACAAGCGTCGCTCCAGCAACCTCGGCGTCTGAGCAGAAGCTACGCCCGGGGAATGAATGCTTCCGTCAGCCTTCTCCAAGCATCAAAGCCAAGCCCTTACAGACGGAGTTTTACTACCCAAACAGGGAGCAGTTCTGGAAGACCTCTTGCCAGCAGGGCGTCACAAATTGGAGGCTTGTCGTACAGAATGATTCGGCCTAACAGAGTATTTGTTCTTGTTGAAACCTCTTATTATTTATTCATTTTTAGAGACTATTGTAAAAACTATCACATTGGGGACTTGATTCAGTGTGATCCAGTTGTACATACTGGGACCAAAATCCATCTGTTCATTATGCACTAAAAGCTTGATGCATAGAGTGGTGAAATGAAACTTAATGCCAAGCCGATACGTGCATTCTTCCATGTGTCCATTTTGTCTAAGCTGTCAGAAATGAAGACGCTCTGGGGAGCAATAGCTACCAAAGACTGTTCATGTAAGCAATACTCAATACGCACAGTATAGATGGGACACACTGTGGACTTTCTGCCCAGTGCTTGTCTGAGCAAGTTGAAAAGGATTTCTTTCAAATACCACATCTTGCTTTTGATTTCAACCAGCAGGGTCTATAACTTCTCCATATTTTGAAGCTCCAGAATAACCCCCCCAGGTACCCTTACACTGCATTCAGCATTACTGTAGCCCTTGCAGGTACTAGCCCTTGCAAAATACTATTTAAACAGCATTTTCTTTTAGGTTTTCATTAGCAACTAATTATCCGTCCATCCACAACCTATGACCTTTGACCTTTCTGCTGTCTGTAGCCCAATATTAGTCTTCCTTACTAGTTAATCAGCAGCAGCTGTACACTTTTTGCCTGTATTTTACAGTTATTTACAGTTGAATTGATGTACATAGTACCACCTCTACAGGGTAAAAATTCAAACAGGCTTCTGTAAATATACATATGTACATTTGCGTAATAATGTATTTTGGATAGACTCTCCTATCATTTGTTGTGAATATCTGTGTACTTTGAATTTATCTATAGCTTATTTTTTATTGTGTTCATAATTCCCTACCCTATGTTAATTCAACTGATGAGCTTATTATAAGGACATTTTTGGTCTGTTGGTGCTGCATACTCCTGAAGAATTGAGATGGTTTCAGGAATACCATTTACAAATGAACAGGGCACTTTACTCGTTAATAATTGGTTCAACTTGTGGTTTTGAAGTGAAAAATCCACGGTCAAGTTTACAAAGAAATTTCATTGAAGTGTGGGCATGGCTCCAGGCAAGGGCAGCAGGGGTAAACAAAAAAAAAAGGAACAAACCGATTCATTTTCTTTCCTTTTTTTGTTAAAAATATCTTTATTAAAGTACATGTTTTGATTAAACATTTCAAATACCACTTTGAAAAGAAGCATATATATATATATATATAAACTAACCCTTGAAAACGTCATTTGAGTGGGTGGTCACAATTTCAAGCACAGCGTTTCAACAGTTACATGTTTTGTTACACTGTCTTTACCCCTCAGCCCCATAGGCTGGAAGAGGTCTTGATTTTGACCAGCTCTGCATTATTATTTATGTATACAAGCAAACCAGATGAAGATATTTACATACAATATGGTGGCAATTCAGAGCGATTGGTACCAGACCAGTCTCTTATACCCAGCAAGCTTTTGAGATTAAGACTCTTGTCAAATTAAACCTTTTTTTTAATAATCATTAGTAATAGTGACCCAATTCACCTAGCAGCAGCATCATCACGATAATCTTGGTTGCGCCATTTTGGGAGTCAATTTCTCTGTGTTATTAATATTCTTTATTTGGCCAAAAATTCAGACGATCAGACAACATCATGAGAAAGAGTACAATACACGAAACAACCTAATGAACGGTGACGCAGTGCTTACACGCTCACCATTAACTCCCAAAATGACAGCGTGTGATGCAAGGTGTCAATACCATGTATTTAGAATGCAGGCCTGACAATTCACAGGGGCAATTTGTTCTTAGTGCCCCCATGAAAAATGCCCAAAGAAGGAGTCCCTTTCTTTTTAAGGAAAAGGGATAAAAAATATATTCCCTACCTGAAGATAATCTGAAGATTTTAAAAATATATACTGTTTTCAATACAATAAGATAAGAGTCTTCAGCAAAAGAGCATTCTTATGTAGTGCATAAATCACCAAGAGGTCCGTATGGGTTTGACATAAGGCAACAGTTAATTAAAACCACCAGTACAAATTTAAACACACTATTTTGACCAGCATTTTGAAATGGTCGGTATATAGTTTCAGCCAGTTATAACACGTGTTGGTAAGTCTTTCCACAGCTTCACAGCGGAAGCTTGAAATAAGCAAGAACCATGAGATGTAGTGGCAATCACTGGGAGAGACGAGAGAAATTTGTTCTTAGAATGCAAGTTTTGTAACTGGCTGATACTGTTGAACTAAATCCTGGAGATAAGTAGGGCATAGAGAAAGGTCTGTGGTGGAGGCAATGCCATGTAGACACTTGTAAGTGACGTCATTACCAGCCCATATCAGAAGCTAGTGATACATGGGTAGTTACTACAAGGGACTACATTCTAAATAACTCTAACAATTTGTACAAAATGTCTAAAGAAATATTGTTGATATTCACATTCCTCCCAAGAAATTTATAATTTACATACTTATCAGATTATTAAGTCTGTAATTAGTGCAAAGTTAATTTTACTTTTTACCCCCTTCCTATCTTATTTAAGCATTATGATGTGAGGAACTTAATTTATTTATGGTATGTATTAAGCTCTGATGCGTAGAAAAAAATTGAACACTGGGTGTAAATTGTTTCCCATTAACATGTTTGTATGGACAACCATAGTCTAAGTCAACATGAATCTGCAATGAATCATAAAATGGTTAGAATTTCAAAATATATTAGAGATGCATAGGTCAAGTGAGAGTTAATGGCATCAGTAAAGGTACCCTGTTAAATTGATAGCATAAAATTAAACTTGAAATTTTGGTCAAAAATTGAAAAAATCACAAGGGGTAAGTCCAGCATTTTTATCAATTTTGGGCCCAAAATTGACGTTCCATATTATGCTTTAAAATGATAGAGTAGGGACTGCTGATGACGTACCATGTGTGCAGACTCCAAAAATAAGCTTTAATTTAGGAACTATTGATATTTATAGCATCAATTCAAACCTTGAAATTTTGGTCAAAAATTGAAAAAATCACAAGGGGTAAGTCCAGCGTTTTTATCAATTTTGAGCCCAAAATTGACGTTCCATATTATGCTTTAAAATGATAGAGTAGGGACTGCTGATGACGTATTATGTGTGCAGACTCCAAAAATAAGCTTTAATTTAGGAAACAGTGATATTCATTGCATAAAATCAAACTTGAAATTTTGGTCAAAAATTGAAAAAATCACAAGGGGTAAGTCCAGCATTTTTATCAATTTTGAGCCCAAAATTGACGTTCCATATTATGCTTTAAAATGATAGAGTAGGGACTGCTGATGACGTATTATGTGTGCAGACTCCAAAAATAAGCTTCAATTGAGGAAACAGTGATATTCATTGCTTAAAATCAAACTTGAAATTTTGGTCAAAAATTGAAAAAATCACAAGGGGTAAGTCCAGCATTTTTATCAATTTTGGGCCCAAAATTGACGTTCGATTTTATGCTTTAAAATGATAGAGTAGGGACTGCTGATGACGTATTATGTGTGCAGACTCCAAAAATAAGCTTCAATTGAGGAAACAGTGATATTCATTGCTTAAAATCAAACTTGAAATTTTGGTCAAAAATTGAAAAAATCACAAGGGGTAAGTCCAGCATTTTTATCAATTTTGGGCCCAAAATTGACGTTCCATATTATGCTTTAAAATGATAGAGTAGGGACTGCTGGTGATGTTACATGTGTGCAGACTCCAAAAATAAGCTTCAATTGAGGAAACAGTGATATTCATTGCTTAAAATCAAACTTGAAATTTTGGTCAAAAATTGAAAAAATCACAAGGGGTAAGTCCAGCATTTTTATCAATTTTGGGCCCAAAATTGACGTTCCATATTATGTGCAGACTCCAAAAATAAGCTTTAATTTAGGAAACAGTGATATTCATTGCTTAAAATCAAACTTGAAATTTTGGTCAAAAATTGAAAAAATCACAAGGGGTAAGTCCAGCATTTTTATCAATTTTGGGCCCAAAATTGACGTTCCATATTATGCTTTAAAATGATACAGTAGGGACTGCTGATGACGTATTATGTGTGTAGACTCCAAAAATTAGCTTTCATTTAGGAAGCAGTGAAATTTAAGTACGAGTTCAAACTCTAAATTTTTGTCAAAAAATTAAAATGTAAAATACATATGACATACAGCATGTCACATAGCCAGCATGTCACACAGACATTTTGGGTTGCTGCAACCATCATATGGGAAAAGATTAACAAGCCGTGTACTCTGGGAATCATTGGATAGTGAACACACGTTCCAGTTCTTTTACATCAAAATACTTCAGATCACAATTTGCCACAACCTATTCTTAATTAGAAGTTCACTTCTCATAAACAATTTTGGTGCATAATTCCGGAATATCAATGTCTTTGTGACCATGACTCTCACACCTAAATATTATTATTAACAAACACAATTTTTAAGTATTCTACCTGTGCAGGGAACTTTGTAGATCCAAAACTGAGGCACAGATTAGAAAACAACAAAAAATAGCCTTTCTTTAAAAAATACATTCGTTTTAGTTGGATTATTCGTTTTTTGTACACCGTTATTCGTTTTTTGTAATAAACTGCAGCCAGTTAAAAAAAATGATCTCAGGACAAGTTTAGAGTTTTAGAGACCATGAATTACTGTATAATCATCACAGTATAATCAGACGTGGCTTATATTGTTGATATTTTTGACAAACTATTCCCAGTAAATGTACATGGTTTGAAAAATAAAGAACACCAAACAGAAATGAAATCGGGTTTCGTTTCAGAACAGACAGATCCGTTAAGCCCCACCTTTGCTGTATTGACCAATCACAGACGTGATTGCACAACCAAAAGTCCGACAAAAGTCTCACAAACACGTTAATGCATATGTTAGCCTGGGAAATGGTGGTGAATATATATTCAGGGCATGACCTTTCCTTTGACCTTGGCAGAGTGAATTGAAGTCAATTATTGCGGTCATCTATAGCATTTTGGTCTCTATAAAGGGTTAAATTAGTACTTTCTGACTCACTGTCTACATCACAAGTTATTTTAACATCCCCTTATAAAAATAGCATGGCTCTATTCAAGAGAACATCCTTTCATTTACAGGTAAGAATCTTAACACCCGGCCCCAAAAAGTGTCAACATTTTAAACTCTGAGTGTGTGGTTGGCTGTACATGACCTCCAAAGATCAACCCATCGTGTATGTTTATACATGTATATAAACGATTTACCTAACTGACATACAGATTTTTGTCAATTGTCTCATCCGCATCGGCGATCAAAAAGTCCTGTTCACTCATGGGGAAAAGTATTTCCCATTCAACAGTTAGGATCATCCTCAGTCCCAATGTTTTTGAGCAGTAGAGTGCTGCTGCTAAAACAAAGGAGCACCTGTGCAAAAGGTTGTGATCTGATCTATATTCAATTTGTGCATTGTTGCCATTCAACCAACCACACAAATAAAAACAGTGTTAAATTTATGTTAAAAATACAACAGATGATAAGGATCTATATGTCAGTTATGTAAAACAAATATTGAGGAGCTTTAATTCGTGGAATGGGAGGAATATTATCAAAAGGTAAAATTTGGACTGTTCCATTTCATGAGGCTTCGAAAAGGAACAGTCCAAATTTTACCGAGCGATAATATTCCTCCCATTCCACTCAGAGCCACTCAATATTTGTATACTATCACGCCGTCACCTTGTTTTACTGCAGTAACCTGGTGAGGAGTGCAGCCAAAATCAGAACAAGCCCTGAAGCCATCGTCATCATTGCAGAGCCGGGTACCGTGGGTGGCAATATGATCGCTATATAGAAGATAACGATTAGGAGATAGAAAAAGGTTAAGAGAGGTAGTGATCTGAAATAATAAGAATAATAACTGGCAGCTGAGAAGCTGAATTGCAAAGGACGCGGCTACACGTGTTCAAGCTGCAGGCATTCAAGGGCGCCTTCGGCAGCCGGCCACATCAACCCACCCACAGAGCATAGCCCGAGATTGAAAGTGCTTAGTTTTACTGGAGGGAGGAAAACCAGATGGCCTGGAGAAAAACCCTTGTGGCACAGGAGAGAACCAACGCACAACTCTATGGCAAAAGCCAGGACTTGAACCAGGGACACATTGGTGAGAGGCGAGCGCTTTACCCATGCCACCAAACAAAGGAAACACCAAATGGGATGAGGGTGGGAAGGAGGTTGAAATTTGGGAAGGCGTATCTATAAGAACAAGTTACCTATTAGTTACGGGGTGGTATGTAAGAGAAATGTTACTACAACGCAAATATGAACTTATCAAAGCAAGTGTACACTATTATACACTACAAAAGTCACTCCGTGGATTATTGGGCATTTTTCTGGCAGGAAAAGACGATTGAGACTGATGTAATCTTTAAATAAAGAGCCCTGCCAAAAAATATGGGGCTGTATTGGGGGGGAGTAGTTATGGTTAATTTGCATAATTTATTCATAAATGGGTACTCACTTGTTTGACATGTAGTACCGGTATAACCAGCTGGGCAAGTGCATGCAATTCCAGTTATTGTAGGTTGACATGTGCCACCGTTTTTGCACGTATCTGGAGTGCAGGACTCGAACAAGGCTGATCAGAGACAAAGAAAGCAGCATTTAACATCAATTAGAGCCAGAACAGGTTGATACTAGAGAATATACAATGTAAACCTGTTATCGATTTAAGGGTGTGTTGGTCGTGAAATGACATCATGGAGCTATATATCGCCACCGACGCCACGAACCGACACCTTGTGTACAAAACCATTTTATCTTTAGCTTTAAGTTTTTTACATGTTTATACAATATTCGTCAAGGCCTACAATTTCGTGAAGTTTCAAAGCTTCCAGAGTTTTACTTTTTTAATTTTGATAATAATGTACGGCAACCTTTGCACGAAAGTGACAATTTCCAGTTTCAGAAACTGACACAAAGGTTCAATTTACCATTGTAGTGCATGTCTTCTTCAAGGAGATTGCCGGCAACTGGATGCCTGTAAATTGCCTCGTATGGCATTGCCCTTTTAACAAGTTATGAATGAATGAGTGTTACTTACGGATATCACAATTTCTGCCAATGAAATCTCCCATGCAGGTACATGTGTATTTCGTACCGGTTGACACTCTACACAGACCGTTATTCTGACAGGGATTGGGTTCACAAGTAAATTCGCCTGCCAAAAGAGAAAAAAAAAAAAACATCCAGAGAGGCTGAGTCGGACCCTTTAGCCACACTTCAACCTAAATGATGAAACTATGCTTCATGAAGATGCAAAACAAGGACTAAGCTGTTGTAAATTGCTTACAAACCAAACCAACTCGTGGTAGCAAACTATCTCAATGGCATCCCGTTTCAACCCTAGCGAACTCTTTCCCAGGGGCTAAAATGACCCTTCGAGAAAGACTCTGCTAGGGTCAAAACATTGGTCGGAACACTTTGTAGTTTTATTGATGAAACACAGGTATGGAAAAGTACAAAGTGAGATTGATGAGAATTAAAAATAACCCCCTCTTCCCCAGCACAAGGGAGAGAGTGCAAATAGAGGGCACATCAAACTTTTAAGCAAATGACTTTGCTTTTTAACCAGCGCGTTCCGGGATTAAAAATCCTTTTCCAGCACACCATGGCCAAGGTACGGCCCTATTCACAGTATGACGTTCCATAATTTCTCGGAAGAGAACAAAAAATCCTGGTGCATTTTATGAGAAGGGTTGTTGTCTTTCCTTTGTTTAGTCAGGGTTCTAAGGCTATTTAAAACTACACAAAAAATATTAATGAACGTACTTAAAGATATCTAAGAGCTAAATTAAACAGATAAAAAAAAACTGAGCCAGTCAGAAGAGATTCAAGTAAAAGAAAATTCAGTTATTCTACAAAAGTAACCAATTACAGATAAAATATTGACAAGTATGATCCCAATAATTTAACCAATTAAATATCACCATGAAGTGGTTAAAATCCTGATGTTCCGTAATTTCTTGAATCGAGGTATTGACAATCCAAACAACTCCTTACCGACTTCGCAATCGTTACCGCGGTACCCATCCTGACAGGTGCAGACATATCCTAACGTATCGTCTTCATAACAAAGTCCGTTGTTCTGGCAAGGGTTGCTGTTGCACAATGTTCTGACCACTGTAAGGCAAAGAAAGAAAATAAAGTAGGAAAGTTCACAGGTCAATTCCAATGGTTGACTTTGGATCGCTAGGTGGCAAAAGACATACCAGATAACTTTCCATTGTTTACATAGTTCCGGCAGTGCAGACATTACCAACAACAATGGATTGTCCCCGGTGAGTCTGCTGCCACCTAGCATCCCCTAAACTCTACTGTACCAAGTCTGTGCCCAACAAAATAATTTGGTTTGCCCATCACTGATGCATGATAAACGTCAGATTTGAAAACCAATAGACAGACTTTGAGTTTTACAAGCTGTACCCACCTGATTCGCAGTAGTCTCCGGTAAATCCTGCAAGACACTGGCAATGAAATGTGCCGTCCTGATTGGGGAAACATACACCCCCGTTCTCACATGGTGAAGTGGAGCAAGGACCTGGATTACAAAGACATGACAAGAGGGTATTGATGGCAACCACCTTATTAAGATACATGCTTAACGCGGCTCTATCAGTTTAGCCTTCCCTGGTCTCTGTGTACACCAACTCCTGATCAGGGCCCAATTTCATGGCTCTGCTTACCACAGAATTCTGCGCTTACGGCGCCCTTTAAAGCACGCGATCCTATGGGCCGTAAGCGCAGAATTTTGTGGTAAGCAGAGCCATGAAATTGGGCCCTGGAATGACAGCTGTGCTCAGCAACATTTGAGTATGGGCTAAGCAGCATTATGGATTAGGCAAACTGGGGTCAGCTTAAGCAGACATTTCCTGCTTACTGCCTAGTCATAAATACTGTTTCTATTTTATAACTAATGCTTGCTGTAAACCACGCATGATATTCTACAAGTACCGACCTCTGTATTGTTTAGCCTTTACAGACCTTTCAGGATATTCAATAACAATTTAACAGATTTTTCTACGGCCAAATAAATCAGAAATCAGATTTCTAAGCAGGAAGAATATCATGCCTGAACGTAACCTATGTTTAGCAAAATGCACTCTTAACTTGCCAGCAGTTCTTGTAAGCCTGTAAGCAGATGAGTGATGCAACAATGCAAATCTATTGTGAACGCGCAAACACACTCGTAAATTTTTTTGATCGTTTATGAAACACACTTTTGCTGACGCATGTCTTTCTGCTAAAGTAAGCGCAACATTGTGCTTGTAAACCAGTAAACAGATTGATGAGACTGGTCCCCTGTCCCTGGTCCCCCGGTCCCTGGTCTTCATCCCTGGCTGAAGGAAACTTGCATGCTATTCTAAGATCCAGCAGGGAGCCAGCTCTTTGCTCTGTCATCCCTCCCTGATGAGCATGGGGTGCTTTGGTAAGTCTTTCCTCTAAATGCTTCTTTTTTTTACCTGCTTTGTTTTGATTGTCCTGTCCATAATTGTTCTTATAATAGACCCGATTAAACCCTGCCTACTAACGTATTGACCAATCACAGCCTTGACAATGCCACTGAAAGTCTGACAGAAGTCTGACACATTAAAATCCCATGAGAAAAGTAAACAAACCGCTGCCATTGTTCTGACACACAACAGCACACACAACTATACTAGCTTTTGTTTTGTTATAATTTGTTGTAATTCTGGTGGTGCAAATTTTAATCCCACAGCAGTGGTATAGTGGTTTAACAGTGTTCCTGTCTGCATTGTTCTTTAGACTCAAGGCACTGCAACCGAACCACCACTGCGATAGAAAGTCACGCCATGTGCTGTTGCTTGGCAGTTGCTAAGGTAGGCGGGGGCTTAATGGATCGGTCTATTATTCTAAGTCCTGCGCTGTTACGAGAGGGAAGTTTTTCTACCTGGATTTGTACGTGTAATGTTTTCAGTGGCTTTCTTAATGTAGATACTGCAATGAAAGGAGGACCCAGGCAACGACTTATCACAGAATAAATTATTGAGCATCTCACCTATTTCACAAAATACGCCCTGGAATCCATTGATGCAAGCACACTCTGCACTCACGCCGTTGGCAGCGACGGAACACTGGCCACCATTCATACATGGGTTGTTAGGAATACACGGATCAACTGCAAAATGTCAATTCAATACATTTTGTTAAATACGTGCTACAAAGCTTCCTTTATTTGTTTCATTGTTCTGATTTCTTCAGGGGCTCCATCAGTGATTCACTATTCTCCCTGGTGTTCCCATAAACACATTGTCCTTAATTTTGATTGTTACGACCGAAAAACAAAATCAGGGTCTTCAAATTCTATTTTCTCAACTTTGACAGTATTTCAGACGGAAATATTTCCCTGGAATACTGGTATTGGTATGAACTTCATAATCAGTAAGCTTTCAGACTGATACTAATAAAAAAAGTATTTTTTTTAAATGAATACCAATCCTGTATTCTACCTTTAAATAAATAAACAATTTCATACACATATAGATAAATGAATAAATAAAAAAGGGGGTACATAAATAAATAAGTAGATTGACAAATATTGGGCAGGCCTGATAGTTGACGGGGGGGCAACGAAGGCATCAAGGGCAACACTCCTTGTCAATGCCTTGGTGCCCCTTGAAATGTTCCAGTGCCATTAGCATAAACCTTTGGTAAAGGTGCCCTTTACAAAAGAAAAACCTGTCTTGCCCTTACAAGAACCATGTATCAGGTTTGACTGGGTATGAAGTTGGTAACAATCATCCTATCAAGTTCTGTCTGAAAAGCTGTCCTTGCGACTAATTCCGATGTTGTAGGAAAATGGTATTAATCCACAGATTGTCGAGCAGAGATCGAAGCCCAATTTCATGGCACTGCTTACAGTGGAATTCTGCGCTTACGCCCTGCTGCGGCCTATAGAAATTTGCAGTGTACAGGGTGTCGTAAGCGCAGAATTGTTTGGTAAGCAGCGCCGTGAAATTTGGCCCAGAGCTCATGAGACCCTACGTCATGACGGAAGAAGTTCATACATGTTGAATTTAGTCAAATTTGCATGAAATCTGACTAAGGTAGTAACAGTTTGAGAGAAAGAAAAAAAACAGTCTCTTATATTTACTGATCACTGTGTGCAAATGGTTGACAATGACAAACGTTCACAAATTTGAAAGTAAATCAGTCCCCTCTTCATAAGAAAAAGAAGGAAAGAGCCCACAAACCCAAATGATCTGCGGCACAGATGTAAAAAGTGCCAATGGCCTCATGTTCTGACAGAGTCATTCTCAATGGTTAAATGACAACACACAACACACAACACAAACAAACAAGCAACTTACCCTTTTCACATATATCCCCGCGGAAGCCTGACTGGCAGGAACAAGAGAAACTGCTCTGATCTCCTGGTATGCAAACACCACCATTCTGACATGGGTTGTTGGTACAAGGATCGGCTGTTAACATAATAAGGAAACTAAGAGTGCTTAAAGTCTTGCATAAGGAACTGTTGCTAAACCAGTTGCCGCCGAGATTCTTTTTTTTTTTTCTTCGTCCCCCTGGCGGGATTCTTTTGGAGGAACTGCCGGAATCATTTTTCTTTCAGGGTACTGATGGCACAAAGAAATCCTGACTTGGCAATTCACGCACCGTGAATTGCAAAACATCGGCCGTTACCTACCGCATAGGATTGGCACTAAACACGGAACCATGGTTCAATTCCCGGTGTTGAAAGCCTCTCTATGTTTCGTAATCCTCTTCTTGGAACAAAAAGATACAGGTCTGGAATCGGGGATTACACAAAAACCACCTCTCAATCGCCAGAAAACACCAAGATATTTAAGGCCTTTTTTGGTCTTTGTTTGGGTGAAACAAAGCGTTAGACAGCGTGTGTGCGTTCTGGGCAAGCTCAGCAGTGGAATGTCCAGGCGACCTTGCCCCGGTATACCGAATTGACACAATGGCGTCTTGAAACGGCTTCCATTTCTAGGCTGGGGAAACAGTTGCGTGTTAACAGGTTATCCTGTGCCAAACGATTAAAGTCTTGCATAAGGAACTGTTGCTTGAGGAGCTGTAGTTCTTGTAAAAAGAATGATTGAGTCTGAAGCGGTGATTAAAATAAAGATGCTTCTTGTGTTTCATTATAGTCCAATGTTCTGTATCTTATGGCAAGTTGCCTTGCACTGTTTGTCATTGAAGCCGAGATGGTTAAGTGCATATCATCGCAGCTTGGCCTGCATCTTTATCAACTGTAAAACCCTGAAACAATATCTTCTCAGGAGTAATGTGGAGGCGAACCTGGACTACTTACCTATCTCACACAAGTCCCCAGAGTAACCTTGGGTGCATTGACAGTCAAAGGACACCGCATCTGGAGCTGCAATACATACTCCTTGATTCATGCAAGGGTTAGGATTGCACACTACAGCTAAAGGAAGAAAAGAAGACAGGAATCTAGATCAAGGTCTGAATAACAATGTGTAGAGAGCATTGAAGACCCAACTTACATTAGGGCATACATTTCAGAAGAAATGGAATGAAAAAAATCAAACTGATGGTGAAAGTTTATGTATTTGTGGAAATTAAGGACGAGTTTCAAAAGTGTAATAAAATAGTGGTAGCGACCCAGACAAAAATTGTGGTAAATTAAAGTATACATTAAGTGGGGATTAAACGAAACCAGATTTAGTGGAAACTCTTCAGTATATTCAATGGCAAAAAGGCAGCCTTATACTTTGTTCGAATAATGGATTGAAACGCTTCTTTGATGAAGCAAAAAAGGGAAATATGTGATTTAAATAAGGCATTGCATGGTGAAGTATTGATATACAATCACATTGTGGTAACATCATGTGATAATATCTACTTTGCGGAGTAGAGTTCTTCTTTGCTCTTCAAAGAACTTGTCCTGCCGTTTATCTACTGCTGCAGAGTAGATTGGAAAAACCAGGAGACTACCTAGTTGAGATAAGAACTTGTCCTGCAAATTTTTCTACTGCCATGGAGTAGATTAAAAAAACCTGGAGACAGCCTAGTTCAGATTTTCAATAACAGCTATTATTTTTAACAACATTTAATTGCAATTTTAAAAATATGCTTCATGATTCTTGATAAATCTGTGTACAGCACTGTGGATCAGTGAAGCGATTTTTTTTCCGCAGTTGATTTTGCGCAATACAAATCTTCCTTCAATATTTTCATTAGTATTATTTTCAATAAATGCACCAGTTCTAAGACAATGTTAGTGTATTTACCAATATCGCAGATCCGTCCGGTCCATTGCAATGGGCAGCTGCAGACATACGATGTTCCTCTTTCTGATGCTAAACAGGTTCCGCTGTTTGAGCACGGCGAAGAAAGACACGGATTCACTAAGACAGATAGATAACACAATAAATCTCTTAATGGATTCAGGAAGGCAGATACAACACACAGTAAATCTCTTCAAGCCCCAGCTGAACATTGGCAAGAAAGAAAAACATAATTGTAACATAGATTTTTATCTTCCAGTACGTGCTAATCCTCCAATCAGATTGCTCAACGGGAGTGTGATAATAAACCAGTCATACTCCCACTAGTCTATATTGCACCCTGCGTATTTTGAGTATCACGTGTTTTGCTCTTCATCAAATAACGTTCAAAGTTGTATTATCTTCTAGTGTTGACTGATAAATTCGTTATCACACTCGCGCTCGTGAAGTACGGGAAAATACAGCTTGTCTGCATCCCATATCCCACTCGGCCTTGTGGGATATGGGATGCAGAAGCGCCATATTTTCCTGATTCCACTCGCGCTTGTGTGATAACTTATAATATATACTTTACATGGTATAAAGATAATGATGGTAGAAATATTTTTCCTTAAAATATTTCTGCCTGAAGTCTTACCGTTTTTTTAGTGATAAATTAAGTAAGATCCAAAATTAATTTTCGTCTCCATGTGAAACCCAAATTGCCAAATGCATTTTTACCATTTTCACGCAAATGAAAAAATGAAATGAGCTGAAATTTTCACAGGTTGGTTTTATTACATCTTAATTTGTGCAAAGAATGTAAGCATTTACAAACACTTTACCGATGTTGAGCTGGGGCTTTAAACCAATACAGACCATACTGAAAATATCATTTAACTTACATCATCATTATTTGAAAAATAAGTTCAATTTGATCCACTATTTTTCAAGAAATGCACCATGTATACCGACCTCATGAAAATCTTTGAAAAAAATCAGCCTAGAACACTAGGGGTTTCAGCTTACTGCAGAACACGTTTTTTTTCTGAACTGATACTTACATATGTTACAAGTTAATCCAAAGTAGTTGGCGTCACACTCACACTCGAATGAGTTTGCCACATCTCTGCAGGTACCATGCTCACACGGATTCTGAACACACTGTAATTCTGGACAGATGGGACAACAAAATACGAAACTCAAATGCCATTTTAGTTCTATTTAGACCCCAAGAAACTTTTTCTTTACAACAACTCACCTGCAGATAATCTTTCTAACTCTGAGAAGAGCTTGAATCTCAAATCACTCAATGGTAAATGGTCGCAAACAATACAGAGACAACACAGAAAAATAATTGGTAATTTTTCTTCAATTGTATGGATTTGCTACAGGAATGAAAACCTTTCTATGAGTGTTGTCAGCAACAACAGTCTTATCTGGGTCCAAATTTCTATGTGTCGAGTTAAGTTGGGACATTCATTGCAAGAGCTATGACCAAAAAACTTGGGAAGTTGTCTCTAGAGACAAACAGACAATCCACACATTGTGACTTGACTCTCCTTAAGAGACAAGCAGACCATCCTCACATTGTGACTTGACTCTCCTGTAGAGACAAACAGACCATCCTCACATTGTGACTTGACTCTCCTTAAGAGACAAACAGACTATCCTCACATTTTGACTTGACTCTCCTGTAGAGACAAGCAGACCATCCTCACATTGTGACTTGACTCTCCTTAAGAGACAAACAGACCATCTTCACATTGTGACTTGACTCTCCTTAAGAGACAAACAGACCATCCACACATTGTGACTTGACTCTCCTGTAGAGACAAACAGACCATCCACACATTGTGACTTGACTCTCCTGTAGAGACAAACAGATAATCCTCACATTGTGACTTGACTCTCCTGTAGAGACAAACTGACCATCTTCACATTGTGACTTGACTCTCCTGTAGAGACAAACAGACCATCCTCACATTGTGACTTGACTCTCCTGTAGAGACAAACAGACCATCCACACATTGTGACTTGACTCTCCTGTAGAGACAAACAGATCATCCTCACATTGTGACTTGACTCTCCTGTAGAGACAAACTGACCATCTTCACATTGTGACTTGACTCTCCTGTAGAGACAAACAGACCATCCACACATTGTGACTTGACTCTCCTGTAGAGACAAACAGACCATCCTCACATTGTGACTTGACTCTCCTGTAGAGACAAACAGACCATTGTGACTTGACTTGACTTGACTTGACTCTCCTGTGGAGGGAACAGATCTTGTTTATTCTTACCACTATCGCAGAACTGGGAGCCGAAGCCGGGATCACACTGGCAAATATAAGCTGTACCCACGGGAATGCATCGTCCGTTCACACATTGGTTGTTGACACATGCAACAGCTAAATAGGACAAGTAAAAAATAATCATTTGGTATTGATACGATAGTGATTTTTTAATGGTTAACAAAAGTGTTTAATAACAAAGTAGAATATGTAGCATTGGTATCGATATGGCATAAGTGTATCCCAAAACTATCAACACAAAAGGCTGTTAAACACGTAACAACTGGATTAGAAAAATTGATATGAAATGTGTGTGTATGTGTATGTGATAACATGTTGTTGATGCACACAATTGCAAGAATTATCCAAGCTATCACTGGGTTAATTGAAAGTAGTGTTATCATTTAAACAAACTGATTTCATTGCAACAAAGTATAGATTTATATGGAGTCGTTTTAACCACAAAACCTATTTGCAATAAATGTAACCAAAATAACAATTTCTCTTTCAATTATCAAAATTAATGCTTTTTAAATTCAAAATATGTATAATTGTAAGCGAAAAATAACACAAACAAATCAAACAGCAATCTTCAAAGTACTATAGATTAAAGATGCATCGCCTATTTTTTTGTTTGTTTGCCACATCGATGGTAAGAAAATATTGATTTGAATATTAGAGAGTCATTTACTGACTTTGTAAAACATGCCAGGGATTTGACAAACATGAACATTCCTGAAAATGGCTTGCGGACCTGGGTTCTCCCTTATTCTAGACCCGGAACCTCCCAGGTGTTACAATTCAGGAAGTTTAAAGACTCAGTGCATCACCAGAACTTTAAAGCTACAAGGTTTGGAGACAATGTGTGGACTATTTCTTTCTCCCTTTGGTGACTGCTTTACTTCTTTCAAGAAAATTTGAATGCTCAAGGAGGTTTGAAAAAATCCTGAACTCGGTAAAAAAAACCCTGAGAAATCACACACCTGATGAGATGGTTAGTAAATTCAAATGAGTTATTGTCGGGACATTATCTCGGGCAGAAGCCATGTTTAATCAGTGTGCATGTTACAACTATTTCATACAAAGTGTTTTGTGTTTTTTTGTTTGTAAGCATCTCTGTCAAAATTCATTCAGTGTTATTGTTTTCAAATAATAAATGAAATAACATCCAAAATTAGATTTCGTCTCAGTGAGATGAAAAATCTGCCCATAGGAATGCAGACAAAAATGCTGAATGTATTTTTACCGTTTTCTCGCAAATGTAACAATGAAATGAGCTAACATTTTCACAGACTGGTTTTATTACAAATATCTTGATTTGTGTGAAGAACGGCAGCATTTACAGTCAGTTTACCAATGTTGAGCTGGGGCTTTAAACAAAAGTTGATTCAAAGGGCAACTTGTATGCGTGTATGCTTACCACTCTCACAGAGAGTTCCAGTAAATTCAGCAGGGCAGTTACAGATGCTTGTTGGATTTCCATTAGGATCACTTACAGCACATACACCTCCATTCTGACATTGATTGTTGTTCAAGCATGGATTAGCTACAGCACAGGGAACATAAAAAAAGACACACTGGTCAAAAGATTTATTTAGAGGGCCATCTTGAAGGGAGATTCGTGGAACAGATTCACAAAAGGTGAGTGTATTTCCATGACGGGAATTATGAAATAATTACTTCCAATACATTTCAATCTCCCTTTTTCAGAAAATTGAAAAGGGAAGACAACATTTGTATAGGCAAAATATTGAATATTATTTTGTTTTACTCGACATACTGTGCTTTTCCAGAGTCCTACAGGAGGAAAACAAAAACCCACAGGCATACTACACTAACACACAACCCCCGCCATTTTAGAGTAAATGTCTTAGACCACCAAGCCTGCCTGTTGACAAGGGGCCGTTGGAATCTTGTAGTTAGCATTCGGTACCCGATAATTTGGTAGATGTTATTATCGCATCGGGAAAATAATCTCACCAGAGTAGTCTGCCTGTGGATTTATTTCCCTGCAGGACTTGTTCAGACCAAGTACAGTGGATTACCACATGCACATGTAGTCTACTTTTCTCATGTTCGATATACGAGAGACTTGCACAGTCTATTGATAATAATAACAATAACTTGTTTAATCTGGTATCTTGAAAGACTATTCACTACGCTCTAGGACCCAGGGAAAAATTAATGATGGGCTTGACCGAAGAGGTAGGTTTTCAGACTGCCAGGCTGTGATCTAAGAATGAGAGGGAGACTGTTCCTTAGGTGGGGGGCTGCAACTGAGAAACTTCTATTGCCGTAAGCTTCCAGCCTGGAAGGTGGAACAACAAGCAAGTTGGCGTGACTGGATCTTAACTGACGCACGGGCTTGTACAGTGACAGAAGTCTCTGCAGGTACAGGCGGGCTGAGCTGTTGCTGATACAATGGTAAGTTATATGAAGGAGTTTGAAAATGATGCGTTGCTCAACGGGGAGCCAGTGTAGAGCTTGAAGAATCGGGGTGATGTGATGGAACTTATTAGAGCGTGTTAGGATAGGAGCTGCAATGCTCTGAATTCTCACCCGAGTAGTGAGAATTCAGACAGTGAAATTTCAAAACCCAGGTCAAAACATATCTGTTCAATTTATGAAATTAATGATAATAATACTAATACACAAATTGATATTGCGCATTTTTCCCAGCGGTTTCAATGCGCTTCTACATGAAAAAAAAAACACCAGTCAAAGTGGAAAAAGAAGACAGATTGCAAACTGACATGATAATTAGGATGAGAACAAATACGATTACGTTTAAACTGTTTGAGAGAGTTGCAATTACGTATATTGAATGGTAGTGAATTCCAGCATCTGGGTCCAGCTACAGAAAAAGCTTTGTCACCTGCAAGTTTGAATGTGCGCGGTATTCTTATGTTGCGCTCTGAGCGGAGGCCACTTCGTTTGGGAAGGTCGGAGATCAATAGAGTCGCTGATGTAATTTGGGTGTGTGCCTGTAAGTGCTTTGTACATGTGTCTGGCCGTTTTGAAGATAATCGTTGAGCCCATGACACCACATAGGGACCTCAGGGTGATATGCGTTGTATAAGTATGGTTTTATTATTATTGTTATTATTATGACGATGATATAGGTATAATGCACATTCAGTATATTATCGTAACCTACATTAAAGGGGGAATGTTGACTTACGATTCTGGCACAGCGTTCCAACAAACTGAGCCAGCACTGGAGAGCAATCACAAGTGAACTCTAGTGAGTTGACGGTGGGGACACAGATGCCACCGTTTTGGCAAGGGTTGACAGGCTGACATCCAGTCACTGGGACAGAAAAACAACAACAAACGATAAATTGCCTGAATATAACAATAACAATTGATAATAATAAAAGAGAGATCTAGTCAGCGTTGGTAATTTTCAACCTAGGCTACCAAAATATCTGGAGCTACAACTTACAACACAGGCAAGACAACACATGTGCATGATGAAGTCATAACATACGCTTATGCAAAGGCGCTAAGACAAGAGTATATTCACTAGGCAGGCGTGGGCAACTGGGCAATTACTTAAATTTTATTTGAGAAATTCAGAAAAGAATTTACTCATCATACTCTACCATGTCTACCACACTGATCTACTTTGATGAATTTGAAATCCGTACACGGGCTCAAACATCACGCAACAAGTGTTTACCGGCGAGCCACAGCCTTTTAAAAAAAAAAAAACTTGACAGACACACGTGCCACGTTGGTTCTTCCATGTGGAGTGCTGTTTCAAGCAGACTGACCTCTCATTTAACCAGTTGGCGGCGGCTGATGTGTATCTACAAAAATATTTTTCGAGCCAGCAATCGGGCGACATTAAAACAACCCATTGTGTAAAATCGAAATACCGGAGCAAAGATTTCCCGGACATTCCAGTGCTAAGCGTGCACCGAGCACGTACATGCCGTGTAATACTTCGTTTTACTCACACAAACAGGACAGGTGGCGCTCAATATATTGCCAATTTTTGGCTATTGTGTGGGCATTACTGTGTAATTCACGATTCCAGGCCTTTGTCCTTTTGTTCAAAGAAGAGGATTACGAGACAGCGAGTCTTCCACCATCGTTTATTCATTGTATTTCGGTAAGTCATAGTGATCTGGGGATCCAGCCTTGGTTCTAAATTTAGTACCAATCATAAGCCGTGGCACACGGCCAAGGTTTTGCAATTCACGGTGCTTGAATTTTCTTGATAGAAAAAGCAAAATTCATGGTAGAATCTTTGTTCTCTTGGGCTTTGTTAAATCAATGTTTTTTTGTGCCAGCTGTACTCTCCAAGAAAAATGATTCTGGCAATTCCAAGAAAATAATCCCGTCGGGCTGGACAGGAAAAAATGGAAGAATCCCGGCGGCAACCGGATAACAACCCCATCAGGTCATATTGGTTATTAAATCAGAGGTACAAGGGTTGTATAGCCTGTACATCTAGCCTCACACTTCAAGGCTCATGAATGATACCAGATATCAACCGGTCGGATGTAGCATAACCAGTCTCCTGTTATCGTTACACTTGGCCATAAATGCCACAAACAGGCCAATAATTACGGACTTCTTGCCCAAACTCTAATGCCAGAGTAAGGTGCCCTAGGGCTACTCAGTTGTGACATTGCAAATCACAGCAGCCATCGGTAAACCGTCCAAAGAAAATGTGTTTGCAATTTCACACGATATGGCGTCACACCCACAAAAAATTATTTAGTTTCTATGTTATTATCCAACATTTATGATTAAACCTGTATACAAACTATGCAAGACAAAACACCACATAAAAACTACCACGTAAACTTCTACACAAGTTGTTTGACAAGCAAGTCTAATATGTTTCTGTGAGGAACACTGAGTGATCTCAACTGTAACAGGGCCAAATCTTCACAAAAAGTCAGACTCATTTTGAAATCACTGTCACCACAGTAATTTGTCTAGTGACATCACAGCACTTTTTGAAATATAGTAATTTGTCTAGTGACATCACAGCACTTTGTGAAATATTGTAACTTGACTAGTGACATCACAGCACTTTGTGAAAAATTGTATTTTGTCTAGTGACATCACAGCACTTTGTGAAAAATTGTACTTTGTCTAGTGACATCACAGCACTTTGTGAAAAATTGTATTTTGTCTAGTGACATCACAGCACTTTGTGAAAAATTGTACTTTGTCTAGTGACACCACAGCACTTTGTGAAAAATTGTATTTTGTCTAGTGACATCACAGCACTTTGTGAAAAATTGTACTTTGTCTAGTGACATCACAGCACTTTGTGAAAAATTGTACTTTGTCTAGTGACATCACAGCACTTTGTGAAATATAGTAATTTGACTAGTGACATCACAGCACTTTGTAAAATATAGTAATTTGTCTAGTGACATTAAAGCACTTTGTGAAATATAGTAATTTGTCTAGTGACATTAAAGCACTTTGTGAAATATAGTAATTTGTCTAGTGACATCACGGCACTTGGTGAAATGTAGTAATCTGTCTAGTGACATCACAGCACTTTGTGAAATATAGTAACTTGACTAGTGACATCACAGCACTTTGTGAAAAATTGTTTTTTGTCTAGTGACATCACAGCACTTTGTAAAATATAGTAATTTGTCTAATGACATCACAACACTTTGTAAAATATAGTAATTTGTCCAGTGACATTAAAGCACTTTGTGAAATATAGTAATTTGACTAGTGACATCACAGCACTTTGTGAAATATAGTAATTTGACTAGTGACATCACAGCACTTTGTGAAATATAGTAATTTGTCTAGTGACATTAAAGCACTTTGTGAAATAAAGTAATTTGTCTAGTGACATCACAACACTTTGTAAAATATAGTAATTTGTCTAGTGACATCACAGCACTTTGTGAAATATAGTAATTTGACTAGTGACATCACAGCACTTTGTGAAATAAAGTAATTTGTCTAGTGACATCACAGCACTTTGTGAAATATAGTAATTTGACTAGTGACATCACAGCACTTTGTGAAATAAAGTAATTTGTCTAGTGACATCACAGCACTTTGTGAAATATAGTAATTTGACTAGTGACATCACAGCACTTTGTGAAATAAAGTAATTTGTCTAGTGACATCACAGCACTTTGTGAAATATGGGGCCGAGGCAGTTTCTACTGAGATGGGCATGCTTTGTTTTCCATCACTGATTGCTATTAACTTTGAAACCCTGACTTGATCAGCTTTGGCTCTGACTTGGTGTATGTCTGCCAAAAGCTTTGTGCCAAAAGCAGATTTCAAAGTTGCTGCTTAAAGAGCCTACACTGGAGCCGAAGCATTCAGGTTTAGAAGAGCTGCTGTCTACTAGTGAAAGCTCTATCTGATAAAACTCCAAATGAAATGAAATGTTAAAAAAAATCTAGGAGGCTCTATGTCAAAACCAGGTACTTCTTGCCCAAACTCAAACCTGGGTTTATCTGCTCATTAAATAGATGAGACTAAGAGCTTTCAAACGGCACATCATTAGGGTACATATTTCTCAGCGTAAAACATCACATCACATTGATATCACAGCTGATGTTTCTAGGTTTTTTTCAGTCTCACTCCCATTTCACTATTTCCATGAAGTGCCTGATTTTGACGTGGGCCATCACATTTTCTAAGACTCCCAGTGTGGATTTCACAAAGCGCTAGGACTAGTCTTATCTCGAGTTAGGACGAGTAACTAGTCCTCTTTTATAGGACTAGTCATAAGTTAGGACTAGTCCTAAGTTGGGACTAGTCCTAAGTTAAGACAACCGGTGGTCAGAAGTTAGGACTATTTTTGTGAAATCCACCCCTGATCTGATAGCTTACCCATATACCAAACAATGACTACATCTAAATTTAAACTTTACTTGGAGTCTTTAAGATGCTAGGTGGCAGCAGACATACCGGGTAATTACCATTTATTTACGTAGTTCTGAGAATGCAAACATTTTCTGAGAACAATGATTTTAGCCGGTAAGTCTGTCATCATCTAGCATTCCCAAAAGTCTCCCGCTTTAGTTCAATTCAGACTTATTTCCATACCCGTACTACTATTACAGTATTACTACACTGTTGTTGAAGTAATTGATGCAACAATAGGCAATTAGATATAAGCAAGTCAACAACAAAATATAGTAGACTAAAACATGGAGGAATCTCCTTGTAGCCAGTGCTTGTGGCGAGATGCTTGATGGGCAGGTGAGCACAAAACAAGGACAAACACAAGAACAGACAGACTGGTTGCACTCAGACAGGAAAACCACACAGGATTGAACAAGAACTATGCTTAAAGTCAATACCTTTTCTACAAAAAACTGATAACAAACTATGTAAGCTAATGGATGATAAGAGGTTTCTATTGACCCAATGCACCTGACGTCATCATCACAATAATCTTGGTGGCGCCATTTTGGGAGTCAATGTCCCCGTGAGGTGTACACAGCGCAGTGCACATTTTAGGTGGGGCGGCGTTTACACCATTGTGTGTGCAATTTGACTCCTAAAATGACGAGTGTTGGCAGACAGTGATGTTGGTGCGAGGGGTTCAATACGCATTGTACAAAATGGATCAAGAGAGATATTACGTGGTGAATCACAGAGGGTTCCTGTCCATGAAGAAGGACAGGTGCAAATAAAGCCGGCTTCATTGTTGGTGTTGTTAGGGCTACAGGTGCCCCCATTCATGCAAGATATCATGGTCAGGCACAGATTTTCTATTTAGGATAAAGGGCAACAAACGACATAAACATTTTCTATGAAAATAAGCTATGTTGCAAAGAGAGAAACACATAAGTCGTTGGCTCAAGACTGCAAGGTCGTTTAGTGCAGTTTGTATGGATTTCATAAAATTGCTAGCATATTTTGGAGCTCCTGGTAAATGGAGTTTAATGATCAAAAGTGGTCTGTACAGTAATTGTTTGGCAAAAAGAAACAATCAGTTTGTAAGAAAATACACACCTTTATTTGTGGACGTTGATTTATGTTTTCAAATTCATAGACATTTTTCATTTCACGCCCTTTTATCATTAAGGATTAAAACTAAATGAAGGACCTTACACTGAGTCGGCAAACTATTGCTCTCGTTTAAATGGGCTTTAAGTTATTGAATAGTTCTTGTTTTCCCAATCCATAAGAGAGAAATAAAAAGTGAAGAAACATAAAGCATTTCCCTCTTTGTAAGAATCTAAGTCATGAAGATTTTGGCAGGCAGAAAAGAAATACCTTTTGTGTACTCTGGTCGTTTTAGATAGAGTTTCTTGTTCTGCTGTAATTTGAGGCAACTCCATAACAACTGCTGTACCAAGGCAGTTGCAAGTTAGTGTAAGCTGCAATCTTGTCAGACCCCACGGTCTCACAAGACAACAGGAGCCTAACTATATAAATCATACCAATGCCCACCTGTACATCTAGTGTCTAGACATGGCTGTTCTGGGACATTTAGGATGTATGTGTTTTTAATTAACTCTGGACAACCCCACTGACTATCACACTGACCATGTCAGGGATCAGCTTTTGCGTTAACACAAATGCCCCTCTCGCTATATCTCACTTGGTTACCCTGGGGGTTCCTCTCCCATGATCATCTGTATTGAGTTAACTTTGTTACAGTGCAAGTTAACTATATTATTTGATGAAACCCAACGTTTTTAATCAACATCATCTCTTTATTGTGTTATTCTGCAAGTTTCAGCAACCAACTCTTCATGTCACACTAGTAACAAACACTTTTTACACCTTGCCCAGCAGGCTACTTAACAAAAATGCACGATCTGTTGAAACTTTTCTTTTGGGTGTGTGAATCAAATTTCCCTGTTCTGCAGCTTCTAAGGTGATATCCAAAGAGCTATATATATTACAGCTCTATGGTTGCACTGTATGTTTGGGGTGTGATCCCTGGCTACATGGCAGTTTCAGGTGGAATGGCTTCTGACCGGCAGGCCCGAACAAAAAGATATTGACAAAGTAGGAAGACCGCACACATTAAGGGCAAAATAGCTCAGTTGGTAGAGCGCCAGTACGTTAATCCCGGGGGTAGCTGGTTCAATTCCCGCTCCAGTCAATTTTTCTATGTTAACCCCCAAATTAGAACTTTATTTCACCAACAAACCAAAGCTGTGCTTGCTACCATTCATACATGGGAGAGTTAACACTATTTTATGACAATAATAATTCAAAACTGGGCTACTCAAACTTTACTATCCTGTTGGGCTACTCACAAAGTGAGTGTCGTGTGACTTCACCGGACTCAAGTTCTGGTGTTGTTGGCAGCAGAGTGTGGGTTCGAATCCCGGTCGTGGCACTTGTGTCCTTGAGCAAGATACTTTACCATACTTGCTTTGTCCTTCGGATGGGACATTAAGCCATAGGTCCCGTGTACTAGGATAGGTAGTGCACGTAAAAGAACCCAGAACACTTATCGTGGAAGAGTAGGGAATATACCCCGGTGTTTCTGGTTCACATGGCAAGCACCCTTATCTACAGGTTTCCTCAGGCTTGAGAGCTACAGTGATTAAGTTCACTTATGAGGCATCCTTGGTTTCATTACCAGAAATGTATAATAATAATAATAATAATAATAACAATAATAACAAAAAAAACAGGTCATTATGGGCACGGCCTGTATGTTCATTGAACTTCTGATTTGAAAATTATCCGTGTTTTCATATTGCACACATTCTCTCAGTAGAAATAATGTTGCACCAATTTTATTGTAAGAATATATGAATATATTTATGCATTTAAAATCTTGATCTCACAACAGTCAATGGCTTGGGAAACTTGTGTGGATTTGTTGGCTTCATTTACAGAAGGACGATTATAGACCATGTCACCTTGTTTACAAAAAAAAAAAAGAGACCTCGTGCATTTCAGGTCATGAAATGGCAGATGAGAAACCCACTCTTTAGATAAGAAGTTTCACAAAAAATCTAATATATTTGGAGATGTATATTTGGTTAAAAACATAAAGTGGCGTTGATATGGAATGTCAGATTTCATGTTTCTTCCGTTGAGCTGTATTCACTTTGGGCCAGCAGAACTCAGGTGGTTCTTTTTAGTATACACGTGATGTCATGATAGAGTTACATCGTCAACTGAACTCTAATTTACCTGGATTTTCACATGTCTGTCCAGTCCATTGCGATGTGCAGACGCACAAAAAACTGTTGTCGATGTTATTGGATAAGCAGGTACCCCCATTTTGACATCTGGTTTGGCCAGCGCACACATTCTCTGGGGAAAAATAATTTAAAGTTAAACAAACCAATACTATGGAATTATATTTCCATATCACATGCACATATATATATATATATATATATTGATTTCTGCCTCTGACGAAGGTCCGGTTTGGATCGAAAGCTAAGGCCATCAACCCTACCAGTTTTATATATATATACAGTGGTTTGGCATTGCATAGGACCGCCCACCAACATAGGGCTGGTTAGCTCAGTTGGTTAGAGCGCTCGTACGGTATTCGAGAGGTCGCGGGTTCGAGTCCGGCATCAGCCAAATTTTCTTTGCTCACCCAAATTAATATATATATATATATATATATATATATTGGACCGCCCACCAACTATAAGGGCTGGTTAGCTCAGTTGGTAGAGCGCTCGTACGGTATTCGAGAGGTCGCGGGTTCGAGTCCGGCATCAGCCAAATTTTCTTTGCTCACGCTATTTATTTATATATATATATATATATATAAATAAATAGCGTTTATATATATATAAATACATGATGACGTCATCACATGATTTTTATTATTTTTTTCATTTTTTGCACCTTTAAGCTATGATCAAAATTCTTTTTTACACAGGCTTGATAGGTCATAAATGCTCTGAAAACGAATTGACGTCATCATTTGTCAGGTACAGTTTAACAAGATATATCCAGAATGAATTCGATCTTACAAGGCACTAATTCTTGCTTTATTAACTTGATTCTGCACACATTGCACATGTTTCGTTCTACAAGCCTTTTTGCATCTTTGCATAAATGCGATTCAAATGAAACTTTAGGGAACTACTAAATCATAAAATTTTGTTTAATTTCAAACAAATTTGGAATGAAAAAAGCAAAACAGCTTGGCATTCGTTCATGAATGTAATTGAGCTCTAGTTTTATTTATTTAGGTTTTTTTTTTTTTTTTTTTTTTTTTTGGGGGGGGTCTTCATGCAACTCTTTGAAAGTACTATTTTGTATGGCACCTTGTCAAGGAACTACGTACGGGGCTGTAGCACCGGGATTGTTTGTTTTTTTCAGTGGGGAAGCTTAACGTAGCCCATTCGCTAGCTCAGACAATGTTTTCCTGAATACATGTCATCCGGCGCCAACTGCTTAACAAGTGATCATCTTCTATTTCATGGTCTTTTTACGGAGAGTGTGACCCTGACCTCGGTTGAGGGTGCACGTTTTGGGGAAGCCTTATAAGACACTTCTCTTGATGATATTGACCATAGCACATTGAAAGCCTTACTCCCTAGGCCCCCCATTGGTCAACAAGCAACTCCAATCCTCCCCTATTCTCAACTCTACGGTCACCCAACACTGTTCGGACTCAGATAAGATTGCTATGCCTGGCCCAGTGATGAGCCATTGTTAATCAGTTCCTAAAATCCTCAATCCTCCTCAATCAGCAACTTCCTGAAGGTAAGGGTTTTAAAAAAGGAGAACTCACCCGCTATTTCACAGTTTAAGCCCGCCCATTGGCCAGGACAAATGCATACGTAGGCAGCCTGATTGGTGTTGGTGATGGGTACACAGGTACCTCCATTCAAACATGGGCTTGTTGTATCGCACAGATTAACTGGTTCAAACAAAACAAAAAGTAAAGCCAAAATCTTCAGACATTTAACAATTTCCTTTTGCTAATATCAAGGTTTACAGTTCAAAACTATCTTTTGTTAAGATTTAAAGATTCATTCCCCCGATGCAAATATTAACATCTATCTAATTGTTTGCGGTACCTGCCGCTAATAATATTGGATTCGAACTGGCCCCTCGTCACCGAGCGTGCTCAGTGGTCTAGTGGTTAAGACATCTGCTCTAGTCATGCGGGAGTCGTGGGTTCGAAACCCACCTGAGTTGCCTGTGGATTTTTTTCCACTCGAAAGCACTGAGTATAAAGTGCTTATCACACATCGGTGAAAGGCAAATTGAATTTTTTTTTTACATTCTTCATTGTGCATTGACTCAGAATGTTTAAAATTTGAAATTTGCTTTATAGGCCTATTAGATAATTTCTTGAGGCATACAATCCTCAATCCTCCTCAATCAGGCAACTTCCTGAAGGTTAGGGTTTTAAAAAAGGAAAACTCACCCGCTGTTTCACAGTTCAAACCCAGCCATTGGCTAGGACAAATGCATACGTAGCCAGCCTGATTGGTGTTGGTGATGGGTACACAGGTACCTCCATTCAAACATGGGCTTGTTGTATCGCACAGATTAACTGGTTCAAACAAAACAAAAAGTAAAACCAAAATCTACAGACATTTAACAATTTCCTTTTGCTAGTATCAAGGTTTACAGTAATAATAATAATAATACTGGAGTCTTACATAGCGCACGTATCTACTAACAATTAGGTACTCAAGGCGCTTGTTATTGTAATTTTTTTGCAACAGGTTTTTTTGATTTATGAGACCCAATTATAAAGCACCCTATAAGGCTTTACAAGGTGCTGCGGCGAATTCAGCAGACACTGCCAGAAACACCGGGGCAAACCCCTTCTCTTAGCGATAAGTGTCACTGGGTTCTTTTACATGCATTTATACACAACACACGGGACCTACAGCTTTACGTCCCATCTGAAGGACGAAGCAATAATGGTTAAGTGTCTTGCTTAAGGACACAAGTGTCACTACCATTCTACAGATCTACAGTCACTACAGTTCAAAACTATCTTTTGTTTAGATTTAAAACATTCTTCATTGTGCAATAACTTAGAATGTTTAAAATTTGAAATTTGCTATATAGGCCTATTAGATAATTTCGTGAGGCATACAATCCTCCTCAATCAGGCAACTTCCTGAAGGTTAGGGTTTAAAAAAAGGAAAACTCACCCGCTGTTTCACAGTTTACACCCTGCCATTGGCTAGGACAAATGCATAAGTAGCCAGCCTGATTGGCGTTAGTGATGGGTACACAGGTACCTCCATTCAAACATGGGCTTGTTGTATCGCACAGATTAACTGGTTCGAACAAAACAAAAAGTAAAACCAAAATCTTTAACAATTTCCTTTTGCTAGTTTCGAGGTTAACAGTTCAAAACTATCTTTTGTTTATATATTTAAAACTTTCTTCATTGTGCATTGACTCAGAATGTTTAAAATTTGAAGTTTGCTAAACTTAAATAATTTATTATTTTGAATTTTTTTTACGTTTACTTATCCAGTACTGACTGACTTCGCAAGAGTGTGTTAAATACATATATGGACACTTCGCAATGACATCACAAGTGGCTGCTGTCTACCCATGGCCTCCCATTTAGGGACTCAAATTCATCGAAAGATTTGGTTTGCGTCTAACCGTGCCCAAATCACAACACACAGGGATTCTGTCTCCCAAAATGGTGGAACCAAGACGTATCCTGGGTGATGACGTCAGGTGAACTGAATTCGGTCAATACATTATGATGTCAATGCAAAAAGGATGTGATCTCCAGTAGGTAATGACCCAACACGCTAGTTTGAATTGTTGTATCCCATTAAAACTACACAAACATAAACCCAACAGTGTCCCATCAACGCTTTTGCACTAAGCACCTCTTTTCCACATTACAACATTATCACAAAAATGATTCTTTCTTTTGAACCGACGTGGCGAACGATTGTCTGAGACTCAGAAAGCTACATGTAGGGTTCTGACCACTCCCTTACCTGGAGTCTCACAGCGAGTGCCAGTATGTGAAGATGGGCACATACACTGGAAGAAAAGCACACCAAAAGAGTTGATACCGGTTTGACACGCACCACCATTCTGACAGGGATCACTTCCGCAGGGTTCGACTAAATAGCAAAATCATTAGGTCAAAATCATTAGCAAAATCATTAGGTCAAAACGAACATTATACATTTTGATATGTTTATTTCTTCTTTCTTTCTGTTCTTTATTTATTTTCTTTTATCGTGAAGAGGGGGGGGGGTTGGATTTTGAAAACAGTGTACTCATAAAAAATCCCCAGGACAATGCCATTTGATCACACTTCAATAAGTCTGGTTCAAACTGAACTGCGTTTGGGTAATTTCATGGTTACTCATTACATTGCACGCTTAATGGTATTAAACACATTGAACACTCAATTGTTACTCGAGTTATATTGAGCAATAAACCACAAGGTAAACTGACTGGGTAAATTTCAAATCAATTTTGGGGTGAACAAAGAAAAATTGACTGGTGTGGGATTTGAACCTGTGACCACCGGTTGAACGTACTGGCGCTCTACCAAATGAGCTATCCAGCCCTAATGTTGGCGGTCTCCCTATTTTGTCAACATCTTTGTTCAGGGGGTGCCAGTCAGAAGCCATTCAACGGGTTACTGCTGTGTAGCCAGGGATCGCACCCCATAATATACGATACAACCATAGAGCTAGCTCTGTGGATATAACCTTGGAGGCAGCAGCACGGGGATCTACCTTAAGGGTGATGCGACTTTTTATTTTAAATATCAAGCAATAAACCACAAGGTAAACTGACTGGGTAAATTTTCAGTCAATTTTTCTCCGTTCACCCAAAAAATTGATTTAAAGAAATCTGGTGTTTTGAATAGCTTTTGACTTTATGTGGTGTCCTAGTTTTAATCAAAATCAGAAATTTCACAAAAATATAATTTGGAAATTCACATTTGTGATACCTTTGGTCATTGTGATGTGTAAATAACTGTGGAAATTCCCATTGGGTCTTGTCTCATGAGACCAAAACTCTGACTAAGAATGCGTACATTTTTCCAAACACTTTACCAATGTTGAGCTGGGGCTTACAGTTTTTCCCTCTGCGGAAGAGGGCCGTCTTACTTGAATAGTTAAAATTTGAACTTACATACGTTACAATCCACTCCACTCCATCCCCCAATGCACATGCAGTTGTAGCCCCCTTGTCCAGCATCCACACACACTCCATTATTATTACAAGGGTTATTAGAACAGGGTGTCTGACCAACTGCAATAAAAGTTTACGAGAAGAAAAAAAAAAAAGAATTAATCCTTATCTTGCGTTTTGTTTATCAGACATCTCGTCTGCATTGATAAAAATTTGCTTCAGAAATTTATGATATATATCAGGGGTAAAAAAAAAGCTTCAAGGGGGAAAATTAAACACAAAACCTTGAGCAGGATTTGTTTTCACTTCAACCTGTGCCTAACACAGATTGTAAGCAAATAATTTTAACCAATGGAAGCTACATCTCTGTATTTTTGTACAATCCGAACAAATAACATATCTATCTATCTGTCTGTCTGTAATGAAGCACTGTATTGACCTCTTGCACTGACGTCACACACGACTACTGTCTGCCCATGGTCTGCTTTTCGGGGAATCAAATTGTATGTAAATATATGGTGAGCAGGCAAGCCCACATGCATTGCCTAGAATGCCAACTACACAGTATAACACACTGGTAAACTGTCTCCTGAGGTAGCAAAAAAAAAGCCCAGGATTTACCATGGACGATGGCGTCAGGTGAATTGGGTCATTATTGAACAACATTTCTAGAGTAGATGTCTCGTCCACGAACCACCTACTTGTCCACCTAGCTCGACCGGCACGACCGGTGAAGAAAGATGAGTCTGGCGGACCCTTTTTTAGCAAACGGGTACAGTAAAACATTTAAATGTTCAAACATCTTAACCTACTTGGGATGTCACAGTAGACGCCATTAAACTGGTCAGTACAGGCGCATGAATATGGATCGATGTCGAAGGCAATTGGAATGCAGGTAGCTCCGTTCCGACACCGGTTCCCATCACAGCTGCTCACTACAAGAGGTACAACATTAAAACATGGACGAATTTTGAAAAGCAAATAAACAGAAATGAATATAGTTTCTTTGTTATCCTCGTGCTACTGTCTTGTCTTACTCAATGTCTGTATTTCAACATTTACTTAAAAAATCCAATGGACCATATTTTTGACCGCATGAGGGCGCTTTCAATGGCTAATTTCCTTGCATCACCACTACAGTTTTTCTTATTTTGACTGCCTGTGTTGTTTTTTTGTATCAATGGCCAAATAGATATTAGTCGTTTTACTTGTTTTGTGTCACGTAAATTTGGTTCACACCCACCCTCGAGCGGTCAAAATAACTGCAAGTTAGAACGCACCAACCATTCTGACTTTTGGAACGGTCCTAAATAATTCCTCATAATTTTGATCACATCTTTTTAACATTTTATTATACCTCAAAAATCTGTATTGTTATTAATGACTGAGCATTTGCAAGGTGCATTTTCATGGAATTTCCTGGAATTGTACAAAACCTAAAAATTCTGAAAAATTGCTTTGCAAAAATCGATAACCTTTTGATTTAGATACAAAACCCCTAAAAGTCACATTCAAGTGCAATACATATTCTCTACATCATCACAGAGTTTTGTACAATAATTTATGGGAATAATTGGCGTGCTCACACAAAGCTTGTTTACATTGGCCCAGTTCGCACAACGACCATTTGTCAACTAGCGGCCGATATTAACTTGTACTCATGCTCAAAAACGTGTACTGGGTATCATGCAAAATTAGCCTCTAGTCGACAAATGGTCCTTGTGTGAACTTGGCCCCCAACTGTTAGGTTTTCTTGGTTATCATCCTACCCATGAGTCACCTGATACTTACTTTGAGTCTGGCAGTTAGTTCCAAAAAATGTTGGAAGGCAGTTGCATTGATACGTAAAATCACTCTGTAGTTGGCAAGTGCCTGAATTTTGACACGGGTTGCTCAGACATGCACCTTGTAACAAAAACAAAGGAAAACCTTTCAGGTTCATAGAGTTTACAAAGACTTTCGAAATGGTTTGCCCAGAGTGGACGTCAGGGCATCGTATCGCATGCCGAAACACTGGATAATTTTTATCGAGAAAGCTGTGACCAATCCATTAAAAAAATTGAAAGTACATGTATTTGGAAGTTAATCTTATCCCCTTTTGTTTTCAGAGCTGGAAACATTATACGTAGGGCCCATTTAGTTGGCTCAGTCAATGCAGTCCGAATACTGGGCTGATTATTTCGACCCAGGACACTTTTTGGGTTAAGGTGGTCTCAATGATGCATGTCACATGTTTGTCTCCATCAACATCACTTGAACTGCAGCATTTCCACATGGAGATGAGCTCATGTACACAATTGTCAGGTTTTCTGGGTAGGATTCTATTACACATAGTACTTACTTGGAGTCTCACAGTTTGCTCCTGTAAATGTTGAAAGGCAATTGCATCGATAGGAAGAATCAGCCTGTAATTGGCAAGTGCCTGAATTTTGACACGGGTTGCTCCCACATGAGTTAACTGTAATAGAAACAATAAAACATTGACATGTAAAGTTATCAATACTCTCCATAGGCTTTAGTCACAGGAACCTCCTGCTGGAACTTCTTGTCCCCTAAAAACTATGCTTAAGATTTACGGTAGACTTAAGTCTACATAACTTTCAAAGACTGAACAAGACTTTCCTTGTAACATCACTGATCAAGACATGGCTGATTTTAAAGTGGAAATTATACAAAACAGCAATTTTGTTTGATTTAAGAACACATAGTAGTATGTTAACTGGGTGATTAAAGAAGTTGGCAGTTTGGGATAGATCCTGGGCTTTTATAATGGCTAGAGCTGTTGTTTTTTTATGGAGCTATTGGCTGGATGCAGTCATGACCCTTAAGATGGGTTTAAGTATATCAAAGGATATTGACAAAATAGGGAGACCGCCATCATTAGGGCTGGATAGCACAGTTGGTAGAGCGTCGATACGTTAAACCAATGGTCGCAGGCTCAAATCCCGCTCCAGTCAATTTTTCTTTGTTCACCCAAAAATTAAGTTTTAACATTTGAAACTTTGCATGCTGGAAATATAATCTAGTTCGGTTTGCGATGGTACCATGTGCATAAAAAATTACTCTCTAATGGTGATTCTGAAACCATCGGTTCTTTCCAGACCCCCACCCCCACTCCCCGAAAGCATGTAAAGGTAGAATTTTGATCATATCTTCTTAACATTTTATCATTCCTCAAAAATCAATAAGTGAAATAATATTATTAATGATTGAGCATTTACAAGGTGCATTTTCATGGAATTTCCCAGAATTGTATACAATCTAAAAATTCTGAAAAATTGCTTTGCTAAAATCGATAACCTTTTGATTTAGATACAAAACCCCTAAAAGTCACATTCAAGTGCAATACATATTCTCTACATCATCACAGAGTTTTGTGCAATAATTTATGGGAATAATTGGCGTGCTCACACAAAGCTTGTTTACATTGGTCCAGTTTGCACAACGACCATTTGTCAACTAGCGGCCGATATTAACTGGTACTCATGCTCAAAAACATGTGTTGGTTACCATGCAAAATCAGAAAAATTGGTCCTTGTGCGAATATGGCCCCCAACACACAAACATTAATGAGTACACTACTTGGTCCCCAGCAAAGATCATAGAGCGCCGTAGGCGCAAGATGGGGAACTGGGCCTTTATCTACTGTTGGAAAGTGAAATACGCTTGGGCGCCATTTCGGCAAGTGAATGCCTGTGTTTCCCATTGATAGCAATTGTCCTTGTCTACACTGGTCCGCACGTTTCAGTGTTGTACCAATACAGTCACTTGCCGAAATGGCGTCCAGTGAGATTTCACATTTCAGCCAGATTTCCCCATCTTGCGCCAACGGTGCTCTATAATCTTTGGTCCCCAGTGCATTTGTCAATTTCCTTGACATAATTACCCTGAGCATGGCCCTGGTAAAGTATCTTTGACTAAATACTCACTTAGCATCTCACAGTTGGTTCCTTCAAATGGTGGAGAGCAACTGCACTGATATGAGATTGAATCAGCCTGTATATTGCAAACACCTGAATTTCGACAGGGGTTGCTTACACATGGGTTATCTGTAACAAAAAATGATAATACAAAATATGTTTCAGATTAACATCAATCAATGTACGGACATGCAACTTTGTACATGTAACCACAACAAATGTGCACGGGGCTTTTCAGTTTTTCTATGGTGTTATTATAATCTAATAAGATTTGCTGTAAACACCGTGTACATGAAATATCGCTCTATGAGTTGTGTGGTGGTTCTGAAAAGATCTGGTGGCGAAACAACTCAACGTTTCATTCAGTATGCTCCGATTGTCTTCAAGATGAAGCTTTCTCATGAAGACAATCCTGAAGATGATCAGAGCAAACTGATCGAAACATTGAGTTGTTACGGCCACCGGGACGTCGCGTGTGTTTACATTTTGTACCCAGAAGCAGTCACGTGACTCGGTCGCGCAATCGGTCTATTGAGTTGAATTGAGTTGAATGCTGGTTGTGGAGGAGTGCCTCCAACTGACTTCACGTTCATTGTAGGCCTTTTCACACTATGAAAAATCTCTGTGTCGGACACGGGTCGGACCCGTGTAATGGTTTGCCCAGAGTGGTTTGCCCAGAGTGGACGTCAGGGCATTGTATCGCATGCCGAAACACTGGATAATTTTTATCGAGAAAGCTGTGACCAATCCAATAAAAAAATTGAAAGTACATGTATTTGGAAGTTAATCTTATCCCCTTTTGTTTTCAGAGCTGGAAACATTATACGTAGGGCCCATTTAGTTGGCTCAGTCAATGCAGCCCGAATACTGGGCTGATTATTTCGACCCAGGACACTTTTCCGGTTAAGGTGGTCTCAATGATGCATGTCACATGTTCGTCTCCATCAACATCACTTTAACTGTAGCATTTCCACATAGAGATGACCTCATGTACACAATTGTCAGGTTTTCTGGGTAGGATTCTATTACACATAGTACTTACTTGGAGTCTCACAGTTTGCTCCTGTAAATGTTGAAGGGCAATTGCATCGATAGGAAGAATCAGCCTGTAATAGGCAAGCGCCTGAATTTTGACACGGGTTGCTCACACATGAGTTAACTGTAATAGAAACAATAAAACATTGACATGTAAAATTATCAATACTCTCCATAGGCTTTAGTCACAGGAACCTCCTGCTGGAACTTCTTGTCCCCTAAAAACTATGCTTAAGATTTACGGTAGACTAAAGTCTACATAACTTTCAAAGACTGAACAAGACTTTCCTTGTAACATCACTGATCGAGACATGGCTGATTTTAAAGTGGAAATTACACAAAACAGCAATTTTGTTTGATTTAAGAACACAAAGTAGTATGTTAACTGGGTTATTAAAGAAGTTGGCAGTTTGGGATAGATCCTGGGCTTTTATAATGGCTAGAGCTGTTGTTTTTTTATGGAGCTATTGGCTGGATGCAGTCATGACCCTTAAGATGGGTTTAAGTATTACAAGGGATATTGACAAAATAGGGAGACCGCCATCATTAGGGCTGGATAGCACAGTTGGTAGAGCGTCGATACGTTAAACCAATGGTCGCAGGCTCAAATCCCGCTCCAGTCAATTTTTCTTTGTTCACCCAAAAATTATTTTAACATTTGAAACTTTGCATGCTGGAAATATAATCTAGTTCGGTTTGCGATGGTACCATGTGCATAAAAAATTACTCTCTAATGGTGATTCTGAAACCATCGGTTCTTTCCAGACCCCCCCCCCCCCCCCCGAAAGCATATAAAGGTAGAATTTTGATCGTATCTTCTTAACATTTTATCATTCCTCAAAAATCAATAAGTGAAATAATACTATTAATGATTGAGCATTTACAAGGTGCATTTTCATGGAATTTCCCAGAATTGTATACAATCTAAAAATTCTGAAAAATTGCTTTGCTAAAATCGATAACCTTTTGATTTAGATACAAAACCCCTAAAAGTCACATTCAAGTGCAATACATATTCTCTACATCATCACAGAGTTTTGTACAATAATTTATGGTAATAATTGGCGTGCTCACACAAAGCTTGTTTACATTGGTCCAGTTTGCACAACGACCATTTGTCAACTAGCGGCCGATATTAACTGGTACTCATGCTCAAAAACATGTGTTGGTTACCATGCAAAATCAGAAAAATTGGTCCTTGTGCGAATATGGCCCCCAACACACAAACATTAATGAGTACACTACTTGGTCCCCAGCAAAGATCATAGAGCGCCGTAGGCGCAAGATGGGGAACTGGGCCTTTATCTACTGTTGGAAAGTGAAGTACGCATGGGCGCCATTTCGGCAAGTGAATGCCTGTGTTTCCCATTGATAGCAATTGTCCTTGTCTACACTGGTCCGCACGTTTCAGTGTTGTACCAATACAGTCACTTGCCGAAATGGTGTCCAGTGAAATTTCACATTTCAGCCAGAGTTCCCCATCTTGCGCCAACGGTGCTCTATAATCTTTGGTCCCCAGTGCATTTGTCAATTTCCTTGGCATAATTACCCTGAGCATGGCCCTGGTAAAGTATCTTTGACTAAATACTCACTTAGCATCTCACAGTTGGTTCCTTCAAATGGTGGAGAGCAACTGCACTGATATGAGATTGAATCAGCCTGTATATTGCAAACACCTGAATTTCGACAGGGGTTGCTTACACATGGGTTATCTGTAACAAAAAATGATAATACAAAATATGTTTCAGATTAACATCAATCAATGTACGGACATGCAACTTTGTACATGTAACCACAACAAATGTGCACGGGGCTTTTCAGTTTTTCTATGGTGTTATTATAATCTAATAAGATTTGCTGTAAACACCGTGTACATGAAATATCGCTCTATGAGTTGTGTGGTGGTTCTGAAAAGATCTGGTGGCGAAACAACTCAACGTTTCATTCAGTATGCTCCGATTGTCTTCAAGATGAAGCTTTCTCATGAAGACAATCCTGAAGATGATCAGAGCAAACTGATCGAAACATTGAGTTGTTACGGCCACCGGGACGTCGCGTGTATTTACATTTTGTACCCAGAAGCAGTCACGTGACTCGGGTCGCGCAATCGGTCTATTGAGTTGAATTGAGTTGAATGCTGGTTGTGGAGGAGTGCCTCCAACTGACTTCACGTTCATTGTAGGCCTTTTCACACTATGAAAAATCTCTGTGTCAGACACGGGCCGGACCCGTGTAAGTTTGACAAACCTTTTTCACGTTACATCATTTCAATCTGTCATTTACCCGTGTACAGTGCTCAATCCGTATCGAAACCCACTCTGCTCTGGAGGTGGGTGGAGGGTTTTTGACCCGCGTAAGGAATTACAGGTGTAGCAAAAAAGCCTTGTTTTGCATCGGGCAGTGTAAACAAGCAGAGTGGATTTGAGCTGAGTTGAAATTTTATGAAGTCAACATGGATTGAAACTGAGTAGCTTTCGACACAGATCAGAGCTTAATAGTGTGAATAGGTCTATGGTCATTTCTCCCTTGGTACATGTATATGATCTTGAGCATGCATCACCTAAATACTCACTTGAAATCTGACAATTAGTTCCGGTAAATAACGGCGGGCAAATGCACCGAAAGTTGTTCCCTCCAGTATTCACACAGACGCCCCCATTCTGGCACGATTGAGAAGTACACCCTGATTGGCTGACTGATTGGAAACAAGAAAAAGGGACAGATTGTTAAAATCACTGAGCCGACATTCAAAAACTATCTTATTTCTACATCAAAACCATACATAAAGAAACAAATGTTTAACATCGTTTTTGAATGTGGTGAGAAATTGGTGATCACAGGGAGACCTTTCAGGAGAGTATGAAAGTCTGTGAGACAGTCCAAGGAGCACTGGCGCAAAGAGAAAGGGAGTGGAGTAACTGCTCGATGTTTCAATCAATATGCTCTGATTGTCTTCAGGAGAAAGCTTCCCAAATTTGTTCACAATGGGACTAAATACCTTTATCAGGACTTGATCTTAACCGAGGCCACCAAGGCCATTGGCCTCATGCCCTGTCCAGTTGGCCAGCATGCCCTTCAGAAAAACTACACTGTCACTGCCAACTTGGCCAGCAAGCCCTTGTACAATTTCTCTGATTTGGCCAGCAAAGGCCTGCCTCTGTTTTTCTTAAGATCGAGGCCTGCCTTTGTATGATACCCTGTATACACAATGACAATAGCAGTTTCAACTCACGCGTTAATGAAAGGCGCCAAGCTGTTTTCCCCCCATAGTCTTAATTTAATGCAAAAGCAAAGCAAAATGGTTCGAGGTGTACAGTAAACATACTTGGGATGTCACAAAAGATGCCTGTGAACTGGTTACTACACAAACATGTATATAAGTTGCCATCAAATGGGATGAGTGCGCAGACAGCTCCATTTCGACACTGGTTGTTGCTGCAGGCATCATCTAAGGACAACAAGAAACAAACAGAGGAACAATCACTTCGACACCATTACCTGAAAATCAAATGCCACGGGAGACTTTTTTCATGCCATCTTCGCCATGTTCCCAGTGTGCAGTAAATGATATAGAGTACTGATTCTCGTTACATCAAACAGAAGCAGACAGTTTTCTTCCCTTAAAAATTCCAACCTTGGTTTGGTTTTAGTCTCAGTAACTTCGACCCCAAATTGCCTTTTTTAATGTTTTTGGCCACGATCATTCCCAGATGATGGTCAAATGCCTAAAAGGTGATGATAGGGAAGTTCAATTGTTGGGTAAACAAAGACAAATTGACTAGAACTGGATTTGAACCTGCGACCTCTAAGATTAACGTACCGGCACTCTACGAACTAAGTTATCTAACCCAAAGATAGTTGGTCTCCCTATTTTGTCAATCTTTGTTTGGGGGTGCCAGTCAGAAGCCATTCAAAAATTGCAATTAAATTTACCCAGTCAGTCTCCCTTGCGGGTAATTACTTGAATTGTTAGGGAAGTTTCTCAAACTAGTTTGGTTACACTGATCCAGATAAAAACAAGATCCAAAATAAAAACAAGAGAGCCTAGCACCATGACAGTGGTTTATTAAAGGAGCTACAGGTAAAACTGGTCAAACTTATTCTTAGGAATACAAATTTACTCCATGTGAAGTGAGACCTGATTTTTTTTACAGCTGGTAAGCTGACATTGAGGTACAGAGGGATGCCGCATTTTCAATTGGGCTTCCTTTTTTCATCTGGGCACTTGTCGACACCCTGATTACTTGTCATTTCTGCTGCAGTCGTAAGTGAGCACACTGGTCAATTAACTACATGCAAACTTGGGTATCTCCATGTTCTGGCAACCACGGCCCAAGTTTCATAGAGTTGTTAAGCAGCAAATTTTGCTGAACAATGTTCTGCTAAGCAAAAAGTGAACAGGAAACCAGTCATTGACGGTACACGTGACATGACAACCTTAATATGTAAAACAAAAAAAATTAGCCTCTCTTTGTGCTTCAGCAGCTCTATTTAAGTGGGCCCCATGTTTGCGACTGATTCCTGGCTAAATTTCTACTGATTGGGCTGATTCAATCTACACAGGACACTCTAAAGGTGGTTTCAATGATGAATCAACTCAAACAGTTCTCACTTATATTCATCAACATCACTTTAATTGTGGCATGTCCAAAATAGTAAATTGCAGTAGGTGGAGGTGGGTAGGATTCTATTACACATAGTACTTACTTGGAGTCTCACAGTTTGCTCCTGTAAATGTTGAAGGGCAATTGCATCGATAGGAAGAATCAGCCTGTAATAGGCAAGCGCCTGAATTTTGACACGGGTTGCTCACACATGAGTTAACTGTAATAGAAACAATAAAACATTGACATGTAAAGTTATCAATACTCTCCATAGGCTTTAGTCACAGGAACCTCCTGCTGGAACTTCTTGTCCCCTAAAAACTATGCTTAAGATTTACGGTTGACTGAAGTCTACATAACTTTCAAAGACTGGTTTGGTTTTAGTCTCAGTAACTTCGACCCCAAATTGCCTTTTTTAATGTTTTTGGCCACGATCATTACAAGATGATGGTCAAATGCCTAAAAGGTGATGATAGGGAAGTTCAATTGTTGGGTAAACAAAGACAAATTGACTAGAACTGGATTTGAACCTGCGACCTCTAAGATTAACATACCAGCACTCTACGAACTGAGTTATCTAACCCAAAGATAGTTGGTCTCCCTATTTTGTCAATCTTTGTTTGGGGGTGCCAGTCAGAAGCCATTCAAAAATTGCAATTAAATTTACCCAGTCAGTCTCCCTTGCGGGTAATTACTTGAATTGTTAGGGAAGTTTCTCAGACTAGTTTGGTTACACTGATCCAGATAAAAACAAGATCCAAAATAAAAACAAGAGAGCCTAGAACCATGACAGTGGTTTATTAAAGGAGCTACAGGTAAAACTGGTCAAACTTATTCTTAGGAATACAAATTTACTCCATGTGAAGTGAGACCTGATTTTTTTTACAGCTGGTAAGCTGACAACAAGGTACAGAGGGATGCCGCATTTTCAATTGGGCTTCCTTTTTTCATCTGGGCACTTGTCGACACCCTGATTACTTGTCATTTCTGCTGCAGTCGTAAGTGAGCACACTGGTCAATTAACTACATGCAAACTTGGGTATCTCCATGTTCTGGCAACCACGGCCCAAGTTTCATAGAGTTGTTAAGCAGCAAATTTTGCTGAACAATGTTCTGCTAAGAAAAAAGTGAACAGGAAACCAGTCATTGACGGTACACGTGACATGACAACCTTAATATGTAAAACAAAAAAAATTTGCCTCTCTTTGTGCTTCAGCAGCTCTATTTAAGTGGGCCCCATGTTTGCGACTGATTCCTGGCTAAATTTCTACTGATTGGGCTGATTCAATCTACACAGGACACTCTAAAGGTGGTCTCAATGATGAATCAACTCAAACAGTTCTCACTTATATTCATCAACATCACTTCAATTGTGGCATGTCCAAAATAGTAAATTGCAGTAGGTGGAGGTGAGCTCATGTACACCATTGTCAGGTTTTCTGGGTAGGATTCTATTACACATAGTACTTACTTGGAGTCTCACAGTTTGCTCCTGTAAATGTTGAAGGGCAATTGCATCGATAGGAAGAATCAGCCTGTAATAGGCAAGCGCCTGAATTTTGACACGGGTTGCTCCCACATGAGTTAACTGTAATAGAAACAATAAAACATTGACATGTAAAATTATCAATACTCTCCATAGGCTTTAGTCACAGGAACCTCCTGCTGGAACTTCTTGTCCCCTAAAAACTATGCTTAAGATTTACGGTTGACTGAAGTCTACATAACTTTCAAAGACTGGTTTGGTTTTAGTCTCAGTAACTTCGACCCCAAATTGCCTTTTTTAATGTTTTTGGCCACGATCATTACAAGATGATGGTCAACCTTAATATGTAAAACAAAAAAAATTAGCCTCTCTTTGTGCTTCAGCAGCTCTATTTAAGTGGGCCCCATGTTTGCGACTGATTCCTGGCTAATTTTCTACTTAACAGCTTTCATGAAATTGGGCCCTGTTTATTTACAAAAGTATGTGCTACATGCTTCAGAGTTTATATATCCAGCTCACCTTGGAAAGAAAGCGTGTTTTGGGACAGGGTGATCCAGAATGTTGAAAAACTCTGGGCGATTACAGCACTACATAATGTGAAAAAGGAGAGACAATCAATCAACAAAATGCAGAGTTTTCATTTTGAATCAGTCAGAGAGTAGTCATGAATAGGTGGCAGTAACTTGCAGGAATTTGACATTTCGCACGGTGCGCGTTACGCACTGTTTACTCTCCCCGAGTCCTGTGAAAAAAATCCACAGGCATAGGGGGCCTATTCCTCGGGTGGGATTCGAACCCACAACCCCCAACCATTCTAGAGCAGATGTCTTACCAACTAGACTACCGAGACTGCCCAGCAGCTAGAGGCAGTTGGAATCCTATTAGCAGCGGGTACCGCAACCATTATAATAGATGTTCATTTCTGCATTGCAGATAATAAAGATGAGAAAAAAAAATACACAAAAATACACAAATAAAATTCCTTACCCCTGATGCAAAAATGAACATCTAGTACAACCAACTTTCAGTTTTGTATTAATTTTCAATTAATTTTTACTGAAATAATAGGAGTCATAAAATCAACAGTATCAGCCGTGACTGTATTTATGTATGCTGACGAGTCTGCAAAGGGTAAAACAATGTATTTAATGAGTTGTTGCCATCAATTCTTGTCAGAACAACTTACACTATAGATTATTCACACGGTGTAACTGTTCCTTCAAACTTTACTTTCTAAAGTCCTATTAGCCTTACCGCAATGTGACTGGTCCATAGTCGGCCAAGGCCATCCATGTGAACTGCAGATCAGTGGGTTTTTCATTGATATTATTATGGGTCACTGAGTCTTGGGTTGCCTCTTGTGTACTACCGGGCATGTTACAGGAGAAGGTATGTGCATGCTCTGCAGGGTGCTGGACCCAGGTACCCACTGCATTGTCACTGCCATCAACAGCTTGGAGGAAGAAACCGCGCACGGCCGGGGTATTAGGCGTAGGAGTGAGGATTCTCACTGAAAAACACAAAAAAATACAATAGGGGCAATTAAAAAGGTGAACATAAGGTCTTACAGTCAGCACTGTTCTGGAATTGCATCTTTGAAGGGGAAGGATAATTCCGCTGCTAGATTCCTCACAAGAACTCCCACTCTGGAATCCTTCACACCCATTCTAAATGATTTATACTGGCTACCAATACGGGCTAGAATAACTTTTAAAATATTGGTTCTCACTTTTGCCCCTGTTTATCTTTAAAGTTTAGTTCAGGAGTATAAACCAGCTAGAAATCTGCGATCTTCACATAAATCCCTCCTGACTCCCCCAGTTATCAAAACCAAGTCGTATGGTTCCCGCTCTTTCCAATATGCAGCAGTTCAGTTATGGAACAGTCTTCCAGAGGTGGTTTAAAGAGGCCGAAACATCAGAACAATTCAAAACCCGGCTGAAAACATATCTGTTTAATTTGTCCAATTGTTGATTTCCCCTCTACAGCGCATAGGGACATCACGGTGATATGCACCATGTAAGCATGGTTTTATTATTATTATTATAATTTTGAAAAGGACTACACTGATTGAAAAATGTTAAAGTGTATTTGACACAAGTCTAAAAGGAGGCACCAAAGACAAACGTCCAGGGGCACGGCCTGCGCGCATTCCGGGCCTCGTTTACACCTCGGGAATAACTGACAAGTAGAAGATCTGCTCGATCAAGGCTCCAAAACTCTTCAATTTTCAGGATCCACACCATGCATCAATGTCTTCATTTGTCTACATTTGAAGACATTCCTTTCAGTTTACTGTGCACTATATAACCAAAACTAGAATCACAGAAGACCCATTAAAAAAAATTAACAAACATTACTTCATTTCAGCACTTTGCAATCTTTGTTTTGTTTCTTTGTGTGTCACCATTTTTCTTTTACCTTTATTTTTTTTATATCTACTCTGTGCTTATTTTTCTGTCATCTTTCATACTTTAGTGTACATTTTAAATGAATTTTTACCCCTTGTAAATTCCATACAAAATAACTCTGTGGTGCCAGTTGATTTGTCAATAAATATGAATGATCGAATGAATGAATGAACGAACGAACGAACGAACGAACGAACGAACGAACGAACGTCCTAAAATAAAAAAATCTCATCACTCAAGAATAATCTCTAAATACTTTTCAACATACAGTTTTGTTCTTCGGAATGAGACATAGTCTAGTCTAGTATAATTAAATAAGACAGTTATGTTGTTGTTATTGCTGGCATTCACATTGTCTAGACTCTTATTTTTGCCCAAACTACAACAAATACAGCTAGTATAAAGAGTTTATATTCTTGCATTGAGTTTTTGTGCATATAGTTATTAATGGTGTTGTGTTTTTTGTTTTTTCTTCTTTGAATGATCTTCACCCTTCTTTGGTAGTGTTGTGAAATTTTGTGGTATGAATCCACAAGTTCATAAGACCTGGGAAAAGGAAAATAAATGCCAACTTTTGCTAGATGCTTGCATTAACTTTGTAAAGCAGTCCGAAAAACTAACTGTGGTTCTTTTGAGACACATCGTCACCGTTTTCACGAACAGCCACTTATCTTTATGTGAGCGAGAATAACGTTTTTGAGTTTATCAACGTTGAAGTTTTGTTTGCGTTCAAAACGTCATTCCACAGGTTAAAAAAGTACTGTTTTTCATCAATGTCATGTTAAATGATACTCAAGTACATAATCGTACCTGTAGAATTGTATTTTTTATATGGAGAAATGCTAAAATATGATTAAATATTAATTAAAGATAAGTGGCTGTTCGTGAAAACGAAAAATCGCCTCTTTGAACATGGGATTTAAAGATTAGTGGCTGTTCGTGAAAACGGTGACGACATGTGAACTGCAGTTTATGGGCTAGCTTGAACGCTAGCAGAGGAAAAAAAGAAAAAACAACCAATGCTCTACTTTAGAAGATGGACAAAGTTTAAATTAGATTGCCACTAGTCCCATTTTAGGGCCAACAAGTCCAGTGTATAAACGATTGTTATATTTCAGTCATGATATTGCTATGAGTTATTATGTCAATAAGTTACTTGGATGTATTAGGCTAGTAGTAGAACTTTCACATAAAACTTAACTGCTCATTGTTGGTTAGCATTAACACTGCTTGCTGGCAAAATGAGGGTAACATCACGCCTTTTTGTATGGGGCTGATGGTGGTATGCTTCAAGGCATTTGCCAACCAATAGTGTCTGTACGCATGGGTGAATGTTTATTAGCATATTTCATCGGAAAGACTAGGCCCGATTGTTCATCTACCAGACATGACAAAATCAGACTATCAACACAATACGATCAAACATTAGTGACAGGCCATTCCACTGACCAAACCATAGGCCTAAACCATGGGAAAATAAAACAATTTGCCTTGTAAATTGATACTCAAGTCAAAGTTATAGTTTTCTATCCTAGCTAGACCCAATGTATCTGAATGCCACTTTCTCGATCATTACATTATGATGAAAAATAATGTTCTATTTATCCAGAGAAAATTATTTTGGGAATTCATAGAATCATAATGAATAAAAAAAAAGTGGCGGTCAGATTCAGGATATTTTCCCCAATAAATTCAACCAACTTCCTCCTACCTAGCCCTGGTTGGATCTAACATCTGTCTACATGTCTAAGTGTCACAATCACACACTCCAAATAGTAGTTGCGATATTAATCGTAACCCTCCATCCTCCCAACAGTCATCGAGAGGATGGAGGGTTACGATTCATTGCAACTACACTCCAACATATCATGTCATAGGAGCCCCTCATACGTCCACCTACACGAACCTCAGAGTAATACAAGTTCTTCATGTAGCTTCCCAATTTAGACCATGTAAAGAACTCTCCCCAATCAACATAGATAGTGGTCAGGTCAAGTCATCAACATCAGTGCGTGACCTGGGTGTCATCATTGACAACACTCTCAACATGCCTCGTCACATCAACGTAGTCTGCCGTAACGCCTCTCTGGCTCTGAGAAGGATTGGAAAGATTCGCTCCTTCTTAAACAAAACCACAACCGAAACCCTGATTCACGCGTTTGTTTCATCTCTTCTAGATAACTGCAACAGTCTCCTGTACGGCATTCCTGATAAGGACCTTTCTAAACTCCAAAGAATCCAGAATTCAGCAGCACGGCTAATCTCTAGATCAAAGAAGCAGAACCACATCACCCCCATTCTACAAGAACTCCACTGGCTTCCTGTCAATGCACGCATTCAATACAAAGTCCTGCTCCTCACTTTCAATGCTGTCCATGGTCTCTCCCCTCATTACATTTCCGAACTGGTTACACCATACACTCCGACAAGGTCCCTCAGATCCTCTTCACAGCATCTCTTACAAGTACCCCCATACAGAACAAAAACTTATGGTAAAAGAACCTTTGCCTTCGGCGCACCCACCCTTTGGAACTCTCTTCCTGCTACCCTCCGTTCTCAGACAAACCCGGACCTCTTCAAAATACACCTCAAATCCCACCTGTTTACTCAATCTTTTTTGTAATCTGTAGATTTCTCTTGTATAAAATGTTTATTTGTATTGTTTGTAAAGCGCTTTGAGAGTTCTTACAGCACTGAATTGCGCTCTATAAGTGTTTCTTATTATTATTATTAATATTTCTAAGAGTAGCCTACCCTGCTTCCGAATGTTGGGCCTAGACCTGGTTTTGGGCATCAGTCTCCACTTACAGTCACTACATTGTACTCACAGAAACTGACGTCCTACCTGGACTTCCCTTTACTCTCCTCCATGACCATGCCCCACCCTGCCCCATCCAACCATCATCATCATCATGAGCCATGTATTATATCCAATCTTTTTAACGTAGCCAGATTCAGGGAGGGTCTACTCCTAACTATGACTGAGTATGACTGAGGTTTTTACAAGCATGATAAGACCCTCATGGGAGTCATGGTAGTTGGAGTAGAGAGGGTCCATACAAATACAATTTATTTATAGCCTAGGGCTAGGCCCTATGCCAGTAAATTGATGTGAAGGTGGTAGCCCAGGTTGCATACCGTATACGTACGCAACGGGGCCCTACCACGGGTTGGCTGGGGGGGGGGGGTCTTCTTTCCAAAAAAAATACAACTCAGTCGAGATCAGCTAGCCTAAGTGTGAGTCCCTGCTCTAGTCTATGGGTTGGGTATAAGCAAGTTCCTTTCTCTATTTTTTAGTCTATGATTGTACTTGTAAGTTGTATGTATTCAGTACACTAACACTAACACAAGTTGAAAGGGCATGCCTGTCTCGTAAGTCAGTCACGCTATATCGATCTCTCAGAGATTATCCTCCATTTTCACAGCCTTCATATAATTCAAACCTTGTATTATGCAGCCGATAAGACAGCTTCAACTTCAGAATGCCTCTGCACCGCATCCACACAACGTCACTTGCGAAACATAGCCAACTGAACGGGTACCGAACTGAACTGTTCTTCACCTTTTGAGCGTGTTTATTCGTGTGGGCCGCCATGATGTCTTCTACAATCTAAGTAACACCAGGGGGCGCTAGACATTTAAACTTCCGCCCAATCAAAAACACACAGTTTTAGATTACAAACACAAGGGAAGCCGACTGGGTAGTTTTAAATCAATTTTGGGGTGAACAAAGACAAATTGACTGGAGCGGGAGTTTGAACCTGGGACCACGACCACGTGACAACGAATTCGTGGTGTTATTAGACTCACCGTCCCACTTCCCAAGAAGGACTCAAGTGTATTTTCATCGTGGAACGACCGTTTCTCTCATTTGTCCATTGTTTGTCGAGGTTGAAGATGAAATTAATATCCTTTTCCCGTGGAAATTCCGCGAGGTTTAATGCAGAATAGAGGAGTTCCAATAACATACAGACACTCAATTATGACATATTATATCTTATAAAAGGGGCCTAATTTGTACAGATTTATCCAGTAGTGGGAGTGGAATGGGGTGTATCCTATCACTGTCGCCCAAACATCGTTGCTCTACCCACCAACTGTAAATCATCACTGGCTCCGAATGACTTGAAGCAATCCAAGACGGACGCATCTTCGAAGGTTCGTCCAGGGTAGCAATACAATTTACAAAACGTGAGCGTTCACAAGATCGGCTTAGGTATAGGCCTCTAGCAATGATTGTGAAATCATTTATCGTTTAGGCTACATCGTTCATTCATCATTTCCAATCATGAATATAAAGCTATTGATCTTGAAAATGAGAGGAATTACTAAACTGCATTATCTCTGAAACATCATCATCATCACCGGCATTGTAAGCAAGGTCGTCTGTCAGAACCATAGGCCTATGATTGTATGTGTGTAGTATCGAAAGTAAACCAACCAACACTAATGTTGGAGTCACGCCCCAAACCGAGGCCCAACTGGATGTGTGCGCATACCAAGGGGGCTCGGCTATAAAACCATCTTTCACATTGAAATTAAACAAATAAAAATTCGTTCATGAGAAAAAACGAGTTCGAAAAGTTGATGGGTTGTATAGGGCCCAATAAAACCAGTCAAGCGGAGATAACTGTTATAACGCACTCAACGATATTCATAGAACCTTTAGAGATTCAACGGCAGTTTCACACAACCATTTTTTTATAGATAGATCGAGAGCTTGGACACAACATGTAATGATTATGAAATAATTCGACTTTGCGTATCACATATAATTTTTTTGTAAGTGTGAAGGATTTTAAATGAAATGCATCCGCCATTTTGTAATATTGCACAAAATGTACTCACCCTGAAAAAATAAATCCGTTCCAGATCGCGTACATGAGTAAACAGTGTGTGTCCAAAATTTCCCTTTTTGAGGGGTTATATGAAATCAGAAATTATTTTTATTGTAAGAAGTATTGTCCCTAAACGGATTCGATAACAACCATACTGTCAGGTCGTCACTAAAAAGAAATGGCATATATCTCACTTTATATCAAGTTGGTATAAGCCTATGGTGGCACCAAATAATGTAAAATATAAAACATAAAAAAGTTAGGCCTACTTTTTATGTTCAACACATTATTTTCCGAAATTCAAACAATAAATTAAAAAGTTGTACTGTGGGAAATTTGAAAAACAAAACAATGTTCAACACTCAATCCATGGGTATTTCCAACACCTCATTGGAAAAAAAAATGCTTCTGAAAAGAAATTGTAATTTAATTTGGCATAATTCTGATATTTACTGCACAATAATCGTGGCAATCAGAATGTTTGAAATCGAGATCAGTGCCCCCGAACTGAAGAGCGAGTGTTTCTACTCTTCCGAACTTCACATTGATTCGTGTGTACAACGGGGTGGGAGATGCGGGTGGGGGATGCAAGCTGCCCAAGTAATTAACCATCAGAATTATCATAGGTTTTGGTGTGATTGTAGAGAGGGGAGTAAAAAACAATCTTCTCGTTGCAGCCAACGGCCATAAACGTAGCCGAAGTCGCTTGTTTCGGACGCGGCCTTAATTAGGGAATAACAGTGCGAGGACCCGGTCTTCACTGCTTGGTAATGACCGGGGTGGTAGCTGGCCGCTGTTAACGACCAAGCCGGAGGCGCGGTCGTTAACAGCGGCCAGCCACCACCCAAGGTCATTACCAAGCAGTGAAGACCGGGTCCTCGCACTGTTATTCCCATTAATAAATACCTTTTTAACGAAATAAACGGCTAAAATCGTCCATTTTGTAACTTTTATTTCTCGGCGATACTTTCTTGTTTTGTTAGCCGGTCTTTATATCGCCGTTAATACACCCCCACGTGATCACGTTTTGACCAATCAGAATCCACAAACTGTCCTAGGTATTTATTAATATTTAAAAACTTTTTCGAATTGAGTTGCATGACAGCAGGGTTGCCGTCATGAAATTCAAAAAGTTTGTCATTCGCCAAGGGTTTATAAAACAAAAGGGGGAAAGGGACTGTTAATTATTATGTGGTTACGAATGAATTAAAACACCAAACTTGTTGTTATCAAAAAGCTCATGTAGACTTGACGCCAAAAACCATGTACACCATTAGAAATATGAAATGCAACAGTGTGTTGGACGATTTTCTCAAAATATTCCAGCCGTATTTCAAAGACCATTATCCGCACTCTGTGTGACCCAACGTGAAATAAATTACCTGTAAAGGTTTCAAGCTTAGTCGATCATTGGAGTCAAGAGAAGATGTTGAAAAATCCTCATCATTTTTTTTCTTCAAACAACGAGTTTTGGATTAAAGATTTTTAATTCTCAAAAACTATAGCATTTTCCACCAGACCATCCTTATGCCATGTAAGTTATGTGCAAATCTGTGAACATTTATTTTCAATTTTACCAAAGTTCACTCCCTTGTTTTACACGATTGGTCATTTTTGAATTGATTACAGTTTCAATCGTAAACAAAAAACACTGATTCAAATCTTTACACGGTACACGCTACACAGTGAAAAAATATTCTTGAGAAATATTTCCATCTGACTGAAATAGTATGTCAAAGTCGATGAAATACGTTTTGTGAATACCTCCAAAATGACCTCTGCTTGTCTTGATTGCAGCAATGAATATAAGAACGATCTGAACGTTTACAAAATTATCGACAAGACTTATCCGCCTAATATGATGACATTTCCATTGGTTGGTTGTTTGTGGAGTGTTTATTGAGATCTAGAGAACTCTTAAAAAAAAAACACTTAAAAATGCACAACTTTCCTTTGACATTGATATTTTGCTGGCGAAAAAAACGTAAACACGAAAACATCTAGCAGGTAAATCACAAAAAATAAAGTTAGTCCTTAATTCACGCGCACAACTTTGGAATTGTCAAAGACCATTGTCCGCACTTTGTGACCCAACCTAAAACAGTAAGCCTATGAAAATTTAAACTCGGTCGGTCATCGGAATCACGATAAAAAAATGACCCCCATTGTAATGTTTTCACTGTTTCCAAACCTCTTTGGTATCTCGAAATCAAAACATTTTTTTAATTTTTCAGAAGCTATAGGCAATGCCAAGTGAACTATTTCACCATGACAATCTTTGTGCCATGTAAGTTAGGAGCAAATCTGTGACTAATCATTTTTTTTCAATCTTACCAATGTTTTACACAGGCTTTAAGTATTTCAAACAAAAAATTCAAACTTACATCATTAATTTAACTAGAAACACAGAACTTTAACATCTGTTATATTATACAGTGTTCGATTAGGGCGTGTGCGGTAGAAACTCACCTGTGATCAGTTGGCGGATTGCGTATGATTGCGAACTTGCGCCCAAGAAGTAAGGGTTGGAAGTATTAACTTGGCCTATGTGGAAAGTATTAGATGTCGTGTTTAAATGGAGTGGCATCCGGGCGGTACATGCTGTGTTTGGAGCACCTTCTGGTCTTCCCAATATCACACGGAAAGATACTAAAACACATACAAATCCAAGCGTGAGTGGCAATTTCGTCGACGTCGCCATTTTGTTTCCGTCCAAAAATTAAAATGACTGCAATGCGTGTGAGATACCACTATAGTGCACTGGTGACAAGAAAACCCTATTTTGTGTGACACTACTGAATTTTTATTCATAATAGTTCGTGTATTACTCACAGGGTAGAAATGGGTGTAGGCCTTTTGTTGGGATTTTCGGTTCAGTGGTCCCGGTGAAACGGCATATTTCTGGTTTCTTGGGCCATGACCGTGTACAATAATACAATGTCCTTGTGTGACCGTGTTGTTTAAAATAATATACACAGGTTGAACTTCCATCGATGTGGGTGCGGTTTCGGGGGAAAATGGTCTGCTATATACCGCGTGGTGTCATATACTTTTGAACCCAAAATGAATCTCTACCCGCCTATTTCAACCATTGTGAAACAAACCATAGATTTCACGGGGCGGCCCCAGTCTTTGACATAAAATTATAGCTCAAATCAACACTGGTGCCATGTTTAAAACTATGGCGTCTTCTGGAAAAAATCACTGGATTCAACTGAGCGCTTTTTGAAGTAACAACTGCGCAATAATAATCTTACGCCTCTGTCCAAGTATAAAGTTAGTTTATTGAGTACAGGTTTATGTAATTTTCCCCACCAAAGCATGAAGAGACCATTTTATTGTCCGTTTACGCCCACACACTCAAAATAACTTCGTGAAACTGAAAGTATATCTGAGGATCAGAAAAAAATATTATCAAAGTGGTCCGGCTGGTTAGTGCGGTTAGCATCCTTTAATATGAAAAATATGCTAGTACAACAAATCTCAAGTACTTGACAAGAGGACGAAATGAAAAGCTCGACCTTGTACTAATCTCCTTTTACACATCATTATTTTCAATGTGAACTTTTAGCGTTGACTCCTGTTGGACTTATGTCAGCCTATGAATGATAGACATTTCTTTTGTTTACAAACAGTGACCATCCATTTTGTATGGGAGGCCTGAAGTATCACAAAAAGTATAGACTGGCTTGGCAAACGTTTGCCTTTTTTTGTTAGTACAACTCCCCCCCCAAAAAAAAAACAACAACAAAAAAACAAAAACAAACAAACAAACAAACAAACAAACAAACAAACAAACAAACAAACAGACAGACAGACAGACAGACAGACAGACAGACAGACAGACAGACAGACAGACAGACAGACAGACAGACAGACAGACAGACAGACAGACAGACAGACAGACAGACAGACAGACAGACAGACAGACAGACAGACAGACAGACAGACAGACAGACAGACAGACAGACAGACAGACAGACAGACAGACAGACAGACAGACAGACAGACAGACAGACAGACAGACAGACAGACAGACAAACCAACAAACCAACAAACCAACAAACCAACAAACCAACAAACCAACAAACCAACAAACCAACAAACCAACAAACCAACAAACCAAACAAACAACCAACCAACCAACCAACCAACCAACCAACCAACCAACCAACCAACCAACCAACCAACCAACCAACCAACCAACCAACCAACCAACCAAACAAACAAACAAACAAACAAACCAACAAACAAACAAACCAACAAACAAACAAACAAACAAACAAACAAACAAACAAACAAACAAACAAACAAACAAACAAACAAACAAACAAACAAACCAACAAACCAACAAACCAACAAACCAACAAACCAACAAACCAACAAACCAACAAACCAACAAACCAACAAACCAACAAACCAACAAACCAACAAACCAACAAACCAACAAACCAACAAACCAACAAACCAACAAACCAACAAACCAACAAACCAACAAACCAACGAACAAACGAACAAACGAACAAACGAACAAACGAACAAACGAACAAACGAACAAACGAACAAACGAACAAACGAACAAACGAACAAACGAACAAACGAACAAACGAACAAACGAACAAACGAACAAACGAACAAACGAACAAACGAACAAACGAACAAACGAACAAACGAACAAACGAACAAACGAACAAACGAACAAACGAACAAACGAACAAACGAACAAACGAACAAACGAACAAACGAACAAACGAACAAACGAACAAACGAACAAACGAACAAACGAACAAACGAACAAACGAACAAACGAACAAACGAACAAACGAACAAACGAACAAACGAACAAGCAAACAAGCAAACAAGCAAACAAGCAAGCCAGCAAGCCAGCAAGCCAGTAAGCCAGCAAGCCAGCAAGCCAGCAAGCCAGCAAGCCAGCAAGCCAGCAAGCAAGCAAGCAAGCAAGCAAGCAAACAAACAAACAAACAAACAAATAAACAAACAAACAAACAAACAAACAAATAAACAAACAAACAAACAAACAAAAACAAAACAAAACACACACACACACACACACACACACACACACACACAAAACTTTTACTAAGTATAACTTTAGTTTTTGTTTTGGATAGTAAATTTTATTTATGCATGTTCATTTGGTAGCATTATTGAGTAGATAACAAACCTTTGTATTTTTTTTTGCAGTGAAGGCCGTCCGCACTTTTACCAACAACGAACGGTTGCCAAAACTCGCGGCTGTTTACGTTGCAATTGGAAAAGAGAGGTCTATGCCTATGTAATAATGAGATGACGTAGTTTTCGCAATTCACTGGGTTCATGTACTCCGTACGCATTGACATGAATCACACAAATTACTCTGAACACAATACACCCATCAATACAATCGCTGATACGGACTCAAATGACGCGAAGTCATTGAAGGGCGTACAGCAGCGGGGATGCTCATTGTCAAACATGAAACGAGATTTGGCATTTGCTGGGACGGAAAGAATTGACAGGAGCGGGTCAATTTACTTGGATGGGTTCAATGTCAATTTTGTAAATATGTGGATAAAAAAACAAGTACTGTCATGAAACCCTTCAACTTCCTAAATGTCACAATACACTCTCTTCTTCAACAGATCGACATGCTATGGACGATGTCCTCCCCTCGACGGTATTCTCCAAGTTAACGTCTTTCAAGATCAAAAAAAAAAAATAATAATAATAAAAGTAAAATCGTGGAAACAAAATCTGAAAAAATTACACCCTATTATTCCGACATACTATGGACTATGTCCTTCCCTCGATGGCGTTCTAAGTTAACGTCTTTTTAAGACCAGCGTTGAAGTACAAGGGAATTATGCTTAAAACCATAATGAAATTGAAATCAGAAAAAGTTCTGAAAAATTACACCGTATTATTCAGGCGATTCACTCTAATTTTACACAACGTAAAAAAAAAAAAAAAAAAAAAAAAACCGCTTTGAGAATCAAAACACTGCTATGTAGAGGTCAGTGCTGAGTACTGCCAAAGACAACTTAAAGGGACTGCACAACATTGGTAAAATTGAAAAAATAAACGTTTACATATTTGCACATAACTTTGTTAATGGTAAACTCAATGGTATAAAGATGGTCATGGTGGAAAACTTCCCTTGACATATTTTTGCCTGATTAGTTTTTTTTTTTTTTTTTTTTTTTTTTTTTTTTTTTTTTAGGAAATGAGCGAAACAATTAGTTTTGATCTCGGGAGACCAAAACTCGAAGATCTTGTGACTCCGATGATCGATTGATCTTAAACTTTCACATGTTTGTTACTTCATGTTAATGCTGGGTCACATAGAAAGTGCAGAAACTGGTCTTTGACAATTACCACTGTTGTACAAGTGCTGTAAGAAGACAAAGATATTCTTCAAATGACAACTTCAAGTTGAGATGTAATCATATCCAACAAACTTAAGAAGTAAACATTATTGAAGGAAACGCAACCACTCGTCCTTTCTGGAGATCAGTTTTGATTCATGGCTCATTCGTTTTATTATTTTTTTACAATAATTTTTGTATAAATTATACATTACTAAGCCTATTCCATTACTTTTTTTGTTTTGCTATGAGCAGGTATTGCTTTCAACTACATAAACTTCTATGTGCAGCACCATAAATAGACAATTAGAGACCTACAATACAAAACAAACACAGTGCACCTTTTATGTACACACAAAGATACAGGTAAAAACAGCACAATAGACCTGGCTTAAAATACAAAAAAATAAACTGATTCCCACACAGTTAACGCGTGGTTTGTAAAATGTACAAATACATTGTAAACAAAATGAAAATAGTATATTTTGGAAGAAAACTGTAGGTTTAAAAAAGACCAGTCACAAATATTGACAGATTTTTTTCTCTCAAAAGGACAACAGTACATGCTATTGTTATTAAATAAAGACTGATGACGACATATTTTTTAAGTTGAGCTACGACTACTTGAACTGGTACCCCGATGTAACATCGTACAGAATCATCGGTGGGCATAGGGAACAAGTCCCCAGCCTCGGCACAAACCCCTCAAAATGAGGGGAAAAAGTTAGTTGTTAAAATGTTAAATCAAACATCATGGCAACTTAACTCCTTCACAGCGTTGGGAATGTATGCAAAGTTGCTTACCACCCCTGCGTTCAGGATAAAATGAAGAACGACTCTCAAATCACAAAAGATATTCCTTAGGAAAAAGGAAATCCTCGATGTGTCAATATTAATCATAAAATATCCATATCTACCACCTACGAAGTCTCAAAGCCCAATGTTATAGTGCATTATCATACCCCAACTTGAGCAACTTTCCCTAGCACAAGCCGGGCCTGTCCAATCTGGTAAGCACTCAAAAATTGAGGCATTCACGTTGAATTGGGTCATATTGTGACATGTCCGACTATAATGGGCATCTCCCTTGAAATATGCAAATAACATTCACGCATGCGTACAGACACTATTGGTTGTGCACGAGGCAGACGCCATACGCGTATATGCGTCACGCCACCATCAGCCCCACACAAAAAGGCGCGATGTTTTCTCATTTTGACAACTAGTGTCAGTGCGCACGCGCGATGTGCAATTCACATTATTTCATGGGAAGGATCTATTGTGATAATAATTATTAAAACGCCAATAACACCCTTTTGGAACCCCTTTAGACAGACGCAACATTTTCAGCTTGTAAAAAGAACTAACTGCAGCTGATCATCAAACCATGGTATATTATCTACAATTTCCTGAAGAAAATTGATATTTTTGATATGATTACAACACAGTCAATTTCATCAATATATAGTTTCTTTACAGATGCGAAAACTGAGCATTCTTTGTCCAAAACAGTAGAAAGAATCATCATCACTCCAAATAAATAATGGTATAGTGCATTTAAGCAATAAATAAGAGTTGTAACAAATTCTCCACTCATATGAAGTTATGCCAATATTTTTGCAGCGAGAAAGCTAACGAAAAAAAAAATCAAGGCATTATAATGTGTGTTGTAATCAACAATTAACGATAAAAGCTTTGTTAACGTTAGCATGTTGTACTTTTCTAAAGACTGAAAGAATTGTTTCGAGACGACTGGTTCAACTTTTGCTCCTTATACACGAGTTAAAAACTTCAAAAGCGTTCTTTAATTCTGTTGAATTCAAGCTAGTGGATGTCTGGAGAAACATATGTGGATGTGTGTACAGTAAACAGTGTGCTTTCAGGTTGTCATTGTAATTTTTTTTTCTCCCTACCTTTCACCTGTGTGGACCCCGGTTCGAACCCACTTTGGACCAGAGCCTTCCATGGGGTTTGAATATTCAGTCCCTTGTACACCTGATTACCTGGGGTTTCCCTCGTATGGATTTCCCCCCCCCCACATGTAAAACTGACATTTCTTCATCATTTTTTTTCTTCATAGGTATCTTCAGGCCAACGGTTTACAGTACAAGGTGCTTTTGAAGATTCCATGGTTTCATTTCAAGGAAGATATAATACAAATAATACCAACAGTAGCAACAAAATGTATAAAATAACTATAATGTTCTACCGCAGGAGTTATCCTATGAGAGTTATAGAATATTTGTTAAATGCCGTTTGTTTTGTTGTAATTAGATGTACAATGTAGTTGGTAGAAGCGGGTTAAAGAAACAGATAAAGAATGGACAAGATTGGATGACAATGAACCCCATGGGGTGTAGCTTACAACGATCAAATACTTAAGATGCCACAGCCGCTAATTCGAACAGGGTCTAAGTCTGCTGCCCCCTTGAGTCTCAAAAGTCTTTCATTGAAAAAAAACACAAAAAAAACCATACGTCTAGGTTTACAAAGCATGCAATTACCGGCAGAGCCATGCTAATGTTACAAGTATAAAGCGTCACATACGTCCAAAGAGCAATTAGTAGCGCAGGTGTTTCTGTCACCCAAGATTTATCGTCCCGATCATGAGTGAGTTGTATCATCCTTTACGCGAGATGAGAGTTCCAATCAGGGTATGAAGTATATATCCCAATTGGAATAGTAACAACTAAACCTCTATAGGCAACCGTTGTGCTTATCCCTCAAAGAGTTTCTCTGAACAGAACACCAATCGGAGGAGATGGTTCAAATCTGGGTACAAATATAGACCAATCCATTTCGATTCACATGCACCAGTGTTTTCCGCCATCTATAGGACGCAAACACGCCCAGCGTTCACTTTTTAAAATACAGCTCAGGATTCCCCGATATTGACGCATCCAAAGTGCCAGTATGACGCGAGCTAAAAGCCCGGCAGCTACGCGTACGCGAGCGTAAATGCATCCCGATATTGGCGGATGAACATGGTACAGGACCATGCAAATGGTATAACAATAACAACAATAAATAAATAAATAGAATGGATTGATCTTAAGCCCTGATATGACGACAGTGAGTGTGGCAACAACCCAGTCAGAAATAAGACATTGCCCATGTATCAAGTAAATCGTGAATACAACCAGCCTCACCTCTTTTTGTTTTTGAGAAACCAAGCAAGCCCCTAGATCAGCTGGACCTATTTCAGCTTGTAAAGAATTCTTACTTCTACTATATCAACACATCTGAGGTAGGCTTTAAGTCCTAAATAAGGAAACATAAATAGTACACTCAACATTACTTTTATGGAAGTTTACAAGGAAAAAGAAGGGGGAAATTACAGGCGAAATGTTAAGGGAAAAACATGAGATACTACGAGAACCCCCCCCCTCCACAGTTTATCTGATAAAAACAGATCTCAGGTTTGAATTAAAGCCAAATCATCTTTTGATTTCTCTTTGGTCACGTACACTCAACAGTCACAACATACAGCAATTTAAATTAATATCTTTAATAATCTCTGCAGTTTTACAACAACTTTTAGTCACTATTTTTTTTTTGTCTTTTTGTTTTTACAATAATAATGGCCCAGCCATATTTACATTTCTTAAATGAGATTTTTTTTTAAAGTTTTTAAAATCTTGTCATTTCACAAGGTATGAAAAAATTCCAAAGAAAGATAGGTACTTCACATCTTGTGTTTAAAGGCTTTTACATCTTCCATGTTTTAACTTGGCACTTAAATTTAACTCTACAAAGAACAGTCAACATTTTGCTCAAAACACTCCTACAAAACGCTTGCCTGAACAAAAGTTGAGACAAACCATGGTAAAACTTTGCTGTATTTCTTCAGTTTTAAAAACTCAAACCTCTTGCGTTTGAAATTTTTTCCAGATTTGCTTAAAAACAACCTCACACTTCCTTTTACACTAGTCTTTCAGATATCGGCCGTAAGTCCGGTTCATACTTCATGCGAGTCGAATTTGACGTCACTAAGTCGCAACGGACAACTCGCTCATCATGCCAAACTCTTGAGAAACATTTGCTGCCGATATAGAGGGCAAACTTGCTCCATGTACATGAAATGTGAGCTGGGCTTCAGCCTTACTAGTCTCATTTTAGCTTTTGAGAAAACTCTGCTAGGGTCGATACGTGAAGCCATTAATGAACAACTGTATACCACTGAAACAAATGAGACGAAAGGGTCTACCAATTTTTAAAATGTAGTTTAATATTGGTTTCCTTAGAGGTAGATACAACACTAAACAGTAAGCTGACTGAAGATTTCGTTTTGATAATCTAATCAATTTGACTCGGTTTGGCTAATTGTTTATCCTTTTAGTTGCAAGACAACTAGTTTTTATATGAAGGCCTCCGTAAACAACTGCATTTTCTCAGTTATTAATTTTATCGAAGCCTGTACCAGGAAAAAACACCAATTGAAAAAGCCAATCCTTTGGTTTACAGGGAAACTATCCATTAACTGAAAGTGTAGAGGTTTAACAAACAAGGTAACTTCTTGTTCCTGAAGATAACCACCGTCAATCGGTCAAGAAACAAGAGTAAACGGTTCAAAACGTCTAGTCTCTATTCACTCACCACTGGTTTTCCAGAATCACCACCTCTTCATGGAAGAGATGGTTGTCATCCGTAAGCTAGGTTACTTCTTATTACCCACAAAGCATTAAATATCACTGATGTCCCGTCAATTGTTTTCTCTGTACTGATATGACTACAAGTGTTTCAGCTTGCTTGAATCTGTGGTGTCACAGTCAGTGCCAGTGTCATGATTCTCCTTTTTAATACCCGAAGTCTAGCATTTTACATGAATCATGCCAGCCATTTAAAAACCTAGGCTGAAGACCAAGGCTCAAACTCATAGAGCTGTTTAAGAAGACAATTTTGCTTAACACTTTTCTGCCAGGCAAAAAAAAATAAGCAGGAAACCAGTTAAGACGGTACATGTGCCATGGTATTTTGGCTGGTAACCTTATTCTGGTAAGCAACGTTTTGTACTGAGCTACTTTTTGAGCTTACTACACGCAGCTCTATGAAATTGGGGTCCATACGTCAGGGGAAAAAGGCGAACGCAACGTTATTTCTCATCGGCAGACAACTATAACACACATTGTTATCCACTGGTGAAGCAGCAGCAAAAATTGCGTTTTTTTTTTTTTTTACAATTTACGTGAAGTATGAACCAGGCTTTAAGGCACAAAAGTACACAAATGGACTCGGGCCGAAAATGCACGTGTCCGTAAATGTGGCACGTGATCCATCATGCTTCCACCGCTCCATTTGTAACCAATTACGCGGTACGGATACATGAGACTATGCTCATTATGGCATACATCTTTGGACTCATCTAATGTCCGAATTAGCGGTAGTCTGGTTCCCAGACCCCAAAATCACCGACTATTCCCTGTCGATTTTTAGGATTTTAAGATTCTGAAGCCGTGTCCGAATTGATGGCTTCGGTAGTGGCTACGGCCGGAACGCCAAATTCTTCAACGTAGCCAACAGCCATCGCCGCAGCCGAAGTCGCTTCAATCGGACACAACAAGAGTCGTCAGGGAATCTTTGGTCACAGAACCAGACTAAATTAGCGGCTGCCGCTTGATTGCCATGCTAACAGGCGGTGAGGCATAGAATGCACATAGCAACATCCTTAGCAACAGCCGCAGCCACAGCATGCAGCTGCCAATTCGGACATGGCCTTTTGTTACGTGAAACTTTTTTTGACTTTCGTTGTGATAAATTCATTTCCATGCATCTTTGTTTAGCGAGCGTAGCTGTCATCAACCGACAAACCAATTCTCACCACGGGTCAATATAAACATCGTACGAGTATACAATGAAGCTGCTCCAAAGCTCCAAAGTCATCTTTAATAAATAAATAACCGATAAAAACGTTTGAGATACTGAGATGACAAACTGCCATTGTTAAAATATAAAACATTTTGGATTGTATATACAGCACATAGCTCAAAATGTAAAAAAACAAAAAAAAAACCAAAACAAATCTGACAGCTACGAATAAAAAACAAAATCACCTCATTCTCACTGTCAACAGCAAAGGATATTTGGCCAAAGCTGTTTTATAAATACACATATTTAGTTTTTAAAATGAAAGTTTTCCTGATTACCTTTTTTTTGTTTTGTTTAAAAGATTGATCGTATACAAAGTGAATTATACAAGATTGTTACGAATGAAGACACACTGAAATAGCTGCAAAAAATGTCAACAATATATTTTGGTCACACAAGTGAAATTTGGCCTTTAATTTTTACAGATAAGCTCTTAAAAAGTTGTAACATTCTCTGCAACGAGTGTTGCTTCTCTGGAATTAGTTTTCAACACGGCCTTTGTTCAAATTGATCCCCCTTTCCTGGCAGTCAATTTAATAGCTTACAGCAAGTACGGCGCGACTAATGGTAACGATCAAACCAAAATGTATGGTCAATTACGCTACTCTTAATATAATCGCTGGCTCCCTGCAGTGCTTTGTCAAAATTTGACAGCCACTGGGTCTTGCCAACCCACACAGCAACTACACGTTTCTTGGTATTCATGAATATCATTCATCGGTCATGCAGTTGTAACCTGTCATCACCTTGGGATACTTAATGTCAAAAAGACCTATGTCATGTCACCAACTTCTCACTTCAGAATTTTCTTAATTTTCATAATTTCACCAGCTGAAAGTAGCCCTTTGTCCAACATTATTTTGTACATGTGCCTGATAAGGAAGCGCAACGCCTGTTGAACACCGATGTGCCCAAATAGCAAGACACGCTCCCCAACTATAGGCATCAGTGGTGTACTTTATAACACACTTCTCAAACACAGACGGGTTCAAATGCCGGGGTTGTGCACTAAACACCGCAGGCTGGTACCTGAAGAATGCATCAAACATGAACTAGTCACTAAGCACACCCGCACACTAGTCCCAAACCCTGGCACCCGCCCAGCCACTAGTCTTGGTCCTGTATATTCAAATAATACAACTGTAAATATGCACAATGAGCCGTTTCATGCATCTTGTGTTTTAAAATACATTCTGGCTGTAAACATTTTAGACCCCTTGCATATGACGTCACAAGCTCAAACAGCGCCCTCACTGAGGTCAAAGGAAGACCTATCACTGGCTGAATGTTGCGCCTGGAGCGTACGGGCGCGCACGTTTCCAATGTTTGACCTTTGTGATGGCGGCCTACCTCATTGTATTCCTCAGCTACATGAATGTCTTAGGTAAGAGTGTAACGTTGTGGTACACAAGGAGCTGGCCAGAGAGGAATCTGTATGATTTTGGTCATCCTATCAGAATATAGGCCCAATTTCATAACTGCTTCAGCAGAAAATATTGCTTAACAATTTGCTGCTAGCAAAAATGAGCAGGATACCAGTCACAGATGGTTTATGTAATGTGGTTTTTTTGGGCTGGTAACCCTATTCTAGTAAGCACAATTGTATTGTGTTGAGCTTCTTTTTGTGCTTAAGCAGCTCAATGAAATTGGGCCTTGAACAATTTCCTTTCATTTTTATCTAAATGTATTGTAAGGGAGAAATTTTGATGCCCTATTTTTTTTTCAATTTCCAGTCAATTTGGACATAGCACTTCCAACTCCTAGTAATAACCCTGGCAGTACATGTAAACCAGAGAACCTATGGTACATCGTGCACTGAGGACTTGCTAGTCACAAGTGACTGCTTAGTCACTAGTGACTGCTTAGTCACTAGTGACTGCTTAGCCACTAGTGACTGCATGGCAAGTCAATAAGTTTATCAAGTGATAGGGGGTAGCCTATGCTACTACCGCAAGGCTGCCATACAATAGACTTCTTATCAATACATAGGCAACCCGGTGGAGGAAATAGCTGCATTCAAACACAGAGTTTAATCACAGTAATGATACATGTAAGGGCAACACATCTTCCATCCACCTTCACACAAGGTTGCACCGAAGCAAAACAAGATGGCTATTAAACCTAGGCCTTAATAAATACAGCAGGACACAAGAAGTGACATGATAACACCAAAGCCACTATTGACACAATAGTGAGAAAGTGCTATTGACAAAGTACAAGGCCATCATTGACATAACCCATGTACGTGACATGGTTTGAGGTCACTATCAACATGATAGTGGGAGGGCTGTTGTTTACTATTGATATGATACTGTCAAGGCGTTAGAACGAAGTCCCTGGTCGTGTGAATCCAGCCTTTCCAGGGTTCCGTTCTAAACCTGTCCCTGAATCAATTCCAGCTTGTCTGTGGTTCAAATCCACCCTGTCTGCACTTCGAAGTCCTGAAACTTGTTGGCTGAAGTTTAGGGCTTTCACGACTCCTGCAGACACTGTCAAAAAGAAAACGGAAACCATTCATTTGTCACGTTGGTCCACTCATGACAAATCCAACAGTGTTTCAATCTCGGGTACATCAGCGCCGTTACTCTCTACCGTTGTCCATCTGTTTGAGGTGGATGGGTTCTTCCAAGTAGACAGTAGTTGCTTTGGCGGATGTCATCACCTGAGGGTCCAGGTTGTCATGGCGATTCAGGTCATCGTGGTGTTCCATGTCTTCCTGGCGCTCCATCTCCTCTTGTGAGGCTGAGAAACGCATCTCCTCTTGTGACGCTGCGAAACGCATCTCCTCTTGTGACGTTGAGAAACGGGGGTCCATCTTACTCTGCATCAGTGCTTCGTCCCTTCAGGGGAAAAAAAATTGTCCAAACATTTAGATAGATAGATAGATAGATAGATAGATAAGTGGTTTATTTCATTAAATAAAGACATCACAAACAGCGGATTGAATTGTGTCTTAATTTACAGTTGTTAAAAATATCAGAGAAAAAACCCTTATTTAATTTAAAATTACAGTCAAATACAATAACGATAAGGAAAACATACTTTCTTAAGTAGAACAGCTAAAGCCAACTGCCCGATAGAGAAAACAATAACTCAAAGAAAAATCAATCATTTTATAGACCGATGTTCAAAGTGGTGGGAGACATTAACCATTGTTACAGACAACGAAACAGGTAGCCACGGTAGACAGGTAAACAATGAAACGTGATATCAACATAAATGTTTGTGCCAAGTTTTCAAGTCAGTACAAAATAATAAACAACAATAGTAATAATATGATGATAATAAACAATTACCGTAAAGCAATTTAATTATTTCACCAGATTGAACTGGAACCAGCAACCTAATCATGAGTTTTTGTTTTTTTATATGAATCTGAATGTCAGCTGCCACATTTGATGTACGTTTCAAGTCAGTACATCACCTGGCACAAAAAGCTGACTATTGTATCACCATTTGTAACTCCATGGTTTGGTTCCTGACACATTGATTCTCAGGCACTCACACAATTCATTTGAATTCAAATAACATTTATTTCCACATTATCATCAACATCAAGAAAATACAAAGAGGTTAATATGTGGAGACATGTTCAGAAGAAGACGGGCTTGTCAACAGCCGGTAAACAAAAATACAAGAACTAGCAAAAACAACTAAAGAAAACATACAAATAATCCAGAACAAGCAAATTTTTATATAGGTACTTAAAGTTTGACAAAGCAAGCCCCAACAGATTAAAGGTAGAAAAAAAGTTTGTAAAAGGGTTAACTAAATACACTGGTGAATTAGAAAAAGGCTTGAAAAGCATCCAGACTGCAACAAAGAAAGGTTGTTCCAGTTCCACAGAACAATATCCCATGTCAAAATGAACTCCATATTGCCAAACTGTACGTGAGTGAAACTGTATGTTTCTGAATGCTTGATTTTTGTTTTACTCCTATGCTGCGAAACTTCCCAACTCCAAAGAAATGACATGAGTCAGTTGTTGCCAGTTGGCTCAGTTCACGATCCTGTTGGTGAGATGATGACACGACAGACTCTTGCATAAAATCTTTAAAAATCAACCTTCCCCAAGCTTTTCCCGTGGGTTTCTGATCACTATTGAAGCCCATCTAACGGCCATGTCCGAATTGATGGTTTCGGCAGTGGCTATGGCTGGATTATTGAAAAGTCCTATTCTTCAACGTTGTCGCTGCAGCCAACAGCCATAGCCCTAGCCGAAGTCGTTTAATTTTACAGCCTATTTAAATTGGGTTTGGGTATACCAACAGGGCACAAGACAAGGTTATGTTCTTCAAGTATACTTACTCCTGATGGTATCCCTGGCTGTATTGTGCTTCTTCCTCATCTTCTCCTTCTTCTTCTTCTTCTTCTTCTTCTTCTTCTTCTCCTGTCCCCATGTGATGCGTCATGTGATGCGTCATATGACTAGGCTTCTCCATCAACCCTTGGCCATTGGTCACCACCACTGTGTCTGCTTCCCTGCTGTCTTGGTCCGATGTCACATACCTTGGTCTGTAGTGAATGAAGGGCAGTTAGATTGCTGGTTCAAGTCAACACCTGGTCATTAGACCATCTGGACTTATGAGCTTTGGCTATCAATGTGGCTTCCTAGGTATATACCACCTCCATAGCTGATAACTGTAAACTGCCCCTGTATGCTGGCCACAGGCATAGCAAAAGACCATCAACTCAGACTGAGCTGTAAGAACATAAAGTCCTGTGGGTAATTCTGTACGGACAGTTTCAACGATTGGGAAGGAAAGGGCTAGTTTACTTTCAAGGGACAGGATACAAAACTTTCTTGAAGGTACGTGTTAATGACTTGTGTTGCTTGTTCAGGATAGTCTGCACACTTACTCTCGACTGAGATCTTCCGGTTGCTCCTGCTCAAGATGATGTAAATGGTTATGTCCTCCCATCATCATTTGACCATTCATCGTTGGCAATCTCTCCATCTGCCCTACTCCTTCCTCCTCAGCATCGCCGATGTCTTCCTCTGCTGCTACCCCATCCTCCCCGGTCTGCTCCAGGTACCTGATGTTCTGCTCCTGCTGGATTCTCAGGTAGCGTGTCTCCGTCTCCAGTTCAGCGTCTGTGTAGTCATTCTCTGCTTCTTGCTCGGCCGTCACATACCTTGGCTCCGCGTGGGCGGCACTGTTAATATCCTCCTCCTCCATTGTGCTATTGAAATGAGATGAGGCCAACTTGACGCGGGTGGGTAGCTCTTGTCTGATGAGAGAGAACAGAGAGTTGCTCAGAGTTTGTGGAAAATCTGCCAAGAGCCTATACTTTGGGCAATTACAATGAAAGTTTGAGATTTTACTGCACTTGAAGAGTCGCAAAAACATGGTTGTCGATTTCAAAAATTTATTGACACTGTTTTGAAAACAATTCTATACAAAGTACAACCCAATGTTTTCAAGAAAATTTGATCATATGTAATTGTTCATTTTTTATGGGGGAAAAGAAGAGGACAAAAACACATAGCTGCAATATAGATGTCACTTACTTGTCACTCAAATCTTCAGGCTCATCTTGCTCCATACAGTGCTCCATGGACTCTGATACTTCCTCTACTTCAAAAACCTCATCACTGTGCGGCTGCTGATCATGGATGGAGCTAGCCGCTGCAGCATCACTCAGTAATGGGAGGGCACCACCAGAACCACTGCTTGCCTGTAACATCAAAAGAAAACAAAGTTGACTGTGTTGCCCGGTCAGATACTATGACGGATTGGGCTCCACACCCACCCCCCGAGCCTGCAGAAGATAGACAGACACCCTCCCCGATCCTTGCAAGCAAGGAACAAGCCATCATCATCACCTATGGCAGGGGGTTGTGGATTCGAATCCCGCCCGAGTTGCCAGTGGTGTTTTTTTTCGACAGGACTCAGAAAGTACTAAGTATACAGTCGGTGTAAGGGGAAAACCTGATGCAATTATTACATTTATTAAATTGCATCCTCACTTCATTGACCCAACTCACCTGACGTCATCATCACAATCATCTTGGTGGCGCCATTTTGGGAGTCAAAGTCCCTGTGTGTTATACAGTGTAGTGCGCATATTAGGCAACGTAGCGTTTACGAGCTCACCATATTTTTTTACATTCAACATAACTCCCAAAATGGCGAGCGTGGCAGACAGTAGCAACGTGCGATGGTGGTGCAGTGAGCCAATATGCCAAGTAATAAGTTCACGTTATAATTTGTAAAACCAATGCTGGGGTTTACCATGTCTTTTAAGGGCCTTGACACACGAGACAGTGTTTACTGGCAAACCGTACTACACGCAAATGGAACTCTTTGGTGGCGCAAAGAAACATTTTTCTAAAAGTGTCTTACTGGCCCAAAGAAAATAAAAAACATGAAAGTTGGAAGGTGAATGTATCTCTTCTAGAAGATTGCATGCAACCGGGTGCCTGTCAATTGCCTCTTGTGACATGGCTATAAGATTTGTATAAAATGAGTCACAAATCTGGCCTTAATTTATACAGCACGATTGCATTTCATAATTCTTAAGGATTTAATCAAGTACTTCATTATTTTTGCATTGTAACACTTGTGTTCCGTTGCTCTTCCGCCCACCACATCCCAGCTTGTCCAGCGACAGTCTTATGAAAAAACAATCCGGTGACTGTCAAAACAAGAATTCAGGTCACAGGGGAGACTTTTGTCTTCAATAACAAGAACATTTTCTTCGCACTGGAAATCTTATTTTCAGGAAACAAAATTTGACAAACAGTAACACGCTCGTGAAAGATAGTCTTTTGTTTCGATCCGCGGTCAATATTTTTCGTTTTTTGTACTGCTGTGTCAAAGAGGGGATGTGAGTGGAGAAACTATTGAACCAAGCCAGAAAATCATCCATGTTATCTGCCAACTAACTTGAGAAACTAAAAATACAAGGCGAGGGAAGGGTGGCAGGCATCTTTGTTCATTAGATGTAACCAAGAAAAATGTGTTCAACTTTTGCCAGAACATTCAGGCAAATCTTCGGTGAAAAAAAAAAATCTTTATTTATAAATTTACATAAAGACTCTCTTTCTAATGACACACATTCCGTAATAAAGTTTCATAAAAATAATTATGCTGTTTTTTTTCCTTAAAAATCACTCCTCTTGTTTACATGAAAAGCAAGTGCAGATAGAGTTCAGTGATCTGTTCAACAGTGTCATTAACTAAGTTCCTCTTGATATCTTCCAACAAAATTGATTTTTAAATATTTTTTATCAATTTTGTTTGCAATATTTCCGGCGGCACTTCCATGCGCAGCAATCCTCTAGACATAACAAATTATAAGTCGTCTCCCCAAATCAAATTCCCCTCTTCACTATGAAAACATCGGTGCTTAGGGAAAACAAAGTTCAGCGGAGACTGGGCGGAGGGGCACTTGGACCCATCATCTATGGGACACTGCTAATTCAGTGCAACCCATTAATCCATCCAAATCCACACCCTAGTTTGTTTGATGATGATGGATTTGGAACGCTCGGTCCCTAACTAAAAGTACAATTTAAGTTCTTCTATCAATCAAGTGGATACTTCTGAGACACAACAATCTGTTGATACTGCAGGATACTGCAAAAAATATCGTGCTAACTGGAAAGATCTATTCCCTTTTAATGACACTAAGGGGAGGCCAACAATATTGACTCAACCCTTTCGATGCAAAATTGACCAGTTCTTCCAAGAACATTACCCCTCCGCCCCTTGACCTAATTTCATAGAGCTTCTTCAGCAGAAAAAAAGTTGCTTAACAATTTTCTTTTAAGCAAAACCAAGCAGGAGACCAGTCGGTACTACAGTACATGTGACATGGCAGTACATGCGGCATAGTATTATTTTTGGCCGGTAACCTTAATCTGGTTAACAAAATTGTTTCATGCTTGGCTACGGTTTGCGCTACTTTAGACTGTAGAAAAACACAAAGAGAAACCTATCGACCCGTTGAACTAAGATTGTGAACAATGTTTTAATTTCAGAAACGGGGGACTTTGTTAACCGATCGGGTTGATTTCTGCTTCATGTAAAATAAAATTCATAAAGTAAGAAAGTTTATACAGTCTACTCAAAAGTGGAACTATTGCTTCCAATAAAAATTAAAAAAAATTGCCAGTCATACATATAGAAAGTATTTTGGTATTAGGAAAGGTTTAATGACTTGACTTACCTGAGGGGTTTCAAGATTGAGGGGCAGAGGGCTTGCAGTGATGTCCAGCGATCTACTGACTGGTGCGGTGGGTGTGGTAGGAGTGGAGGGGGGCGTGGTTAAGCTGAAATGAGCACAAAACAACAACAAATACATTTCACTCAATAATTTATTGTGGATGTATTCTAAAACATGGTTAAATAGTTTAATAACAACGTCCTTTTAGTGGATGGGGTGTGGTTGTTAGACGAAATTAACATAAAAGCAACAAACAGATTTAATCAATTAACTTATAAATGATGTTCATTCAAAACAATGTGTAAAATAATAATAGCCCATATGCATGTCCCAGTGGGTAGGCACACACACACTGTTGTGGGGACATTTATACAATGGAACAACGGTCACCACAATGTTCTTCTTTGTCAAACCCTGTCCCCACAAGGTTATTCAATAGAAAAGGGACAATAGAACAACAAAAGGGAGTCCCCACAACTCAGTGTTCAAAAGTGTGTGTGTGTGCATGACCAGAAATGATCGGCGTGAAAAGGATTCTGGGTGAAATCCGAGTCCAAACAACATCAGCAACCATCATGAAGCAATGCGGTACACAACACATAAGACCTGGCATAGTTATATGTCAACTACGACACGGCATCCATCTTGGCAACTTTATTTCTTTTTTATCTGTACTTTGGTTTCCCAAGATGCATTGTGCTATATATTTAAGATGGCGCTTGTGCGAATGGGTCATACCAAGATACTTCTTCAGACGAGTCCGTTAAGGTCTGCACCCTTCTTCACAAATTTCCTGCGTCATCTGATTTACAGTAGACTAATTTATCTTGTGGGGCATTTTTGGTTCAATTATTATTCAATGACAAAAACCAACAAGTATGAATTTTTCCATCAATATGGAGTTAAACCATGCATATAGTTTTATTACACATGAACTTTCTTTATCTGAAGTCGTTCGTTCATATATACCCAAGGTGAACTCTACTGCAGGTAACAGCCTCCCAGATAAACTACACCATGCACAGTTGTTGCAAGTGTTCAAGAACAATCTCAAAACATTTCTGTTCAACCATTTTGTTTCAATGGTTTTCAACTAGGTTTTAATGCCACTAGGTAAAGTTTGTATCACTACTCTTGTCTGGTGTTTGAATTTACTTGATGACACATTGACTTAATTCGCTTACCTAGTACTAACAACTTCTGTGCCTTGTTTGTTTGCATTTACATGTATTCTTATGTATAGCTATGTGGCACTCAGTGTTAAGAGTGCTCTACAAATGTCTTTCATTAACATTACTATTATTTATTTATGAAGCCAATGTGACTGTGGGTGTTTTTGTCACTACAAGACTTGGAAAGAACTGAGTAAACAGTACTTTTCATACATCCTGTTGGGCAAAACTAAATCAGAGGCCAGGGGTGGATTTCACAAAACCACTCCTAACTTAGGACTACTCCTAACTTATGACTAGTCCTATTAGTTAGGACTAGCTACTTGTCCTAACTCGAGATTATAACTGTAAGACTAGTCCTAGCGCTTTGTGAAATCCACACCAGATTCTTTATGGAGGCAATTTACGCCCCCAGCCATTGCCTTGGTGCTCCAAAAAAATTTCCCTCCTAGAGATGGCTTTGAGTACTGTAACACTGCCTTGCGCTTACAAGAATGAAGTATCAGACTTGAAATCATATATGAAACCTAGGCCCAATTTCATAGAGCTACTTTAAGCACAAAAAGTAGCTAAGGACAACAAAATTATGCTTACCAGAATAAGGTTACCAGCCAAAATGCCATGTCACATGTACAATCTGTGACTGGTATCCTGCTTATTTTTGCTCAGCAGAAAAATTGATTTCTGCTTAAAGCAGCTTTAAGAAATTGGGCCATGTTCTAGACTTCATCTGAAAAGAAAGTGGAGAACAGTGCCTAATGTCACAGCGCTGCATACCTCAGAAGTCTGCGCTTACGATGCCATGTCAAGCGTGTGACTCTATGGATCGTAAGCGCAGAATTCCACGGTAAGCAGGGCCAGGAAATGGGGCCCAGACCGAGAAGAGTGTCATGAGGCTGAAAATCACATACCAGCTGCTGAGTTTCTGTGGTCTTCTCTTCATGAATTCAAGCTCATCCACCGTCCAGACGGCGCCTTTGACATTCTCTACTCTCACAAAACACTTGTGTAGACTGAGATTATGCCGAACAGCATTCTAATAATAATAAGGGATAATAAGTGGGTAAGTATTTTAGCTATTCTAATATGTGATCACTGAGCTGTTGGCATTCTGTCTTAGCTACAGAGGTGCGTGGAGCCCTGGCAGCCATAGTGATGCACACCTGTCTCTAGCTTAATCAATCACAATAACAATATCTAAGATCACAGTGAACCATTTATTCCTGAGTAACGAGAAACAATTACAGTTAAGTGTCTTTCCCGAGGGGCCGCCAGAACTTGAGCTCAGCAGGTACAATGCCCAGACCAATGCTCTCTTTTCTGTCGAAGGAGTAGGAGATAGTAGCAGGAGACCTCATTAAGGTTGTACCATACAGAATTTGGTCGTGACAACGAGGGCTTTCCAAGCACAGATCCTGCTGAATGTCATGTCTACCCAGCTCACATGAATGCAAGCCATGACAAATTGTGTTTGGACGTCAAATGAAGCGCAGATCTTACAAACTGGCGTTTACGACCAAGTCAGGCATGATGAGTGGCCATGTTTAGGGATGCATTTGTCTCTAGTGTGAATGTCATTCTAAACATCAAAAGCATTACGTGTGAGCCAACATACCTTCCACGTGGCAGCATTCCGCCGGAAGTAAGCAAACGTTCATGTAAACCAATTGTAGATCTCATTCAGGGTGAGCTGCCCATCTGGAGACTCCAGGATACCTTGCCTGATGAGCGCGACGTAGGTGAACGGCGGTCGCACATCGGCCATCTTATAGAAATCAGTATTACGATAGATCTCTGCGGCAGGAAAGCACAGTCCTTTTTTAAAATTAAAAAACTCCTTGAGAGGGTAAACATGGCCATAAGTCGAAGGACATTCTGAGGAGAGGGGGGGGGTAAAGTATTATAAAAGAACTGGTAGGAGCCTGACTAGTAGTATATTGGTATCTTTTGCATGGGAAAACTGATTGATTTTTCACTCAAAGTCTTTTACATTTCTTTTGATCTGATAGAAAGAAAATATGACAAAAAGTTATAGACATTTTTCATTTCACGCCCTTTTATCATTAAGGATTAAAACTAAATGAAGGACCTTACACTGAGTCGGCAAACTATTGCTCTCGTTTAAATGGGCTTTAAGTTATTGAATAGTTCTTGTTTTCCTAATCCATAAGAGAGAAATAAAAAGTGAACCAAAGACATAAAGCATTTCCCTCTTTGTAAGAATCTAAGTCATGAAGATTTTGGCAGGCAGAAAAGAAATACCTTTTGTGTACTCGGGTCGATTTAGATAGAGTTTCTTGTTCTGCTGTAATTTGAGGCAGCTCCATAACAACTGCTGTACCAAGGCAGTTGCAAGTTAGTGTAAGCTGCAATCTTGTCAGACCCCACGGTCTCACAAGACAACAGGAGCCTAACTATATAAATCATACCAATGCCCACCTGTACATGCAGTGTCTAGACATGGCTGTTCTGGGACATTTAGGATGTATGTGTTTTTAATTAACTCTGGACAACCCCACTGACTGTCACACTGACCATGTCAGGGATCAGCTTTTGCGTTAACACAAATGCCCCTCTCGCTATATCTCACTCGGTTACCCTGGGGGTTCCTCTCCCATGATCATCTGTATTGAGTTAACTTTGTTACAGTGCAAGTTAACTATATTATTTGATGAAACCCGACGTTTTTAATCAACATCATCTCTTTATTGTGTTATTCTGCAAGTTTCAGCAACCAACTCTTCATGTCACACTAGTAACAAACACTTTTTACACCTTGCCCAGCAGGCTACTTAACAAAAATGCACAATCTGTTGAAACTTTTCTTTTGGGTGCGTGAATAAAATTTCCCTGTTCTGCAGCTTCTAAGGTGATATCCAAAGAGCTATATATATTACAGCTCTATGGTTGCACTGTATGTTTGGGGTGTGATCCCTGGCTACATGGCAGTTTCAGGTGCAATGGCTTCTGACCGGCAGGACCGAACAAAAAGATATTGACAAAATAGGAAGACCGCACACATTAAGGGCAAAATAGCTCAGTTGGTAGAGCGCCAGTACGTTAATCCCGGGGGTAGCTGGTTCAAATCCCGCTCCAGTCAATTTTTCTATGTTAACCCCCAAATTAGAACTTTATTTCACCAACAAACCAAAGCTGTGCTTGCTACCATTCATACATGGGAGAGTTAACACTATTTTATGACAATAATAATTCAAAACTGGGCTACTCAAACTTTACTATCCTGTTGGGCTACTCACAAAGTGAGTGTCGTGTGACTTCACCGGACTCAAGTTCTGGTGTTGTTGGCAGCAGAGTGTGGGTTCGAATCCCGGTTGCGGCACTTGTGTCCTTGAGCAAGATACTTGTGTGACCCTGACCTCGTCTGAGGGTGCACGTTTTGGGGAAGCCTTATAAGACACTTCTCTTGATGATATTGACCATAGCACATTGAAAGCCTTACTCCCTAGGTCCCCCATTGGTCAACAAGCAACTCCAATCCTCCCCTATTCTCAACTCTACCGTCACCCAACACTGTTCGGACTCAGATAAGATTGCTATGCCTGGCCCAGTGATGAGCCATTGTTAATCAGTTCCTAAAATCCTCAATCCTCCTCAATCAGCAACTTCCTGAAGGTAAGGGTTTTAAAAAAGGAGAACTCACCCGCTATTTCACAGTTTAAGCCCGCCCATTGGCCAGGACAAATGCATACGTAGGCAGCCTGATTGGTGTTGGTGATGGGTACACAGGTACCTCCATTCAAACATGGGCTTGTTGTATCGCACAGATTAACTGGTTCAAACAAAACAAAAAGTAAAGCCAAATTCTTCAGACATTTAACAATTTCCTTTTGCTAGTATCAAGGTTTACAGTAATAATAATAATAATACTGGAGTCTTACATAGCGCACGTATCTACTAACAATTAGGTACTCAAGGCGCTTGTTATTGTAATTTTTTTGCAACAGGTTTTTTTGATTTATGAGACCCAATTATAAAGCACCCTATATAAGGCTTTACAAGGTGCTGCGGCGAATTCAGCAGACACTGCCAGAAACACCGGGGCAAACCCCTTCTCTTAGCGATAAGTGTCACTGGGTTCTTTTACGTGCAATTATACACAACACACGGGACCTACAGCTTTACGTCCCATCTGAAGGACGAAGCAATAATGGTTAAGTGTCTTGCTTAAGGACACACGTGTCACTACCATTCTACAGATCTACAGTCACTACAGTTCAAAACTATCTTTTGTTTAGATTTAAAACATTCTTCATTGTGCAATAACTCAGAATGTTTAAAATTTGAAATTTGCTATATAGGCCTATTAGATAATTTCGTGAGGCATACAATCCTCAATCCTCCTCAATCAGGCAACTTCCTGAAGGTTAGGGCTTTAAAAAAGGAAAACTCACCCGCTGTTTCACAGTTTACACCCTGCCATTGGCTAAGACAAATGCATACGTAGCCAGCCTGATTGGTGTTGGTGATGGGTACACAGGTACCTCCATTCAAACATGGGCTTGTTGTATCGCACAGATTAACTGGTTCAAACAAAACAAAAAGTAAAACCAAAATCTTTAACAATTTCCTTTTGCTAGTTTCGAGGTTAACAGTTCAAAACTATCTTTTGTTTATATATTTAAAACTTTCATCATTGTGCATTGACTCAGAATGTTTAAAATTTGAAGTTTGCTAAACTTAAATAATTTATTATTTTGAAATTTGTTTACGTTTACTTATCCAGTACTGACTGACTTCGCAAGAGGGTGTTAAATACATATATGGACACTTCGCACTGACATCACAAGTGGCTACTTTCTACCCATGACCTCCCATTTAGGGACTCAAATTCATCGAAAGATTTGGTTTGCGTCTAACCGCGCCCAAATCACAACACACAGGGATTCTGTCTCCCAAAATGGTGGAACCAAGACGTATCCTGGGTGATGACGTCAGGAGAACTGCATTCGGTCAATACATTTTGATGTCAAAAAGGGTGATCTCCAGTGCTCCAGTGGGTAATGACCCAACACGCTAGTTTGAATTGTTGTATCCCATTAAAATATTTATATTTATTATTTATATTTATTTTCACAAACTACACAAACATAAACCCAACAGTGTCCCATCAACGCTTTTGCAATAAGCACCTCTTTTCCACATTACAACATTATCACAAAACTGATTCTTTCTTTTGAACCAATGTGGCTAGCGATTGTCTGAGACTCAGAAAGCTACATGTAGGGTTCTGACCACTCCCTTACCTGGAATCTCACAGCGAGTGCCAGTATGTGAAGATGGGCACATACACTCGAAGAAAAGCACACCAAAAGAGTTGATACCGGTTTGACATGTACCGCCATTCTGACAGGGATCACTTCCGCACGGTTCGACTAAATAGCAAAATCATTAGGTCAAAACGAACATTATACATTTTTATATGTTTATTTCTTCTTTCTTTCTGTTCTTTATTTATTTTCTTTTATGGTGGGGGGGGTGGGGGTTTGGATTTTGAAAACAGTGTACTCATAAAAAATCCCCAGGACAATGCCATTTGATCACACTTCAATAAGTCTGGTTCAAACTGAACTGCGCTTGGGTAATTTCATGGTTACTCATTGCATTGCCCGCTTAATGGTATTAAACACATTGAACACTCAATTGTTACTCAAGTTATGTTGAGCAATAAACCACAAGGTAAACTGACTGGGTAAATTTCAAATCAATTTTGGGGTGAACAAAGAAAAATTGACTGGAGTGGGATTTGAACCTGTGACCACCGGTTGAACGTACCGGCGCTCTACTAAATGAGCTATCCAGCCCTAATGTTGGCGGTCTCCCTATTTTGTAAATATCTTTGTTCGGGGGGTGCCAGTCTGAAGCCATTCAACTGGTTACTGCTGTGTAGCCAGGGATCGCACCCAATAATATACGATACAACCATAGAGCTAGCTCTCTGGATATAACCTGGGAGGCGGCAGCACAGGGATCTACCTTAAGGGTGATGCGACTTTTTATTTTAAATATCAAGCAATAAACCACAAGGTAAACTGACTGGGTAAATTTTCAGTCAATTTTTCTCTGTTCACCCAAAAAATGATTTAAAGAAATCTGGTGTTTTGATTAGCTTTTGACTTTATGTGGTGTCCTAGTTTTAATCAAAATCAGAAATTTCACAAAAATATAATTTGGAAATTCACATTTGTGATACCTTTGGTCATTTGTGATGTGTAAATAACTGTGGAAATTCCCATTGGGTCTTGTCTCATGAGACCATAACTCTGACTAAGAATGCGTAAATTTTTCCAAACACTTAACCAATGTTGAGCTGGGGCTTACAGTTTTTTCCTCTGCGGAAGAGGGCCGTCTTATTTGAATAGTTAAAATGACATACGTTACAATCCACTCCGATCCATCCCCCAATGCACATGCAGTTGTAGCCCCCTTGTCCAGCATCCACACACACTCCATTATTATTACAAGGGTTATTAGAACAGGGTGTCTGACCAACTGCAATAAAAGTTTACGAGAAGAAAAAAAAAGAATTAATCCCTTTCTTGCGTTTTGTTTATCAGACATCTCGTCTGCATTGATAAAATTTGCTTCAGAAATTTATGACATATATCAGGGGTAAAAAAAAGGCTTCAAGGGCCAAAACTAAACACAAAACCTTGAGCAGGATTTGTTTTCACTTCAACCTGTGCCTAACACAGATTGTAAGCAAATAATTTTAACCAATGGAAGCTACATCTCTGTATTTTTGTATGATCCGAACAAATAACATATCTATCTATCTGTCTGTCTGTAATGAAGCACTGTATTGACCTCTTGCACTGATATCACACATGACTACTGTCTGCCCATGGTCTGCTTTTTGGGGAATCAAATTGTATGTAAATATATGGTGAGCAGGCAAGCCCACATGCATTGCCTAGAATGCCAACTACACAGTATAACACACTGGATGGTAAACTGTCTCCTGAGGTAGCAAAAAAAAAACCAGGATTTACCATGGACGATGGCGTCAGGTGAATTGGGTCATTATTGAACAACATTTCTAGAGTAGATGTCTCGTCCACGAACCACCTACTTGACCACCTAGCTCGACCGGCACGACCGGTGAAGAAAGATAAGTCTGGCGGACCCTTTTTTAGCAAACGGGTACAGTAAAACATTTAAATGTTCAAACATCTTAACCTACTTGGGATGTCACAGTAGACGCCATTAAACTGGTCCGTACAGGCGCATGAATAGGGATCGATGTCGAAGGCAATTGGAATGCAGGTAGCTCCGTTCCGACACCGGTTCCCATCACAGCTGCTCACTACAAGAGGTACAACATTAAAACATGGACGATTTTTGAAAAAAGCAAATACACAGAAATGAAGTTAGTTTCTTTGTTATGGTGCATTTTCCTGGAATTTCCTGGAATTGTACAAAATCTAAAAATTCTGAAAAATTGCTTTGCAAAAATCGATAACCTCAGGGTTCTCCCCATGATTTTTCAAAACTGTGGGGCTTTTAATTTCGGATGTTCACAATCCCAGCACGCGAGCGCGAAGCCCCCTACGGCGTGGGGTCCGGGGCCCGCTTTAACAGCCCCGGGAAAATTTGAGGTTTTACATGCTCTCTGCTGCATTCTGGTGCATTTTAAAAGACTCCTGAGGCATCTGAAATTACTTTTTTTATCAAGTATTTTTGTGTGTGTAAGCACACTTAAGTGAGCAATAATTCACAAAATAAATAACAAAATTGCAAAAGGACAGGTAACACAGTTTACAATTTAGATACCAGCCAGTGTTTAATGTTCTTCAACCCTAACTTATTTTGAGTATGTTAAGTTCAGATAAAAAAACATAAAACTTAATAAATTAATACAAAGTCTCTGAAAATCTGTCCTTTTTTCACAAGTGAGCTGCATTTTTAATGAAAGAAAACTTTTTCACACACAATTCAAATTATACAGTCAATTTGGTAAAGAATGTTTAGACACAAAAATATCTTAAATAAACCTGACTTTTGTAACACTAATGTTAGAGTCAAGTAAACTAAACCAAAACAGATGGCACTCCAGTAAAAAAGGGACAAAGCAGTATATAAAATTTTTTTTGTGTGGTGAAACGAATTTTGTTATGTATTGAGTATATAACACTTTTGTTGAATGATTTTATTAACCCACAGAGGGCGCTCTTTTACTTTAATGGTGCGCGTGCTGATAAATGTGAGGTTGTGAAAAGGCCTAAAACTTTTGGAATTATTTTATTAAGAGGACTTTAGTCTCATTCTCATCATTACCGGTAGCATGTAAATTAATTGCAAATAATTATCAAAATATTAAGAATGTTATATTCAACTTTCAGGTCTTTATGAGTTAGTTGAGTAACTTAATTAGGATGGAGCGTATGAACATTAGCCGGGTTACAGGACCAGGTTTACTTTTTGGGTCCTTTTTCTGATTTGGTCGCCTAATTACCGGGTGCATGGTTTAATATGAGGTGATAATTTTATGATTTTACGGCACAGGAAAAGTGACAAGTCTGATAAAAGTGATAGTCATGACCAGTTAATGGTTTAGAGAAAACAGATCAGTTGGTAAGTTGGATTTTGGCATTTTTGGTATCACATTTAGGCTAAATTTGGTCAACAATAGTGTACTTGCTAAACAGCACATGGTATATAGTGTACTGGATAAACAGCCATGGAGCAACATTAAGTATCATGCATACTGATGCAATGTAAACTAAGGTGGATGGTTATGTGTAAAAGTTATCTGTGGTCTTGTTGTCATTTGATGTGAGAATTTATAAGAAATATTTAATGTACTTTTGTATTAGGTTTTCTTTGGATGGAGATAAAAATATATGCTGATTGAGTCTGCCAACCAAGCAACCCAAACAAGGTGTCATGCCTCATTTATTGTCTTCGGACTAAATTAAAAACACTACAAAATTTGGTAACACGGATGGGGTTGCTAAATTGTGCTACTTTGCTGGTTGTTGTCGGTTATGTTAAGTGCGTTGGCCGGGTTCCAGAGAGGGAGTGATCCAAGCAGCAGACAGCAACAGGATAGAGTCACAGTGTGATTTTGGACTTGGAGTTCCAGACCTGACTGGCTGGCGGTGACTTGTTGTTCCAGAGCAGCTCAAGTGGAGAAGCACTGAGCGGGTGGACCCTTGGACTCGGAGCTCCAGACTCAGTTTGTACATGTGCATGTAGGCTATACATGTGAAGACTAACGGCCAGGGCTTGATCGGCAGTGTGAGGTTTGATTGTTATTAAAATTTAGCACTTTGTTGTAGCGTTTAAGAGAAACTAACCAATCCTGTAGAAGTATTTATAAGTAGAATTTACCTGTGTGTAGGTGTTTATGATTGATTCTGATTATACAAATTAGTTTTATGCAAGTTTAAGTAACTGAATCGTAATTTCTTGACTTGAAATGGCTGAACCCGAGGTTGATCTTGTGACGCGCTTGGTGGCAGGACTAACTGATGCACTGAAGCAAGATAAGCCAAAATCTATCATTCAGAGGCCCTTGAAGTTGAGTAAATACCATGGTAGGCCTAGTAAACCAGGAGATCCGACCATTATTGAATGGCTTGAAGATGCAGAGGTTTATCTGAAACAATGTCGTATTCCTGAGGCAGATAAGGCCAAGGTGGTTGTTCACCACCTGGGGGGTGTTGCTCGCGATGAAATCAAATGCCACAATGACAATGTGACAGGTGACTACACAGTGCTAAAAAAACTCCTTCGGCGCCAGTTTGGGGCAGAGGAGTCAGTACAAGCCCTACAGAAAGCTCTATTTGAGAGACGGCAAAAGGAAGATGAATCCCTTATGGATTTTTCGCGCTCGCTCATGCGAATGCATGATCGAATTTTAGAGGTTGCTACAGAAACAGAAAAAAATGCATTGAAGGGCTTAAGAGATAGGGTTTTGATTGGGCAGTTTGTGGCGGGCGCGAGAAATCAAGGTGTCAGGCTTGAGCTAAGACGCTTGGAGTTGGCCAAACCAGATCAGGACTTTACTGAAATGAGAGATGCTGCTCGCGAGTTGTTCAGAGATCTAGAAGAGAACACGCGGGGTTCACGACGTGGTGCAAATGTACACCACGTTGGTGCAGAACATGTTCTGGATGGTGATGAGCCTTTGGTTGATGCTAATGTTAGCATTAGCCAAGTAGTTAACAAGGCTCAAGGGGACACCCAATGGCAAACAGTGTTGCAACAGCAACAAGAGATTCTTAAGTGCATGCAAGCACAGCAAGAGACTATTTGTAAACAGCAAGAACAGATCACTACGCTTATGCAAGCAGTAGTTAAACAAACTGGGGTAGTGACTAACCAGGGCATGTCTGAAGGCTCAGGAAGGCAGCAGGGCAAGCCTCCCTTTCGCTGTTTTTATTGTAAGCGCCTTGGTCACATGAAGCATGAGTGCAAACTCCGTATTGCACACGAAAAAGCGAATGAGGGACAGGGGCAAGCTACAGGGGACAAACAAAACACTGAGTCGGGAAACCAGGCTGCTCTGCCACTGTAGGCCGAATGACAGAGAAACAATCTGGAAAGGCCTCACCGGGTGGAGGGGTAATAGGGAAGTCTTATGAAGACATTCTAGCCAATCTAGTAAAAGAGAGCCCCAAGGCCCATATTACTTTGGCTGGAGTGTCGACAGAATGTATCCTCGATACCGGGGCGGAGACATCCCTGATCAGTGCCTCATTTTATAGGGATCACCTTGCAGAGAAATTAAGTGGAGTTAAACCTTTGGGTACTTACCTGCGTGTGTTCGGGGCAGGAAATAGTGAGGTACCCATTGAGGGGTACATACGTGCCCCGTTGGGGCTACATAATCAGACTATTGATGCAGATTTTTTGGTGGTCAAAGAATTTCCCAAGGGTGAGGCAAGGAATCATAAAAGTTTTCCAGTATTGTTGGGGTGTAATGTCCTACACCAGCTGAAAGATGTACAGATTGATTTAGAGCAAAAAGATGCAGACGCATGGATGATGGCCATTAATTGGTATCATCTGACAAAAAGAACAGTAGCTGAGGAGTCACATAGGGCAAATACATGTAAGGGTGTACGGGACACATTTGGTGCTCGTACAGGTAGAAGTCCAATACATCTGTTGCCTAGGGAAGTGCGTAGTGTAACCTGCTATGTTCCGGCTCATTTAAACAGCCTTGATGGGCAAACTGTTCTTGTTGAGAGTCTGTCTAGTTATGCAATTGGTGGATGTCATTCTTCAGAGCAAGGTCAAACCAGTAATATAGATGGTAATTGCCGTGTTTACAATTCGTGTACAATAGTTAGTGGTAGAACTGTAAATGTGTTGGTCGCAAATGTGGGGATGCAGGTACTTGAATTATCTCCACATACCAAGATTGCTTGTGTGACTGAGGTCTCGCTAAAATCAAATGTTGCACTCGAGACAGGTGTGGATTGTGTCCATGTTTCTGTGAATCATTGCCTATCAGAGTCTGGGACTTATATAGACACCGGTCACACTGAGGCAGCCTCTGATGTGGAATCAAACGAAAATGGTGATGCCACAAAGTCACAGGCAGGAGAGTTGTATGTGTTTGGTGATGGGTCGCGGTACCAGCTTCCGCCGGGATTAAGTCTTGATTTTTGTACAGATTTATGCAAGGAAGACCAAGACAAAGTTGTACAATTAATTCAAAAACATAATGAGGTGTTCTCTAAGAACTCTTTGGATTTAGGACTCTGTGATAAGGTTCCCCACAAGATTGACACTACTGATGACATACCTGTTAACCAACCATACAAACGAATTCCTCCGCAACAATTCACGGAAGTTAGGGACTGGCTCCAGAAGTTTCTTGATCAAGGTATAATACAAAAGAGTAATAGTCCCAATGCGAGTCCAATTGTGTTGGTTCAGAAGAAGGATGGGTCACTACGGATTTGTGTAGATTACAGGAGACTCAATGCCAAAACAGTAAGAGACTCATTTCCATTGCCTCGTATTGAAGAGTCCCTGGAGGCTCTCCGGGGTGCAAAATACTGTTCCTCATTAGATTTAGCCCATGGTTATCATCAAGTTGTGATGGACTCAGAATCAATAAGTAAAACGGCATTCAGAGTACCTTTTGGGTTGTTTGAATACACCCGTATGCTGTTCGGGCTGGTAAACGCACCTGGAACGTTCCAGAGGGTGATGGAAATGTGCCTCGGTGACATAAATTTATTAGAGCTTTTAATTTACTTAGATGATATTCTGGTATTTTCCTCCACGGTACAAGAACACATTGATAGATTGGACAGAGTCTTTGCCAGATTAGCAGAGTTTGGACTTAAGATCAAGGGTGGGAAGTGTAACCTATTTCGTAGGCATGTGTCATACCTGGGACATATTGTAGGGCCAGAAGGTGTTTCGGTTGACAATGATAAGATTAAGAGAATCGAGGATTGGCCAGAACCCAAGACAGGTGTACAACTGCGATCATTTCTTGGCTTGGCAGGTTATTACCGGCGTTTCGTACCTGGCTTTTCAAAAATTGCAGCACCATTGCATGCTCTTGTGCCCTCATTGGCTAAGGGCAAGGCAAAGTTGAAACCTGTGCCATTCTGTTGGGGTTCTGATGCACAAGTGGCCTTTGATACTTTAAAGCAGGCCTTGACACAAGCTCCTGTGCTTGCATACCCGGATTTTACCAGGCCATTTGTATTAGAGATAGATGCTTCTTTGCAGGGTTTAGGCGCTTGTTTGGCTCAGGATGACAAGGAAGGCAAGAGACACCCGGTTGCATTTGCTAGTCGTGGGCTAAGGGGAGCAGAAGCTAGGTACCCAGACTTCAGTTCATTTAAGTTGGAACTTTTGTCTCTGAAATGGGCTGTGGTAGATAAATTTCGGGATTATCTCCTTGGGGTACCATTTACCATACTGACAGATAATAACCCTTTATCTCATCTCAAAACTGCAAAGTTGGGTGCGTGTGAAATGCGTTGGATAGCACAGCTTGCAGCTTTCACTTTCGATGTAAAGTTTAGATCACGGGCTAGCAATCGTGTTGCTGACGCACTGAGTCGCAACCCAGGTCACTCACTAACAGGGGAAGTTGAGGAAGTACTGCAGGGTAAGGTCCACTCCACAGTGGTCCCCCTGCAACATATCAGCGTACATAAAATGTTGACTTCTCAGGATACAGGGGCCAGACCTCTAGAGGTCACTGGGCATTCAGGTATTTTCCCATCGTGGACACCAGAGCAGTTGTCTTCCCTGTAAAGGGCTGACCCAGTACTGAAGTGTATTTGGGAACGTTGGGATCAAAAGTGGAAACCAGGTGAACTTTTTCAGGCAGAACATGAGGAGCCAGTAGAAATCAAGAAATGGTTGTGGCAGTGGCCCTGGTTGATTGAAAGGAATGGTGTTTTGCATCGTCGTGTCATGGACCCATTGCACGGTAAACTAGCTCAGGTACTGATGCCCAAAAGTTTACAACGGAGGGTATTAGAAGGTTGCCATGATGGGTGGGGTCACCAAGGGGTTGTTAGGACTTGTTCCCTCCTTAGACAACGGGTGTTTTGGCCCAAAATGTCCGCGGCAGTGCGCGTGTATATTGGCCATTGTAAACAATGTGTCATCTCTAAGGCATCAGAGCCTCAAGCGAAAGTGCCAATGCGGCATCTCTTGGCATTTCGACCACTCGAAGTGTTAGCCATAAATTTTGTCAAAATTGATCGAGGGGCTGGGGGGTACGAGGATGTCCTCGTTATGACCGACGTCTATACAAAGTTTGTCCAGGCATATCCATGTAAGAATCAACATGCAGCAACAGTTGCCAAAGTCTTGAGGAATCAGTGGTTTTCCAAATTCGGTATACCTTGTCGTTTACATAGCGACCAAGGTCGAAACTTTGAAGGGGAAGTGGTGAGAGAATTATGTGCATTGTATGGCATGAAGAAGACCAGAACGACGCCCTATCACCCTGAGGGGAATGCTCAAACAGAGCGCTTTAATCGGACTCTGTTTGGACTCATTAAATCCATGGATGAGCGCGATAGGCGAAGGTGGCCTGATCTGTTACAGCACCTCGTTTTTGTGTACAACGCTACTCCACATTGCACCACTGGAGTAGCCCCCTATTTGCTAATGTTTGGCAGGGAACCACTGGTACCTCTAGACCAGATGTTAGGGAGAACCCATAATGATTGGGACCAAGATTTTATCAGAGAACAGTCTTCCTTGCTCTCTAGGGCTAGTGAATTAGTAAAGGAACGAGTAGCAAAAAGCTGCGCGCACAACAAAGCTACTTATGATAGGAAGGTTAGACCTAACAAACCTTTGAAAGTTATAGTTCCCATGTTCTACTCAAAAAGTGTGCATTCAAAGGACGCCACAAACTGGCCGATGCGTTTGAAAGAGACCCATATGTAGTTGTTTGGATAAATGAACATAACGATGTATATCGTATCCGTCCATTAAAGGGGGGTCCAGAAAAAGTGGTCAACAGAAAGCTTTTGCGGTTAGATCCCTTTGCAGAGAGCGAAACGGAAAGTGAGAGTGGAGGGTCTGATGAAGAGTCAGATTGGGAAGTCCTAAACACCGAGCCTTTAGCGGATCGGCCTTTGGTTCAAGATTTACAGGGAGTGAGCAGTGTAGAAGTAGGGGAGCCCCCCATTTTGCGTGGCTCCACATCTGGGCACGTAAGACGTTCTCAAAGAACTACACGGGGTAGACACGGTAATCCATTCAGATTGCCCTGTTCGGCTATTAAGTGATTTGTCTTTGCTCTGATGGCAGGGAGTCTCAGTGGTTTGCAGAAAATCAGGGAGCTGCCTTGTTAGAAAGACTGGGGGCATCCAGTTTCTGCAATGGCACACCTGACTGGAGGCCACCACTGGGTACACCGGCTACCAGAGGACTGACATGTTTTGGATCAAATTTCGAAAATATTTGTTAATTTGGAATTGATTAGATGATAAAGGAGTGTGTTTATTAAAGCTTCCTTTCCCTTTTTGAGTTGTATGCGGTGATCCAGTAGGGGAGCCCTCTGTTGCATGTGGCTCCACCTGTTTGTACATAAGAAGGTCCATCTTTGGAGCCTTGTTCAATTATTAAGTAATGTTGTTTTTTGTTTGTTTGCAGGTTTGTACAGTGGATCGCAGAAGGTCAGGAAGCTACCTTGTTGGAAAGACATGGGGCATCCTGTTTCCACAAGGGCACACCTGACTGGAGAGCACCATTGGGCATTCCTGCTGCGGGTAAACTGATTATTAGTTTTACTCATTACCAGTAAGAAAGTTATTGTATTTCTGAGGATTTGGATTGTAGTACTTATCTGCTTATAGTATTCTGGAAAAAAAAGAAGAGTTTTGTCCTTTTTAGGCACAGCTGTGTTAAACGCTTGCAGAGGAAGCGAGGTTTTCAGTTTGAAATTGAGTTACAGCGTCAAGTAGTTCCTGTAAGATGTATTGGTGAGAGTGGTCTCACATTACACCGAATACAAAGTATTTTGAGTCTTTAAGGCAAGCCAATCCATCGGTTTTGATATTGGATTTTGGTACGAATGATTTATGCTCCAAAGATATTAATTCGAACCAAGTGTACTCTTTACTCTGTGACTTTGTATATGAGTTGCCCAGGAGGGGTATTAACCCAGAAGTAATAGTGTTTCTGCCAGTTCTACCTAGAAAAGGAGGCTTACGGGCTAGCCAAGTTTCACTTGAAGATTTAATACTCGGGCAGAGAGATTCAATGATCTTATCCAGCAGTCGACCTTTGTGGAGGATCGATGGTGGCTGTGGGAGCATAGGGGGCTGAAAAATTGTCGGTATAACCTTGATGGAGTCCACCTGAATGCAGCTGGTATGGCACAGTATGAAAGAACGCTGCGACAACTGGTAAAGTTCTTTGAATCTCGCATATGGGTATAGTTGTTAGATGTTAATATAAAAGATGTTTGTTTTGAAAAAAAACAACGAGAACAAGCAAACAAGTGTTTATTGTATAACTTAAAGTTGTTTTTGTGTTGTTTAAAGGCGAAATCATAGAGATTGTGTACATACGCTAATTATGATTAGATAGGGTCTGTTGATTTATAAGGTGAAGGAGACTATGTATTCAGTATAATATTTGGAATCATTCAATCGATCTCCAGGAGTTGATCGAACCAGTAGGGGAGATTGTGGTGAAACGAATTTTGTTATGTATTGAGTATAATTATAACACTTTTGTTGAATGATTTTATTAACCCACAGAGGGCGCTCTTTTACTTTAATGGTGCGCGTGCTGATACATGTGAGGTTGTGAAAAGGCCTAACTTTTGGAATTATTTTATTGTAAGAGGACTTTAGTCTCATTCTCATCATTACCGGTAGCATGTAAATTAATTGCAAATAATTATCAAAATATTAAGAATGTTATATTCAACTTTCAGGTCTTTATGAGTTAGTTGAGTAACTTAATTAGGATGGAGCGTATGAACATTAGCCGGGTTACAGGACCAGGTTTACTTTTTGGGTCCTTTTTCTGATTTGGTCGCCTAATTACCGGGTGCATGGTTTAATATGAGGTGATAATTTTATGATTTTACGGCACAGGAAAAGTGACAAGTCTGATAAAAGTGATAGTCATGACCAGTTAATGGTTTAGAGAAAACAGATCGGTTGGTAAGTTGGATTTTGGCATTTTTGGTATCACATTTAGGCTAAATTTGGTCAACAATAGTGTACTTGCTAAACAGCACATGGTATATAGTGTACTGGATAAACAGCCATGGAGCAACATTAAGTATCATGAATACTGATGCAATGTAAACTAAGGTGGATGGTTATGTGTAAAAGTTATCTGTGGTCTTGTTGTCATTTGATGTGAGAATTTATAAGAATTATTTAATGTACTTTTGTATTAGGTTTTCTTTGGATGGAGATAAAAATATATGCTGATTGAGTCTGCCAACCAAGCAACCCAACCAAGGTGTCATGCCTCATTTATTGTCTTCGGACTAAATTAAAAACACTACATTTGAATAGGCCTACACTTATTAAAAGCAATTTTAAAAAACATAACCCAAATATTGAGTGAATACGAGAAACAAACCTTACCTTTATCATCAGATGTAACATTCATCCATTCATAGTGGTCATGCCATTTTGAATCAACGCCAGTCTTCTGCTTTTTAGTTTCCGTCCTTGGCCTTTTAGTTTTAGAAGTGCTTGGCTCAGCATCGGCAGCTTCGTCGCTATTCATTGGCCTGAAGTAAGCCTTTATCTGCTGTTGTTGTTTGGCAGCCATTGTTAACGCAGGGCTGTGCCAAACTCACGGCTCGCGTAACATGTTATTTTGTGTGTGTGTCCAAACGTGGGGTTGAGCGATCAACATTAATTTGCGGTCGAAGTTGTTTTTAAAAGCTGGTACCCGTCGTCGGATAACGGTATGCAACGGCAAAATTGCCTTCTTCGGAAGGAAACCAGTTACACTGTGCACCGCGCACGCGATCATCAACAGCATACACTGCATGCATACTCGCATGCGTTAATAATACAAGAGCTTCCATTGTGGGTTTTTCTGTTATGTCTACGTCGTCCGCTGTGTCAGTGTGGTCTTTCTGCGTGTGATTTACCAGCTGGGAAACGACATGCAGCTGATGATTTAGAGTGACTTATGGGATGATAAAAATTCCATTGTCTCGCAGAGGATTTTGTATCCAAAAATAAAGGTATTCAAAAACGGGTAGCGTATCGGGTGGGAAAAAGTGTGATCGGCAATTTTGGCACCTCATCGGCCAGTAATTTCTGCGTATCGGCCCGATATGCTAGCTTGTACGTGGGGAGAACCCTGAACCTTTTGATTTAGATACAAAACCCCTAAAAGTCACATTCAAGTGCAATACATATTCTCTACATCATCACAGAGTTTTGTACAATAATTTATGGAAATAATTGGCGTGCTCACACAAAGCTTGTTTACATTGGTCCAGTTCGCACAACGACCATTTGTCAACTAGCGGCCGATATTAACTGGTACTCATGCTCAAAAACGTGTACTGGGTATCATGCAAAATTAGCCTCTAGTCGACAAATGGTCCTTGTGTGAACTTGGCCCCCAACTGTTAGGTTTTCTTGGTTATCATCCTACCCATGAGTCACCTGATACTTACTTTGAGTCTGGCAGTTAGTTCCAAAAAATGTTGGAAGGCAGTTGCATTGATAGGTAAAATCACTCTGTAGTTGGCAAGTGCCTGAATTTTGACACGGGTTGCTCATACATGCACCTTGTAACAAAAACAAAGGAAAACCTTTCAGGTTCATAGAGTTTACAAAGACTTTCGAAATGGTTTGCCCAGAGTGGACGTCAGGGCATCGTATCGCATGCCGAAACACTGGATAATTTTTATCAAGAAAGCTGTGACCAATTCAATAAACAAAATTGAAAGTACATGTATTTGGAAGTTAATCTTATCCCCTTTTGTTTTCAGAGCTGGAAACATTATAAGTAGGGCCCATTTAGTTGGCTCAGACAATACAGTCCGAATACTGGGCTGATTATTTCGACCCAGGACACTTTTCGGGTTAAGGTGGTCTCAATGATGCATGTCACATGTTCGTCTCCATCAACATCACTTTAACTTTAACTGTAACTGTAATTGTCAGGTTTTCTGGGTAGGATTCTATTACACATAGTACTTACTTGGAGTCTCACAGTTTGCTCCTGTAAATGTTGAAGGGCAATTGCATCGATAGGAAGAATCAGCCTGTAATAGGCAAGCGCCTGAATTTTGACACGGGTTGCTCCCACATGAGTTAACTGTAATAGAAACAATAAAACATTGACATGTAAAATTATCAATACTCTCACAGGAACCTCCTGCTGGAACTTCTTGTCCCCCTAAAAACGAAGTTTAAGATTTACAGTAGACTAAAGTCGATATAACTTTCAGAGACTTAACAAGACTGTCCTTGTTACATCACTGACCAAGACATGGCTGACAAAGACGACGAAAAAAAAAATAAGTCAGGTTCATTAACTCAATAAAGAGACTGATAGATTTCGAAGATAAGGTTTGCCCCGTGATGGAGTCCAAGGCATCCCAATGCATATCAAAAAATACATAAACGTTTTATATCAAGAGAGCTGCAACCAATCCAATAAAAGAAATTGACAGTACATGTATTTGGAATCTTTTGGAAGGTAATCTTAAAAAAAATAATCTTCAGAGCTGGAAGAAAGTGAAATGCACAAAGAAGAGAAGCAGAAATGCCCTCTGCACACAAGAGAAACTTTTCAGAAATTATCTTAATCAGTGGTCCGCAAACTTGGCTGGCAACCCAATAAAAGTCATCAGCCCATTGAACCCCTTATGCAGAGGTATTGTCATATAAAAACAGGCAAATCTTAACAGGCGTAATTCATTTATTGAAACAGTTTTTATATTTAGTTATGAATAATTGCATTAAATTGATAAATTATAGTACTTCTGACAAAGTTTGGCAACCCACCTGAATTTTTTTCCCCAACCCACTTTTGGGTCGTGTCCCATAGTTTTTGATAAGTTGATCTAAATTATGTTAGTTTTTCCGTCAGGGATAAAGGAAATAATTTTAGTTGAGCTCAAAGAGTGATATAATAATAGTAATAGTATGCAGTTCTTACATAGTGCTTTATCACACCCGATGGGCGTCTCTAAGCACTCATTGTTTTTGTTCCTACAAGGTATACAGTGTTACGTTGTGAAGAATGAGCCTTGTTCCTTTAGCACCATGTAACGGTTTACAAGGTGCTGTGGCGCAATCTGCAGCCAATCAAACCAGGAACACCGAGGCGAATCCCTTCTCTTTGCGATAAGAGCACTGGGTTCTTTTACGAGCATTACACACCACATACAGGACCTACGGCTTTACGTCCCATCCGAAGGACACAGCAACAATGGTTAAGTGTAGTGCTTAAGGTCACAAGTGTCACGACCAGAACCTACACTCTGCTGATCAGAAACACCAGAGCTTGAGCCCGGTCGGCCACGACACCCCACATTGCATAGCACCCAGAAAGCATTCAGAAAGCACTTATACAGCGAGTATCAATTATCTAAAATAAACTTTTCTTGGTCTGATTAACCCTTGCAGTGCCTGGTAAAAAACAGCGTATGTGTAACCTTTTTTTTTTTCACATTGCAAATAAAATTTTCTGGAAACAATGACTGCAGTCAAGGCATCCACAAGTTCAACGCTGTTTTTTCGAAACCTTATTTTTGGGCACAACTTGAGCTTCTCAAAAACGCCATTTTAAGGTTGTGTGGTGTGTTGTAAATGTCGGGAAATAGAAATTGCCCTCCAAAATATGGTTATGGAAGTACTAAACCTTTGTGTTTTAGTTTTAAAAGTAATTGCAAAACTTCATCCAAATTCATCAAAAGATGTTCCCACCATAAGGATGTACAAAAAGTGCTGAGCATGGTTAGGGAAAATTCCAAGTTCCTCAGATCACAAGGGTCACATAAATATTAAGAGTGGTCATCTTGATGACAAGCCACTAATGACCATTTCTATGTATATACATTGTTTTAAGAAACTTTCTCATGACCTTAATTTCTTACAACCAATTATTATGTGGTTCAAGTGGAAAAGGTTAGTGTCCCTTCAGGACAGCTAGTCCTGAGCCACGACCTTAAGAGTTAATTACCTTATGGGTTAGGTTGGGGATTGGGTCCGAGTCCAAGGAAAAGTTCCGCTGTAGTCAGCAAAACCTCAAATTACACCACCGCATGATAGGTGATCAATACAAACTGACCAATAGTAAGTCTAAAATTCAAATAAGTACTCAGTGTTCCTTGGTAACTAACCAATGGGAGATCGGTTCAGTGCCAGTGACCAACAAAATTTAGGCTTCTTAAGGGGTTGCACAGAGAGTCAGAAATCATTCCGAATTGACGAGCATAATTCCGTAAAGCTGAATAAGAATCTTCATAGCCGCATCTCAGGGTGAGTTTTGATCTTTGATGTTTTAAGTAGAATTTTAGTTGTAACAATTTATTGTTTAAAAGTGTATCTTGTTCAATTGACTGAAGAAGTTGAAGTTAGCATAACAGTATAAGTGATTGGCTGATTTATTGCATTTGTTCTACAAGAGCACTCATCTTTTGAATCTTTGTCAAAAGGGTCTTTCTTTATAGTTTAACCCACAAGGGGTTATAACTTTGCTGTTTTAGTTGAAACAAGTTAATCTTCTGAATCAGTTTCAGTGGAAACTCTTTACCTGTGCTATGAATTTATTTGTATTAAATGTTTAATATTGTATTTAGCTAATGGACAATTTCATTGTGTATTATTAACTTAACTAAAGCCTGAACACATCAGCCTGATGGTGCCGATGAGATTATAGAAAGAGGAGTTAGAGTCGGTGCATAAAAGTGTTCAGGTTAGCTTAAACTTTCTCGATCAATTTAACTATTCATATTTTTATATACATTGCTGGTAATCCAGAAGTTTTCGAAAATAGTCCAACTAAAAGAATGGTTTCTTTTATCTGTGGACAGAACTTTATTAATTTCATCAAGCTGTACCATGGTTCCAAGACTGTAACCATGGAGGGGTTACTCTAAGTGTGAGTCCTCATATTGAGGTCAAGGAAATTCTTTAGTAGTCAAAAACCTATTACATGGTCTGTCCTGGACCAAGGTTGACCTTTTTAGCAAGTTGCAGTTTGCTGAACTGTGCTGTGTTATAGTATGTTTATGACTGTGTATTTTAAACCCTTGTTTTGTATGCTTTAATTTTATTCAGGGGTCTGTCAGGAGTCTGTTTAGAGTTTGTTTGGGTCTGTTTAGGGTCCATTGTACTGTTTGTTTATCCTGCTGTACGTGGAGATACATGTGTAAAAGAAAGTATTAAAATCTTTTGGTTATAACAGTACATCTTGGACTGTAGTATTTTTGTGTGCATATTCAGTGTCGTATCTTTACACTAAATGAATCCCAGTGCTACACAGCACTAAAAAGTAGAACAAGTTTTAACGTTATACGACATAAACAATACAAACAAATAGGCATCATGAATAGGGCCCATTAAATCGGCTCCGTCATTACAAAGTCCAAAAATTGGGCTGATTCAATCTACACAGGACACTCTAAAGGTGGTCTCAATGATAAATCAACTCAAACAGTTCTCACTTATATTCATCAACATCACTTTAATTGTGGCATGTCCAAAATAGTAAATTGCAGTGAGTGGAGGTGAGCTCATGTACACAATTGTCAGGTTTTCTGGGTAGGATTCTATTACACATAGTACTTACTTGGAGTCTCACAGTTTGCTCCTGTAAATGTTGAAGGGCAATTGCAAAGATAGGAAAAATCAGCCTGTAATAGGCAAGTGCCTGAATTTTGACACGGGTTGCTCCCACATGAGTTAACTGTAATAGAAACAATAAAACATTGACATGTAAAATTATCAATACTCTCCATAGGCTTTAGTCACAGGAACCTCCTGCTGGAACTTCTTGTCCACTAAAAACTATGCTTAAGATTTACGGTAGACTAAAGTCTACAACTTTCAAAGACTGAACAAGACTTTCCTTGTTACATCACTGATCGAGACATGGCTGATTTTAAAGTGGAAATTATACAAAACAGCAATTTTGTTTGATTTAAGAACACATTGATAGTATGTTAACTGGGTGATTAAAGAAGTTGCCAGTTTGGGATAGATCCTGGGCTTTTATAATGGCTAGAGCTGTTGTTTTTTATGGAGCTATTGGCTGGATGCAGTCATGACCCTTAAGATGGGTTTAAGTATTACAAAGGATATTGACAAAATAGGGAGACCGCCATCATTAGGGCTGGAAAGCACAGTTGGTAGAGCGTCGATACGTTAAACCAATGGTCGCAGGCTCAAATCCCGCTCCAGTCAATTTTTCTTTGTTCACCCAAAAATTAAGTTTTAACATTTGAAACTTTGCATGCTGGAAATACAATCTAGTTCGGTTTGCGATGGTACCATGTGCATAAAAAATTACTCTCTAATGGTGATTCTGAAACCATCGGTTCTTTCCAGACCCCCCTCCTCCCCAAAAGCATGTAAAGGTAGAATTTTGATCGTATCTTCTTAACATTTTATCATTCCTCAAAAATCAATAAGTGAAATAATATTATTAATGATTGAGCATTTACAAGGTGCATTTTCATGGAATTTCCCAGAATTGTATATGTTGTATTGAGTGAACTACTTGTTATTGTGTTATGACACGAACTACACGTTACTTGTTAATAAAGGGTTCTAAGATGTCTGCCCCCACGACACGAGTTGACAGTTGAACATGGTGAGTTCGTTCCTTGTTATTTACAAGGCAAAGGACCCCCAGATATAACATAGTGGCAGCGCTGGGTCCAGTAAATATCCAGAGACATTATAACTGAGTTATTGAGTGCATTTTGTTCCGATTTCCAACGAAATAAGCCTGCCAAAGTCACGTCGTGTGCGTCGATGAGTTTCGTCTTTGAAGCGTGTTAATAACTGTATACCACACAATGCCACAGTCTTCAGTGGGGGCGCCCTCCCCGTTAATCGGTCGGCTCGATATATACGACCAGGAGGAGGACATTACCAATTATTTAGAGAGACTTGAGCTCTATTTTGTCGCCAATGACATACCTACAGCAAAGAAATGTGCAGAGTTGTTGAGTGTTGTAGGACCAACGGTATACAAGACTGTGAAAAGCTTGTCAGAGCCAAGCCCAGTGTCAGACAAGACTTATCAAGACCTCTGTGACTTGCTTGTATCGCACTATGGACCTAAGCGTTTGGTCATAGCAGAACGGTTCCATTTTTACAAGCGGGCCCAGAAGACAGGAGAGACAATTGCCCAGTATTCGGTTGAACTACAGACTTTGGCCGGTCCATGTAAATTCGGCGCATTCCTTGATGATGCACTACGAGATAGATTGGTTTGTGGCATCATGAGTACATACAAAAACATCTGTTGACAAAAGATGGACTGACCTTCCAGAAAGTTGTTGAGGTAGCAAAAACCCTCGAGACAGCAACAAAGGATTTGAAGGACATCAAATTTAAGGACGACGGAGCCACAGTTCAGGCAGTGCGCAGAAAACCGCACAAGCCCAAGCATTCTGGAAAGTCACACGACAGATCAACAAAGCCACAACCAACCAAGAACATTTGCAACCATTGTGGCTATGATGTATCACATAAGTCATGCCCAGCGAGAGGGAAGACATGTAACAATTGTAACAAGATTGGACATTTCTCGAAGGTGTGCAGAGCCAGTCGTAAACAAATGCGGGCTGTACTTCAAACCAACAGTGCATGCTCTGATGATAGTTTCAGTAACGATGAAAATGATTTTTTCGTTGGTGCTGTTCACCGTGATCCACTGCACATCGATGACGTATGGAAGGAAAATTTGTACGTCCATGGCAAGTCAGTGTCTTTTCTGCTAGACACTGGTTCGGAGGTCAATATCTTGCCGAAAGTGATCTACCAATCCCTCAACATTGCAGATAAGACATTGGATAAGACATCAACACGACTGTCTGGATTCTTTGGTGGTGAAGCCATACCACTAGGCCAAACCAGACTGATATGCCAGGTGAAAGACAAGACACAGCCGTTACAGTTTTTGATCCTAGATAAGGGGTCACCGGTCCTGGGTGAGCGAGCCTGTGAAGCACTTGGGCTGTTACAACGTGTATACACACTCGCCTTCTTCGGAAGGAAACCAGTTACACTGTGCACCGCGCACGCGATCATCAACAGCATACATTGCATGCATACTCGCATGTGTTAATAATACAAGAGCTTCCATTGTGGGTTTTTCTGTTATGTCTACGTCGTCCGCTGTGTCAGTGTGGTCTTTTTGCTTGTGATGTACCAGCTGGGAAACGACATGCAGCTGATGATTTAGAGTGACTTATGGGATGATAAAAATTCCCTTGTCTCGCAGAGGATTTTGTATCCAAAAATAAAGGTATTCAAAAATGGGTAGCGTATCGGGTGGGAAAAAGTGTGATCGGCAATTTTGGCAGCGTATCGGCCAATAATTTCTGCGTATCGGCCCGATACGCTAGCTGGTACGTGGGGAGAACCCTGTTAAATTATTAACCTTTTGATTTAGATACAAAACCCCTAAAAGTCACATTCAAGTGCAAAACATATTCTCTACATCATGACAGAGTTTTGTACAATAATTTATGGGAATAATTGGCGTGCTCACACAAAGCTCGTTTACATTGGTCCAGTTTGCACAATGACCATTTGTCAACTAGCGGCCGATATTAACTGGTACTCATGCTCAAAAACGTGTATTGGGTATCATGCAAAGTTAGCCTCTAGTCGACAAATAGTCCTTGTGTGTGAACTTGGCCCCCAACTTGGTTATCATCCTACGCATGAGTCACCTGATACTTACTTTGAGTCTGGCAGTTAGTTCCAAACTTCGGAAGGAAACCAGTTACACTGTGCACCGTGCGCGCGATCATCAACAGCATACATTGCATGCATACTCGCATGCGTTAATAATACAAGAGCTTCCATTGTGGGTTTTTCTGTTATGTCTACGTCGTCCGCTGTGTCAGTGTGGTCTTTTTGCGTGTGATTTACCAGCTGGGAAACGACATGCAGCTGATGATTTAGAGTGACTTATGGGATGATAAAAATTCCATTGTCTCGCAGAGGATTTTGTATCCAAAAATAAAGGTATTCAAAAACGGGTAGCGTATCGGGTGGGAAAAAGTTTGATCGGCAATTTTGGCACCTCATCGGCCAGTAATTTCTGCGTATCGGCCCGATATGCTAGCTTGTACGTGGAGAGAACCCTGAACCTTTTGATTTAGATACAAAACCCCTAAAAGTCACATTCAAGTGCAATACATATTCTCTACATCATCACAGAGTTTTGTACAATAATTTATGGAAATAATTGGCGTGCTCACACAAAGCTCGTTTTACATTGGTCCAGTTCGCACAACGACCATTTGTCAACTAGCGGCCGATATTAACTGGTACTCATGCTCAAAAACGTGTACTGGGTATCATGCAAAATTAGCCTCTAGTCGACAAATGGTCCTTGTGTGAACTTGGCCCCCAACTGTTAGGTTTTCTTGGTTATCATCCTACCCATGAGTCACCTGATACTTACTTTGAGTCTGGCAGTTAGTTCCAAAAAATGTTGGAAGGCAGTTGCATTGATAGGTAAAATCACTCTGTAGTTGGCAAGTGGCTGAATTTTGACACGGGTTGCTCATACATGCACCTTGTAACAAAAACAAAGGAAAACCTTTCAGGTTCATAGAGTTTACAAAGACTTTCGAAATGGTTTGCCCAGAGTGGACGTCAGGGCATCGTATCGCATGCCGAAACACTGGATAATTTTTATCAAGAAAGCTGTGACCAATTCAATAAACAAAATTGAAAGTACATGTATTTGGAAGTTAATCTTATCCCCTTTTGTTTTCAGAGCTGGAAACATTATAAGTAGGGCCCATTTAGTTGGCTCAGACAATACAGTCCGAATACTGGGCTGATTATTTCGACCCAGGACACTTTTCGGGTTAAGGTGGTCTCAATGATGCATGTCACATGTTCGTCTCCATCAACATCACTTTAACTTTAACTGTAACTGTAATTGTCAGGTTTTCTGGGTAGGATTCTATTACACATAGTACTTACTTGGAGTCTCACAGTTTGCTCCTGTAAATGTTGAAGGGCAATTGCATCGATAGGAAGAATCAGCCTGTAATAGGCAAGCGCCTGAATTTTGACACGGGTTGCTCCCACATGAGTTAACTGTAATAGAAACAATAAAACATTGACATGTAAAATTATCAATACTCTCACAGGAACCTCCTGCTGGAACTTCTTGTCCCCCTAAAAACGAAGTTTAAGATTTACAGTAGACTAAAGTCGATATAACTTTCAGAGACTTAACAAGACTGTCCTTGTTACATCACTGACCAAGACATGGCTGACAAAGACGACGAAAAAAAAAATAAGTCAGGTTCATTAACTCAATAAAGAGACTGATAGATTTCGAAGATAAGGTTTGCCCCGTGATGGAGTCCAAGGCATCCCAATGCATATCAAAAAATACATAAACGTTTTATATCAAGAGAGCTGCAACCAATCCAATAAAAGAAATTGACAGTACATGTATTTGGAATCTTTTGGAAGGTAATCTTAAAAAAAATAATCTTCAGAGCTGGAAGAAAGTGAAATGCACAAAGAAGAGAAGCAGAAATGCCCTCTGCACACAAGAGAAACTTTTCAGAAATTATCTTAATCAGTGGTCCGCAAACTTGGCTGGCAACCCAATAAAAGTCATCAGCCCATTGAACCCCTTATGCAGAGGTATTGTCATATAAAAACAGGCAAATCTTAACAGGCGTAATTCATTTATTGAAACAGTTTTTATATTTAGTTATGAATAATTGCATTAAATTGATAAATTATAGTACTTCTGACAAAGTTTGGCAACCCACCTGAATTTTTTTCCCCAACCCACTTTTGGGTCGTGTCCCATAGTTTTTGATAAGTTGATCTAAATTATGTTAGTTTTTCCGTCAGGGATAAAGGAAATAATTTTAGTTGAGCTCAAAGAGTGATATAATAATAGTAATAGTATGCAGTTCTTGCATAGTGCTTTATCACACCCGATGGGCGTCTCTAAGCACTCATTGTTTTTGTTCCTACAAGGTATACAGTGTTACGTTGTGAAGAATGAGCCTTGTTCCTTTAGCACCATGTAACGGTTTACAAGGTGCTGTGGCGCAATCTGCAGCCAATCAAACCAGGAACACCGAGGCGAATCCCTTCTCTTTGCGATAAGAGCACTGGGTTCTTTTACGAGCATTACACACCACATACAGGACCTACGGCTTTACGTCCCATCCGAAGGACACAGCAACAATGGTTAAGTGTAGTGCTTAAGGTCACAAGTGTCACGACCAGAACCTACACTCTGCTGATCAGAAACACCAGAGCTTGAGCCCGGTCGGCCACGACACGCCACATTGCATAGCACCCAGAAAGCATTCAGAAAGCACTTATACAGCGAGTATCAATTATCTAAAATAAACTTTTCTTGGTCTGATTAACCCTTGCAGTGCCTGGTAAAAAACAGCGTATGTGTAACCTTTTTTTTTTTCACATTGCAAATAAAATTTTCTGGAAACAATGACTGCAGTCAAGGCATCCACAAGTTCAACGCTGTTTTTTCGAAACCTTATTTTTGGGCACAACTTGAGCATCTCAAAAACGCCATTTTAAGGTTGTGTGGTGTGTTGTAAATGTCGGGAAATAGAAATTGCCCTCCAAAATATGGTTATGGAAGTACTAAACCTTTGTGTTTTAGTTTTAAAAGTAATTGCAAAACTTCATCCAAATTCATCAAAAGATGTTCCCACCATAAGGATGTACAAAAAGTGCTGAGCATGGTTAGGGAAAATTCCAAGTTCCTCACAAGGGTCACATAAATATTAAGAGTGGTCATCTTGATGACAAGCCACTAATGACCATTTCTATGTATATACATTGTTTTAAGAAACTTTCTCATGACCTTAATTTCTTACAACCAATTATTATGTGGTTCAAGTGGAAAAGGTTAGTGTCCCTTCAGGACAGCTAGTCCTGAGCCACGACCTTAAGAGTTAATTACCTTATGGGTTAGGTTGGGGATTGGGTCCGAGTCCAAGGAAAAGTTCCGCTGTAGTCAGCAAAACCTCAAATTACACCACCGCATGATAGGTGATCAATACAAACTGACCAATAGTAAGTCTAAAATTCAAATAAGTACTCAGTGTTCCTTGGTAACTAACCAATGGGAGATCGGTTCAGTGCCAGTGACCAACAAAATTTAGGCTTCTTAAGGGGTTGCACAGAGAGTCAGAAATCATTCCGAATTGACGAGCATAATTCCGTAAAGCTGAATAACAATCTTCATAGCCGCATCTCAGGGTGAGTTTTGATCTTTGATGTTTTAAGTAGAATTTTAGTTGTAACAATTTATTGTTTAAAAGTGTATCTTGTTCAATTGACTGAAGAAGTTGAAGTTAGCATAATAGTATAAGTGATTGGCTGATTTATTGCATTTGTTCTACAAGAGCACTCATCTTTTGAATCTTTGTCAAAAGGGTCTTTCTTTATAGTTTAACCCACAAGGGGTTATAACTTTGCTGTTTTAGTTGAAACAAGTTAATCTTCTGAATCAGTTTCAGTGGAAACTCTTTACCTGTGCTATGAATTTATTTGTATTAAATGTTTAATATTGTATTTAGCTAATGGACAATTTCATTGTGTATTATTAACTTAACTAAAGCCTGAACACATCAGCCTGATGGTGCCGATGAGATTATAGAAAGAGGAGTTAGAGTCGGTGCATAAAAGTGTTCAGGTTAGCTTAAACTTTCTCGATCAATTTAACTATTCATATTTTTATATACATTGCTGGTAATCCAGAAGTTTTCGAAAATAGTCCAACTAAAAGAATGGTTTCTTTTATCTGTGGACAGAACTTTATTAATTTCATCAAGCTGTACCATGGTTCCAAGACTGTAACCATGGAGGGGTTACTCTAAGTGTGAGTCCTCATATTGAGGTCAAGGAAATTCTTTAGTAGTCAAAAACCTATTACATGGTCTGTCCTGGACCAAGGTTGACCTTTTTAGCAAGTTGCAGTTTGCTGAACTGTGCTGTGTTATAGTATGTTTATGACTGTGTATTTTAAACCCTTGTTTTGTATGCTTTAATTTTATTCAGGGGTCTGTCAGGAGTCTGTTTAGAGTTTGTTTGGGTCTGTTTAGGGTCCATTGTACTGTTTGTTTATCCTGCTGTACGTGGAGATACATGTGTAAAAGAAAGTATTAAAATCTTTTGGTTATAACAGTACATCTTGGACTGTAGTATTTTTGTGTGCATATTCAGTGTCGTATCTCTACACTAAATGAATCCCAGTGCTACACAGCACTAAAAAGTAGAACAAGTTTTAACGTTATACGACATAAACAATACAAACAAATAGGCATCATGAATAGGGCCCATTAAATCGGCTCCGTCATTACAAAGTCCAAAAATTGGGCTGATTCAATCTACACAGGACACTCTAAAGGTGGTCTCAATGATAAATCAACTCAAACAGTTCTCACTTATATTCATCAACATCACTTTAATTGTGGCATGTCCAAAATAGTAAATTGCAGTGAGTGGAGGTGAGCTCATGTACACAATTGTCAGGTTTTCTGGGTAGGATTCTATTACACATAGTACTTACTTGGAGTCTCACAGTTTGCTCCTGTAAATGTTGAAGGGCAATTGCAAAGATAGGAAAAATCAGCCTGTAATAGGCAAGTGCCTGAATTTTGACACGGGTTGCTCCCACATGAGTTAACTGTAATAGAAACAATAAAACATTGACATGTAAAATTATCAATACTCTCCATAGGCTTTAGTCACAGGAACCTCCTGCTGGAACTTCTTGTCCACTAAAAACTATGCTTAAGATTTACGGTAGACTAAAGTCTACAACTTTCAAAGACTGAACAAGACTTTCCTTGTTACATCACTGATCGAGACATGGCTGATTTTAAAAGTGGAAATTATACAAAACAGCAATTTTGTTTGATTTAAGAACACATTGATAGTATGTTAACTGGGTGATTAAAGAAGTTGCCAGTTTGGGATAGATCCTGGGCTTTTATAATGGCTAGAGCTGTTGTTTTTTATGGAGCTATTGGCTGGATGCAGTCATGACCCTTAAGATGGGTTTAAGTATTACAAAGGATATTGACAAAATAGGGAGACCGCCATCATTAGGGCTGGAAAGCACAGTTGGTAGAGCGTCGATACGTTAAACCAATGGTCGCAGGCTCAAATCCCGCTCCAGTCAATTTTTCTTTGTTCACCCAAAAATTAAGTTTTAACATTTGAAACTTTGCATGCTGGAAATACAATCTAGTTCGGTTTGCGATGGTACCATGTGCATAAAAAATTACTCTCTAATGGTGATTCTGAAACCATCGGTTCTTTCCAGACCCCCCTCCTCCCCAAAAGCATGTAAAGGTAGAATTTTGATCGTATCTTCTTAACATTTTATCATTCCTCAAAAATCAATAAGTGAAATAATATTGTTAATGATTGAGCATTTACAAGGTGCATTTTCATGGAATTTCCCAGAATTGTATATGTTGTATTGAGTGAACTACTTGTTATTGTGTTATGACACGAACTACACGTTACTTGTTAATAACGGGTTCTAAGATGTCTGCCCCCACGACACGAGTTGACAGTTGAACATGGTGAGTTCGTTCCTTGTTATTTACAAGGCAAAGGACCCCCAGATATAACATAGTGGCAGCGCTGGGTCCAGTAAATATCCAGAGACATTATAACTGAGTTATTGAGTGCATTTTGTTCCGATTTCCAATGAAATAAGCCTGCCAAAGTCACGTCGTGTGCGTCGATGAGTTTCGTCTTTGAAGCGTGTTAATAACTGTATACCACACAATGCCACAGTCTTCAGTGGGGGCGCCCTCCCCGTTAATCGGTCGGCTCGATATATACGACCAGGAGGAGGACATTACCAATTATTTAGAGAGACTTGAGCTCTATTTTGTCGCCAATGACATACCTACAGCAAAGAAATGTGCAGAGTTGTTGAGTGTTGTAGGACCAACGGTATACAAGACTGTGAAAAGCTTGTCAGAGCCAAGCCCAGTGTCAGACAAGACTTATCAAGACCTCTGTGACTTGCTTGTATCGCACTATGGACCTAAGCGTTTGGTCATAGCAGAACCGTTCCATTTTTACAAGCGGGCCCAGAAGACAGGAGAGACAATTGCCCAGTATTCGGTTGAACTACAGACTTTGGCCGGTCCATGTAAATTCGGCGCATTCCTTGATGATGCACTACGAGATAGATTGGTTTGTGGCATCATGAGTACATACAAAAACATCTGTTGACAAAAGATGGACTGACCTTCCAGAAAGTTGTTGAGGTAGCAAAAACCCTCGAGACAGCAACAAAGGATTTGAAGGACATCAAATTTAAGGACGACGGAGCCACAGTTCAGGCAGTGCGCAGAAAACCGCACAAGCCCAAGCATTCTGGAAAGTCACACGACAGATCAACAAAGCCACAACCAACCAAGAACATTTGCAACCATTGTGGCTATGATGTATCACATAAGTCATGCCCAGCGAGAGGGAAGACATGTAACAATTGTAACAAGATTGGACATTTCTCGAAGGTGTGCAGAGCCAGTCGTAAACAAATGCGGGCTGTACTTCAAACCAACAGTGCATGCTCTGATGATAGTTTCAGTAACGATGAAAATGATTTTTTCGTTGGTGCTGTTCACCGTGATCCACTGCACATCGATGACGTATGGAAGGAAAATTTGTACGTCCATGGCAAGTCAGTGTCTTTTCTGCTAGACACTGGTTCGGAGGTCAATATCTTGCCGAAAGTGATCTACCAATCCCTCAACATTGCAGATAAGACATTGGATAAGACATCAACACGACTGTCTGGATTCTTTGGTGGTGAAGCCATACCACTAGGCCAAACCAGACTGATATGCCAGGTGAAAGACAAGACACAGCCGTTACAGTTTTTGATCCTAGATAAGGGGTCACCGGTCCTGGGTGAGCGAGCCTGTGAAGCACTTGGGCTGTTACAACGTGTATACACACTCGCCTTCTTCGGAAGGAAACCAGTTACACTGTGCACCGCGCACGCGATCATCAACAGCATACATTGCATGCATACTCGCATGTGTTAATAATACAAGAGCTTCCATTGTGGGTTTTTCTGTTATGTCTACGTCGTCCGCTGTGTCAGTGTGGTCTTTTTGCTTGTGATGTACCAGCTGGGAAACGACATGCAGCTGATGATTTAGAGTGACTTATGGGATGATAAAAATTCCCTTGTCTCGCAGAGGATTTTGTATCCAAAAATAAAGGTATTCAAAAATGGGTAGCGTATCGGGTGGGAAAAAGTGTGATCGGCAATTTTGGCAGCGTATCGGCCAATAATTTCTGCGTATCGGCCCGATACGCTAGCTGGTACGTGGGGAGAACCCTGTTAAATTATTAACCTTTTGATTTAGATACAAAACCCCTAAAAGTCACATTCAAGTGCAAAACATATTCTCTACATCATGACAGAGTTTTGTACAATAATTTATGGGAATAATTGGCGTGCTCACACAAAGCTCGTTTACATTGGTCCAGTTTGCACAATGACCATTTGTCAACTAGCGGCCGATATTAACTGGTACTCATGCTCAAAAACGTGTATTGGGTATCATGCAAAGTTAGCCTCTAGTCGACAAATAGTCCTTGTGTGTGAACTTGGCCCCCAACTTGGTTATCATCCTACCCATGAGTCACCTGATACTTACTTTGAGTCTGGCAGTTAGTTCCAAACTTCGGAAGGAAACCAGTTACACTGTGCACCATGCGCGCGATCATCAACAGCATACATTGCATGCATACTCGCATGCGTTAATAATACAAGAGCTTCCATTGTGGGTTTTTCTGTTATGTCTACGTCGTCCGCTGTGTCAGTGTGGTCTTTTTGCGTGTGATTTACCAGCTGGGAAACGACATGCAGCTGATGATTTAGAGTGACTTATGGGATGATAAAAATTCCATTGTCTCGCAGAGGATTTTGTATCCAAAAATAAAGGTATTCAAAAACGGGTAGCGTATCGGGTGGGAAAAAGTTTGATCGGCTATTTTGGCACCTCATCGGCCAGTAATTTCTGCGTATCGGCCCGATATGCTAGCTTGTACGTGGAGAGAACCCTGAACCTTTTGATTTAGATACAAAACCCCTAAAAGTCACATTCAAGTGCAATACATATTCTCTACATCATCACAGAGTTTTGTACAATAATTTATGGAAATAATTGGCGTGCTCACACAAAGCTCGTTTTACATTGGTCCAGTTCGCACAACGACCATTTGTCAACTAGCGGCCGATATTAACTGGTACTCATGCTCAAAAACGTGTACTGGGTATCATGCAAAATTAGCCTCTAGTCGACAAATGGTCCTTGTGTGAACTTGGCCCCCAACTGTTAGGTTTTCTTGGTTATCATCCTACCCATGAGTCACCTGATACTTACTTTGAGTCTGGCAGTTAGTTCCAAAAAATGTTGGAAGGCAGTTGCATTGATAGGTAAAATCACTCTGTAGTTGGCAAGTGGCTGAATTTTGACACGGGTTGCTCATACATGCACCTTGTAACAAAAACAAAGGAAAACCTTTCAGGTTCATAGAGTTTACAAAGACTTTCGAAATGGTTTGCCCAGAGTGGACGTCAGGGCATCGTATCGCATGCCGAAACACTGGATAATTTTTATCAAGAAAGCTGTGACCAATTCAATAAACAAAATTGAAAGTACATGTATTTGGAAGTTAATCTTATCCCCTTTTGTTTTCAGAGCTGGAAACATTATAAGTAGGGCCCATTTAGTTGGCTCAGACAATACAGTCCGAATACTGGGCTGATTATTTCGACCCAGGACACTTTTCGGGTTAAGGTGGTCTCAATGATGCATGTCACATGTTCGTCTCCATCAACATCACTTTAACTTTAACTGTAACTGTAATTGTCAGGTTTTCTGGGTAGGATTCTATTACACATAGTACTTACTTGGAGTCTCACAGTTTGCTCCTGTAAATGTTGAAGGGCAATTGCATCGATAGGAAGAATCAGCCTGTAATAGGCAAGCGCCTGAATTTTGACACGGGTTGCTCCCACATGAGTTAACTGTAATAGAAACAATAAAACATTGACATGTAAAATTATCAATACTCTCACAGGAACCTCCTGCTGGAACTTCTTGTCCCCCTAAAAACGAAGTTTAAGATTTACAGTAGACTAAAGTCGATATAACTTTCAGAGACTTAACAAGACTGTCCTTGTTACATCACTGACCAAGACATGGCTGACAAAGACGACGAAAAAAAAAATAAGTCAGGTTCATTAACTCAATAAAGAGACTGATAGATTTCGAAGATAAGGTTTGCCCCGTGATGGAGTCCAAGGCATCCCAATGCATATCAAAAAATACATAAACGTTTTATATCAAGAGAGCTGCAACCAATCCAATAAAAGAAATTGACAGTACATGTATTTGGAATCTTTTGGAAGGTAATCTTAAAAAAAATAATCTTCAGAGCTGGAAGAAAGTGAAATGCACAAAGAAGAGAAGCAGAAATGCCCTCTGCACACAAGAGAAACTTTTCAGAAATTATCTTAATCAGTGGTCCGCAAACTTGGCTGGCAACCCAATAAAAGTCATCAGCCCATTGAACCCCTTATGCAGAGGTATTGTCATATAAAAACAGGTAAATCTTAACAGGCGTAATTCATTTATTGAAACAGTTTTTATATTTAGTTATGAATAATTGCATTAAATTGATAAATTATAGTACTTCTGACAAAGTTTGGCAACCCACCTGAATTTTTTTCCCCAACCCACTTTTGGGTCGTGTCCCATAGTTTTTGATAAGTTGATCTAAATTATGTTAGTTTTTCCGTCAGGGATGAAGGAAATAATTTTAGTTGAGCTCAAAGAGTGATATAATAATAGTAATAGTATGCAGTTCTTACATAGTGCTTTATCACACCCGATGGGCGTCTCTAAGCACTCATTGTTTTTGTTCCTACAAGGTATACAGTGTTACGTTGTGAAGAATGAGCCTTGTTCCTTTAGCACCATGTAACGGTTTACAAGGTGCTGTGGCGCAATCTGCAGCCAATCAAACCAGGAACACCGAGGCGAATCCCTTCTCTTTGCGATAAGAGCACTGGGTTCTTTTACGAGCATTACACACCACATACAGGACCTACGGCTTTACGTCCCATCCGAAGGACACAGCAACAATGGTTAAGTGTAGTGCTTAAGGTCACAAGTGTCACGACCAGAACCTACACTCTGCTGATCAGAAACACCAGAGCTTGAGTCTGGTCGGCCACGACACGCCACATTGCATAGCACTCAGAAAGCATTCAGAAAGCACTTATACAGCGAGTATCAATTATCTAGAATAAACTTTTGTTGGTCTGATTAACCCTTGCAGTGCCTGGTAAAAAACAGCGTATGTGTAACCTTTTTTTTTTTTCACATTGCACATAAAATTTTCTGGAAACAATGACTGCAGTCAAGGCATCCACAAGTTCAACGCTGTTTTTCGAAACCTTATTTTTGGGCACAACTTGAGCTTCTCAAAAACGCCATTTTAAGGTTGTGTGTTGTGTTGTAAATGTCGGGAAATAGAAATTGCCCTCCAAAATATGGTTATGGAAGTACTAAACCTTTGTGTTTTAGTTTTAAAAGTAATTGCAAAACTCCATCCTAATTCATCAAAAGATGTTCCCACCTTAAGGATGTACAAAAAGTGCTGAGCATGGTTAGGGAAAATTCCAAGTTCCTCACAAGGGTCACATAAATATTAAGAGTGGTCATCTTGATGACAAGCCACTAATGACCATTTCTATGTATATACATTGTTTCAAGAAACTTTCTCATGACCTTAATTTCTTACAACCAATTATTATGTGGTTCAAGTGGAAAAGGTTAGTGTCCCTTAAGGACAGCTAGTCCTGAGCCACGACCTTAAGAGTTAATTACCTTATGGGTTAGGTTGGGAGTTGGGTCCGAGTCCAAGGAAAAGTTCCGCTGTAGTCAGCAAAACCTCAAATTACACCACCCCATGATAGGTGACCAATACAAACTGACCAATAGTAAGTCTAAAATTCAAATAAGTACTCAGTGTTCCTTGGTAACTAACCAATAGGAGATCGGTTCAGTGCCAGTGACCAACAAAATTTAGGCTTCTTAAGGGGTTGCACAGAGAGTCAGAAATCATTCCGAATTGACGAGCATAATTCCGTAAAGCTGAATAACAATCTTCATAGCCGCATCTCAGGGTGAGTTTTGATCTTTGATGTTTTAAGTAGAATTTTAGTTGTAACAGTTTATTGTTTAAAAGTGTATCTTGTTCAATTGACTGAAGAAGTTGAAGTTAGCATAATAGTATAAGTGATTGGCTGATTTATTGCATTTGTTCTACAAGAGCACTCATCTTTTGAATCTTTGTCAAAAGGGTCTTTCTTTATAGTTTAACCCACAAGGGGTTATAACTTTGCTGTTTTAGTTGAAACAAGTTAATCTTCTGAATCAGTTTCAGTGGAAACTCTTTACCTGTGCTATGAATTTATTTGTATTAAATGTTTAATATTGTATTAGCTAATGGACAATTTCATTGTGTATTATTAACTTAACTATAGCCTGAACACATCAGCCTGATGGTGCCGATGAGATTATAGAAAGAGGAGTTAAAGTCGGTGCATAAAAGTGTTCAGGTTAGCTTAAACTTTCTCGATCAATATAACTATTCATGTTTTTTTTATATACATCGCTTGTAATCCAGAAGTTTTCCAAAAATGTTTTACAGTTACAGTCCAACTTAAAAGAATGGTTTCTTTAATCTGTGGACAGAATGTTATTAAGTTCATCAAGCTGTACCATGGTTCCTAGACTGTAACCATGGAGGGGTTACTCTAAGTGTAAGTCCTCATATTGAGGTCAAGGAAATTCTTTAGTAGTCAAAAACCTATTACATGGTCTGTCCTGGATCAAGGTTGACCTTTTTAGCAAGTTGCAGTTTGCTGAACTGTGCTGTGTTATAGTATGTTTATGACTGTGCATTTTAAACCCTTGTTTTGTATGCTTTAATTTTATTCAGGGGTCTGTCAGGAGTCTGTTTAGGGTCTGTCAGGAGTCTGTTTAGGGTCTGTCAGGAGTCTGTTTAGAGTCTGTCAGGAGTCTGTTTAGAGTTTGTTTGGGTCTGTTTAGGGTCCATTGTACTGTTTGTTTATCCTGCTGTACGTGGAGATACATGTGTAAAAGAAAGTATTAAAATCTTTTGGTTATAACAGTACATCTTGGACTGTAGTATTTTTGTGTGCATATTCAGTGTCGTATCTCTACACTAAATGAATCCCAGTGCTACACAGCACTAAAAAGTAGAACAAGTTTTAACGTTATACGACATATATATACAGTGGTTTGGCATTGCACAGGACCGCCCACCAATATAGGGCTGGTTAGCTCAGTTGGTTAGAGCGCTCGTACGGTATTCGAGAGGTCGCGGGCTCGAGTCCGGCATCAGCCATATTTTCTTTGCTCACCCAAATTAATATATATACATATATATATAAACATATATCACATGATTTTTATGATTTTTTTCATTTTTTGCACCTTTAAGCTATGATCAAAATTCTTTTTTACACAGGCTTGATAGGTCATAAATGCTCTGAAAACGAATTGACGTCATCATTTGTCAGGTACAGTTTAACAAGATATATCCAGAATGAATTCGATCTTACAAGGCACTAATTCTTGCTTTATTTACTTGATTCTGCATACATTGCACATGTTTCGTTCTACAAGCCTTTTTGCATCTTTGCATGAATGCGATTCAAATGAAACTTTAGGGAACTACTAAATCATAAAATTTTGTTTAATTTCAAACAAATTTGGAATGAAAATAGTGTAAACCCTGGGCCAGTTGAATGGGGCTGAAGGGTTCTGTAATAAAAGGATGAAGAACAGAGTTCTGGTGAATCAATTTTTATTACTCTACACACCAACAGTCATCCACAATGTGGCTGGCATAACTAACTCTAATAACTTTAAAGAACCTTTACATAATCATAATCTATCAGCCATATAAAATACTAAAATCCATTGTTTATCAACAAGACATTTGGGGGAAATCCCCCTTAGGTCAAAACAACTTCACTGCAATTGCTACTCAAAACAATTACTGGCACCAACTAATGCCACATAAGCAGTCTTAGTTTAGCTAATGTCTGGTAGAAACTAACATAAAGAAATACATAAGGTTGTTCGATTAAGAAAAACAAAGTATTTGATGGATAAAGGAACACATCAGAAAACCATTTGTACTGGGCTAATTTGTTCTTTTAAACAATATCAACTTGGGGAGAACTCTACTTTTTGTTACTAACCTGGCACTTGCCTTTTATAAAGTAAAACAAGGAAATGTGTTCAGGCAGAGTGACTATCCAAAGCTACTGAGTCTCTTCCACCCACACTGACCACAGCCCTAGGGTAAAGTTAATTACTGTACCACCTGTTGTGGTGCCACTCAGACTTTAGCACAGTCCAGCCTGAACTTATGAAATGTGTGTGGACTATATACAGTTGTCCCAAAAACTGCACACTAACTGACTTTTCCAACACTAAATACACCAAGTTGGAAAAGTACTTTCACAATAATCTTATAACTTAATTAAATGCTATAAACCATGAACTTTTCAGTACTAAAATAACTAAGCCAAAGTATCTTTGGAAGTCAAAGGGAAATTGAGGATGAACCGATGTCTTCTCTCTAGCTGTATCGAGACTTTACAATACACATTTTAATGAAATAAGTTTGGTCAGAAGCCTCACCAAAGTTTAAGTCTAAAAGTGTACTTTTACTGTACAATGGACATCCAAGAATGGCAATGGGTAGATCTATGTACTAAACAAATTACATCTTTGGTAACTAGAAATAATAAAAATCAACATACCTGTAATAAAAGGATGAAGAACAGAGTTCTGGTGAATCGATTTTTATTACTCTACACACCAACAGTCATCCACAATGTGGCTGGCTGGGTGAGAGAGCAACTACAGCACCCAGTCTGGCTGATCTGCTGGGGGTCTAGTTTGGGTGTTGAAAAATGGGGGTGAAGCTGGGCTGCTGTTCAAAATTTAGGGGGCGTAACAAAACTACTTATCTATCCAGGGGCCGGTCCCTACATACTACCCCGAAAAATTAAATGTTGTCCCAACATTTGCAAATATCAAAATAACAACACCGCTGTATAAAAGGTATGTTCCTCCTATCACAACTTAATTAAAACATTAAAACAACAAAACAAACTTAAAATCTCTATACTGGAACTAGTTGGTAAGAAAAGATGTCAATGTAACAAGGATTACCGGAACATCTAAAAAAAATACCCTATCTCTCTTATCAAAATCTCTAGTGTATCTGCCTAGGATACCTTTAAAGCAACCTCTATCTTGCAAAAAACGTTCAACATCGTGAGTACCTACTAGAACTTGTGAGGAGTAAAATATACGTACTTGGAGAAACTCTCCAACTCTCAACCAAACAATCTCCTCAATGAATGGGTAGAGGGTGATAAAAGAAAATTTGTGAAGGTGAATTCAGGCCTTCACTGTTTTCTAAAATCTGGTAAATTTATACCGTAAAAGTAACGCATTTTACTGCAATGAAATTGCCTGTAGTTCCAAAAGGCACAATGATAGTAAATCGCTATCAAGTGGTCAAACTGAAATTGGCATACTGTAGGTCTACTGTGTAATTGTTGGGTTGAAGGAGACCGGTGAACTTGTCATCTGCAGCCATCCTTGTCCATAGAGCTGGGGATAATACTGAGGAGGCTCTGGCGGGTAGTGTCCAGCGTGAAAGCCTGTGTACATCGGAAGCGTTGGTTGAAACGAGTAGCTTGCTTGGGGTACCGGAACATATCTGGAGTCAACTGGGGATGCCATCACGGGAGCGACAACTTGATGGGTAGGGGTGCCCAGCTGGTCGTATGTGAACAAACTAGTCGGTTGCCGGTTTCGAGTTGGGTAACGGGCTTCTGGCTCCTGTGGAGATGAAACTGGATGCTCTGGTTCAGTTTCCAGCTGAAGCTCAGGTTGAGGCTCTGCGTCTGGCTCGGGGGCTAGCTGAAGCTCAGGTTGCGGTTCTGCGTCTGGCTCGGGGGTTGGTGAGGGAGGGTCTACCGGAGTTGGTGGAGTTTGAAGAAAGATGTCGTCATCTTCGTCCGTACTACTGCCGTCCCTTGCAGGCACTGCTGCGTAGTCACCTTTCCTCGGAGAGCGTCTCCTCTTGATCGTTGGTTGCTGTGGTGGTGTCTGTGTATTCTCCGAAGGGGCTAGGGGTAAGTGATCGCAGGGAAGGAGGAGGTTTCGGTGGAGAACTCTAGTTCTTCCAGTCCCAGTTTCCGGCTTGACTTCGTAGACAGGCATGCCATGGTGTAACCGTCTAATAACGACATGTATTCTATCCTCCCAATAGGACCGCAACTTCCCTGGACCCCAGTCTCGTTCAGGTTCCGTATCAGTACACGGTCCCCTGTCTCGAGGCTGATGCCATGGGCCTTCCTGTCGTACTGGCTCTTGTTACGGTTCTTGTTCTCTGAACAACGCTTGGAAGCCAGGGCGTACGCTTGTCCCATCTGTGCCTTCCATCTCGTGACATACTCTTTATGGGATATGGTAGTGCTTTCCGTATTAGCTTGAAGGTTGAACATAATGTCAATAGGGAGTCAAGGTGACCTTCCATACAGAAGAAAGAAAGGGGAGTACCCTGTTGCCTCACTGCGGGTGCAGTTGTATGCATGTACAACTTTGCTAAGGGAGTCTTTCCAGTTTGCTTTCTGGTCTTCTGGCAGGGTGCGAAGCATGGACAATAGTGTGCGGTTAAATCTCTCTACTTGTCCATTGCCCTGGGGGTGGTAGGGCGTGGTTCTTGAGTGTTCAATCCCACAGAGTTTCTGCAGGCGATCAAACAGCTGGTTCTCGAACTCTCGGCCCTGGTCATGATGGATTCTTCGAGGAAATCCGAACTTTAGAGCGAAATCGTAAAAGATTCTGTCTGCAGCTGTTTTGCCTGACTTGTTGGTTGTTGCATATGCCTGTGCGAACCGAGTGAAATGATCCATTACGACCAAGATATATTCGTAGCCACCTTTGCTACGCTCCAGATGCATAAAATCGATGGAAATCAGTTCAAACGGTTCAGTTGTGGTTATGGTCTGCATCGGGGCACGCGTTGGTCGATTGGGTCGTCGCTGCTTCAGACAAGGACATTGTTGAGTGACGTAATGCTCGATGTTTCTCTACATGTGGGGCCAATAGAATCGGTCACGGGCGAGGCTAACTACTCTGTCAGCACCAAGGTGGCCCATATCATTATGCAGCTCGTGGTATACCTTCTGCCTGTGTGTTTGAGGGAGAACAAGCTGTGGCTGGGATCCTCTCTTGCGATATAGTGTACCATTTTTGATCTGGAGTTTCTCCCATTCATGAAGGAGAGCTGTTGTTTCTGGGTGTTCGCCTTGCCGCTCACTCATCTTTGGTCGCCTTCCTCGAGTTACAAATCTGTGGACAGGTCCAATGCAGGGGTCGTTCTGCTGGGCTTCAGCCATGTGCGGTAGGTCCTGCCGTGGCACATCGTCAGGCGTCTCTTCTTGGTTTTGAGGAATGGATGATGTGATGGCTGATATCCAGGCCAGGCCTGCCTGTTGGGCTTTGAAAGCATTGACTGTGGCATCAATTGAAGCTGGCGTTGTTCCTACAATGCATTCTGCCATGTACTTCTCAAAGTCCAGAGGCAGTCGTGAAAGTGTGTCGGCATTAACATTTGCTTTCCCTGGTTTGTATTTGATCTCAAAATTGAAGTCAGACAGCTCTGCTACCCAGCAGTACCCGGAAGCATTCAACTTGGCGGAGGTGAGTACATACGTAAGTGGATTGTTATCTGTATATACTGTGAACTCCTTCGCATAATACAGGTAATCCCGAAACTTCTCACAGATTGCCCACTTCATGGCCAAGAATTCTAATTTGCCAGAGTGCAGATTGTAGTTCTTCTCAGCAGGTGTCAACGTTCTCGAGCCATATCCAATTACTCTCAGCTTGCCCTGTTGGCGCTGATACAAGATTGCTCCAAGTCCTTCGTTTGACGCATCTGTGTGGAGAATGAAGGGTAGGGAGAAGTCTGGAAATGCCATCACTGGTGGGTTCATCAGAAGATCTAGAATGGAGTTCAAGATACACTGGTGTTCGGCAGTCCAGGTAATTGGTTGGTTAGAGGGGGCTTGTCCTGCACCTCGTTGAGTTGACCTGGCCTTGCTCTTCTTGTATGTCTGTTTGAGTTTCTCCTGATTTGCAGGGCTTATGGTGAGGAGGTCATACAGGGGTTCTGCTTTACGTGAAAAGTCTTGAATGTATCGTCGATAATACCCAAGAAATCCAAGTAGTTTCCTCAATTCTCCAACAGTTGTAGGTGTCTTCTTTTTCAGGGCTTGGACAGCACTGGTGTCGTTGGGGTCCATCTTGTGTCCCTCTGCAGAGACAACTCGGCCTAGATAGCGGACTTCATGTTGAAATAGGTGGCATTTACTGGGCTTCAGTTTGATGCCATGTCGTTCCAGACGTTGAAGTACTTTGCGGATGTTCTCCACGTGATCTTCAAAGGATGCTCCATATACCAGTATGTCATCAAGGTATATAGTGGCTATTTCACCAGTCAGTCCTTCCAGGCAGGTTTCCATACAGCGTTGAAATACTGCGGGGGGCATTTGTTAGGCCAAATGGGGTTCTGAGCCATTCATACAGTCCCCAGGGTGTTACAAATGCTGTCAGGGGTCTACTTTCTTCAGACATGAATCCCTGGTGGTAGGCTTTCCCCTGGTCCAGAGTCGAGAACCATGAATTTCCACCTAAACCATCAAGGACGTCCTGGATGCGGGGAATGGGTTGTCGATCTGGTATCGTCTTACTGTTGAGTTCTCTATAGTTTATACAAAGACGTAGACTGCCATCCTTCTTCCTGACATAGACTATTGGGGAAGAGTACGGTGATGATGATTTTGCAATCCACCCTCTGTTGATCAGATCCTGAAGGTACTCTTTAACTTCTTGATAAAGGGGACGGGGCACTGATATATAACTCTTCTGGACAGGCTTATCATCATTGAGTTGGATTGTCATGTGGAGGTCTTTAATACATCCCATATCGTTTTCATCTTGCGCGAAGGCTCCTCTCTCCTCGTTGAGCATTTTCTCTGCTGCTTGCCTCTGCTCAACCGTAAGATGACTCAGGTCTACGGGCGGGGTCCACTCTTTGGGTGTTGAGAGGGGTGTGGCTGTGGCTATATTGACTCGCGCCGTGAAGGTGGGTACAGTCTCGCTAGGAGGATCACACTCAGTTGAGCAAGGAATGACTGCTCTAACTTGTTGGAGCACACCAAGCATGGTATGGCCTCTTAGGGAAACATCATGTCGAGATTGGTTAGTCACTGGCACCTGGATACGTGAAGTGGAACCTTCCTTCACTGTCACTAAGCATTCTCCTATTTCTAACTCCTCTGGCCAGGGTGTGCTGATGTTTGGAACGAACAGAACAGGGGTGTTGTCATAGACTGGTCCCGTCCTTACTGTGCAGACTACTTCTCTGGTTGCGCCTCTTGGGAACATTGCATCCTTCTTTCCCAACCGGACTGTGCACAAGTCGTCATAGCCTGAGTTGTGAAGTAGGTTCACCAACGCCTTGATTGAAGATGCTTTCATTTTTGGGAGCCCTTCTTGGAGGACACTTCTTACATCACCTTCGTGGTCTTTCGAAATTCTCTCTATAACATTGTAACCAATGATCGGTTCCGCTAGAGGATCTGATGTAACTAGCATTGGTACCAGCAAGGATATTGCCTCTCCTCTTCTACTCAGCGAAAACCGTCCTTCGATCCAGCCATCAAAGGGGATTGGGGTCGAGTTTGCGGCTCTCACATCTAATGCGGTTTCATCTAGCAACTGCTGAATAGGTCGGAGAGAGACATCAGGAAGGTTTTGATGAATCCACGAGCGAGGGAGAAGAGAGATCTGGGACCCTGTGTCCCAAAGAGCCTCAGTCGGCTTCCCATTAATACAACATTGCACCATACATCTGTTTCCGATGAGTCGGCTAACTTTATGGCGTTGTTGTGGGGTCAGGTGCGCACATATCTGTGCAGGTACACATTCTCTGTCCATCCTCTTCCTGCTCAGGGTTTCCTTCTGTTGCTGGGACGATGTCCTTTGTGTGGTTACTGCTTGTCCCTTGGCAGTAACCCGCTGTCGTTTCCCGACGTGCACTGGCGAATGAGGTGATCAGGTGATCCGCATCTGAAGCAGTGGCGGCAATGATCACCTGCTCCTTGCTCTTGACACCGTTGACAACCCCACCTCCGGGTGGGGCCTCTGGGACGAGGGGTTCTCTGGGGCTGGTCAGCAGATATGTTGCTTCTAGTCTGTAGGGCGCAGACAAGAGCGGCGACCTGTGCCTTCAGCTCTCGTACGTCGTCAGCAAGGGGGTTGGGTTTCGGGGACTTCGGTGCGGGCGTTTGGGGGGGCTCTGATTCGGATTCAATATTATTTGCAAGACTGTTAACTGTTACGCTCTTTGATGGATGAAGTTTTTGCTGCCGCTCTGTCTCGTGGCTTGCAGCGATGTTTAGCTTTTCCAGCAGCTCTTCATCCCCAACAGTTGGATTCTGCATGGACGCATGTCCATTCTCACGCCTTCACTTCTGAAACCGGTTTTAAGGGAGTGAAGAAACATCGCTCTTACTTGTTCGGCTTCATACTTTGGACCAGTTGTCCCCTCCTTCGACACGAACAACACCTTCTGGTGTAGGTCCATTACTCTTATAAGGAACTCCTGTGGACTCTCCTTAACTTCCTGCCGTGCCCGTGACAACTAGTAGTAGAGCTCAGTAGCGTCACTCTCGCGGTAATGAGCACCCTCCTGAGGTCAGTGAGCCCGAGGGCGGTCTTCCCTTCCAGGTAGCTCCTCAAGGGAAGGGCCGGGTTTATCGCTCTGATCACTGCCTCTATCACTTCTCTTTCCTTGTACCCCTTGGCGAGGCCTGCTTCGATCTGATGCATAAGGGACAAGAAGGTTATCTTGTCTTTCTGCCCCACCTCGCCGACCTGACCAAAGATTTTAAATTCTCTGCGGAAAATCGGGCCCACCGCTGTCTTCACCATCTCTGCATTGGCCTCAGGCTGGCTGCTAGTGGTTGCCTCTGCTGACTCTGGGGTGGGGTCCGTCTTCAGGGCTTGTACCACTTCTTTCAGTGTGGACATCCCTTGGTCCTCTGCATCTTCCACCGCAGCACTGTACAGGAATTTTCGGATTTGGTGGAGGATTGCGGGCGCAGACTTGTCCCCAGCCTTAATATCTACTATGGTACACACCTTCAGCAGGTCCTCTCTCTCCGCCGCTTGCAGAAGGGAGTGCACCTCATGTTGAAAGTCACCCAACGCTGCCATCTCTACTGCAGTCAATCTGCTCCGCACATCAGGTCGTCTCTCACTCTCTCACTTCTAGTTCGAAGTCACAGGACAGGCGCACATCGTCTGGCTTTGCTGCAGACGCACCTGTCCTGGCAAGGTCGCCAAATGTAAACCCTGGGCCAGTTGAATGGGGCTGAAGGGTTCTGTAATAAAAGGATGAAGAACAGAGTTCTGGTGAATCGATTTTTATTACTCTACACACCAACAGTCATCCACAATGTGGCTGGCATAACTAACTCTAATAACTTTAAAGAACCTTTACATAATCATAATCTATCAGCCATATAAAATACTAAAATCCATTGTTTATCAACAAGACATTTGGGGGAAATCCCCCTTAGGTCAAAACAACTTCACTGCAATTGCTACTCAAAACAATTACTGGCACCAACTAATGCCACATAAGCAGTCTTAGTTTAGCTAATGTCTGGTAGAAACTAACATAAAGAAATACATAAGGTTGTTCGATTAAGAAAAACAAAGTATTTGATGGATAAAGGAACACATCAGAAAACCATTTGTACTGGGCTAATTTGTTCTTTTAAACAATATCAACTTGGGGAGAACTCTACTTTTCGTTACTAACCTGGCACTTGCCTTTTATAAAGTAAAACAAGGAAATGTGTTCAGGCAGAGTGACTATCCAAAGCTACTGAGTCTCTTCCACCCACACTGACCACAGCCCTAGGGTAAAGTTAATTACTGTACCACCTGTTGTGGTGCCACTCAGACTTTAGCACAGTCCAGCCAGAACTTATGAAATGTGTGTGGACTATAATACAGTTGTCCCAAAAACTGCACACTAACTGACTTTTCCAACACTAAATACACCAAGTTGGAAAAGTACTTTCACAATAATCTTATAATAATTAAATGCTATAAACCATGAACTTTTCAGTACTAAAATAACTAAGCCAAAGTATCTTTGGAAGTCAAAGGGAGATTGAGAATGAACCGATGTCTTCTCTCTAGCTGTATCGAGACTTTACAATACACATTTTAATGAAATAAGTTTGGTCAGAAGCCTCACCAAAGTTTAAGTCTAAAAGTGTACTTTTACTGTACAATGGACATCCAAGAATGGCAATGGGTAGATCTATGTACTAAACAAATTACATCTTTGGTAACTAGAAATAATAAAAATCAACATACCTGTAATAAAAGGATGAAGAACAGAGTTCTGGTGAATCGATTTTTATTACTCTACACACCAACAGTCATCCACAATGTGGCTGGCTGGGTGAGAGAGCATCTACAGTACCCAGTCTGGCTGATCTGCTGGGGGTCTAGTTTGGGTGTTGAAAAATGGGGGTGAAGCTGGGCTGCTGTTCAAAATTTAGGGGGCGTAACAAAACTACTTATCTATCCAGGGGCCGGTCCCTACAATAGCAAAACAGCTTGGCAGTCGTTCACGAATCCAATTGAGCTCTAGTTTTATTTATTTATGTGTGTTTTTTTTTTTTTTGGGGGGGGGGTCTTAATGCAACCCTTTGAAAGTACTATTTTGTATGGCACCTTGTCAAGGAACTACGTACGGGGCTGTAGCACCGGGATTGTTTGTTTTCAGTGGGGAAGCTTAACGTAGCCCATTCGCTAGCTCAGACAATGTTTTCCTGAATACATGTCATCCGGCGCCAACTGCTTAACAAGTGATCATCTTCTATTTCATGGTCTTTTTACGGAGAGTGTGACCCTGACCTCGGTTGAGGGTGCACAATTTGGGGAAGCCTTATAATACACTTCTCTTGATGATATTGACCATAGCACATTGAAAGCCTTACTCCCTAGGCCCCCATTGGCCAGCAAGCAACCCCAATCCTCCCCTATTCTCAACTCTACGGTCACCCAACACTGTTCGGACTCAGATAAGATTGCTATGCCTGGCCCAGTGATGAGCCATTGTTAATCAGTTCCTAAAATCCTCAATCCTCCTCAATCAGCAACTTCCTGAAGGTAAGGGTTTTAAAAAAGGAGAACTCACCCGCTATTTCACAGTTTAAGCCCGCCCATAGGCCAGGACAAATGCATAAGTAGCCAGCCTGATTGGTGTTGGTGATGGGTACACATGTACCTCCATTCAAACATGGGCTTGTTGTATCGATTCAAACAAAACAAAAAGTAAAGCCAAAACCTTCAAACATTTAACAATTTCCTTTTGCTAGTATCAAGGTTTACAGTAATAATAATAATAATACTGGAGTCTTATACAGCGCACGTATCTACTAACAATTAGGTACTCAAGGCGCTTGTTATTGTAATTTTTTTGCAACAGGTTTTTTTGATTTATGAGACCCAATTATGAAGCACCTTATAAGGATTTACAAGGTGCTGCGGCGCATTCAGCAGACACTGCCAGAAACACCGGGACAAACCCCTTCTCAAGCGATAAGTGTCACTGGGTTCTTTCACGTGCATTTATACACAACATACGGGACCTACAGCTTTACGTCCCATCCGAAGGACGAAGCAATAATGGTTAAGTGTCTTGCTTAAGGACACAAGTGTCACTACTATTCTACAGTTCTACAGTCACTACAGTTCAAAACTATCTTTTGTTTAGATTTAAAACATTCTTCATTGTGCATTGACTCAGAATGTTTAAAATTTGAAATTTGCTATATAGGCCTATTGGATAATTTCGTGAGGCATACAATCCTCCTCAATCAGGCAACTTCCTGGAGGTTAGGGTTTTAAAAAAAGAAAACCCGCTGTTTCACAGTTTACACCCTGCCATTGGCTAGGACAAATACATAAGTAGCCAGCCTGATTGGCGTTAGTGATGGGTACACATGTACCTCCGTTCAAATATGGGCTTGTTGAATCGCACAGATTAACTGGTTCGAACAAAACAAAAAGTAAAACCAAAATCTTTAACAATTTTCTTTTGCTAGTTTCGAGGTTAACAGTTCAAAACTATCTTTTGTTTATATATTTAAAACTTTCTTCATTATGCATTGACTCAGAATGTTTAAAATTAAGTTTTTTAATTTTTTAAAATTAAGTTTGCTAAACTTAAATAATTTATTATTTTGAAATTTGTTTACTTTTACTTATCCAGTACTGACTGACTTCGCAAGAGGGTGTTAAATACATATATGGACACTTCGCACTGACATCACAAGTGGCTGCTGTCTACCCATGGCCTCCCATTTAGGGACTCAAATTCATCGAAAGATTTGGTTCGCGTCTAACCGGCGCCCAAATCACAACACACAGGGATTCTGTCTCCCAAAATGGCGGAACCAAGACGTATCCTGGGTGATGATGTCAGGTGAACTGCATTCGGTCAATACAGTTTTATGTCAAAAAGGATGTATCTCCAGTGGGTAATGACCCAACACGCTAGTTTGAATTGTTGTATCCCATTAAAACTACACAAACATAAACCCAACAGTGTCCCATCAACGCTTTTGCACTAAGCACCTCCTCTCCACATTACAACGTTATTACAAAAATGATTCTTTCTTTTGAACCGATGTGGCGAACGATTGTCTGAGACTCAGAAAGCTACATGTAGGGTTCTGACCACTCCCTTACCTGGAATCTCACAGCGAGTGCCAACATGTGAAGATGGGCACATACACTGGAAGAAAAGCACACCAAAAGAGTTGATACCGGTTTGACACGTACCACCATTCTGACAGGGATCACTTCCGCACGGTTCGACTAAATAGCAAAATCATTAGGTCAAAACGAACATTATACATTTTGATATGTTTATTTCTTCTTTCTTTCTGTTCTTTATTTATTTTCTTTTATCGTGAAGAGGGGGGGGGGGTTGGATTTTGAAAACAGTGTACTCATAAAAAATCCCCAGGACAATGCCATTTGATCACACTTCAATAAGTCTGGTTCAAACTGAACTGCGTTTGGATAATTTCATGGTTACTCATTACATTGCCCGCTTAATGGTATTAAACACATTGAACACTCAATTGTTACTCAAGTTATATTGAGCAATAAACCACAAGGTAAACTGACTGAGTCAATTTTAATTCAATTTTGGGGTGAACAAAGAAAAATTGACTGGAGCGGGATTTGAACCTGCGACCACCGGTTTAACGTACCGGCGCTCTACCAAATGAGCTATCCAGCCCTAATGTTGGCGGTCTCCCTATTTTGTCAATATCTTTGTTCGGGGGGTGCCAGTCAGAAGCCATTCAACGGGTTACTGCTGTGTAGCCAGGGATCGCACCCCATAATATACGATACAACCATAGAGCTAGCTCTGTGGATATAACCTGGGAGGCAGCAGCACAGGGATCTACCTTAAGGGTGATGCGACTTTTTATTTTAAATATCAAGCAATAAACCACAAGGTAAACTGACTGGGTAAATTTTCAGTCAATTTTTCTCTGTTCACCCAAAAATTGATTTAAAGAAATCTGGTGTTTTGAATAGCTTTTGACTTTATGTGGAGTCCTAGTTTTAATCAAAATCAAAAATTTCACAAAAATATAATTTGGAAATTCACATTTCTAATACCTTTGGTCATTGTGATGTGTGAATAACTGTGGAAATTCCCATTGGGTCTTGTCTCATGAGACCAAAACTCTGACTAAGAATGCGTACATTTTTCCAAACACTTAACCAATGTTGAGCTGGGGCTTACAGTTTTTTCCTCTGCGGAAGAGGGCCGTCTTATTTGAATAGTTAAAATTTGAACTTACATACGTTACAATCCACTCCGATCCATCCCCCAATGCACATGCAGTTGTAGCCCCCTTGTCCAGCATCCACACACACTCCATTATTATTACAAGGGTTATTAGAACAGGGTGTCTGACCAACTGCAATAAAAGTTTACGAGAAGGAAAAAAAGAAAGAATTAATCCTTATCTTGCGTTTTGTTTATCAGACATCTCGTCTGCATTGATAAAAATTTGCTTCAGAAATTTATGACATATATCAGGGGTAAAAAAAAAGCTTCAAGGGGGAAAATTAAACACAAAACCTTGAGCAGGATTTGTTTTCACTTCAACCTGTGCCTAACACAGATTGTTAGCAAATAATTTTAACCAATGGAAGCTACATCTCTGTATTTTTGTACAATCCGAACAAATAACATATTTATCTATCTGTCTGTCTGTAATGAAGCACTGTATTGACCTCTTGCACTGACATCACACACGACTACTGTCTGCCCATGGTCTGCTTTTTGGGGAATCAAATTGTATGTAAATATATGGTGAGCAGGCAAGCCCACATGCATTGCCTAGAATGCCAACTACACAGTATAACACACTGGTAAACTGTCTCCTGAGGTAGGAAAAAAAAACACCAGGATTTACCATGGACGATGGCGTCAGGTGAATTGGGTCATTATTGAACAACATTTCTAGAGTAGATGTCTCGTCCACGAACCACCTACTTGACCACCTAGCTCGACCGGCACGACCGGTGAAGAAAGATGAGTCTGGCAGACCCCTTGTTAGCAAACGGGTACAGTAAAACATTTAAATGTTCAAACATCTTAACCTACTTGGGATGTCACAGTAGACGCCATTAAACTGGTCAGTACAGGCGCATGAATAGGGATCGATGTCGAAGGCAATTGGAATGCAGGTAGCTCCGTTCCGACACCGGTTCCCATCACAGCTGCTCACTACAAGAGGTACAACATTAAAACATGGACGAATTTTGAAAAGCAAATAAACAGAAATGAATATAGTTTCTTTGTTATCCTCGTGCTACTGTCTTGTCTTACTCAATGTCTGTATTTCAACATTTACTTAAAAAATCCAATGGACCATATTTTTGACCGCATGAGGGCGCTTTCAATGGATAATTTCCTTGCATCACCACTACAGTTTTTCTTATTTTGACTGTCTGTGTTGTTTTTTTGTATCAATGGCCAAATAGATATTAGTCGTTTTACTTGTTTTGCGTCACGTAACTTTGGTTCACACCCACCCTCGAGCGGTCAAAATAACTGCAAGTTAGAACGCACCAACCATTCTGACTTTTGGAACGGTCCTAAATAATTCCTCATAATTTTGATCACATCTTTTTAACATTTTATTATGCCTCAAAAATCTGTATTGTTATTAATGACTGAGTATTTGCAAGGTGAATTTTCATGGAATTTCCTGGAATTGTACAAAACCCAAAAATTCTGAAAAATTGCTTTGCTAAAATCGATAACCTTTTGATTTAGATACAAAACCCCTAAAAGTCACATTCAAGTGCAATACATATTCTCTACATCATCACAGAGTTTTGTACAATAATTTATGGTAATAATTGGCGTGCTCACACAAAGCTTGTTTACATTGGTCCAGTTCGCACAACGACCATTTGTCAACTAGCGGCCGATATTAGCTGGTACTCATGCTCAAAAACATGTGTTGGTTACCATGCAAAATCAGACAAATGGTCCTTGTGCGAATATGGCCCCCTCCGATTGTCTTCAAGATGAAGCTTTCTCATGAAGACAATCCTGAAGATGATCAGAGCATACTGATCGAAACATTGAGTTGTTACGGCCACCGGGACGTTGCGTGTGTTTACATTTTGTACCCAGAAGTGGTCATGTGACTCGGGTCGCGCAATCGGTCTATTGAGTTGAACTGAGTTGAATGTTGGTTGTGGAGGAGTGCCTCCAACTGACTTCACATTCATTGTAGGCCTTTTCACACTATGAAAAATCTCTGTGTCGGACACGGGCCGGACCCGTGTAAGTTTGACAAACCTTTTTCACGTTACATCATTTCAATCTGTCATTTACCCGTGTACAGTGCTCAATCCGTATCGAAACCCACTCTGCTCTGGAGGTGGGTGGAGGGTTTTTGACCCGCGTAAGGAATTACAGGTGTAGCAAAAAAGCCTTGTTTTGCATCGGGCAGTGTAAACAAGCAGAGTGGATTTGAGCTGAGTTGAAATTTTATGAAGTCAACATGGATTGAAACTGAGTAGCTTTCGACACAGATCGGAGCTTAATAGTGTGAATAGGTCTATGGTCATTTCTCCCTTGGTACATGTATATGATCTTGAGCATGCATCACCTAAATACTCACTTGAAATCTGACAATTAGTTCCGGTAAATAACGGCGGGCAAATGCACCGAAAGTTGTTCCCTCCAGTATTCACACAGACGCCCCCATTCTGGCACGATTGAGAAGTACACCCTGATTGGCTGACTGATTGGAAACAAGAAAAAGGGACAGATTGTTAAAATCACTGAGCTGACATTCAAAAACTATCTTATTTCTACATCAAAACCATACATAAAGAAACAAATGTTTAACATCGTTTTTGAATGTGGTGAGAAATTGGTGATCACAGGGAGACCTTTCAGGAGAGTATGAAAGTCTGTGAGACAGTCCAAGGAGCACTGGCGCAAAGAGAAAGGGAGTGGAGTAACTGCTCGATGTTTCAATCAATATGCTCTGATTGTCTTCAGGAAAAAGCTTCCCGAATTTGTTCACAATGGGACTAAATACCTTTATCAGGACTTGATCTTAACCGAGGCCACCAAGGCCATTGGCCTCATGCCCTGTCCAGTTGGCCAGCATGCCCTTCAGAAAAACTACACTGTCACTGCCAACTTGGCCAGCAAGCCCTTGTACAATTTCTCTGATTTGGCCAGCAAAGGCCTGCCCCCGTTTTTCTTAAGATCAAGGCCTGCCTTTGTATGATACCCTGTATACACAATGACAATAGCAGTTTCAACCCACGCGTTAATGAAAGGCGCCAAGCTGTTTTCCCCCCATAGTCTTAATTTAACGCAAAAGCAAAGCAAAATGGTTCGAGGTGTACAGTAAACATACTTGGGATGTCACAAAAGATGCCTGTGAACTGGTTACTACACAAACATATATATAAGTTGCCATCAAATGGGATGATTGTGCAGACAGCTCCATTTCGACACTGGTTGTTGCTGCAGGCATCACCTAAGGACAACAAGAAACAAACAGAGGAACAATCACTTCGACACCATTACCTGAAAATCAAATGCCACGGGAGACCTTTTTCATGCCATCTTCGCCATGTTCCCAGTGTGCAGTAAATGATATAGAGTACTGATTCTCGTTACATCAAATAGAAGCAGACTGTTTTCTTCCCTTAAAAATTCCAACCTTGGTTTGGTTTTAGTCTCAGTAACTTCGACCCCAAATTGCCTTTTTTAATGTTTTTGGCCACGATCATTACAAGATGATGGTCAAATGCCTAAAAGGTGATGATAGGGAAGTTCAATTGTTGGGTAAACAAAGACAAATTGACTAGAACTGGATTTGAACCTGCGACCTCTAAGATTAACATACCAGCACTCTACGAACTGAGTTATCTAACCCAAAGATAGTTGGTCTCCCTATTTTGTCAATTTTTGTTTGGGGGTGCCAGTCAGAAGCCATTCAAAAATTGCAATTAAATTTACCCAGTCAGTCTCCCTTGCGGGTAATTACTTGAATTGTTAGGGAAGTTTCTCAAACTAGTTTGGTTACACTGATCCAGATAAAAACAAGATCCAAAATAAAAACAAGAGAGCCTAGAACCATGACAGTGGTTTATTAAAGGAGCTACAGGTAAAACTGGTCAAACTTATTCTTAGGAATACAAATTTACTCCATGTGAAGTGAGACCTGATTTTTTTTACAGCTGGTAAGCTGACAACGAGGTACAGAGGAATGCCGCATTTTCAATTGGGCTTCCTTTTTTCATCTGGGCACTTGTCGACACCCTGATTACTTGTCATTTCTGCTGCAGTCGTAAGTGAGCACACTGGTCAATTAACTACATGCAAACTTGGGCATCTTATCTCCATGTTCTGGCAACCACGGCCCAAGTTTCATAGAGTTGTTAAGCAGCAAATTTTGCTGAACAATGTTCTTCTAAGAAAAAAGTGAACAGGAAACCAGTCATTGACGGTACACGTGACATGACAACCTTAATATGTAAAACAAAAAAAATTTGCCTCTCTTTGTGCTTCAGCAGCTCTATTTAAGTGGGCCCCATGTTTGCGACTGATTCCTGGCTAATTTTCTACTTAACAGCTTTCATGAAATCGGGCCCTGTTTATTTACAAAAGTATGTGCTACATGCTTCAGAGTTTATATATCCAGCTCACCTTGGAAAGAAAGCGTGTTTTGGGACAGGGTGATCCAGAATGTTGAAAAACTCTGGGCGATTACAGCACTACATAATGTGAAAAAGGAGAGACAATCAATCAACAAAATGCAGAGTTTTCATTTTGAATCAGTCAGAGAGTAGTCATGAATAGGTGGCAGTAACTTGCAGGAATTTGACATTTCGCACGGTGCGCGTTACGCACTGTTTACTCTCCCCGAGTCCTGTGAAAAAAATCCACAGGCATAGGGGGCCTATTCCTCGGGTGGGATTCGAACCCACAACCCCCAACCATTCTAGAGCAGATGTCTTACCAACTAGACTACCGAGACTGCCCAGCAGCTAGAGGCAGTTGGAATCCTATTAGCAGCGGGTACCGCAACCATTATAATAGATGTTCATTTCTGCATTGCAGATAATAAAGATGAGAAAAAAAAATACACAAAAATACACAAATAAAATTCCTTACCCCTGATGCAAAAATGAACATCTAGTACAACCAACTTTCAGTTTTGTATTAATTTTCAATTAATTTTTACTGAAATAATAGGAGTCATAAAATCAACAGTATCAGCCGTGACTGTATTTATGTATGCTGACGAGTCTGCAAAGGGTAAAACAATGTATTTAATGAGTTGTTGCCATCAATTCTTGTCAGAACAACTTACACTATAGATTATTCACACGGTGTAACTGTTCCTTCAAACTTTACTTTCTAAAGTCCTATCCTTACCGAAATGTGACTGGTCCATAGTCAGCCAAGGCCATCCATGTGAACTGCAGATCAGTGGGTTTTTCATTGATATTATTATGGGTCACTGAGTCTTGGGTTGCCTCTTGTGTACTACCGGGCATGTTACAGGAGAAGGTATGTGCATGCGCTGCAGGGTGCTGGACCCAGGCACCCACTGCATTGTCACTGCCATCAACAGCTTGGAGGAAGAAACCGCGCACGGCCGGGGTATTAGGCGTAGGAGTGAGGATTCTCACTGAAAAACACAAAAAAACACAATAGGGGCATTTAAAAAGGTGAACATAAGGTCCTGCAGTCAGTACTGTTCTGGAATTTCATCTTTGAAGGGGAAGGATAATTCCACTGCTAGACTCCTCACAAGAACTCCCACTCTGGAATCCTTCACACCCATTCTAAATGATTTATACTGGCTACCAATACGGGCTAGAATAACTTTTAAAATATTGGTTCTCACTTTTGCCCCTGTTTATCTTTAAAGTTTAGTTCAGGAGTATAAACCAGCTAGAAATCTGCGATCTTCACATAAATCCCTCCTGACTCCCCCAGTTATCAAAACCAAGTCGTATGGTTCCCGCTCTTTCCAATATGCAGCAGTTCAGTTATGGAACAGTCTTCCAGAGGTGGTTTAAAGAGGCCGAAACATCAGAACAATTCAAAACCCGGCTGAAAACATATCTGTTTAATTTGTCCAATTGTTGATTTCCCCTCTACAGCGCATAGGGACATCACGGTGATATGCACCATGTAAGCATGGTTTTATTATTATTATTATAATTTTGAAAAGGACTACACTGATTGAAAAATGTTAAAGTGTATTTGACACAAGTCTAAAAGGAGGCACCAAAGACAAACGTCCAGGGACACGGCCTGCGCGTATTCCGGGCCTCGTTTACACCTCGGGAATAACTGACAAGTAGAAGATCTGCTCGATCAAGGCTCCAAAACTCTTCAATTTTCAGGATCCACACCATGCATCAATGTCTTCATTTGTCTACATTTGAAGACATTCCTTTCAGTTTACTGTGCACTATATAACCAAAACTAGAATCACAGAAAACCCATTAAACAAAATGAACAAACATTACTTCATTTCAGCACTTTGCAATCTTTGTTTTGTTTCTTTGTGTGTCACCATTTTTCTTTTACCTTTATTTTTTTTATCTCTACTCTGTGCTTATTTTTCTGTCATCTTTCATACTTTAGTGTACATTTTAAATGAATTTTTACCCTTTGTAAATTCCATACAAAATAACCCTGTGATGCCAGTTGATTTGTTAATAAATATGAATGATCGAATGAATGAACGAACGAACGAACGAACGAACGAACGTCCTAAAATAAAAAAATCTCATCACTCAAGAATAATCTCTAAATACTTTTCAACATACAGTTTTGTTCTTCGGAATGAGACATAGTCTAGTCTAGTATAGTTAAATAAGACAGTTATGTCGTTTTTTTTGCTGGCATTCACATTGTCTAGACTCTTATGTTTGCCCAAACTACAACAAATACAGCTAGTATAAAGAGTTTATATTCTTGCATTGAGTTTTTGTGCATTATATAGTTATTAATGGTGTTGTGTTTTTTGTTTTTTTGTTTGTTTTGTTTTTTCTTCTTTGAATGATCTTCACCCTTCTTTGGTAGTGTTGTGAAATTTTGTGGTATTAATCCACAAGTTCATAAGACCTGGAAAAAGGAAAATAAATGGCAACTTTTGCTAGATGCTTGCATTAACTTTGTAAAGCAGTCCGAAAAACTAACTGTGGTTCTTTTGAGACACATGTGAACTGCAGTTTATGGGCTAGCTTGAACGCTAGCAGAGGAAAAAAGAAAAACAATCAATGCTCTACTTTAGAAGATGGACAAAGTTTAAATTAGATTGCCTCTAGTCCCATTTTAGGGCCAACTAGTCCAGTGTATAAACGATTGTTATAGTTCAGTCATGATATTGCTATGAGTTATTATGTCAATTAGTTACTTGGATGTATTAGGCTAGTAGTAGAACTTTCACATGAAACTAAACTGCTCATTGTGGGTTATCATTAACACTGCTTGCTGGCAAAATGAGGGTAACATCACGCCTTTTTGTATGGGGCTGATGGTGGTATGCTTCAAGGCATTTGCCAACCAATAGTGTCTGTACGCATGCGTGAATGTTTATTAGCATATTTCATCGGAAAGACTAGGCCCGATTGTTCATCTAGCCAGACATGACAAAATCAGACTATCAACACAATACGATCAACCATTAGTGACAGGCCATTCCACTGACCAAACCATAGGCCTAAACCATGGGAAAATAAAACAATTTGCCTTGTAAATTGATACTCAAGTCAAAGTCATAGTTTTCTATCCTAGCTAGACCCAATGTATCTGAATGCCACTTTCTCGATCATTACATTATGATGAAAAATAATGTTCTATTTATCCAGAGAAAATTATTTTGGGAAATCATAGAATCATAATGAATAAAAAAAAAGTGGTGGTCAGATTCAGGATATTTTCCCTAATAAATTGAACCAACTTCCTCCTACCTAGTCCTGGTTGGATCCAACATTTGTCTACATGTCTAAGTGTCACAATCACACACTCCAAATTGTAGTTGCGATAATCGTAACCCTCCATCCTCCCGACAGTCATCGAGAGGATGGAGGGTTACGATTCATTGCAACTACACTCCAACATATCATGTCATAGGAGCCCCTCATACGTCCACCTACACGAACCTCAGAGTAATATTTCTAAGAATACCCTGCTTCCGAATGTTGGGTCTGGACCTGGTTTTGGGCATCAGTCTCCACTTAGTCACTACATTGCACTGTACTCACAGAGACTGGCGTCCTACCTGGACTTCCCTTTACTCTCCTCCATGACCATGCCCCACCCTGCCCCATCCAACCATCATCATCATCATGAGCCATGTATTATATCCAATCTTTTTAACGTAGCCAGATTCGGGGAGGGTCTACTCCTAACTATGACTGAGGTTTTTACAAGCATGATAAGACCCTCATGGTAGTTGGAGTAGAGAGGGTCCATACAAATACAATTTATTTATAGCCTAGGGCTAGGCCCTACATGCCAGTAAATTGATGTGAAGGTGGTAGCCCAGGTTGCATACCGTATACGTACGCAACGGGGCCCTACCACGGGTTGGCTGGGGGGGGGGGGGGGGCCTCTTTCCAAAAAAATACAACTCAGTCGAGATCAGCTAGCCTAAGTGTGAGTCCCTGCTCTAGTCTATGGGTTGGGTATAAGCTAGTTCCTTTCTCTATTTTTTAGTCTGTGATTGTACTTGTAAGTTGTATGTATTCAGTACACCAACACTAACACAAACAGTTAAAAGGGCATGCCTGTCTCGTAAGTCAGTCACGCTATATCGATCTCTCAGAGATTATCCTCCATTTTCACAGCCTTCATATAATTCAAACCTTGTATTCTGCAGCCGACAAGACAGCTTCAACTTCAGAATGCCTCTGCACCGCATCCACACAACGTCACTTGCGAAACATAGCAAACTGAACGGGTACCGAACTGAACTGTTGTTCACCTACCTTTCGAGCGTCTGTTTATTCGTGTGGGCCGCCATGATGTCTTCTACAATCTAAGTAACACCAGGGGGCGCTAGACATTAAAACTTCCGCCCAATCAAAAAACACAGTTTTAGATTACAACCACAAGGGAAGCCGACTGTGTAGTAATTTTTTAAATCAATTTTGGGGTGAACAAAGACAAATTGACTGGAGCGGGAATTTGAACCTTGGACCACGACCACGTGACAACGAATTCGTGGTGTTATCAGATCACCGTCCCACTTCCCAAGAAGGACTCAAGTGTATTTTCATCGTGGAACGACCGTTTCTCACATTTTGTCCATTGTTTGTCGAGGTTGAAGATGAAATTAATATCCTTTTCCCGTGAAAATTCCGCGAGGTTTAATGCAGAATAGAGGAGTTCCAATAACATACAGACACTCAATTATGACATATTATATCTTATAAAAGGGGCCTAATTTGTACAGATTTATCCAGTAGTGGGAGTGGAATGGGGTGTATCCTATCACTGTCGCCCAAACATCGTTGCCCTACCCACGAACTGTAAATCATCACTGAGCTCCGAATGACGTGAAGCAATCCAAGACAGACGCATCTTCGAAGGTTCGTCCAGGGTAGCAATACAGTTAATAAACGTGAGCATTCACAAGCATGTCATAGGAGCCCCTCATATGTCCACCTACACGAACCTCATAGTAATATTTCTAAGAATACCCTGCTTCCGAATGTTGGGCCTGGACCTGGTTTTGGGCATCAGTCTCCACTTACAGTCACTACATTGCACTGTACTCACAGAGACTGGCGTCCTACCTGGACTTCCCTTTACTCTCCTCCATGACCATGCCCCACCCTGCCCCATCCAACCATCATCATCATCATGAGCCATGTATTATATCCAATCTTTTTAACGTAGCCAGATTCGGGGAGGGTCTACTCCTAACTATGACTGAGTATGACTGAGGTTTTTACAAGCATGATAAGACCCTCATGGTAGTTGGAGTAGAGAGGGTCCATACAAATACAATTTATTTATAGCCTAGGGCTACTCCTAGAACTATGAGGTTCGTTCCGCTATCGTCTCCACGAGCCTCATAGAGTGATATGTACAAAATCCTATTCGAAACTTTCTGCCCTTCACGTTTACATGGCTACAGTTCTTTTTTGAAATCAGATCTCGCCAAAACTAGGCTCTATGTGTTCTTTCAACTCTGATCGAGCGTTGCACTGGTCCAGAAAATCCACTCCGCAAACTAAAAGTTGTTAAAAAGTGATAAATTCTTACCGTAATTCTGACCCCATTCAAACAGTATTGCAACAAATATGGCGACCGGAGTTGCAAAATTAACTGGTATGCTGCTATGCGGTGCGCTGGTCCTATGGGCTGGTTCCGCGTACCAGTTAATTTAAAAAAAATTAAAATTAACTGGTACGCGGAACCAGCCCATAGGACCAGCGCACCGCATAGCAGCATACCAGTTAATTTTGCAACTCCGGTCGCCATATTTGTTGCAATACTGTTTGAATGGGGTCAGAATTACGGTAAGAATTTATCACTTTTTAACAACTTTTAGTTTGCGGAGTGGATTTTCTGGACCAGTGCAACGCTCGATCAGAGTTGAAAGAACACATAGAGCCTAGTTTTGGCGAGATCTGATTTCAAAAAAGAACTGTAGCCATGTAAACGTGAAGGGCAGAAAGTTTTGAATAGGATTTTGAACATGTCACTCTATGAGGCTCGTGGAGACGATAGCGGAACGAACCTCATAGTTCTAGGAGTAGCCTAGGGCTAGGCCCTACATGCCAGTAAATTGATGTGAAGGTGGTAGCCCAGGTTGCATACCGTATACGTACGCAACGGGGCCCTACCACGGGTTGGCTGGGGGGGGGGTCTTCTTTCCAAAAAAATACAACTCAGTCGAGATCAGCTAGCCTAAGTGTGAGTCCCTGCTCTAGTCTATGGGTTGGGTATAAGCTAGTTCCTTTCTCTATTTTTTAGTCTGTGATTGTACTTGTAAGTTGTATGTATTCAGTACACCAACACTAACACAAACAGTTAAAAGGGCATGCCTGTCTCGTAAGTCAGTCACGCTATATCGATCTCTCAGAGATTATCCTCCATTTTCACAGCCTTCGTATAATTCAAACCTTGTATTCTGCAGCCGACAAGACAGCTTCAACTTCAGAATGCCTCTGCACCGCATCCACACAACGTCACTTGCGAAACATAGCAAACTGAACGGGTACCGAACTGAACTGTTGTTCACCTACCTTTCGAGCGTCTGTTTATTCGTGTGGGCCGCCATGATGTCTTCTACAATCTAAGTAACACCAGGGGGCGCTAGACATTAAAACTTCCGCCCAATCAAAAAACACAGTTTTAGATTACAACCACAAGGGAAGCCGACTGTGTAGTAATTTTTTAAATCAATTTTGGGGTGAACAAAGACAAATTGACTGGAGCGGGAATTTGAACCTTGGACCACGACCACGTGACAACGAATTCGCGGTGTTATCAGATCACCGTCCCACTTCCCAAGAAGGACTCAAGTGTATTTTCATCGTGGAACGACCGTTTCTCACATTTTGTCCATTGTTTGTCGAGGTTGAAGATGAAATTAATATCCTTTTCCCGTGAAAATTCCGCGAGGTTTAATGCAGAATAGAGGAGTTCCAATAACATACAGACACTCAATTATGACATATTATATCTTATAAAAGGGGCCTAATTTGTACAGATTTATCCAGTAGTGGGAGTGGAATGGGGTGTATCCTATCACTGTCGCCCAAACATCGTTGCCCTACCCACGAACTGTAAATCATCACTGAGCTCCGAATGACGTGAAGCAATCCAAGACGGACGCATCTTCGAAGGTTCGTCCAGGGTAGCAATACAGTTTACAAAACGTGAGCATTCACAAGATCGGCTTAGGTATAGGCCTCTAGCAATGATTGTGAAATCATTTGTCGTTTACATCGTCCATTAATCATTTCCAATCATGAATATAAAGCTATTGATCTTGAAAATCAGAGGAATTACTAAACTGCATTATCTCTGAAACATCATCATCATCACCGGCATTGTAAGCAAGGTCGTCTGTCAGAACCATAGGCCTATGCTTGTATGTGTGTAGTATCGAAAGTAAACCAACCAACACTAATGTTGGAGTCACGCCCCAAACCGAGGCCCAACTAGATGTGTGCGCATACCAAGGGGTCTCTGCTACAAAACCATCTTTCACATTGAAATTGAACAAATAAAAATACGTTCATGAGAAAAAAACGAGTTCGAAGAGTTGATGGGTTGTATAGGGCCCAATAAAACCAGTCAAGCGGAGATAACTGTTATAACGCACTCAACGATATTCATAGAACCTTTAGAGATTCAACGGCAGTTTCACACAACCATTTTTTTTATAGATAGATCGAGAGCTTCGACACAACATGTAATGATTATGAAATAATTCGACTTTGCGTATCACATAGAATTTTTGTGTAAGTGTGAAGGATTTGAAATGAAATGCATCCGCCATTTTGTAATATTGCACAAAATGTACTCACCCTGAAAAAATCAGTTCCAGATCGCGTACATGAGTAAACAGTGTGTGTCAAAAATTTCCCTTTTTGAGGGGTTATATGAAATCAGAAATTATTTTTATTGTAAGAAGTATTGTTGAAATATTGATTCGATAACAACCATACTGTCAAGTGATCACTAAAAAGAAATGGCATATATCTCACTTTATATCAAGTTGGTATAAGCCTATGATGGCACCAAATAATGTAAAATATAAAACATAAAAAAGTTAGGCCTACTTATTATGTTCAACACATTATTTTCCGAAATTCAAACAATAAATTAAAAAGTTGTACTGTGGGAAATTTGAAAAACAAAACAATGTTCAACACTCAATCCATGGGTATTTCCAACACCTCAATGGAAAAAAATGCTTCTGAAAAGAAGTTGTAATTTAATTTGGCATAATTTTGATATTACTGCACAATAATCGTGGCGATCAGAATGTTTGAAATCGAGATCAGTGCCCCCGAACTGAAGAGCGAGTGTTTTTACTCTTCCGAACTTCACATTGATTCGTGTGTACAATGGGGTGGGAGATGCGGGTGGGGGATGCAAGCTGCCCAAGTAATTAACCATCAGAATTATCATAGGTTTAGGTGTGATTGTAGAGAGGGGAGTAAAAAACAATCTTCTCGTTGCAGCCAACGGCCATAAACGTAGCCGAAGTCGCTTGATTCGGACGCGGCCTTAATGTCCAGGTTGTGAACTATTTTTTATTGACGTCAAGTAACTCACATATAAATTGATATTTAAAAACTTTTTTCGAACTGAGTTGCATGACAGCAGGGTTGCCGTCATGAAATTCAAAAAGTTTGTCATTCGCCAAGGGTTTATAAAACAAAAGGGGGAAAGGGACTGTTAATTATTATGTGGTTACGAATAAAGTAAAACACCAAACTTGTTTTAGACTTGACGCCAAAAACCATGTACACCATTATAAATATGAAATGCAACAGTGTGTTGGACGATTTTCTCAAAATATTCCAGCCGTATTTCACAGACCATTATCCGCACTCTGTGTGACCCAACGTGAAATAAATTACCTGTAAAGGTTTCAAGCTTAGTCGATCATTGAAGTCAAGAGAAGATGTTGAAAAATCCTCATCATTTTTTTTTCAAACAACGAGTTTTGGGTTAAAGATTTTTAATTCTCAAAAACTATAGCATTTTCCACCAGACCATCCTTATACCAGGTAAGTTATGTGCAAATCTGTGAACATTTATTTTCAATTTTACCAAAGTTCACTCCCTTGTTTTACATGATTGGTCATTTTTAACTGATTACAGTTTCAATCGTAAACAAAAAACACTGATTAAAATCTTTACACGGTACACGCTACACAGTAAAACATATTCTTTAGAATTTTTTTCCATCTGACTGAAATAGTATGTAAAAGTCTTTGAAATACATTTTGAATGCCTCCAAAATGACCTCTGCTTGTCTTGATTGCAGCAATGAATATAAGAACGATCTAAACGTTTAAAAAATTATTGACAAGACTTATCCGCCTAATATGATGGCATTTTCATTGGTTGGTTGTTTGTGGAGTGTTTATTGAGATCTAGAGAACTCTTAAAAAAAACAACACTTAAAAATGCACAACTTTCCTTTGACATTGATATTTTGCTGGCGAAAAAACGTAAACACGAAAACATCTAGCAGGTAAATCACAAAAAAATAAGTTAATCCTTAATTCACGCGCACAACTTTGGTATTGTCAAAGACCATTGTCCGCACTTTGTGACCCAACCTAATACAGTAAGCCTATGAAAATTTAAACTCGGTCGGTCATCGGAATCACGATAAAAAAATGACCCCCATTGTAATGTTTTCACTGTGTCCAAACCTCTTTGGTATCTCGAAATCAAAACATTTTTTTCATTTTTCAGAAGCTATAGCATTTCAGGCAATGCCAAGTGAACTATTTCACCATGACAATCTTTAGGAGCAAATCTGTGACTAATCATTTTTTTCAATCTTACCAATGTTTTACACAGGCTTTAAGTATTTCAAACAAAAAATTCAAACTTACATCATTAATTTAACTAGAAACACAGAACTTTAACATCTGTTATATTATACAGTGTTCGATTAGGGCGTGTGCGGTAGAAACTCACCTGTGATCGGTTGGCTGATTGCGTATGTTTGCAAACTTGCGCCCAAGATGTAAGGGTTGGAAGTAACTTGGCCTATGTGGAAACTATTAGTTGCCGCGTTTAAATGGAGTGGCATCCGGGCGGTACATGTTGTGTTTGGAGCACCGTCTGGTCTTCCCAATATCACACGGAAAGATACTAAAACACATACGAATCCAAGCGTGAGTGGCAATTTCGTCGACGTCGCCATTTTGTTTCCGTCCAAAAATTAAAATGACTGCAATGCGTGTGAGATACCACAATAGTGCACTGGTGACAAGAAAACCCTATTTTGTGTGACACTACTGAATTTGTATTCATAATAGTTCGTGTATTACTCACAGGGTAGAAATGGGTGTAGGCCTTTTGTTGGGATTTTCGGTTCAGTGGTCCCAGTGAAACGGCATATTTCTGGTTTCTTAGGCCATGACCGTGTACAATAATACAATGTCCTTGTGTGACCGTGTTGTTTAAATATACACAGGTTGAACTTCCATCGATGTGGGTGCGGTTTTTTGGGGAAATGGTCTGCTATATACCGCGTGGTGTCATATACTTTTGAACCCAAAATGAATCTCTACCCGCCTATTTCAACCATTGTGAAACAAACCAAAGATTTCACTGGGCGGCCCCAGTCTTTGACATAAAATTATAGCTCAAATCAACAGTGGTGCCATGTTTAAAACTATGGCGTCTTCTGGAAAAAATCACTGGATTCAGCTGAGCGCTTTTTGAAGTAACAACTGCGCAATAATAATCTTACGCCTCTGTCCAAGTATAAAGTTAGTTTATTGAGTACACGTTTATGTAATTTTCCCCACCAAAGCATGAAGAGACCATTTTATTTTCCGTTTACGCCCACACACTCAAAATAACTTCGTGAAACTGAAAGTATATCTGAGGATCAGAAAAATATATTATCAAAGTGGTCCGGCTGGTTAGTGCGGTTAGCATCCTTTAATATGAAAAATATGCTAGTACAACAATCTCAAGTACTTGACGAGAGGACGAAATGAAAAGCTCGACCTTGTACTAATCTCCTTTTACACATTAAACAATTTCAAAAACCCTTTCAAACAAATTTTCAACTCGCCGCGGATTTGCCCTGACGAATTTTGCCTGCCGGTTATCATTATTTTCAATGTGAACTTTTAACGTTGACTCCTGTTGGACTTATGTCAGCCTATGAATGATAGACATTTCTTTTGTTTACAAACAGTGACCACCATTTTGTATGGGAGGCCTGAAGTATCACAAAAAGTATAGACTGGCTTGGCAAACGTTTGCCTTTTTTTGTTAGTATAACTCCCCCCCCCAAAAAAAAAAAAAAAAAAAAAAAAAAAAAAAAAAAAAAAAAAAGAAAAAAAAAACACTACTGAGTAGATAATAAACTTTTGTATTTTTTTTTGCAGTGAAGGCCGTCCGCACTTTTGCCAACAACGGTTGGCAAAACTCGCGGCTGTTTACGTTGCAATTGGAAAAGAGAGGTCTATGCCTATGTGATAATGAGATGACGTAGTTTTCACAATTCACTGGGTTCATGTACGCCGTACGCATTGACATGAATCACGCAAATTACTCCGAACACGATACACCCATCAATACAATCGCTGATACGGACTCAAATGACGCGAAGTCATTGAAGGGCGTACAGCAGCGGGGGGCTCACTGTCAAACATGAAACGAGATTCGGCATTTGCTGGGACGGAAAGAATTGACAGGAGCGGGTCAATTTACTTGGATGGGTTCAATGTCAATTTTGTAAATATGTGGATAAAAAAACAAGTACTGTCATGAAACCCTTCAACTTACCAAGTGTCACAATACACTCTCCTCTTCAACAGATCGACATGCTTGGACAATGTCCTTCCCTCCATGGTATTCTCCAAGTTAACGTCTTTCAAGATCAAAAAAAAAATAATAAAAGTAAAGTCGTGGAAACAAAATCTGAAAAAATTACACCCTATTATTCCGACATACTATGGACTATGTCCTTCTCTCGATGGCGTTCTAAGTTAACGTCTTTTTAAGACCAGCGTTGATATACAAGGGAATTATGCTTAAAAAACATAATGAAATTGAAATCAGAAAAAGTTCTGAAAAATTAAGGCGATTCACTCAAATTTTACACAACGTGCAAAAAAAAAAAAAAAAAAAAAAAAAAAAAAAAACGCTTTGAGAATCAAAACACTGCTATGTAGAGGTCAGTGCTGAGTACTGCCAAAGACAACTTAAAGGGACTGCACAACATTGGTAAAATTGAAAAAATAAACGTTTACATATTTGCACATAACTTTGTTAATGGTAAACTTAATGGTATAAAGATGGTCATGGTGGAAAACTTCCCTTGACATATTTTTGCCTGATAAGGTTTTTTTAATTTTTATTTATTTTTTTTTTTTTAGAAATGAGCGAAACAATTAGTTTTGATCTCGGGAGACCAAAACTCGAAGATCTTGTGACTCCGATGACCGATTGATCTTAAACTTTCACATGTTTGCTACTTCATGTTAATGCTGGGTCACATATAAAGTGCAGAAACTGGTCTTTGACAATTACCACTGTTGTACAAGTGCTGTAAGAAGACATGGATATTCTTCAAATGACAACTATTGAGATGTAATCATATCCAACAAACTTAAGAAGTAAACATTATTGAAGGAAACGCAACCACTCGTCCTTTCTGGAGATCAGTTTTGATTCATGGCTCATTCGTTTTATTATTTTTTTACAATAATTTTTGTATAAATTATACATTACTAAGCCTATTCCATTACTTTTTTTGTTTTGCTATGAGCAGGTATTGCTTTCAACTACATAAACTTCTATGTGCAGCACCATAAATAGACAATTAGAGACCTACAATACAAAACAAACACAGTGCACCTTTTATGTACACACAAAGATACAGGTAAAAACAGCACAATAGACCTGGCTTAAAATACAAAAAAATAAACTGATTCCCACACAGTTAACGCGTGGTTTGTAAAATGTACAAATACATTGTAAACAAAATGAAAATAGTATATTTTGGAAGAAAACTGTAGGTTTAAAAAAGACCAGTCACAAATATTGACAGATTTTTTTTTCTCAAAAGGACAACAGTACATGCTATTGTTATTAAATAAAGACTGATGACGACATATTTTTTAAGTTGAGCTACGACTACTTGAACTGGTACCCCGATGTAACATCGTACAGAATCATCGGTGGGCATAGGGAACAAGTCCCCAGCCTCGGCACAAACCCCTCAAAATGAGGGGAAAAAGTTAGTTGTTAAAATGTTAAATCAAACATCATGGCAACTTAACTCCTTCACAGCGTTGGGAATGTATGCAAAGTTGCTTACCACCCCTGCGTTCAGGATAAAATGAAGAACGACTCTCAAATCACAAAAGATATTCCTTAGGAAAAAGGAAATCCTCGATGTGTCAATATTAATCATAAAATATCCATATCTACCACCTACGAAGTCTCAAAGCCCAATGTTATAGTGCATTATCATACCCCAACTTGAGCAACTTTCCCAAGCACAAGCCGGGCCTGTCCAATCTGGAAAGCACTCAAAAATTGAGGCATTCACATTGAATTGGGTCATATTGTGACATGTCCGACTATAATGGGCATTTCCCTTGAAATATGCAAATAACATTCACGCATGCGTACAGACACTATTGGTTGTGCACGAGGCAGACGCCATACGCGTATATGCGTCACGCCACCATCAGCCCCACACAAAAGGCGCGATGTTTTCTCATTTTGACAACTAGTGTCAGTGCGCACGCGCGATGTGCAATTCACATTATTTCATGGGAAGGATCTATTGTGATAATAATTATTAAAACGCCAATAACACCCTTTTGGAACCCCTTTGGACAGACGCAACATTTTCAGCTTGTAAAAAGAACTAACTGCAGCTGATCATCAAACCATGGTATATTATCTACAATTTCCTGAAGAAAATTGATATTTTTGATATGATAACAACACAGTCAATTTCATCAATATATAGTTTCTTTACAGATGCGAAAACTGAGCATTCTTTGTCCAAAACAGTAGAAAGAATCATCATCGCTTCAAATAAATAATGGTATAGTGCATTTAAGCAATAAATAAGAGTTGTAACAAATTCTCCACTCATATGAAGTTATGCCAATATTTCTGCAGCGAGAAAGCTAACGAAAAAAAAAATCAAGGCATTATAATGTGTGTTGTAATCAACAATTAACGATAAAAGCTTTGTTAACGTTAGCATGTTGTACTTTTCTAAAGACTGAAAGAATTGTTTCGAGACGACTGGTTCAACTTTTGCTCCTTATACACGAGTTAAAAACTTCAAAAGCGTTCTTTAATTCTGTTGAATTCAAGCTAGTGGATGTCTGGAGAAACATATGTGGATGTGTGTACAGTAAACAGTGTGCTTTCAGGTTGTCATTGTAAAAATTTTTTCTCCCTACCTTTCACCTGTGTGGACCCCGGTTCGAACCCACTTTGGACCGGAGCCTTCCATGGGGTTTGAATATTCAGTCCCTTGTACATCTGATTACCTGGGGTTTCCCTCGTATGGATTTTCCCTCCCACATGTAAAACTGACATTTCTCCATCATTTTTTTTCTTTATCATTTTTTTCTTCTTCATAGGTATCTTCAGGCCAACGGTTTACAGTACAAGGTGCTTTTGAAGATTCCATGGTTTCATTTCCAGAAAGGTATAATAAAAATAATACCAACAGTAGCAACAAAATGTATAAAATAACTATATGTTCTACCGCAGGAGTTATCCTATGAGAGTTATAGAATATTTGTTAAATGCCGTTTGTTTTGTTGTAATTAGATGTACAATGTAGTTGGTAGAAGCGGGTTAAAGAAACAGATAAAGAATGGACAAGATTGGATGACAATGAACCCCATGGGGTGTAGCTTACAACGATCAAATACTTAAGATGCCACAACCGCTAATTCGAACAGGGTCTAAGTCTGCTGCCCCCTTGAGTCTCAAAAGTCTTTCATTGAAAAAAAACAAAACAAAAAAAAACAACAAATACCCATACGTCTAGGTTTACAAAGCATGCAATTACCGGCAGAGCCATGCTAGTGTTACAAGTATAAAGCGTCACATACGTCCAAAAAGCAATTAGTAGCGCAGGTGTTTCTGTCACCCAAGATTGATCGCCCCGATCATGAGTGAGTTGTATCATCCTTTACGCGAGATGAGAGTTCCAATCAGGGTATGAAGTATATATCCCGATTGGAATAGTAACAACTAAACCTCTATAGGCAACCGTTGTGCTTATCCCTCAAAGAGTTTCTCTGAACAGAACACCAATCGGAGGAGATGGTTCAAATCTGGGTACACATATAGACCAATCCATTTCGATTCACATGCACCAGTGTTTTCCGCCATCTATAGGACGCAAACACGCCCAGCGTTCACTTTTTAAAATACATCTCAGGATTCCCCGATATTGACGCATCCAAAGTGCCAGTATGACGCCAGCTAAAAGCCCGGCAGCTACGTGTACGCGAGCGTAAATGCATCCCGATATTGGCGGATAACATGGTACAGGACCATGCAAATGGTATAACAATAACAATAATAAATAAATAAATAGAATGGATTGATCTTAAGCCCTGATATGACGACAGTGAGTGTGGCAACAACCCAGTCAGAAATAAGACATTGCCCATGTATCAAGTAAATCGTGAATACAACCAGCCTCACCTCTTTTTGTTTTTGAGAAACCAAGCAAGCCCCTAGATCAGCCGGACCTATTTCAGCTTGTAAAGAATTCTTACTTCTACTATATCAACACATCTGAGGTAGGCTTTAAGTCCTAAATAAGGAAACATAAATAGTACACTCAACATTACTTTTATGGAAGTTTACAAGGAAAAAGAAAGGGGGAAATTACAGGCGAAATGTTCAGGGAAAAACATGAGATACTACCAGAACCCCCCCCCCCCCCCCAGATTATCTGATAAAAACAGATCTCAGGTTTGAATTAAAGCCAAATCATCTTTTGATTTCTCTTTGGTCACGTACACTCAACAGTCACAACATACAGCAATTTAAATTAATATCTTTAATAATCTCTGCAGTTTTACAACAACTTTTAGTCACTATTTTTTTTTGTCTTTTTGTTTTTACAATAATAATGGCCCAGCCATATTTACATTTCTTAAATGAGATTTTTTTTTAAGTTTTTAAAATCTTGTCATTTCACAAGGTATGAAAAAATTCCAAAGAAAGATAGGTACTTCACATCTTGTGTTTAAAGGCTTTTACATCTTCCATGTTTTAACTTGGCACTTAAATTTAACTCTACAAAGAACAGTCAACATTTTGCTCAAAACACTCCTACAAAACGCTTGCCTGAACAAAAGTTGAAGACAAACCATGGTAAAACTTTGCTGTATTTCTTCAGTTTTAAAAACTCAAACCTCTTGCGTTTGAAAATTTTTCCAGATTTGCTTAAAAACAACCTCACACTTCCTTTTACACTAGTCTTTCAGATATCGGCCGAAAGTCCGGTTCATACTTCATGCGAGTCGAATTTGACGTCATTAAGTCGCAACGGACAACCCGCTCATCATGCCAAACTCTTGAGAAACATTTGCTGCCGATATAGAGGGCAAACTTGCTCCATGTACATGAAATGTGAGCTGGGCTTCAGCCTTACTAGTCTCATTTTAGCTTTTGAGAAAACTCTGCTAGGGTCGAAACGTGAAGCCATTAATGAACAACTGTATACCACTGAAACAAATGAGACGAAAGGGTCTACCAATTTTTAAAATGTAGTTTAATATTGGTTTCCTTAGAGGTAGATACAACACTAAACAGTAAGCTGACTGAAGATTTCGTTTTGATAATCTAATCAATTTGACTCGGTTTGGCTAATTGTTTATCCTTTTAGTTGCAAGACAACTACAGACTGACAGTGTTTTTATATGAAGGCCTCCGTAAACAACTGCATTTTCTCAGTTATTAATTTCATCGTAGCTTGTACCAGGAAAGAAACACCAATTGAAAAAACCAATCCTTTGGTTTACAGGGAAACTATCCATTAACTGAAAGTGTAGAGGTTTAACAAACAAGGTAACTTCTTGTTCCTGAAGATAACCACTGTCAATCGGTCAAGAAACAAGAGTAAACGGTTCAAAACGTCTAGTCTCTATTCACTCACCACTGGTTTTCCAGAATCACCACCTCTTCATGGAAGAGTTGGTTGTCATCCGTAAGCTAGGTTACTTCTTATTACCCACAAAGCATTAAATATCACTGATGTCCCGTCAAATGTTTTCTCTGTACTGATATGACTACAAGTGTTTCAGCTTGCTTGAATCTGTGGTGTCACAGTCAGTGCTAGACCCAGTAACTGGGGCGCTGTACTCCTTTTTTGAGATTTTTGACATTATCTGTCGTACTAGCGCCCCAGTCCGTGGTATATATGGAAAGTGCTCCGATTCGGAGTCCGAAGCGGTTTTTTTCTGAATCAGTTACAAAATTGTCAAAATTGTGACAAAGACTCGACAGAATTGCTTGAAAATCGCCTACTGGCTTCTTCAAGTATTTACGGTGAAATAAAATGCAGTTAATTGTACTCACGATCATTTTTGGTCCTCCAAATCGATGATTTTTAGCCCACTATCACGCATATATCGAATTTGCCGTTAGAATCGCCATTTTGAACGTGATACTCAACGACCGTTTCCTTATGTGTATAAACGATGCAAGGAAGGATTGCGTGTTCGCTGAGGCCCTAACTTTCATATTGTTTTCCGCGCAGTCAACGCAGGATACCAGGCTGTGTGTAGCGCCAATGTTCGCTGATGCCCTGACATGCATATTGATTTGCGCAGTCAACGCAGGATACCAGGCTACACAGCTGGTATCCTGCATTGACTGCGCAAATCAATATGAATGTCAGGGCATCCGTGAACATTGGCGCTACACACAGCCTGGTATCCTGCGTTGACTGCGCGGAAAACAATATGAAAGTCAGGGCCTCAGCGAACACGCAATCCTCGCAGCGTTTTAGACATAAGGAAACGGTCGTTGAGTATCACATTCAAAATGGCGATTCTAACGGCAAATTTGATATATGCGTGATAGTGGGCTAAAAATCATCGATTTGGAGGACCAAAAATGATCGTGAGTACAATTAACTGCATTTTATTTCACCGTAGATACTTGGAGAAGCCAGTAGGCGATTTTCAAGCAATTCTGTCGAGTTTTTGTCACAATTTTGACAATTTTGTAACTGATTCAGAAAAAAACCGCTTCGGACTCCGAATCGGAGCACTTTCCATATATACCACGGACTGGGGCGCTAGTACGACAGATAATGTCAAAAATCTCAAAAAAGGAGTACAGCGCCCCAGTTACTGGGTCTAAGTCAGTGCCAGTGTCGTGATTCTCCTTTTTAATACCCGAAGTCTAGCATTTTACATGAATCATGCCAGCCATTTAAAAACCTAGGCTGAAGACCAAGGCTCAAATTCATAGAGCTGTTTAAGAAGACAATTTTGCTTAACACTTTTCTGCCAGGCAAAACAAAATAAGCAGGAAACCAGTTAAGACGGTACATGTGCCATGGTATTTTGGCTGGTAACCTTATCCTGGTAAGCAACGTTTTGTACTGAGCTACTTTTTGAGCTTACTACACGCAGCTCTATGAAATTGGGGTCCATACGTCAGGAAAAAAAAGCGAACGCAACGTTATTTCTCATCGGCAGACAACTATAACACACATTGTTATCCACTGGTGAAGCAGCAGCAAAAATTGCGTTTTTTTTTTACAATTTACGTGAAGTATGAACCAGGCTTTAAGGCACAAAAGTACACAAATGGACTCGGGCCGAAAATGCACGTGTCCGTAAATGTGGCACGTGATCCAATGCTTCCACCGCTCCATTTGTAACCAATTACGCGGTACGGATACATGAGACTATGCTCATTATGGCATACATCTTTGGACTCATCTAATGTCCGAATTAGCGGTAGTCTGGTTCCCAGACCCCAAAATCACCGACTATTCCCTGTCGATTTTTAGGATTTTAAGATTCTGAAGCCGTGTCCGAATTGATGGCTTCGGTAGTGGCTACGGCCGGAACGCCAAATTCTTCAACGTAGCCAACAGCCATAGCCGCAGCCGAAGTCGCTTCAATCGGACACAACAAGAGTCGTCAGGGAATCTTTGGTCACAGAACCAGACTAAATTAGCGGCTGCCGCTTGATTGCCATGCTAACAGGCGGTGAGGCATAGAATGCACATAGCAACATCCTTAGAAACAGCCGCAGCCACAGCATGCAGCTGCCAATTCGGACATGGCCTTTTGTTACGTGAAACTTGTTTTGACTTTCGTTGTGATAAATTCATTTCCATGCATCTTTGTTTAGCGAGCGTAGCTGTCATCAACCGACAAACCAATTCTCACCACGGGTCAATATAAACATCGTACGAGTATACAATGAAGCTGCTCCAAAGCTCCAAAGTCATCTTTAATAAATAAATAACCGATAAAAACGTTTGAGATACTGAGATGACAAACTGCCATTGTTAAAATATAAAACATTTTGGATTGTATATACAGCACATAGCTCAAAATGTAAAAAAAAAAAAAAAAAACCAAAAACAAATCTGACAGCTACGAATAAAAAACAAAATCACCTCATTCTCACTGTCAACAGCAAAGGATATTTGGCCAAAGCTGTTTTATAAATACACATATTTAGTTTTTAAAATGAAATTTTTCCTGATTACCTTTTTTTTTTGTTTAAAAGATTGATCGTATACAAAGTGAATTATACAAGATTGTTACGAATGAAGACACACTGAAATAGCTGCAAAAAATGTCAACAATATATTTTGGTCACACAAGTGAAATTTGGCCTTTAATTTTTACAGATAAGCTCTTAAAAAGTTGTAACATTCTCTGCAACGAGTGTTGCTTCTCTGGAATTAGTTTTCAACACGGCCTTTGTTCAAATTGATCCCCCTTTCCTGGCAGTCAATTGAATAGCTTACAGCAAGTACGGCGCGACTAATGGTAACGATCAAACCAAAATGTATGGTCAATTACGCTACTCTTAATATAATCGCTGGCTCCCTGCAGTGCTTTGTCAAAATTTGACAGCCACTGGGTCTTGCCGACCCGTACAGCAACTACATGTTTCTTGGTATTCATGAATATCATTCATCGGTCATGCAGTTGTAACCTGTCATCACCTTGTGATACTTAATGTCAAAAAGACCTATGTCATGTCACCAACTTCTCACTTCAGAATTTTCATAATTTCACCAGCTGAAAGTAGCTCTTTGTCCAACATTATTTTGTACATGTGCCTGATAAGGAAGCGCAACGCCTGTTGAACACCGATGTGCCCAAATAGCAAGACACGCTCCCCAACTATAGGCATCAGTGGTGTACTTTATAACACACTTCTCAAACACAGACGGGTTCAAATGCCGGGGTTGTGCACTAAGCACCACAGGCTGGTACCTGAAGAATGCATCAAGCATGAACTAGTCACTAAGCACACCCGCACACTAGTCCCAAACCCTGGCACCCGCCCAGCCACTAGTCTTGGTCCTGTATATTCAAATAATACAACTGTAAATATGCACAATGAGCCGTTTCATGCATCTTGTGTTTTAAAATACATTCTGGCTGTAAACATTTTAGACCCCTTGCATATGACGTCACAAGCTCAAACAGCGCCCTCACTGAGGTCAAAGGAAGACCTATCACTGGCTGAATGTTGCGCCTGGAGCGTACGGGCGCGCACGTTTCCAATGTTTGACCTTGGTGATGGCGGCCTACCTCATTGTATTCCTCAGCTATATGAGTGTCTTAGGTAAGAGTGTAACGTTGTGGTACACAAGGAGCTGGCCAGAGAGGAATCTGTATGATTGATTTTGGTCATCCTATCAGAATATAGGCCCAATTTCATAACTGCTTCAGCAGAAAATATTGCTTAACAATTTGCTGCTAGCAAAAATGAGCAGGATACCAGTCAAAGATGGTTTATGTAACGTGGTTTTTTGGGCTGGTAACCCTATTCTAGTAAGCACAATTGTATTGTGTTGAGCTTCTTTTTGTGCTTAAGCAGCTCAATGAAATTGGGCCTTGAACAATTTCCTTTCATTTTTATCTAAATGTATTGTAAGGGAGAAATTTTGATGCCCTATTTTTTTTTCAATTTCCAGTCAATTTGGACATAGCACTTCCAACTCCTAGTAATAACCCTGGCAGTACATGTAAACCAGAGAACCTATGGTACATCGTGCACTGAGGACTTGCTAGTCACAAGTGACTGCTTAGTCACTAAGTGACTGCTTAGTCACTAGTGACTGCTCAGTCACTAGTGACTGCTTAGCCACTAGTGACTGCATGGCAAGTCAATAAGTTTATCAAGTGATAGGGGGTAGCCTATGCTACTACCGCAAGGCTGCCATACTATAGACTTCTTATCAATACATAGGCAACCCGGTGGAGGAAATAGCTGCATTCAAACACAGAGTTTAATCACAGTAATGATACATGTAAGGGCAACACATCTTCCATCCACCTTCACACAAGGTTGCACCGAAGCAAAACAAGATGGCTATTAAACCTAGGCCTTAATAAATACAGCAGGACACAAGAAGTGACATGATAACACCAAAGCCACTATTGACACAATAGTGAGAAAGTGCTATTGACAAAGTACAAGGCCATCATTGACATAACCCATGTACGTGACATGGTTTGAGGTCACTATCAACATGATAGTGGGAGGGCTGTTGTTTACTATTGATATGATACTGTCAAGGCGTTAGAACGAAGTCCCTGGTCGTGTGAATCCAGCCTTTCCAGGGTTCCGTTCTAAACCTGTCCCTGAATCAATTCCAGCTTGTCTGTGGTTCAAATCCACCCTGTCTGCACTTCGAAATCCTGAAACTTGTTGGCTGAAGTTTAGGGCTTTCACGACTCCTGCAGACACTGTCAAAAAGAAAACGGAAATCATTCATTTGTCACGTTGGTCCACTCATGACAAATCCAACAGTGTTTCAATCTCGGGTACATCAGCGCCGTTACTCTCTACCGTTGTCCATCTGTTTGAGGTGGATGGGTTCTTCCAAGTAGACAGTAGTTGCTTTGGCGGATGTCATCACCTGAGGGTCCAGGTTGTCGTGGCGATTCAGGTCATCGTGGTGTTCCATGTCTTCCTGGCGCTCCATCTCCTCTTGTGAGGCTGAGAAACGCATCTCCTCTTGTGACGCTGCGAAACGCATCTCCTCTTGTGACGTTGAGAAACGGGGGTCCATCTTACTCTGCATCAGTGCTTCGTCCCTTCAGGGGAAAAAAAATTGTCCAAACATTTAGATAGATAGATAGATAGATAGATAAGTGGTTTATTTCATTAAATAAAGACATCACAAACAGGGGATTGAATTGTGTCTTAATTTACAGTTGTTAAAAATATCAGAGAAAAAACCCTTATTTAATTTAAAATTACAGTCAAATACAATAACGATAAGGAAAACATAATTTCGTAAGTAGAACAGCTAAAGCCAACTGCCCGATAGAGAAAACAATAACTCAAAGAAAAATCAATCATTTTATAGACCGATGTTCAAAGTGGTGGGAGACATTAACCATTGTTACAGACAACGAAACAGGTAGCCACGGTAGACAGGTAAACAATGAAACGTGATATCAACATAAATGTTTGTGCCAAGTTTTCAAGTCAGTACAAAATAATAAACAACAATAATAATAATATGATGATAATAAACAATTACCGTAAAGCAATTTAATTATTTCACCAGATTGAACTGGAACCAGCAACCTAATCATGAGTTTTTGTTTTTTTATATGAATCTGAATGTCAGCTGCCACATTTGATGTACGTTTCAAGTCAGTATATCACCTGGCACAAAAAGCTGACTATTGTATCACCATTTGTAACTCCATGGTTTGGTTCCTGACACATTGATTCTCAGGCACTCACACAATTCATTTGAATTCAAATAACATTTATTTCCACATTATCATCAACATCAAGAAAATACAAAGAGGTTAATATGTGGAGACATGTTCAGAAGAAGACGGGCTTGTCAACAGCCGGTAAACAAAAATACAAGAACTAGCAAAAACAACTAAAGAAAACATACAAATAATCCAGAACAAGCAAATTTTTATATAGGTACTTAAAGTTTGACAAAGCAATTCCCAACAGATTAAAGGTAGAAAAACAGTTTGTAAAAGGGTTAACTAAATACACTGGTGAATTAGAAAAAGGCTTGAAAAGCATCCAGACTGCAACAAAGAAAGGTTGTTCCAGTTCCACAGAACAATATCCCATGTCAAAATGAACTCCATATTGCCAAACTGTACGTGAATGAAACTGTATGTTTCTGAATGCTTGATTTTTGTTTGACTCCTATGCTGCGAAACTTCCCAACTCCAAAGAAATGACATGAGTCAGTTGTTGCCAGTTGGCTCAATTCACGATCCTGTTGGTGAGATGATGGCACGACAGACTCTTGCATAAAATCTTTAAAAGTCAAGCTTCCCCAAGCTTTTCCCATGGGTTTCTGATCACTATTGAAGCCCATCTAACGGCCATGTCCGAATTGATGGTTTCGGCAGTGGCTATGGCTGGATTATTGAAAAGTCCTATTCTTCAACGTTGTCGCTGCAGCCAACAGCCATAGCCCTAGCCGAAGTCGTTTAATTTTACAGCCTATTTAAATTGGGTTTGGGTATACCAACAGGGCACAAGACAAGGTTATGTTCTTCAAGTATACTTACTCCTGATGGTATCCCTGGCTGTATTGTGCTTCTTCCTCATCTTCTCCTTCTTCTTCTTCTTCTTCTTCTTCTTCTTCTTCTCCTGTCCCCATGTGATGCGTCATGTGATGCGTCATATGACTAGGCTTCTCCATCAACCCTTGGCCATTGGTCACCACCACTGTGTCTGCTTCCCTGCTGTCTTGGTCCGATGTCACATACCTTGGTCTGTAGTGAATGAAGGGCAGTTAGATTGCTGGTTCAAATCAACACCTGGTCATTAGACCATCTGGACTTATGAGCTTTGGCTATCAATGTGGCTTCCTAGGTTTATACCACCTCCATAGCCGATTACTGTAAGCTGCCCCTGTATGCTGGCCACAGGCATAGCAAAAGACCATCAACTCAGACTTCAGATGGCGGTGGTGTCAACCACCATATTATAATGGTGTTTGTAACATACCATTATTTAGGGAAATCTTTCATTTGTGTGGCCCAGCAAGGCTAAAAATTAATGAGCTGTAAGGACATAAAGTCCTGTGGGTAATTCTGTACGGACAGTTTCAACGATTGGGAAGGAAAGGGCTAGTTTACTTTCAAGGAACAGGATACAAAACTTTCTTGAAGGTATGTGTTAATGACTTGTGTTGCTTGTTCAGGATAGTCTGCACACTTACTCTCGACTGAGATCTTCCGGTTGCTCCTGCTCAAGATGATGTAAATGGTTATGTCCTCCCATCATCATTTGACCATTCATCGTTGGCAATCTCTCCATCTGCCCTACTCCTTCCTCCTCAGCATCGCCGATGTCTTCCTCTGCTGCTACCCCATCCTCCCCGGTCTGCTCCAGGTACCTGATGTTCTGCTCCTGCTGGATTCTCAGGTAGCGTGTCTCCGTCTCCAGTTCAGCGTCTGTGTAGTCATTCTCTGCTTCTTGCTCGGCCGTCACGTACCTTGGCTCCGCGTGGGCGGCACTGTTAATATCCTCCTCCTCCATTGTGCTATTGAAATGAGATGAGGCCAACTTGACGCGGGTGGGTAGCTCTTGTCTGATGAGAGAGAACAGAGAGTTGCTCAGAGTTTGTGGGAAATCTGCCAAGAGCCTATACTTTGGGCAATTACATTGAAAGTTTGAGATTTTACTGCACTTGAAGAGTCCCAAAAACATGGTTGTCGATTTCAAAAATTTATTGACATTGTTTTGAAAACAATTCTATACAAAGTACAACCCAACGTTTTCAAGAATATTTGATCATATGTAATTGTTCATTTTTTATGGGGAAAAGAAGAGGACAAAAACACATAGCTGCAATATAGTGAAGGTTTATAGATGTCACTTACTTGTCACTCAAATCTTCAGGCTCATCTTGCTCCATACAGTGCTCCATGGACTCTGATACTTCCTCTACTTCAAAAACCTCATCACTGTGCGGCTGCTGATCATGGATGGAGCTAGCCGCTGCAGCATCACTCAGTAATGGGAGGGCACCACCAGAACCACTGCTTGCCTGTAACATCAAAAGACAACAAAGTTGACTGTGTTGCCCGGTCAGATACTATGACGGATTGGGCTCCACACCCACCCCCCGAGCCTGCAGAAGATAGACAGACACCCTCCCCGATCCTTGCAAGCAAGGAACAAGCCATCATCATCACCTATGGCAGGGGGTTGTGGATTCGAATCCCGCCCGAGTTGCCAGTGGTGTTTTTTTTCGACAAGACTCAGAAAGTACTAAGTATACAGTCGGTGTAAGGGGAAAACCTTATGCAATTATTACATTTATTAAAATGCATCCTCACTTCATTGACCCAACTCACCTGACGTCATCATCACAATCATCTTGGTGGCGCCATTTTGGGAGTCAAAGTCCCTGTGTGTTTTACAGTTTAGTGCGCATATTAGGCAACATAGCGTTTACGAGCTCACTATATTTTTTACATGCAACTTAACTCCCAAAATGGTGAGCGTGGCAAGACAGTAGCAACGTGCGATGGTGGTGCAGTGGGCCAATATGCCAAGTAATAAGTTCACATTATAATTTGTAAAACCAATGCTGGGTTTTACCATGTCTTTTAAGGGCCTTGACACACGAGACAGTGTTTACTGGCAAACCGTACTACACGCAAATGGAACTCTTTGGTGGCGCAAAGAAACATTTTTCTAAAAGTGTCTTACGGCCCAAAGAAAATAACATGAAAGTTGGAATATGAATGTATCTCTTCTAGAAGATTGAATGCAACAGGGTGCCTGTCAATTGCCTCTTGTGACATGGCTATAAGATTTGTATAAAATGAGTCACAAATCTGGCCTTAATTTATACAGCACGATTGCATTTCATAATTCTTAAGGATTTAATCAAGTACTTCATTATTTTTGCATTGTAACACTTGTGTTCCGTTGCTCTTCCGCCCACCACATCCCAGCTTGTCCAGCGACAGTCTTATGAAAAAACAATCCGGTGACTGTCAAAACAAGAATTCAGGTCACAGGGGAGACTTTTGTCTTCAATAACAAGAACATTTTCTTCGCACTGGAAATCTTATTTTCAGGAAACAAAATTTGACAAACAGTAACACGCTCGTGAAAGATAGTCTTTTGTTTCGATCCGCGGTCAATATTTTTCATTTTTTGTACTGCTGTGTCAAAGAGGGGATGTGAGCGGAGAAACTATTGAACCAAGCCAGAAAATCATCCATGTTATCTGCCAACTAACTTGAGAAACTAAAAATACAAGGCGAGGGAAGGGTGGCAGGCATCTTTGTTCATTAGATGTAACCAAGAAAAATGTGTTCAACTTTTGCCAGAACATTCAGGTAAATCTTCGGTGAAAAAAAACAACTTTATTTATAAATTTACATAAAGACTCTCTTTCTAATAACACACATTCCGTAATAAAGTTTCATAAAAATAATTATGCTGTTTTTTTTCCTTAAAAATCACTCCTCTTGTTTACATGAAAAGCAAGTGCAGATAGAGTTCAGTGATCTGTTCAACAGTGTCATTTACTAAGTTCCTCTTGATATCTTCCAACAAAATTGATTTTTAAATATTTTTTATCAATTTTGTTTGCAATATTTCCGGCGGCGGGGGGGGGGGGGGGGGGGGGGGGCCCTGAGGCACTTCCATACGCAGCAATCCTCTAGACATAACAAATTATAAGTCGTCTCCCCAAATCAAATTCCCCTCTTCACTATGAAAACATCGGTGCTGAGGGAAAACAAAGTTCAGCGGAGACTGGGCGGAGGGGCACTTGGACCCATCATCTATGGGACACTGCTAATTCAGTGCAACCCATTAATCCATCCAAATCCACACCCTAGTTTGTTTGATGATGATGGATTTGGAACGCTCGGCCCTTAACTAAAAGTACAATTTAAGTTCTTCTATCAATCAAGTGGATACTTCTGAGACACAACAATCTGTTGATACTGCAGGATACTGCAAAAAATATCGTGCTAACTGGAAAGATCTATTCCCTTTTAATGACACTAAGGGGAGGCCAACAATATTGAACTCAACCCTTTCGATGCAAAATTGACCAGTTCTTCCAAGAACATTACCCCTCCGCCCCTTGACCTAATTTCATAGGGCTTCTTCAGCAGAAAAAAAGTTGCTTAACAATTTTCTTTTAAGCAAAACCAAGCAGGAGACCAGTCGGTACTACAGTACATGTGACATGGCAGTACATGCGGCATAGTATTATTTTTGGCCTGTAACCTTAATCTGGTTAGCAAAATTGTTTCATGCTTGGCTACGGTTTGCGCTACTTTAGACTATAGAAAAACACAAAGAGAAACCTATCGACCCGTTGAACTAAGACTGTGAACAATGTTTTAATTTCAGAAACGGGGGACTTTGTTAACCGATCGGGTTGATTTCTGCTTCATGTAAAATAAAATTCATAAAGTAAGAAAGTTTATATAGTCTACTCAAAAGTGGAACTATTGCTTCCAATAAAAATTAAAAAAATTGCCAGTCATACATATAGAAAGTATTTTGGTATTAGGAAAGGTTTAATGACTTGACTTACCTGAGGGCTTTCAAGATTGAGGGGCAGAGGGCTTGCAGTGATGTCCAGCGATCTACTGACTGGTGCGGTGGGTGTGGTAGGAGTGGAGGGGGGCGTGGTTAAGCTGAAATGAGCACAAAACAACAACAAATACATTTCACTCAATAATTTATTGTGGATGTATTCTAAAACATTGTTAAATCGTTTAATAACAACATCATTTTAGTGGATGGGGTGTGGTTATTAGACGAAATTAACACAAAAGCAACAAACAGATTTAATCAATTAACTTATAAATGATGTTCATTCAAAACAATGTGTAAAATGATAATAGCCCATATGCATGTCCCAGTGGGTAGGCACACACACACACACTGTTGTGGGGACATTTATACAATGGAACAACGGTCACCACAATGTTCCTCTTTGTCAAACCCTGTCCCCACAAGGTTATTCAATAGAAAAGGGACAATAGACCAACAAAAGGGAGTCCCCACAACTCAGTGTTCAAAAGTGTGTGTCCAAACAACATCAGCAACCATCATGAAGCAATGCGGTACACAACACATAAGACCTGGCATAGTTATATGTCAACTACGACACGGCATCCATCTTGGCAACTTTATTTCTTTTTTATCTGTACTTTGGTTTCCCAAGATGCATTGTGCTATATATTTAAGATGGCGCTTGTGCGAATGGGTCATACCAAGATACTTCTTCAGACGAGTCCGTTAAGGTCTGCACCCTTCTTCACAAATTTCCTGCGTCATCTGATTTACAGTAGACTAATTTATCTTGTGGGGCATTTTTGGTTCAATTATTATTCAATGACAAAAACCAACAAGTATGAATTTTTCCATCAATATGGAGTTAAACCATGCATATAGTTTTATTATACATGAACTTTCTTTATCTGAAGTCGTTCGTTCATATATACCCAAGGTGAACTCTACTGCAGGTAACAGCCTCCCAGATAAACTACACCACGCACAGTTGTTGCAAGTGTTCAAGAAAAATCTCAAAACATTTCTGTTCAACCATTTTGTTTCAATGGTTTTCAACTAGGTTTTAATGCCACTAGGTAACGTTTGTATCACTACTCTTGTCTGGTGTTTGAATTTACTTGATGACACATTGACTTAATTCGCTTACCTAGTACTAACAACTTCTGTGCCTTGTTTGTTTGCATTTACATGTATTCTTATGTATAGCGATGTGGCACTCAGTGTTAAGAGTGCTCTACAAATGTCTTTCATTAACATTACTATTATTTATTTATGAAGCCAATGTGACTGTGGGTGTTTTTGTCACTACAAGACTTGGAAAGAACTGAGTAAACAGTACTTTTCATACATCATGTTGGGCAAAACTAAATCAGAGGCCATGGGTGGATTTCACAAAACCACTCCTAACTTAGGACTACTTCTAACTTATGACTAGTCCTATAAGTTAGGACTAGCTACTTGTCCTAACTCGAGATTATAACTGTAAGACCAGTCCTAGCGCTTTGTGAAATCCACACCAGATTCTTTATGGAGGCAATTTACGCCCCCAGCCATTGCCTTGGTGCCCCTAAAAAATTTCCCTCCTAGAGATGGCTTTGAGTACTGTAACACTGCCTTGCGCTTACAAGAATGAAGTATCAGACTTGAAATCATATATGAAACCTAGGCCCAATTTCATAGAGCTACTTTAAGCACAAAAAGTAGCTAAGCACAACAAAATTATGCTTACCAGAATAAGGTTACCAGCCAAAATGCCATGTCACATGTACAATCTGTGACTGGTATCCTGCTTATTTTTGCTCAGCAGAAAAATTGTTTTCTGCTTAAAGCAGCTTTAAGAAATTGGGCCATGTTCTAGACTTCATCTGAAAAGAAAGTGGAGAACAGTGCCTAATGTCACAGCGCTGCATACCTCAGAAGTCTGCGCTTACGATGCCATGTCAAGCGTGTGACTCTATGGATCGTAAGCGCAGAATTCCACGGTAAGCAGGGCCAGGAAATGGGGCCCAGACCGAGAAGAGTGTCATGAGGCAGCAAATCACATACCAGCTGCTGAGTTTCTGTGGTCTTCTCTTCATGAATTCAAGCTCATCCACCGTCCAGACGGCGCCTTTGACATTCTCTACTCTCACAAAACACTTGTGTAGACTGAGATTATGCCGAACAGCATTCTAATAATAATAAGGGATAATAAGTGGGTAAGTATTTTAGCTGTTCTAATATGTGATCACTGAGCTGTTGGCATTCTGTCTTAGCTACAGAGGTGCGTGGAGCCCTGGCAGCCACAGTGAGGCACACCTGTCTCTAGCTTAATCAATCACAATAACAATATCTAAGATCACAGTGAACCATTTATTCCTGAGTAACGAGAAACAATTACAGTTAAGTGTCTTTCCCGAGGGGCCGCCAGAACTTGAGCTCAGCAGGTACAATGCCCAGACCAATGCTCTCTTTTCTGTCGAAGGAGTAGGAGATAGTAGCAGGAGACCTCATTAAGGTTGTACCATACAGAATTTGGTCGTGACAACGAGGGCTTTCCAAGCACAGATCCTGCTGAATGTCATGTCTACCCAGCTCACACGAATCCAAACCATGACAAATTGTGTTTGGACGTCAAATGAAGCGCAGATCTTACAAACTGGTGTTTACGACCAAGTCAGGCATGATGAGTGGCCATGCTTAGGGATGCATTTGTCTCTAGTGTGAATGTCATTCTAAACATCAAAAGCATTACGTGTGAGCCAACATACCTTCCACGTGGCAGCATTCCGCCGGAAGTAAGCAAACGTTCGTGTAAACCAATTGTAGATCTCATTCAGGGTGAGCTGCCCATCTGGAGACTCCAGGATACCTTGCCTGATGAGCGCGGCGTAGGTGAACGGCGGTCGCACATCGGCCATCTTATAGAAATCAGCATTACGATAGATCTCTGCGGCAGGAAAGCACAGGCCTTTTTTAAAATTAAAAAACTCCTTGAGAGGGTAAACATGGCCATAAGTCGAAGGACATTCTGAGGAGGGGGGGGGGTAAAGCATTATAAAAGAACTGGTAGGAGCCTGACTAGTAGTATATTGGTATCTTTTGCATGGGAAAACCGATTGATTTTTCACTCAAAGTCTTTTACATTTCTTTTGATCTGATAGAAAGAAAATATGACAAAAAGTTATTTTTTTGGGGGGCGAGAACCAAGAACAATTTACTAGAGCAGGATTTGAACCTGCGACCTCCTGATTAACGTGCCAGCGCTCTACCAACTGAGCTATCTAGCCCTAATGTTGGCTGACTCCCTATTTTGTCAATATCTTTGTTCGCGTGTGCTGGTCAGTTCAGAAGACAATCAACCTGAAACTGCTGCATAACCAGAGATCACACCCAAGTTTACGATACAACCTGAGAAATGGCAGTACAGGGATCACCTTAAAGGAATGCCACTTTTTTTTATCCAAACATCAAGCAATAAACCAAAAGGCAAACTGACTGGGTAAATTTTCATTTTAAAAGTTTGGGGTGAACAAAGAAAAAATTTCCCAGAACAGTATTTGAATCTGCGGACTAGGATTAATGTGGCGGAGCTCTAGATTAGAGCGCTGGCATATTACTCTCGATGTTGTAAGTTCAAATCCCATTTTAATCAATTTTTCTTTGTTCATCTCCAGGTCTATGATCACATACTAGATGACTAGATGACTTAGTCTAAGACGACAAAGGGACAAAGGGTGGGGAGGATAGAGAAGTGTAATACCTGTTCCTAAGGAGATGCCATACTTCTCGCTGGTCCGTCTTCTGATTGGTCCCCCGCCAGGCGTGATGTTAATCTGTATACTGGACGGCGTGCTCGTCGTGGGCGGTTGGGACTGCGACTGCGACATCGGCGGCGGCGAGGGCATGCGCATGTGGTGTGACGGTAGGTTGGGCGTGCCATGCCGCATAGGCTTGAGCAGGCTGAGATGGGAGAGTGATGGGGGCTGAATGATGCTGGGCGCTTGCACCAGGGCCATGGTCTTGGGAACCGAAGGTGGAGCCTGAGGGGGAAGAAGAGTCTTTCGAGACATGGTAAAGTTTGGGTGAGTATTGGTGAAAAAGTAAAATGATAACTTTAAATTTAATCTGTCTGAAATCCTGCCTTAACTCTTTCACTATGGAATTTAATGTGATGGCATTGTTTTAAAATTTGTTGATCTTCAGCCGCTGGCAGTGGTTCTCTGGTGCATAAAGAATTTACCAGGCCGTGATGAGTGGTCACCATAATGAAAGAGTTTATAGGAAACTGAACTTGAATTACATCAAAATTAAGTTACCTTGAACGACAAAGAGAAATGCCACATTGGAAGGTATAAATGAAAAAGCAAATAATTAGTTATTTTCAATTTGTAATGCAATATTCTGATAATTTTTTTATAGATATAGGTGTATTGTTTCAATCTGCTTTCTACCAGACGTCTATAAATCACAGTGATTTACATGTATTTTAAAAGATTAAAGACAACAACAGTAATAATAATAATGGACATTTGTAATGATGGCCTGCCCTTATACTTTTTGATGTCAAGTGGGAACTATATATATATATCACACTTTGAAGCCCAAGCTCAACATTGGTAAAAAGAAAATCATAAATGTTCACAGATTTACATATACCTTACATGGTATAAACGCTGGTAGAAAACTTTCCTTAAAATATTTCTGCCTGAAGTGTTATTGTTTTTAAAAAAATAAATGAAACACGTGTAGGATCCAAAATTAGTTTTCGTCTCAGTGAGATGAAAACTCTGCCTATAGGAATGCTGAATGCATTTTTACCGTTTTCTCGCAAATGAAACAACGAAATGAGCTGACATTTTCACAGGTTGGTTTTATTACAAATATCTTGACTTGCGCAAAGAATGAAAGCATTTACAGTCAGTTTACCAATGTTCAGCTGGGGTTTTAAGCGATGGAGTGATTACAGTAACCAGACATGGTGTGCCCCAAACTGCCATCGATTCTCATCCCATCACCATGCACAGCCTAAAATCTTTCAAGACCGACAATAAATAGTCCTCTTGTCTCACCTTCTTACTGGGGACGTAGCTCTTGGAAGATTCTGGTCTGGACTCCATTGGTTTCATGTGAAGGTGTGCCATCATGGCTGCCAGTCTCTCTCGCTCCTTGGCCAGCTGGATCTCCAACTGACTGACCACTTGCAGCTGGACGCGAGCTTGCGCTGTGCTCCGGTCATCCAGAGCATGCTCAGTACTCAGGTGCCTGTATTACAAAAAGGAAACACAGTAAGACTTCAAAAGGAAACAAATTAAGAGTTATGCTTGTTTTCACACATGTAGGTTTTATGATTAGGGGTGTAACTAATCTTAAAAATGGTCTTGAAGATGAAGCTGTCGCCCATGTCTCCCGCGGCAATATTATTAGATTTTTGTTATCAGTAGATTAAGCGTACATGTACATATATGGAGTTAAAATAGTTCATTTGCCTGATGTACATCACGTAGGTCTGCCCATTTGAAACTCACATTTCACCTCCATCTCAAAACCAATAATATGGGGATCAGGATAGCTTAGTCAATAGTGCTAGCTTGCTCTGCCTTTCACCTCTGTGGACCCCATTTCAAATCCCCCTTCGCATGGAGCCTCGCATATGGATTGGATTCTGAGTCACTACCTGATTACGTGGTCATTAACAAACAGTTGAAACCGGACTTTCAGTTTAAAGATGCATCGCCCGTTTTTTTTTTTTATGAATGACAAATTTATTTAAACATTTAAATGCTATTTTCCTTTACTTGAGGAAGATGTAAACCTTGATTTCAGACACTGAGCTATTAATAATAGTTAAAAGATACAAACGAGTTACTACCCGACATTTTATCATGTTACAAGCTTTCATACATTGTGCGCTGCATACGCAAAAGTAAGTGATGCTTTTTGTTCATTCTAAAACCTCTTCATCTATCAAAATCTGAGAAAAACTTCTATTCTTTTTAGCCTTCGGTGAAAACTCTCAACTTTGATATAGTCTATGTATATCCATGGCTAAAGAACCTGTACACTTCTTAATGTGTTCAACTAATTAACTATGTTGTTGTTTTGTCTCCTATCTATGACAAAAATGAAGAAAAAAAGAAGAGAGGAAGAAAAAAAGAGTAAAAAAAGAAGAAAAGAAGACAATCCGTTTTGTCTCCTATCTATGACAAAAATGAAGAAAAAAAGAAGAGAGGAAGAAAAAAAGAGTAAAAAAAGAAGAAAAGAAGACAATCCGTTGGCAAAGATAATCAAATCCCTGTACAGGAAGTGATAGTCAGACAATTACATACACTTCAATGAACTGAGCCAGCAGCATGCCTGCCATTATTAGACAATGTTGATTGTGGTCAGTCAGTCAACGAATGGGAGATGTTCCTGGAAATGTCTGGGAAATGACTCTTGGGGGCTTTGCAGTTATTACCATTTTTATTTTTATTTGGATGGGACAAAAACATCAGGATTCCAATGGAAGGTTTGTATTGAAGAACACACACGAATAATATTGTACATATGAAAACAAGCCAAAGAAGGATCTTTATTATTATCTAATGCATGTGATTCAAAAGAAAAGAAACTGCAACTGGCTGACTTTTGTTACATGTTTGTTTTAGAAGCTCTACGGTCATACACACAGCCATCATCCAGACTAGGGTCTGTCTGCTTCAGCAAGGGCACCAATGCATTTTCTCCACGGTATAGGGCACCTCTACGAGGGAATTGTCAGTTTTCTACTGGAACATTTCAAGGCAACAGAGGCAATTGCCTCCATAAGGTATCAGGCCTGCAGACATGCAAGTTGGCACAACAACAAAAACAACAACAAAACAACAACAACAACAAAACTACAACATAAAAATAAAAAACAACAGTAACAACAACAACAACAACAAACGCTGACAGTAACAACAACAACAACAAAACGAACAACGACCAACAACAAAAAAACAACAACAAACAACAACACTAATGACAACAACATTAACAACAACCCAAAACAAAAACAAAAACAACAACAACGGCAACAAAAACAACAACAACATTTGTACAGTTGTTTTTCAGATTTCTGTGGCACAAGAAAAGAAACAAAAGGACAAATAATCGACGACTACTGATCCAAGCCAAGGCCCAATATCATACATGTACAGCTGCTTACTGTAAGTGGACAATACTGTACAGTGTATGAGTAAAACATTACAAATAATAATCTTTATCCCCGATGCAAAAATGAACTTCTATCATAATGGACAATCTCAAGCTAAGCAAAAATAAGAAGAAAACCAGTCACAAAGGGTACATGTGACATGGTAGTCTGGCTGGTAACCTTATTCTGGTAAGCAAAAATCTTTTGTGCTTAGTTACTTTGTTGTGCTTAAGGTATTTTATGAAATTTGGCCCAGCTGGTCGTCACTACAGTTACAAGTGGGGAAAAAAACACACAGAAAAGGAATTAGCTGTTGTAAACTGCTTACCAACCAAAATGACCTTTGTTTTAAGTTTAACATTTCGACCCCTACAGAGTCTTTCTCTGCAATTAAAGGTCTGACAAACTTGTGGGCTTCTTCGTAGCTTTCTTGTTTCTGTATTGTTTTCCTTGGTGGCTGCTTCGAGCAAACACACTCTCTCCCCATCTCTCTCTCTCAGGAAAGGAGATTTGCAAAAACATCCTGTAAAATCAATTACCTGTATATAAAAGGGACCAGACCATTTCAAATCCTGCCTCAGTTCCTTTTTTGTTTTAAATAGAACAAAAGCAAAAATGGCTACCCATTTGGCTTCACTGAAATAAGAATTGGTATGGGAATAGATTTGGTAGCATTTAAAAAAAAAAAAAAAGAAGTTCTCTCTCTCTTTTTATCCAAGTTTAGTTTTAATTTTTTTTTAATTAACTTATGAATATATTATGTTCAGTGAGTGTAGTGTACTGGTGTTGTGTATGGAGGCAGAGGCTTGGACTCTGCACAGGTCCGATGAGACCAGGAAAATGACAGCAGAGGTGTGGTCCCCAAGCAGAACGCTTAAAAGGAAAGAAGAACAGATGATAGTCTAACTATTTTCTATCAGTATTTTTGCGTACACATCTCTTTTTTTTTCACTTGTAAACATTGTAACAATTTAGCCCCCGCACTACAAATGCATTTTTTTGGTTTATAAACCAGAAATGATACTACTACTAATAAGAAAAGCATCATGCAAGAACTTGGCCGTCAGCAGAAAGTTGCTACATGTGTAATTGTTGGTGAGATGATCCAGCAGCGTCACCTACTTTGGGCACACCATTACAACAGGAAGTGGAATCCCACTCATACAACTCATCATCGGATGGAGGAAAGGTAGAAGGTAATAGAAAGAGAGGTAGAAAGAAGAAGCAATGGCAGGATAACATTAAAAGAATGGACAGGGAAGAGCCTTGCACAAGCAAAACTACTGGTTACAAAACAGAACATCATGGAGAATGATGTAGTCACTAAGTTGAGCGATACACAATACAGTACGCCCACTATAGATTACTCAGGGAGGGGGGGGGGGGGATTCCACAACACTAGTCCTAACTTAGGACTAGTTCAAACTTATAATTAGTCCTGAAAGATAGGACTACCAGTAGTTGCTCGTCCTAACTGGATAAGACCAGTCCTGGTGCTTTGTGAAATCCACACCAGGAGAGGCTGTTTTTCTAAAAAGTGGTGGACTACAAAAATCCCAATGCAACTCAGCTTCTTGCTGCAATACTTGCATGCAAACCAGGAACAAATTCAAACCAGTCACCGTAGTCAACCATTTTCCCACAGCAAAAAAAAAAGGCTTTTCTTGCCCCTGTTGTCATTTGTGCAGTGGCAGCATCGTTATTCTGAATAAAAGTAAACCTGTGTTTTCTGTTGACGACAGTTGTCTTTTTTTGGAAGAGGTTGTTACTCTGAAAAGACCTAATCTGTTATATTGTGTACAATGTACAGCCTCTAGCCCAAGATATACATACGGCCTTGAATTTAGCTCTTGAAGAGGCCATGAAAGAAGGGGGTATCTACAGTTGTCATTATAGTTTAATTTGAGGGCCAACAATGTACAGCACATGTAACTTCACTTAAAAACAAATTACTTACTTAAGAAATGCCTGGAAGTCGTCACACACCGTCTCACATCCTGGCCACTTACACATGCCGTGCGCATACAGAGGGTGACTGTTAGGGTTCATTGCACTCTCCTCAGACTGAAGCCTACGAGGAAACAGAACGAGAACAAAATCATCAAATAAAGAGGAAAAAGACACGTTAATCAATTAATGGATTTATAACACCATTCTCATGTTCTCCCTTAACACAGGAAACACAATAAAGGCAACCACTTATCTACGTTAGCAGTTTTTCCAATATTTCAGGCACTTGTTGCAACAACTTTTTTGAAGCACCTGAAACCATCCAAACATGTTTCAACATGTGAAGGGCCATGCAGGCTTATACTGGAAATAATTTAAGTTGAATAGGATTATTAACTTTGTAATTACTCCCAAATTTCATTCAAAAAAAATGGACGGGAAAATGCAGGTAGATTTGTCCGTTTCAATTGAATCGAAATTTTGAGGGTGATTAAAAAACAAAAGCAAAAAAAACCCTTCAAATCAAATTATTTTCAGTAGGCCTATAAGCCTGCATGTCCATTCACATGTTGAAAAAACTTTTGGGAGGTTTCAGGTACTTAAAAAACAAAGTTAAAACCAGCAGAAAAAAACTTCTAATGCGACAGATGAAAAGTGGCCAACTTGTTTGTGTTTCCTGTCCTAAGCAATTTAGTTTGAAAATGTATTGTTTAAGGGAGGATTTCACTTTGGTGAAAGCATCATTTCAACTTTGAACTGAACACAATTTTGCGGCAACAAAATTGGGAGCTAGTTCCAAACACAGAATGGAAAGTTCCCACTCCAAGCGTTTTCATGTCGGGAAAATTGTTTATAAATTGCTACATCAACAACTCTCAAGCTGCATTCAAGCTTCTTGTCAACTATGAACATGATGAACAAGCTTTGCTGTGCTTCCTTGAAAGCTTGATGAAGCCATCACAAGCACTCTCTTCCTGGTAATAACACTGAATTGGATTGAGTGTACACTTTTGCTTCTAAACAAACACAGCGTTGGCACTTCATCTTAATGCCAGTTGATACTTCATTATTGGGATAACAGACATCTTCTCCCACGTAAAGGACATGGGAATTTGTATGTTTTCCTGACAGAGTTCAGGTCCCTTGAGACCCTTTTTCCCCCTTCTTTTCAATAATAAGACTGTGGGCAAGACGCTTTAAAAAAAGGAAACAAGAACACTGTACCACATGGGATTTTTTTTTAGAATACAAGAAAATGGCACACTCTACTCAGAGCCAACAAAGCTTTGTGATATGGTGCCTTTTTTTAAAACTAATCACATGCCTTAAAAATCCAACCTGGAATCCAAAAAGACAGCGCCAATTTTAGGGAAAGCATCTTCAGATGTTATTTAAGGGAATATATTACATGTAGATATGATAAATAATTTCCTCTATCTCATATTGATTTTTAAATTGTACTCATTGAAAAATATGTATGAGGAACAAAGGTGAGAGTGACTAGTACAAATGTGAAGTGTCAAGAGTTCATTTCTTATGTGAGAAAAACAACATTTCTGAAAGTCTTAACACTGTCTGTCACAAAAAAGAAACTGTGAAACTACATGTATTTATGACAGACAAACGTATATTTTGGAGAATTGATGAAAACTAAGACCAGATTTCTCTGTTTATTATTACATGTTACAGATGTTGGACATATAGGTGAGTAATTAGTATGGCAATACTCAGAGCATATATAGATTTTGTTTCATGAGCAGTGTGAAAAGCATTGACCACTACAAATGCCCGTGGATGTAAACGTGTTCGTGTAACCACAAATCGCCAACAGATAAATTGACAGAATCAATTTGTTACTAGAGCCAACAACCTGTAAAAATAGGAGATTATTGATAAGTACGTGGCACAATGCCAACAACAGTTTGGCCTACATGTACAGACATGACTTACGAGTTGAAAATCATTATCCTGTTGGGAAAAAAAGTGGGAGGTGAAAAAACAACAAATGTGACCCCCATTTTTGGCTGAACATTTTACAGTGTTGACATCAACAGTTCAATCTATCCAAATATGGATAAGACTAAAAAATGTATTGATCTTTGCATGAAATGGTCAGAACTTATAAAACCTTTTGCAATAATTTTCACAGGTTTATCCATTTCTTCATCATCATCATCATTTATCCTACAATTACATGAAGTTTCAAAGCTTCACTTTTTTTTAATCATGCTAATTATCAAGGGCAACCTCTGTTCAAAAGCGACAATTTTCTGTTTTCACAAAGTAGCTATCACGTACAATTGTATTTGTAATGCATAGCGCGCACTTTGCTCAAATAAGAACAAAAGCGTTTTCACAAAGTAGCACTCTTCTTGCGTGGGCAATACATGCATGTTGTTTTCAGTTTTTGCAGAAGTAGCACTCAAGTAGTGTTGTAATACACTGGTGTGTGTTACTTTGAGCACATGAAAATTGTCTTGTTTTGCTTCTTTTTTTCCCCTTTTTTCCCCACAAACTAACACTAATCTTTTCTCCTTTATCACCTACTGATTTATTACAGAAATGAGTCAAAAACAGCATATTTATCAAGTCCACAGCATCAAGTGTCCCCAATGAGAAAACAATCTGAAGTTCTGAAGGAAAATGACACTCTAAAAAGTGTTCAACTTTAGACACCGTTTCTTTGATTGCCTAGTTTTGACTAGTATCTACCAGTATGCTACTCTGACACAGCTAAACTTAAGAGCCTGCATTTTAGAAAAAGTACATCATGTACATCAGCCGCAAGGGGGGGCGGGGAACCTGGTACTTTGAATCAAGACAGGGTAAAAGTACACCAGTGGATGTTTTCCAAACTGATGCTGTTGGCTTTCACTCTCTGAATTAGCCCTTCTCATGTTACATTCACGCATGCGTACAGACACTATTGGCTGGCAAATGCCACTGAGTTGTGCACGGGGCAGACACACAAGCACGTGTGCATCATGCCATCATTCAGCCCACATACAAAAAGGCTTGATGTTCCCTCATTTGGCCAACCAGTAGTGTTAGTGCGCATGCACGATGTGAAATTTACACTTATTTCGTGGGAAGGTTTTTTTCAAGATGCTAGTGTATGGTGGTGTCTCGTGGGCGTGCGGTCTAGTGCAACGGACTCAACTTCTGGTGGCCAAGTCATCGGGGTATGGGTTCAGATCCCGGTCATGACACTTGTGTCCTTGAGCAAAACACTTAACTATAAATGCTTCTCTTCACCCAGGAGTAAATGGGTAACTGTGAGGGCAGAGATGGTTCTTTTGATTGTTCAGCTTTGCGCGCTACATCCTTGGCAGCACGGGCCGTATACTCCTCAGGGAGCTGAGATGGTGCCCAGTGATAACTGATTTGAGTGCTACACAACAAGCGACTATTATCATTATCTGTTGTCACCAGAAATCTCTCCAATTTGTACATATGTACACCACAAGAAACTAAAACCAAAGGTATAGTCCAGTTTAAACTTCACACGGAAAATACAAAAGCGAATAGTTGGGAAGCAAACAATCAGTCTGTGCTGTTTTCCAATTGTGACGCAAGAAAACTTGCTTCGCTTTCGCAAGAAGTATGAACTGGGCTTAACACTTTCTCCCTTTATCAATACAACACTAAACAAAACATTTCCAGCCAAAAACGGTTGTTTTTTCTTTTGCAACTGAGAAGGGTATCTTTCCACAGTTCAAACCAGATCCCTTTTCATTTTTGTTTCTTTCTGAAAAACAACTGGCATTAATTCATCCACAACTGCTTCTCGAGGAAATTGATCTGATCACTTTACATAAAAATACAGATCAACAACACTTCCAGGAGTACTTGGACCCTACATGCCTATTATACTAGTCTCAAGGATACATGTGTTCGCCATGCTTGTTTGTTACGACACCATTAAACATGGCGATGATGTAATGTTGCTGTACAGTTTACAATAAATTGAGGTTGGTAACCCCAAGTTTCACATGGCAGATGCCAAGTTAATTTGATTTCTGTAATTTGATTTTTCAATTTATATAATTTTGATATTGAAACCAAGGTTTCTTGGGAAAAGTGCCCTGGGCGTTTTATCACCATATTACCCTCCCCCCCAAACTCTGAGAGGGAAGATAAAGAGAAGAGGTTGATGAAGAGAGAGAAAGAAAACAACACAGAGGAATCACAGACATTGAAAAATACAGGCCATTTAATGACCGTTTTGTATGCAACAGAAAATAAAGACAATTTTACAAGGCTGCTGATAAACCTCAGTGAGGGCTTAAAGATCCTTGACTTTTATCATCAAATCTGCTGCATGTGTGAACAAGTTGTGGAACTCTAAGCGACGCTATCTTTTTCCGTATTCCGCGAGCGCGCGTGTGATAATGAATTTATCTTCCAGCCAACTTCATACTGCCTCATGAAAACAGACAATAAAAATCAACCCATTTCATGCCCTAATATCCGTATATTTTGAATGTTAGTCTCGAGGACTTTTCAAAGCGTTTAAAGACGACAGGAACGACAGGTTTCTTAGTTTTGGTACGCCATTTTGCTGATCAAACAGTTGACCCAAATAACTCTAAGCACTTTTTCATGACGAGCATCACACGTGCGACGCACAAAGTTTACAATTTCAGAGCGTTATTTCATGAAGAGCAGCACATGCAACGTGCAAAGTTTAGAACGTTTTTTTGCACCGTCAGTATACGGAACGTGCTGCATGATACTCAAAATACTTAGAGTGCAATATAACTACTGTGAGTATGGTTTATTACACTCCCATTGAGCAATCTGACCCGATTCACCTGACGTCATCATCACACTAATCTTGATTCCACCATTTTTGGAGTCGATGTCCCTCTGCGTTATACAGTGTAGCAAGCATTTTAGCTGTTGACTCCCAAAATGGTGAGCAATTATCCACAGTTGCCGTGTGTGACGTGCGTACCAGGGGGTCAATACCTGGCACTGTAGAGAGTTAACCATGCTGCACAGCAGTAAGCTCATATTGGACACAACCCAAATGCAATTTTTCTTACCTCACAATAATAGTGTACATTAATAATGCGCTATGTCTGCCATAAATGACACTCCTGGCATTGAATGATCAAATCAGTTGGAGATTTTATGAGGTGAAGAAACCATGACACAACACATCGAAAGGGATACAAGGTGAGGTGGTGCATATTGCTACCAGATCATGCCAGAAACACCGGGCCAAACCCCTTCTCTACACGATTACACTGGGTTCTTTTACGTGCAGTACACAACACATGGGACTCACGGCTTTCCATCCCATCCAAAGGACGAAGCAATTATGGTCAAGTGTCTTGCTAAAGAACATAAGTGCCACAACCGGAACCCAAACTCACATGCTGACAACACCAGAACTTGAGTCCAGTGCACTAGACCGTTCCACCCACTCAATTTCCCTTAGAATAACAGAGACTGAAAACTCCTACATGTCTTTTTTCATACTCTCATTACTTGTGAAATGAGATGGCAACCATGACAAAATATCTGTCACATTTTTTACAAGAAAAGTGTACTCTCTCCAACAGTATACAGTTTGTTGGGATATGTTTATTTGCAAAGGCAGTAAATAATTAGTGTTTATTGTTACGCACGAATAAGCGTTACATGTACATGGGCAAAGGCAGACACAGTGTTTACATTTGATGTACATGTAAGCACTGTGATCAGTCAGGCGAATCGGAGTTAAATGCATAGATACAACTCGCTGTTGATAAAAATGGTTTGAGGGATTTAGGGTTTACACCCTGTGTGAGGCCGTTTTCCGAACTAGCGGCTTCAGCCGTGGCTGGATAACCCTGACAGCCTGATGTATCTAATGCCAGGCCTCTGACTTAAAACTCATGTCTGGAATTTGGGCCATGCGGCAGCATCGTTGTGGAGTACACCATGACCTGGGCGGCAGTTCATGCAGTGCTAAGCAACCTTGCTAGGCTTGTAGGGCCAGGGCACAGCGGTAATTGGGACAATTGCTCAATGAAGAGATGACAACGTTAGACGTTCCTTTCCATAACAAACGGGTTCAAAATCAAATCAATTCCACTATTAACTGATCTTCCGCGCTAGCAATCCAAGCATCTAAAGTATAGGTGCCCGCAATTCATAGCAATCTCATAAATTTTGGAAGACTCAAGACCTGGGACATTGACAGTTGCAGTTTCACTACCATCGACTGACTTACATCATTCCATGCGGAGAAATCATGAACTGGGCGGGATGCAGCATAGCCTCGTGGGCTCCATTCACCATTGATCGAGTGTGGCTCGAGCTCTGAGATGTTGGAGTGCTGTTTGCAGCCGACGTTGCCTTGCCGTCTTCCGACGCCCCAGTAGCTGCCGAGACCTCCTTCCAGAGAGCTTGCACCTCTGCCTGGCTCATGCCTGAATAGCAAAATCAAATAATACGTACGTTTGAACTATACCCAGGGCCCAATTTCAGACAGCTGCTTTAAGCAGAAAATAGTGCTTAAAAGTTTTCTGCTGAGTAAAAAGAAGCAGGATACCAGTCACAGATTATACATGTGAAATGGTATTTTGGCTGGTAACCTTATTCTGGTAAGCATTAATTTGTTTGTGCTTAGCTACTTTTTGTGGACCTAGGGCCCAATTTCATAGAGCTGCTTAAGCACAAAAAGTAGCTCAGCACACACAAAAAAACATGCTTACCAGACTAAAGTTACATGCCAAAATACCACTTTACATGAATAATTTGTGACTGGTATCCTGCTCATTTTCACTAAGCAGGAAATTGTTGAGCAATGTTAAGCAATATCTTCTGCTTAAGCAGCTCTATGAGATTGGGCTCAGGGCTCACCCTTAACACTAGCCCAGTGTACAGTGTCTAGTAAAATCTGCTATGGGCTAGTAAACACCACTTCTCAACTTGCCCTGTGGGCTACACTAAAAACTGTGCAACTTACATGTAGGCCTACTTGTTCACAATGCTCATACATGTACCTCTTCCTTTTCAGATGTGAATAATCAATTTTAGAAATGTGTTAACTTATTTTTGAGCGTGTGAATGTAACTTCATTTGACCGCTAAACTGGTTGTGATCGCTACCGTTAGTATCAGGAAAATACAGTTAGGACAATACTGTACATGTTTAAAATTCTCGAGCAAAAGGGTACCATTTACTGTGAAAAAAAAAAAATCTTGAATGGTAGGGGGAACAGGCATAATTTCTGAAACTAAAGTATGTATTGGAATAATCCTGTACAAGAATTTGTGAAAAGACACTTCATCTAAGCAAACAAAACATCTTTCCAATGTTTTCTTTCTTTCATCGGAATATTACACATACTTATGCTTAACCCTCTTGTTACTGGACTGTTTTGACCATGGAAGACTCCATGTTTTGACGCAAACAACCGCTTGTGACCGCCTTGTTTGACCACTCAAGAGTGAAGCCCACATCCTTACACAACAGAAAGCCAATTTTACAAACTCTATTATCACCTTGAAGAAATTGTTTTACAGCAAAAATACCTACTGAATTCCCTTTCACACAATCCAAAAATCATTGAGATCAACCATTAAATTCACAAGTGCTTGGGGTCTTTGTTTCCTCAGTGTATCTTTAATAAACTAAGACACTTTTTTTTTCCCAACCATAATTATGGCACTCCGTTACCGTAGGTGTTTGGCATTTCAGACCTTCTACTCCAATTTGAAGGGATTGCATAATAGTAACCTTATTTTATGTTACCCTCAGTGAAAATATCTGATCTTTCTCTTTCCAGCAAACGTAAGCTTGGGTATCGAGGGTGAACATGGACAAAACTACAGCTTTATAATAAATGGCCTGGGGGGGGGGGTGCAGCAGCCACAACACTACCTAAGTGTATTCGAATGTTTTGTGCACATCGGGAAAACAAGTTTCACTTTTGAATTGAATTGAATTGTTTCTTGCGGGACTGACTTCAAGTAAACAAATTTATCTCCTAACAACCATCAGAGAACACTAGTCGAAGTGCTGAAAAAACTGAGCCAATACTCTATTTTTTTAGATGGTGTACTCAAAAGAATACTTTATAAATTGATTTTAATTTACAAACTTTTCTCTTCATCAGCCTGTCCGCTAAAATACTTGATAAAATACTAAGTTTGAATTATTACTCCTCACCCTGAGGTATGTGAGCTACTGAGATGGGCTGTCCCACGGCAGCCTGCTGTGCCAGTAACTGACTAGCTGCTGCAGCCTGCTGTGCCTGCAGCGTCTGCAAGAGATGAGCCTGCTGCATGGCTAGGCTGTGCAGCTGCTGTTGCTGTTGCTGCAGTTTACTGCTGTTCTTCCCGCCGCTCTCTGCCGCTGCCGTGGCCGCCTGCATCTGCTGCAGCAGTTGGGCTTGCTCTTGCAGTTTCTGCAGAAGAAAAATCAGAGTAACATGAGGAACAGGAATTTATCAAACTTGGGCATTGTGGTCATGATCAGAACCTAATTACATAGAGCTGCTTAAGCACAAAAAAAGTAACCTAAGCACAAAATAAAAATTACTATTACCATTACAATGTAACCAGCCAAAATACGCTATACACATGTACCATCTGTGACTGGTATCCTGCTTACCTTTGCTTAGCAGAAAAATTTAAGCAATACTTTCTGCTTAATACGTAAATTACATAATGTTTAAAGATTTACCCAGATTAATTGTGTTACTCAGAGTGTCTTCTGGGCAGTCAAAGGTAACCGCCTTTCATACGAATGGTTTTACGCGTAAAGATCCAACCAAGTGTGTACAATAAGCAATGTCATTCATGTCTTGAGTCCTGAACTACATGTGTGTACAAACATATTGTTTCATTGAGTGTGGATGATTCATGAATAAACACAAACACTTCCAACAGAGACATGTAAAGGTTGTACCTGATTATAAATGAGTACATGTATACTGAGTGGGCAGAAACAAACTATGCTGAGTTGATTTGAAAGTTTAATCAAACTGTCTGTGGATGATGACAAAACTTTTGATTAAATGTTCTGCAGTTTGTATTAATTGTCTACTGATTTTTTTTCTGGTACATGTACTGTACTTCACACAAGAATTTCAGCGTGTGTTCATGAATGGTTGTTGGGAATGTTCAACTTGGTCTGAGGCGAACGCATGTACTGTACGTGTCATGTACACTTATTACACAAGGACCTATCTGAACTTGCTACGAGACTTAATTTTGTATGAATGATATGAATAAGAAATTTGAGCAAGTAGTGTTTTATGGAGTCGGCTACTGATGTAGATGTACATGTACATACGTATACATGTAGTTCAGTCTAGCAACACGTCGTAGACTAACAAATCCTCAGGCTTATAAGCTTCACTGGAGTTACAGTCTCTTAGTGTTATTTCATTTGAAAATATGGCATAGAATCACAGGAACCATTACTCCCATTCTGACGAATTGCACACACTGTAGTACTGTACATGTAGATCAGTATACATGTACATGTAATTAACCAACGAACACAGTGTCATAGAGTTATAGAGGGCGTACAAAACCATGCGACATGGCCTGACAAGAAAAATGTTTGACCATTTCGAAAATGGCGCTGACCAATCATATTACACTGGCCACTCATCAGTTTACATAGCAAACATTTTCCAAGTGGACATTCTTATGCGATTGACCCATAGGGATTTTCTGCCCATGGTGGGTTAGCGGAGTTACGTGTGTGACATAGCGAAGTGCTCCCTCTAGTTCTTATATAAGTCTATGGGTAGTGTCCACACTGGCGGCCAAGCTGCGGCTACGGCTGTGGCTGTTGCTAAGGGTGTTACTGTGGGCTTCCTACATGCTTCAAGGCTTGTTTATGTGACAATCAAGACTAAGCCGCAGCCACTAATTCAGACACAGCCTGACTGCAACAAATCGTCGTGGCTTGGGAGCCTTCACCATCATACTCTGTTACCTCATTTGAAATTGTGGCAATGCTGGAACCGCTTGGATTATTTTAACGTACTTCATTCTCGGGCTTAGTTGCTACATTTTGAGGTTATGCTTTATTATTTTTCTCATAGATTCAAAACAATTGGCAAACCACCCCCCCCAAACAAAAAACCCCGTGAGAATCATTCTGACTACCATGGGGGTAGTTTTACGAGATCTTTTCAGGTGTAGTGATTAAAACGAATCACCAGACGAATTGTGCATTTTATATTTTGTCTTTTTATTACTTCATGAACGTTTGTTGTATTTTTAACTATACTATGCGAGTAGAGTAATTTCTCCCATTGGAGATCAATAAAGTTTTCTTATGTCTTATGTCTTATGTCTTATGAATCGTGTTGATGAAAATATTTGCATGTTGCAGTTAGAAATAAATTAGTATCAAGTGCAAATCAGTAAGCAAAATGAACAAACGTGAACCCCAGTGGTTCAGTCAATTCAGATTTTGATCAATTAATACCCTTTTTCTAATTTAATTTAAAGCAATTCAAAAGAAAAAAATTGTAGATACAACTAAGGTTTTTTATTGTTACTCTGAAACAAAAGGGTACAAGGTCTCCCACTTGCACGAGGAAACCTTATTAACGAGCACAAAATAAACACAAAACAGAAAGAGGCAAAATAGACAAAACAACTCCTCATCAAGCAAAACATGTCAAAACTGAAACAAAACACGATGTTTTGTTTTTTTGCCAGGTAAGGGAATAAAAGGCCTTATATGTCCCCACTTCTCCTTTGTGAGGAAAACTAAACATAAACACAACAAACCAAACAAAAGCACAACAAACTAAATAAAAAACATGACAGCCAAGAACTCTAGTACACAATTGATAAATATTTGGACGGATAGCGGATAGAAACCAAAACAATTTTATTTTGATATTCAGTAAACCAAACAATATTGCTTAGATGTCCCATTGGGACTGGGAAAGAAAGAAAAAAAATCACATGAAATTGATAAATATTGGCAGTTCTTTTCCTGGTGTGAACAATCTTTAACTGCTCAATATGTATGCTGTTATGACGAAATCATGCTCAGATTTTTAACCATCACTAAGATAGGAAATTGTTTGCGCTTTTCAAAATAAAAGCATGTTAACGGTAAGGGTTAAAAAAGCAATAGATGAGTCACGTTTACACTATGGTAAGAGATAAAACAAAAGTAGCCCCCCCCCCTCCAACCCGAGTCTAAAACCAGCAGTTTTTTAAACTGAACACAAATTTCAGAAAATTTGGTGCTCGCGTTTTATTTTGTTTTTTTCACCAGAATGTAATCATTACAGTTACAATAACAAAACTAAATTTTGGTAGACATTTCAGATTGCACTGTACACAATTATTCTGCCTGAACGAGCTGATGTCTACAAAGAGAGGCAATTACACATTATTTGATCTCTTCAGCTCTGATTTGTTTAGTTTCCAGACTTTTCTGTCACCCTTATTTTCTCTACACTTCTGCTGTTTCTACTGAGAGTGTTATTTCACACAACAAGGCAAGCATAAAATTGCAAGGCACAGTCCTTCAAGTACTCACTTGAAACACTGCAAGGAGAAAAGCACAAGGAAGAAAAAAAAAAGTTGGAGGAAAAACGCAGTTGTCAGTTTGAAGATCATGTTAGCAAACTCAGCTATCAAGAAAATCTTGACAGGTAGTAAGGCGATTTCAGGTTCAGACAAACTGTGATTTGTGTACAGCAACCTTTCAGAATGATCGAGCAAACGCAGCAGAAAATCAATTGGAAAAGACAAACTCTTGCCTGCGGACGTTTACTTGTATCCATCACTTCAACAAACATCAACAGCTATTGAGACATCAAAATGGTATTGACATCTGACAAAGGTGTTGATCATTAACGTAATTAACACAATACAAGCAATCAACAAATGCCAGTAAAATAAATAATTTTTGACCAAAAAACTTGTCCACCACAGTAAAATCTCATAATTTAATGTCTCATAATAACACATGTAAATCACACCGATTTAAATCATATTCAGTATAAAATCTTGACTGTCTCCTCACTTTATGTTCTTGTTTGTTAAAGCATTTTTTTTTTAGTATAAACTATTTGTTTCCCTTTTCATAAAAAAATACAACTTCGTTATTTGAATTTGAAAGAAAACTGTATCTGTTGAAACTGAAACACATAAAGAGATAAATCCTAAAACAAACAACTACCATGACAAACATTAAGCTACAACACATGTATGACACACAAGTTATGAGCAAACAATAACAAATTGACAAATTGAAACAACACACGACAACTTTCACGTTAATCAAGTAAATATACACTACTAACAACCAAAAGTTTCGCCCAAATTGTATTTAAAAAGAAGAAAAAAAACACAAAAAAAAACCACAAACACAGGTCAACAAATCAAAGGCAGCAGAAGTTAAAAGTACTAGTCATATGGTAATTATCCCCATCCAACAGCTTTACATATTCATTAAAAATATGCCTAGACAATCTGCCAACACGTACATGCATTTTCACAGTCCTCAAAGCCACACTACATTATCAATAATCTCGCTTAATGAAAAAAACCCTCATTGAAGTGTGCAGGAAATTTTGCCTAAACACTAATTTCCTGAGTGTCCGTACCACAAACAACAGAATCATGCCGCAACGTTTCGTTTGGCTAGGAGACTTTTGGAAACAACAATTATTGAATTGTGATTCATAGTTGTTTTTTTTTTTAAACGTACACTTGTAATGTACATACATGTACATGTAAAGAGAAGACAGTGGTACAATGGCTGGAGCTTTTGGTACAAGGGCAACTGATCAAACATCCTGAGGAATGGTTACATTATGGACATGTCTGTGTGTAAACAAGCCCCCATGCAAAAAACAACAAGCCTGTGTATCCAATCAACTTCCTGCTATTGTTGACAGAGACACACAGATTACTATCTGTAGCGTTGGACTGAGATGTGGGAGTGAGTTGTGTTAAAGGGGCTGTGTCGTCATGATCGTAGTCTGCCTGTTTCTGGGCCCAGAAACATGAACTCTCACCCAGTTACTACCCATCATATCACAAAGGGCGCTGTCTTTATTATTCTGTGATGTGACCACTACTCGCGCGCGTGTGCGTGCAATAACAGGTTGAGCGGTCATAAGTCAGTCTAGCCGCAGACTCGCTGTGATCATGACGACACAGCCCCTTTAAAGGCACATTGCCTGGCTGGAGCAATAAAACACAATATCCAGGCATTTTTTCCCCCCTTCATTCTTCCCATCTCTTGCAAGAGTCAAACCAGGTGACTTTTGTAGGATGATCAATCTCATATATTTTATAAATACGATGTGTAAAAAAGTAAGAATCGTTACATGTCTTGTATGATTTGACAAACTTAAACACTCTACTCAAACATACTTGAAAATTGATTTATGAAATCAACTTTTTATTAAAAGTTCGCTGCCCAGTGTGTGCATCAGATTTATAAGGAAGTGTTTTTTCTATCCCAGATTAAATGCGGGTTAGAAACTAATTCAAGACTAAGGGGGTGGAGAATAAAAGGGGAGTGAGGGGTGGTGAATAAAAAGGGGAAGGGAGGTGAAGGCTGAAGGATGGAGTGATGCCCCCCGTTTTTATTCACCATGAATTTTAAACAACCAATGAAACAGATTGCCTAAAAAGTCAGAAATGCAACTGCAGTTTAAAAATAAAAAGATACAAAAGTGCAAGACACAGCAATACTTTGTACAATATTTTTCAATGTTTAATGGCAAAGCTGAGGAACCAAATATTAGAAAATCCGCTGAAAAGTTGCTGCCTGCTTAGTGGTGCTTCTTAGTGGACTTTGGTTCAAATTCTGATCGGATGTCAGCCTCCACATTGACAACAATAAAGTTCCTCCTTGGGTTTTTTCGCCCCCAGTCAATTTTTCCCCTCATTTATTCGACCATCATTATCTCTTTGTACACACACATGTAGGTCCCTTCTTCAAGCTCTAAGTGTTCCAATCAAGCTTCAGCGCTAAAAATGTCTTTCGAGGAATTCAGAGAGCAGTGAGAAAGATATAAATAAATGAGTAAATAAAAAAGTGTTGTCTCCCTGTTGCCATGTGACAGCCCTTTCAGCCAACGCATGGAGCCACCCTAGAGGTCATTTCCCTTCGTCCCTGCTCACGGCTTGTCACAGGGTAAAAAAAAAGAAAAAAGGAATGAAGACATTACAAGGCGACACGACGGCAAGATGCCAGCTTTACAGCCGTATGGCAAAGCTTCAACTTGAGCTAGACGGACAAGTGTAATTTGAGGAGTGAGGACTTTGTGCCAGAGAAGACGTTGTATAAATCAATGATTCCCCGAGAACTGATATGAAAGAGAATCGTCCCAAACTACAATTGAAACATTGAAACATCTTGAGTCATCCACGGATCCAGCTGCACTTTCCATCATCGTAAATACAGAGGTGCCCCTCCCCCACTATAAGATCTGGCTCCACCTCTGAAAAAAACCCCATTTAATTGTCTTTTTTTTTTCAAAAAAATAAAAACAAATAAAAATGTTATGCTCCTTAAAGTGCAAATTACTGTCAATTAATAAGTCACAAGTTTACAATCAAACCTTGATTTGTTCCCCCCTTTGAAATAAAACAGAGGATTCCACTTTGAAAAGTTATTTCATATACAAGGATAAAACATTATATTTAAACTCGCTTTGAACATTGCATACCACCCAAAAAAAAGCATACACACAGTAGATGCAAAAGACATTTCTTTACTAGGACCAGCAATTTTCGCTACATTTTAGCTGCATCTTGAGTTGAGAACTGGCTTACTTTACCACATGGAATACAGCTGAAAAACGCATTGGTGTAGATGACCCCTACAATCGCTGCACAAGGTCCATGGCATCAAATGCACCATTGGTTGCAAGGACCTGTACTGCTTGAACAACCTCCTTAATAAACGATGTTCAGACCAAACCTTCCCTTAAGATGATGTTTAGACGTACTCAACAAGAAGACAGAGATATTCACTTGGCACTCTGTCAATATTTATCAACTTTTGCAAACATGGGCAGGATCTTTGGTGCATAATATTGTTAGCGTTTCGTCAAATTGAATAATTTTGATAATGCACAAACCACAACTTATATGCACAATGTGTTTACTGCATTTAAATATCATCACAAATTGGTATGAATTCCATAAGCACGATTGACTGTAGTCAGGGAAACAGACACATGCAGATTGTCATCCTACAGCAGAAAAACCCTGAAAACCAGGACGCTTTACTCGTGCACAAATTTTTCCCCCCACAAGACTAAAATCATTTTGCATAACATACACATAAATATAAATGCGTAGGATAATTGAAAAAAAGAGCTTGCACTGTGCAAGTGTGATCATCATTCAATTACAACTTGGAGTAAACAGGTAACTCAAGTCAATACTAAGAGGCCAGTAATGTGTCTCAAGAACGCACTGACCGGTATTAATGGATCAAGATCAAAGCTACAACATCAAGGTCTATAAAACCATCCAATTAGACTGCCTCACTTCAAAGGAGCTTTTAAATTATTTACTTAGTCTATGCTTATTAAATGTCCGCCCTCCCTCAACCCTCCCCCTTCCCTCAAAAAAGAAAAAAAAGAAAAAAAAGAAACACATTTATTTAGTTCCAAAGTTTGCCTTTATTTCATTTAAAATTTATTATCTTTAGTATTTATGGCCCATTTCGAGAATAGATTAATCGGCTTTCTCAGTCATAATGATTAAGTTGATTTTTAAAGGCCTGAGTTGTCTTGTGGTGTGCTTTCAATGGTTTTGTTTTCTTGCCTTAATCTACAAACAAGTCATGATGCTTTGGTAATCCCATACTGATTCCTGATTTACAATTGTACTACTTTTCATAAGATTTTAACTGTAGATGTACGTTTTTTCCTGAGTATCGTTGTAAGACTGAAAGAAAGAGAAACAGTGCATTAGCATACCTTGATCGAAACTTCAATACTAGTTTTCCTCCTTTTGTAATCTTTTATTTGTCGTTGTTGTTAAACAACAACTTTTTACTATAATGTTTCTTCTTTTTTTCTTAAACCTTCGGAAATTTACTTGCAATTTGGAAGATACCGTGCTTTGTGCATTACTGAATAGAACTGGTGTATGAATGTTGAAATTTTTCGCGAAGTAAATAACTAACAAACAATTCATGACAAACGACCAGAATTGATTGCTTGCTGTGAATTGTTAGTCCATTTATTATTTACTCATCATCAAGAACTGTGCTCCCTTCTCTGCTCCCTTCCTGTGCTGAATTACAATGACAAAATAAATAAATAAATAAATAAATAAATAAATAAATAAATAAATAAATAAATAAATAAATAAATAAATAAATAAATAAATAAATAAATAAAAATAAATAAATAAATAAATAAATAAATAAATAAATAAATAAATAAATAAATAAATAAATAATTAAATAAGTAAATACACGTATAGCTTAATAAAGAAATTAATTAATAAAGGTGTAAATGAATACAATACAGTATAACGCATGGAAAAATAATAAATTACTTGTCTAAATTGTACACATCAGTTTATGTATACTATTGCATACTAGTAAATACACGTAGTACATACATGTATGGAGTGAATTAAAAACTAGCAAAACAACGCAGTGTGAACAAAACATTTACATTTTTAACAAAATCTATCTGTTTCAAGTTCCTAAAAAGCTTACATTGCACTTAGTGTACTTTTGGGTTGTCAAGTGTACACTGTGGAGAAAAAAAAAACCTCAGCAAACATGATCCGATTACAAAATCTGCAGTTTTGATTGTCATATGAATATCTGAAGTAGAAGAAGAAAAAAAAGAAAAGAAAAAAAAAGAAAGTTGTGAACTAATGGATACTTTAAGCAGGGTTCTTAATTTATTGTCAAGTCATCTTGCCTGATGACAAGCATATTATCCCTCTCAAAGTAAAAAACAACTTTATGATCCCATCTCCAGCCGGCTGACGACGATAGACAAGGTCAACCCCTTCCACAAAAACAACTATTGCAAAACAAAAATAAAAACCAAAGAGACACATCAATTAAAACTTTCAAAGATACTTGCGCATGTAAGAGTTAACAGGAATGTTTGCTGATGAACCCTTTTTTTTAAAGAGCACACAGTCACTGTACTCATTCAAACTTCTGAGGCACAGTACAATGTGTCCAATAGGTCCTGCTGGCTAGTTGATTTCTTCCCAAAGGTACATGTACATGGAAACTACTGCTTAAACAGATTTGATCCAATTTCACCTGAAGACCAACCCTTGAGAATATACCCCCCTCCCCCCCAAAAATAAAAAATAATACTAATAATAAATAAATAAATAAATAAATAAATAAAATAAATTAAAAAAAATAATAATAAAAAATAAAAATAAAAAAAATAAAAATAAATAGAAATAAATAAATAAATAATAATAATAATAAAAAAAAACACCACCAACCCTAACCTATAAGGTGAAATTTCATTTCAAATGTATGATTTAAACTTCTTTGAAACGTTTTTGTTTCACAGATTGTACTGGACATTTCTGAGTACTGTACCTGTAACATGTTCCCCATTGTTTGATCTGAGTATCGTCAATGCAACACCTTGCCTTAAATTTAATACTCAGCCAAATAATTTAATAGAGTTTAGCGGAGTGTCTTAAGTGATAATGAAATTCGAAATTGCAATTTATACTCTATAATGCAAACTTCTATATGTAAAAAAAATGCTTTTAGATGATCTAGTGCATAAAAAGTCCATTAATGATGCCTACTTGGGTTGTATACGTACACTTAGGGTGTGTTTACCTAAAGCTACACCGACACATAATTATGTTGATCGTTTTTTTGTGTAGTCACTCAACTGTAGCAGTTTGCTGTGGGTAATCCGTAAATATTTCATAGCCCTATGAAAGACCACGTTCAAGTCAAATAATACCCACAAACAAAACAAGAGTGCTTAAAAAATTCATGCTGTCTGTGCTGTGGGGCTGAAATGACCATGAAAAATTGATAAGGTTTTGAATATATACAGCAGCTACTTTAAAAGATCTGGTACAGTTTGGTCTGTAGTAAAAAGCGGCCTAATTGTCAAATTATCATGTAAAAACACTAAAAGTACAAGCACAAGTACACTTGACTATAATTGTCAGCGTCAGGTTTTTTCCAGTGCCCTCATTCTCCAAGGGTTAAATATAATTTCGAACTACCTCATGCATCAACAAACTCTTTCCAGTATTTAAAAGATTGGCCATCAAAATGGAGTCAGCTTGAGTGAATGTGAGCAACAAATCTCACGTTTTACAGCTGAACAGAATTATGCGCTTTTCAGGGAGTGCTGTGTAAGTGCAAACATTCTCTGGCAAAGAAGTGGCATGAAATTGGGTGCTAGTGTGTTTCTGATCCTTGGCAATCTGGGATGGTAATGGGGAGGGGCTTCGGAGGGGGAAATTGTGGTCCCAGATTTAACTTCTCAGCCACTCCACTGAAAACTCATGGATGTGCCACTGAACACCACAACTTCACAATTCTCTAATTTTCACACCAGTCAGTTTTAAAAAAAAAATCAGAAGTTGCAATCACCGGAGAAACTTGTCTTATGATATGAAGGGGCCCCTATTTCCAAAAAATGTCTGATGGAAACCTTCTCATATTGAAATAATTAACAAAACCTATAAATAAAATGAAAGCAGCACTATTTTTTTTCATGAAAAATAAAAATAATTAAATATATGTTTTCTTGAAAACTAGTGTATTCTAAACGAATCAAAGCGTATGGCAAATGAAACACAATTTGTTGAGGTACACGTACCCTCTTAAAATTTCCGACTGAAATTTACTCTATTCGATTGAAACTAGGGACAAACTGCAATATATTTGTCCCTGGCCTCAATCGAAAAGAAAGATTTTCGATCTAATTAGAATGATTTTCAATCTAACTATGTAAGAGAGTACACATGTAAATGTTCCCAAACAGTTACATGTAGTTGTAGGTATCTATGTTTACAAAAGATGATGAGGAAGACAAAGTTTAGATTTCAAGCCTAGCACTTCATCTTTGAGAGAGCAAAGCCATTTTCCTTTTTGCAAAGGGCACTACTATAATTGGAAAATCTTAAAGCCTATGGGAAGCTTTTGAAGGGGCACCAAGACCGGGGCAATGGAGGCCATGCCGTCTAATTCCATGCCAGTATTAAGTACACATGTTTATAGATTGAGTACCGAGGTACTTGCTGAAGTTTTACATGTGTACATGGTGTAAATACAGGTTTGCAGAACAACACATCACTTATCTAACACTTGCGATCATGTTGTTGAGAATCAACAACCCCCCCCTTCCGCCCCTTGTAGTTGTACACAGCGCCTATATTCCAATCCTCCTCCTTGATTACGACGATATTTACTTATCTCTCCAAACAATCATGTCAAAACAGAGAAAATCTTGTCTATTTGAAGCAACTTAATCTCATTTTCACTTTAAAAGCACTTAAAATCTTAAACTTCAGCCATCAGCTCATGTTGGGTTACTGACCGCAATAACAACCCCCTAAAAATAATAAAAACACTATCACTAATATAAAACCCTGAGTATTTTTTTCCCCCCGTCTTCCAAAGCAGCGTCACCCTGAGGGTGTCTGACTGACACACTAGCCATGAAGATTCTTGGTGATGATATTAGGTTTTTCTGTCATTTTGTAAAAATAAACAACACCTTTCCGAGACACGCATCGCGGGCACTTCTTATTGTTCAGTAATATTTATCTGTGTACTCAGAGTTTATATTAAGCGCGTGACTATTAGACAGGTAGGTGTTCTTTGTCTATCGTGTTGATTTTTTCCTGCGTCCCTTTTTCTTCCCGAAAGAGAGCGCCTGGGGGAGGAAATACCCGATGAAAGGATTATGACAATAGTGGCAATTGAGTTAAGATGATTGTGTGTACAGTTATGGATCATCCACTCGTCCATCTTAATTTTTAATTTCCTCCATAGAATGACTGGCGAGCAGCCCCTTTGGGTGTTACAATAAACCAGGCAGCGTCTTGGACTAATGAGAGGACTTAAAATATCTAGCACTGATTAATCTTACATGCACATGGGCCTGTTTACATTAAAGATAAGATTGGTTACTCAATGACAAAATCATCCCAATTTTACAAGATAACCCTTGAACATCTACACTGCCAAAGATCACCCAGCATGGACTGAGTTACTTGCTCAATTTTACTCATCAGAAAAAGAAAGCCAGGTTGACTGCAAGATGGAAGTATACTTTTCAGCTTAATTATGGAGCAATGTTTTTGTTGCTTCTGAAAAGTCTAACTCAGGCCTGGAATTACACAGAGGCCACGGAGGCCATGGCCTCTGTTGCCCCGGTCTTGGCCTTAAGTGCCCCTTCAAAAGTTTTCCATTGACTTTAAGATTTTCCAATGTACATGTACATGCCCTTTGCAAAAATAAAAAATGGCCTTGCCCTCTCAAAGATGAATTTCCAGGCCTGCTAATTTAGTGCAGCCCCATAGTCATCACCCAGTGTCAGAGTTTCATACGTTAGGTTTCTAGTAGCTTGGTTTTTAAATTGTAATTTTTATTTAACTCGATTTAGAACGTAAATTTGAGACCATCTGAGCCATCGCAGGACCAACAATGAGGATGTTATTGAAATAGAACTATTAGGGGATGTCTTACTCTGCATGCTGGCAACTGAAACAATTTGCAGTATTTTTTTTTATTATGAGGACGTGTGTAAACCAAATTTACATGATGCAAAACAAGTAAAACAAACTGGTTTTTCCCATTGCTGTTGCTATTATTATTATTTATTTGGCCACTGAAACAAAAATCAACACACAGGATGTCAAAAATAAGATAAAACTCGAAGCAACAAAATTAGCTGCTGAAAGTGCCCTCATGTGGTCAAAAATAGGGTCAACTGGTGTGCGTAAAACTTAACATGCACAGTAGCAGTGATCGCTATACAATGATTGCATGTGGCCAGCCACACACCTGAATTGTCATCATTTTCAAGAGAGCAAAACATTACAAAATATCATACTAAGCATCCTTTCTGTCCCCACTGTATATTCTTCACTGAAATGTAGATAGATTTACTGTTAAAGAAGTGTTTATGATAACAAGCTGAGTGATTTTCAGACTGGTTGTTTTAGAGCATCTGTTCAAAGACAACAGGGGTAGCTTCTACCGGACAAAGTTCTCTCAAAATTGTCCCCCCCCCCCCAACAGATTGAAATAAGAAACAAAAATGCCTTTGTAATGGTTCCATCTGAGGACAACGTATTATGTCTGTGTAGGTGAACCTCTCAATGCAGCTGTCTGTTGATGTGTTGTTTCATTACCTTCACATATGAGCGCTTTATAAGACCATTTACACTGAAGTATTTCTGACTCTTTTTTTTTTAAGGTGCAGTCCGTTTAATTATGCTAATCCCAATCGGAATGTGCCCAAATGTGGTGCAAAGTAATAAGGGATGTGCCTTACCCCTAGTCTGACGGAACTCTGGTTGGTTAAGTTCGTGTCCATCCACGGATTGTGCCACAGAAAATTCCTTGCAGACAGAAAACTGCAGCAATCATCGCAATTTATAAAATGACAAGCGAATCATCAATTTAATTAAATACAATAATGAAAGAGCCCTGTAGCAGCTAGACAAAGCACCCGTCGAGTGCAAAATCTGTTCCAAAACCCGATACTTAACTTGATGAGTAAAGAAGGCTTGTCCAATCTCTCCTTGGGAAAAAAAAAAGGCCAAAATAAAAAGAGGGGGAAAAAAAACGAGCGTGGGCTATTTTTTCTTCTTTCTTTATATCAGACAATTATTTCTTAATGTTGTTATTTCGTTTGCTTGCCAACTTATTTTCTAATCTAATCACCCCCCGTAATTGCTGATGTACACAAGAAATCGGATAGCACATTATGGGATATCTGAGACCGAAAATTGATCCAATACTTGGCACTTATGACATTGCCACGGATACTGTCGATACAGGTATACAAGCCGGCGAAGGGGTAACTGAGACACTAGCGTTATCGTCAACATCAGATGGGGGGTGAATGACCAATAGTGACATGTTGGGAAACAATAATACAAGTAATTTGAAAGCTTCTCTTCTGTTATTGCTGGCTCCCTAAGGAGAGTTCTGCATCTTCTTCATCTTAGAGAGAGGCACAGAGAGACAGTCGTTCTACATCACTACTCTCTTTAATATCAGTGTCTTGGTAACGACCACAGCGATAAAACAACAACAGGGCCTGTTTATTGATCTTAAACTATGCTTGGTTAAGCTTTTATAATGACAGTTTGCAGCAGGTATTTGTCTCAGATGAACTTTTTTTTTTTTTTCTCTCATACACTTCACCGTTGAAAAAGTAACCAGCGTACTTTTGATTGATCTGAATATGTGACATATTTAGACAATGAAGACTCCCCTTTGGTCTTGGCAAAAGTATGTTGTACTTTTGAGAAAACGTAACTGTAAAATTTGAGAATCAAGACTGATTTCTCAGTGATAAAGTGTAAATTTAAGGACTGGATTCCAGCCACATCTAAGGAAAGACTATAAGATTTCAGTAAAAGAAAAAATACTCTTTAGTTGCTCATTTGAAGGGAATAAAACCACAAAATTCCATCATTTGTAAGGTTTTATTTACAAAACAGCATTTCATAATGGAGCAATCTGAAACACAGGTTGTTCGTTTGGTGCATCTTGATATCAAGGATACTGCGTTTAGTGTAAGCCTACTAAAAGTAGCAGTTTTTAATAGTGCATCTTCCCTTCATTCAACAAAGCATACAATTTGTGTCTTTATTCAATAACGAAACAAGATAGACCAAAGCCTAGGACATCATTATCACAATCACAGGATTCAAAAGAATAGCAATGTGAGAAGACAAGAATGCAAGGAGAATATCAATAAAAAACCAAGGAAAACAATAATTGAATATAGAGATTGGAACATGAAAACAATAATTGAATATAGAGATTGGAACATGACAATGAACGAAACATGACAATGAACGAAACATTTGTCAAAGGGTTGCTGACTTAATTAAATAAGTAATACAAGGGGGAATTGAAAAGCTGCAGACGTTAAAACGCATGGGGAAAGACAAATGAGCAAATAACAACTAAAGCAGGATAGGAATTGCAGGAGGTTGACGTGTGGTAAAGCTGTATAATGTACAATGTACTACATGTAGTAGCACTTTTGCCAACTTTGCAGATCTTGATGCAAAGTGAAAAGTTGCGGCAGTTTTGCCAACAATACCGACTGGTATTCAGTGCCTTATCTTTACTCAACAATTAAATACCAGAAGCAGATGTGTTATGCCATCTTTGCTAATTATATGAATTGATTCCATTACACCAAAGTACATGTATACCACAGGGATGAGAGCAGATAAAAATGAAAAATCCACAAAGCACCGGTGGAGGGTTTGGTGGCTACCAACCACGCCATAAAATAAATCAATGGCAACATTCTGTGCTTGAAATGTAGATGGGGCAAGCACCTTGGTGTAGTCAAAATACAGTTCAAGTACTGTGTTAAGGCTTTACAAGGGCCTGGATGTATGTAAAAAAGTGAAAAAAAGTATTTAAAAAAATAAGAAAATTAATATTAGTTTTTTTTTAAAAGTAAAAAACAGTAATTTTATAGAATCTGGAAATCCTGAACAAATCTGGAGGGATCTCATCCCTGATACCAGGTGCAGAACTTTTTCAAGTATAACCAATGATGTAAATGTACCCTACCTCGATTCAAAGAGAGCAAGAACACCAGCAGTACAGTATTGCCAATATAACAAATGCCGACCCTAATAAATGTACATGTACATGAATCTTGATCCCCCAAATCAAAGACAACATATAACTGAACCCAGATATTGTAAAATCTGCTGAACCAACAAAGTTTCGACAGTTAAACTTGAACAGAGCATTCTAGGCCATGTAACATTTGTTTACAAATAGAGTGAGCTTGTATAATTGGAGGGGTCCTTTCTGGCAGGCGAGATACATGTACAATGTACACTAGTCATATGGGAAATGGTACATTTGGTGTCATAAGTGAACAAGTTTTGAGATGTGCCCCTTTTTCTTCATATCAAAAGTTGACAAAAATCAAAGGGTGCATTCTCCATAAATTAAAATATAAGATTTTATGGGGTTTTTTTCCCGAGTGGGCTATGTACAAATCATGCCTGCAGGAAGTCCAGGCTCTGTGGCTCTTTTGTAATCATGTGATGTCACAGGTTATATGGGTCTGTATAAGAAAGTAACAAAGTACTTCCACGTATGGTGCATCACACACATAAGTCTTACATGCGCTTTACAACATTAACGGGCAATTAAACAAACGGTAACTTTTCAGGAGCAATTTGAATTCCTTTTTCAGTTCTAAACTTCTAGCCGTTCTGATGTGATCTGGGTGAGAGTTCCGAGGAGATGAATGCATAACGGACTGATGTCCATAAGTCTTAGTGCGAGTGACCAGCAGCAATATTGAGGGTGCATGTGGTTAACACACTTGAGTTACTTCCAGAAGGTATGCTGGTGCTGAGCCGTGGATGAATTGCAAGTGAGGAATAGAATCTTGTAAATGATGTGGAGTGTGCGAAATATCGGAGTTAGAATGTGCTACCGGGCTGATGAACGGGATCGCGGAATGATTACGTGAACATCCTACATAAAAGTATGTGTACATGTTCAGTGTGTAACATTAAAAGGACAACACAAAATGTCTTAACACTCATGTTAGAAGTGCAGGATCTTAATTGACTTCAGACACTCTTCTTTCAAGAAGTCTGTTGGATTTGAAACCTGATCAGACATTGTTGTGCGGTATGTTTTTTGTTGTAATGCAGCCAATTAATTAATACAGCAGAGTGATTGCCATCCTTACAAACTCATCAATTCATTAAACTGTGTGAACCCCACTGGATAAGGACAATCATCATTACACTGAATCACCCCTTGATATCTGTCATCTGCTTAATTGAATGATCCACGTTCCGTGGCTGCAGCATTCAGGGGGGTACACTGTCTGTGTGCGAGGCACGTATTAAAGGGAGGGTTAAGCACCGGGTCCGAATATCTGCTAAGCATGAAAAACATTGCTCAGCAAGTTATTCAGACAAGCAGAGTACCAGTCAGATGTTTAATATGCATATATGATGCTATTTTGACTGGTAGCGTGTGTCTGCTAAGCAGAGCCTGTCCGTGCTAGTAAGAAGCTCTACGATATTGAACCACTGGTTTGTGGATAACACCTGAGTCCAATTTCATAGAGCTGCTTAGGCAGAAAATCTTGCTTAACAATTTGTTGCTAAGCACAAATGAGCAGGGTACCAGTCACAGATGGTACATGTGACACGGTATTTTTGCTGGTAACCTTATTCTGGTAAGCAAAATTTTGTTGTGCTCGGCCTTTTTTTGTGCTTAAGCAGCTCTATGAAATTAGGCCCAGGTTTTAAGGGAATTGTCGAACTGAAGTAAAAATGTAAACATTTCAATCAAGTTTTGAGAAAATGGCTACTTGTGCTTACAGTTCATACAAAATGTACAGTACAATGTACATTGTATGAACGTATGGCTCCTGCCATGTGTAGACTTTCCTAGTGGTGTCAAATTAAAAAAAATAAAAAAAAAACAAACATTACCAGTCAATTATCTAGCTCTTTTTATTTGAAACATGCTTAGAAGAAGGCTTGCAAACAAATATCTGCTGAACATTTTCTGTTGTTCACAATGGTGACTTTGTAACAAAGGTCTTACATCAAGTATACTGTGCATGTTTGTAGTTTTTAAATGCAGTGTGGTTCTCGACGGCCCTTTGTTAATTTGTCATATTTATTTATCATTCATTGAAATGCAAGAAGTCTGTTCCCAGGGTGATCAACTCGTGTATCAACTCATCACCAGGAGAGTGTTTGGTAAACTTAGTCGATAATTTGAAACGAAAGGCATTACTCACTCATGTACTACCCCTTTAAAGTTGCTTGAGAGCAAGATTATGTGTTCGTCTGACATTCTGGATGTGCAGTAATTCAATTATATGTACAACAAACACAGCAAACATGCTCTTACAGAACAAGAAGGGGGGAAAAAAAAAGACACCCAGCCTGGGTTGATTTTCACTACACTGTGACCACAATATAGAGGGAAGAAAAAAGGGAAGGGGAGAAAAGAGAAAAAAAGAAAGAAAGTGGGAAACAATACTGATAATGTGCTCACTAAGACTGATGTACAGTTAGTCAAAGAGACCAGTCGAGATGGAGAGTGCATTCACGTTGACGATGTACGAGTAAAATGGTCAATGCCCTGATGAAAACAACATCACCCATCTATACACACAAATCAATACAATCCCGAGCGCAGCTTTGCTGTTATTTCAACCCTGGATGTTTACCCAAAATCTAATATTTTTCAAATTATTTGAAACGGGAGTTGAGGTTAATGTGGTGGGGGTGAGCACTTGGCGGGCTGAAATTGACTCGGGGAGAAAAAAAAAAAGTGCAATTGCTGAAGTGCTAGCTTGCTTGTCAACTGCCCGGTCAATTAAAGATAGTAGTTCCTACAATATACAGGGGAAAAAACACACAGGCAAGGTTGAGGGCCGTCAAGTGTTGGTGAATTTCAATCTACAATTCACTAATGCATAGACTACCAAATAAGAGGTGTTCAGTTTCTGTTGGCGGACTTGGGGCGATGGATTTGTCTCTACTATGGATTTTAAACACGCTGGCAAGACACCAGGGAGAAACACAAGAGAATCTCCACTTATTTTCACTATTCTAGAAGACTTTTCACCCCCGATTTAAAAAAAAAATATATTGTTGCAGTTGTCACATAAATTCAAACCAAAGGAATTAAAGCACGTGAGGTAATAATGGTGAAACATGTATTTGGCAATTGAAAATCTTGACCGAATAAAATGTAGGAAAAAAGTTTTTCTTAAAAAAGCTGGATGGATTATTTAAAAAATTGTTGGCTATTGTGCTCAAGCCTTTTATTTTTAATGCTCAGTTACTTAAATGAAACAGTTAGAAAACAATGAGACGGGTGTGACAGAATGACCAACATGGGACGGAAACACACACAAAAATTGGAAACAATCAAGCACTGTCCAGTTATTGATAGTTGCTAAACACAACAAAACAATGCTTACCAGACAAGGGTTACCAGACAAAATACGATGTCAAATGTATGATCTGTGACTGGCATCTTGCTCATTTTTGCTAGCACCAAATCGATACGCAATATTTTCTACTTAAAGCCTCTGGTCAACATTGGTAAATTGTCTGTAAATGCTTCCATACTTTGCACAAAGCAAGAGATTTGTAATAAAACCAACCTGCCATTTTGTTTTTCCATTTGCGAGAAAACAGTAAAAATACATTCAGCATTTTTGTTTGCATTCATATGCAGAGTTTTCGTCTCATGAGACGAAAATTAATTTGTTGGTCTAATTTCATTTATTATTCAAAAACCATAACACTTCAGGCAGAAATATTTCAAGAAAGGATTTCTACCATCATTATCTTTGTACCATGTAAGGTTTGTGTAAATCTGTGAACATTTATGATTTTCTTTCTGACCTTTATACTATATACCTTATACTGACATTATACTATTCATGTTTTTTAGTTTTTTACCCTTACACCAATGTCATGAATGTGTACATTATATTTGTGGAGCTCTAACCAAGACATGCACTGTCACATCACCAGGATGTGACAACAGTTTTGACCAATGGGCATGATGGGACGCTGTCACCGAGGCAACTCAGTAAAGTTAGCCAGGTCTCTTGTTGTGAACAGGTCTTGTATTTGTCGAACCACCGATCTTGTATAACATCACAGTGTATACTTGCGTGGGTCAAATGTTAATTGAATTTTTGAATGGGAAAGTGTTTGCTTGAATTATCAATTGTGATTTGATATCCTTCCAGACAGTTATTTAGATTTTTTGTTAATTTCTATTTTTGCTTGTAATTTGTACATAGTCTATTCAAATAAAGAATAAATAACCCGTAGTACCGGACACTGAATTGTAAACATGCAAACTTTTTTGTTTGTGCATTTTTTTACTGCATTGTTTTTGAAAAAACAAAGTCTGCATTTAAACACCTACCTGCTGTTGCTGCAGGAAGGACTGCTGCTGCATTAGCAGCTGCAGTTGCTGAGGTGTCAGCACCTGTTGCTGTAGTAACTGCTGCATCTGCTGCTGCGACAGGTGGTGATGGAGGAGGAACTGATGCTGCTGGTGCTGCTGCTCAGATGCTGCTGCAGCTGCTGCTGCTGCAGCCGCCGCAGACTTCTCCAGGCTGGAGGGGCTGGAGCGGTTAGCTGCTGCCTTCTGGGAGGAGTGAAAGTGGAGAGCATTGTGATGAGGTGATCGGCTGATCTCCTTGATTTGAAAGACGGAGGGAAATGAAACAGGAAGAGAGAAAAAGTACACAAACATAACAACGAGATAACAAAGACAGGTTATTTTGAGAAGACTTGAGAAGATTTCAGAGATTATAAATGGGATTTGCATTAAAAAGTTCTAAGTACATGTAAGATAGACATATCAAAGAACAAACAAAGTAAAAACTAAAAAAAAACAATAATGAAAAAAAACCAAAAAAACTCCTGCATTCCAGTGCAATTTTTGATTTTACATAAAATGGTTAAATTTTGAATTAAACTTTATAAATTAGAACAAGAAAATTAAATATTATTTCACAAGATTTTAACACACTGGTTCTATGGATCATGGTTATAAGTGGTAAATATGGTGCGTGACTAGTTAATCATCTTTTATTCATATTTTTAGAGCTTGATTAATTCAGATCCAAATGATGTCATCAAATCTACTCATAAAAAGGACAACAACACATCAACAGTTTGTGTGAAACACGTCAGGACAAATAAAGTGTTTTCCTTCACATCTGTTTTTTTTTCAGCAGAGCTTTAGAATATGTTTTTTTTTTTGCATTCTGGGAGTGCCATCCACAGGCAAAAACAAAACAAACAGCTGTACAACAGACTGTTGATAACAGTGGTCAGGTGACAGCGGAAGGATAAACAATTCCAGGGCTCACATTTTGATATGAAAATAAACAACAAAATTCTACTGGCATGGACATGATTGTATAGATGATGTGCCCCGGTGTTGACTTTGTTTTTACCAGGTTTAGGGTAGCAGCGTTCTTGGGTGTGTTTACATTTTTACTCAGCCTCCAAAGTCAAGATTGGGAGGGCCAAATAATAACAGTATGGAGGACTGCATTTTACGAGCAAAATTTTCCTTGTGTTGGGAGAGTGACTACGGAGCATTTTCAATGGGTCTTAAATGCAAACAGGCGAGGGCACTACCCTAATGAACTATTGAGGTGACCTTTTTTTCTTTTTCAAAAAGCCACCAGGGTGAAGACCTAGTAGAAAGATCTTTATCAGACAATTGTTTTTCTCTCTCTAAGAGTTGAATAAATTCCATTAAACCAAGGTTGTCAGAGAACACTTGTGCCTCTGTAGGCTGGCCCCTTTTCAATGATAAACATGGCTGTACATATATATCATTACCTCTAAGATTGTAGTGAGCATACAGGAAACCAGCCACCGACAGACACAGCATGTTAGAAAAGATGGTGGAGGGAAAAAAGACACTACAAGTACAAACCCAAAAGGTTCAGAACAAAGGGACAAACACTTTCCAAGTCTTTGAACACAGAAGAGTTTTTAGGATAAATTGAACTGTACCACATTTGTACAATAACCTCCCTGTTCCGGACAAAGATTTTGTCTCCAAATCAAAGCAAGAAAAGACCTTTCAAATATCACACTGGCCGCAACATCACAGTATAATAAAGATGGCGCCGATTTGATGGCCAGCGTGTGCGGGCCTGCAGTAACTGGATTAGAGTTCGTAATTCTATGCAAAGCCACAGGCCTACTACATGTATGATCATGACAACAGTTCCCCTTTAAACACACACACACACACAGATTCTTGAAAACATGTTACCATTACAATGTTCACTTTTGCCCGTCCATCATTGGTACCTTTCAAATGTTGCTAATTACAAAGCGAAGCAAATAAATGTGGCCGATTTATCTGGCACAGAGTTAAATATTTAGAGCACCAACCCAACTCAATGCGCTTTTAAATACATCCGTACTTACCTCTGCTGTATTGTGCCCAATCTGCCCATCCTCATCAGCGGAGGAGTTCCGTCTTATCGTATCTGGCGGGCTGGAGCTAGCAAGCGCCACTTCACTCATTGAGATGACCCTTCGGTGTATGCCACTCGCTACACTGGAAAAGTACCTCTGCCAATACATGATAGGAGAAACAAAGACAGGAGAAATCAAGATCAAAGAAAGTTTTTACAAAAAAAAATTAAAAAATAGTAAAAAAAATGACGCTGCTTTGGAGCGTGATTTCTACACTCCTGTCTGGAACCAGTCCTTAAGTGTTTGTGAATGGATGCAGCGCAGAGAAACTCTCAGTTGAAATATTCTGTTAAAAGAGGCCAATGGCACTGGGGAATTTGTTGACTTTTATTTGATAAGCAGATCTCTTTATACACTGTTGGGACAACTCATGTACAGAATCATCACCTGTTACAAAGGTATTGCTGAATGCTGAATTCTTTTTCGTTTTAAAGCATACCATATTAAGTGAGTGATGTGACCCAATGTGGACCAGTGGGGCCAACATTTTCATGCAAGGATCCTCCGAGGTTTCCATGTTTTGTATAACATCTACAGGGCCTGTGTCTATTTTCATTATAAGACCTTTAGGTGCGCGACGCTGTGGGGATGAAGTTTATCAAAGAAGGGAAGGAAAATCTATACAAAGTAAACAGACTGAAAGTAGATGAGGATATTGCTACAGGTGTAGTGGCATGCTAAATTGATATTTCTGCCCGTGGCCCCTTCTTACATTGACAATAATCTTATTTGCCTTAGACTCTCAGGATCGGGGAATGATACAGGCATCAGGCTGCCTCCTCAGCCTGGGCCAGGGGGCCAAGAAAATATCTGGAAGATGAAGGGGGAAAACAATGCACGCGTCCCATTGGAGCAGGTAACATGTCAGATAATCAGCTGTGTATAGCATAATCTTTGTGTATAATGAAAAAAAAAAAACATCTTTGTAGATGGCACGCCAAAAGGTTGATGGCAGCGCCTTAAGCACAGCCAACTTGGCAATTGTATCAATACAAATGTTGCACATTTATACACCATGGAGGTATAACAAAATGTCCCTTCCAGGAAAGGCACAGTGGTTTAAATTACTTACCAGATTAATGGAAAATTAGCAAATTAATGTATTATCACCTAAAAAGCTTCACGCTCAGTTTGAGCCAGCACCGATCATCTTGGGAAATTACTCTGTCTTAAAGTACCTTTTGTTAACTAACACTGTGCATTATATCTTAGAGGGAAAAATAGACCTCAACTGAAAGTTGACAAAAAAGGCCCTCCTGAAAAACCATTCAAGCAGTCATATCACATGGAATGTTCTTATTTTGTTCCCTCAAAGAACAACATTTCATAAGTGTTGTGAAAATGTCTACTGATGTAGTTATTTAATGAATTTAGAAAAAAAAAGTTAAATATTCGTCCAAGCCTTGAAAAATGACCTGCACTCCTCTGTATCCTATCATGAACAATGTTTTTTCCTCTAAATTATCCAACTGGTATACAATTCCAGGCCTGATTGCTTTGTTTTTGAAAGGGCAAGGGCACCAAGGCATTTTCTTCTCGATAAAGGAAATACTGGAACATTTCAAGGTCACCAAGGCAATGACCAGGGGCAACGGAGGCAATTGCCTCTGTGAAGTATCAGGACTGCAATTTACATGTTAGATCCTTTTGTGCTTGCACATGTAATTGACATGTAAGCAAATAAACAAGCTTGCTTTCTTGTCTCTTAAGAAAAAGAGGTGGAAAAAAAAAAAAAAAGTCCACAGCATTTCTCCCAACAGCACAGCACCAGTTAGGCTTAAAGGATGAATAGTAAATGATGAAGATATGTTCAGTTTTAGATGTGGGAGGAAAACCACATATGGGGGGAAAACCAACCTACATGTATTAGGTAGGGATTGAAAACACATTTTATGGAAGGCTCAGGGACGATGTGGGATTTGCACCGGGATCCACCGAGAGGTGAAAGGCAGGAAAGAAAACCACAGAGCCAGCCTGATTCCCTTTTATCAGATTATGTTTGACTTAATTTACTCATTAATAACAGTGTTTCTACATGTAGGATAACTGATGATGACCCGTGTTAAAGTTAGATGATGAGAGGATCCTTTCTTGTTCCCTTTTTCCCCCAGGCATTGTACCAAACCAACCCACCTTGTTTATAAAGATAACACTAATGTTGAAATTAACCATCCAGCTTCATAAGAACAGGTACAATGTCCTGTACTATCCTAAAGCTTGAATTTGAGCTCAGATTCAAGATCATGCTGTACGTACAGTAGGCCTACATGTAAACTTTAAACATTGTTTCCAACAGACCGTGAATTTCAACATTGTGATGAAATTATCACATATTCATATTTACTGTAGCAGGTTGTGATCATCTCTGCAATGCTAATGTGAAGATACTCACTTAGTTTTAAAGAGAATCAAAACAAAAAAGGGGTTTTCGTTGACTTGTTACTCTTTCAGTTTGTGTTTTCCCAAGAGATGAGACCCACAAGTTAACATCAGTTTAATAAACCACACATATTGGATGCAGTTCTGCCTCTTTACCACCACCCTCATGCACAACACATGTTACAAAGAGAGCGTAACTTGTCAGGGGCCTCATAATTTTAAACCCTTAGTTTTGCAAGCTGTTTCCCACGGCAAAACAGGCAGCAGGCAAACAAACGGAACTATCACAGACAATTTCCATCTAGCAAGACTGTCTCCCCATGTGGGACTAAACACAAACAACCGACCAGGCAAATAAAAACAATGCCAGGTGCCAATGGAAGTGATCATAAACAAGAACGCCATGGCAACGGTCATAAATACCACACAGCAACACACTTAATTGGAACTTATTTTTTTTGCGTGCGTTTTTTTCCCTACCCATTGTAAATAATTCATTGCACTGGTACATAATGCACATGTATGCCACAAATACATGTATGACAGATGGCGTTATGAGCTGCATCAACAGGATCAACAAAAACAAAATGTGCGTACATGTCATACATGTACATTATAAAGTCCTGATGAACTGCATATTGGGTTACCATACTGTACGTGGGTCATTCCACGAGGTTGGGAGACGGGCCATAATTTTCTGAGTGCTGATTATGAAACAAATTTTCATTGTTACAGAAAGTTTGTTTCTAAAACAAATGTAATTTGACAATAAAGATATAAGATAAGCTTTTAAATGACACCACTCTTGAAGAAATTCGGAAACAATTTTCATACCCAAATTCTGTAAATGCTACGGTGTCCGGCATAAAAAATGAGGGAATATTGTGACAACAAAATGTGTACTTCAAAAATTAATCATTTTTAAAAGAAATAAGTAGACTTGAGTTGAGGGTTTACACAAATAATAGTGATAAGATGCAACCTTTGTAAAAAAAAGAGTTAAATGTCAGGTGCTATAATATTTTGCAAAAAAATGACATTTCAAAATTGGGTTGTGGATGTAACATAATGGTGTCAAACTATGTTACATCCACAACTGGCTTGTGTACACTCCTTGATTTGCAGCAATTTAGGTCAGATCATGGTCAGATTGACCTAAATATTTCATGATTGGGCTGGTATTTGTAAAATAATCAGATCGGAGATGTATATACAATGTTTTGGCCAAATATGATGAAAATCTTATGCCTTGAGGCGCATGGTGTCAAGCGTTACATCCACAACCTGTGGACATGGTCATACCCAAAATGTGTATGAAAACCAGAACCTTGAATTTGTAATTGCTCTTAAAACAGAGATTTGGGGGCAACATTTCTAAACATACACACTGTTTAGTTCCATTCATGTCTAGATGAACAATACGCATTGTGATGTTCACGGTGTCACACATGTTACATCCACAACCCACTTCTTTTGTTTTTGTTGGAAATAACAATATTAGCAGGCCTTATAAGCGTACAAGTATGGATATTATTAAGTTAACCTATTTAATGACAGAATCAAGGTGGGAGTGATTTTGAAGCATTTTGAAGCATTAATTTGGACCAAAACAATTTATGGATGTAACATGGACGTGGCGTCAGTGTTACATCCAAACTTCTCCATAGGAATAACATACGAATATAGTTTGTGAAGAAATTTACTAACTTTTCAAAATAATGCGACTTAAATTTGAACAAATTGTTAAACTACAAAACATGGGCTCTAAAAAAATGCATAGCAACAACTTGTAGAAGCAATTTGAAAATTTGACCACAATGTCACACTTTGTCTCCCAAGGCGGTGGAATGACCCACATAGTACACGTACCATGTTTTTACTAGAGTAGCCAATGGTTACCTCCAGTGGATAATGGGATACTGTCACGTAACAAAATTTCCCCCAAGAGTTTGAAAAGAAAAATGAATAACCAAGACAAACAAACAACAACACGTACATGTCTATACATGTACACACTTCGCCTACAGCATGATTTTTCTGTTTGCGTGTATCTCTTCTTTGACAAATAGAAACCCACTCATGGCGGTGTGGTTCACAGTAAATAATCAACCCTAGGCCTTATCGCATCACCTCAATTAAGAATGGAAACTATCAAAGCTTGAGCAGCTGTTAAAAAAACAAAAACACAAAAACATAAATGCTTATTTTACGGGTTTGTAAGGAAGTTTTATGCTTCTGTGACTGTGTTCTATGCACAACAACTTGGGGGGTTTTCTGAATGGTTTGAGTTACAACTTCAGACCTTCTTTTTTAAAATCGCTCTCCTCCGCCCTCCTTCAACCTTGTCCTATGACTGAGTGCAAAAAATAGCACTCCTTCAAATTTAAAGTGGATTTTAAGGAAAATCTTAGAAACAATTTACTCACATCTGAAAATTGACTACCTATGTGGCATTAATTTGCTCTGATCATGTAACAAAGATAACAATCTGCCAATCCAATGCTGAAAAATGCTGTACGCGCATACATGTAGGAATCATCAGAGGTACTTACATGTAGGCTATGAGCTAAAACATTAAGAACACTGACAGTCAGATTTGATAAAAACCTGTTTACATTTTGTATGTGTGAAGTTTTATGTGTGAGGAGTGTAAAAAGCTATTTGTTCCTCAATACTTTAGTGGAGCAGCTTACAGATCTCCTCATAATTCTTAAAATGAAAGACTGCAACTTGGTACAAAGAGACGTTTTACATCAAATAATTGTCCATTAATTTTTGCATTACGATTACAAGACACCAATTGTTTGCTGTAGGCCTACTTGGATGTTAAGAACCTCTGGGACGTGGGCCAAAGAACATCAATGGGCCAGAGCCCCAACTCAAATGGTGGTCCACAATGACCGGACCCTGTTCGTGACCCAAGGTGAACGCAGACTCTTTGTCCTGTGTTCTCTTTATTCATACATCAATTAACTCCCTTTATAAAATTGTTTTCATTTACACAGTATGCAAGGAAAGGTTACATGGAATAGGTAAATTAGGTTTTCCCACAGTACAGAGCAAATCTACAGTTAGTCCCGGATCATGATTAAACCACAAGTCGTACACCACAACAATGTAGTTTGAAAGTTTGACACGTGACTTCTGTTAAACAATTAGAAGTTTTTTTTTTGCATTGAGTCACAGAGTTTTAAGGAGTTACAGCTGATTTTAAGTGAACTGTATTAATTTTTGAAATAATTGTATTTGTTAAGGCCTCTACTGGACAGCAAAAAAAAAAAAATAAATAAATAAATAAATAAAAAAAACTTGACAATTTCAAAACTGTCTTTTAAACATTCATGAAAGTCTCACACAATGATATTTGTGTGAACCAGGTTCGGCAGGGCAAATGCAGTCCAATGACCCCCTGAGAGAAAACATTGTCAATTTATAAAAACAATTTCAGCTGTGCTCCTGGCTTCATCATGGAGTCAGTATAATAGGCCCAGCTGACCCCCTGCATACACCACTGATCATGTTTAAACCCTGTATTGTGTATAGTCTGCATGCTTTTAACATTGATGGGTGTTTACTTGACTTTCTGTCCCCGATTTAAAGAGGTCATTGCAGGTCACTAAGTGGGCACATTACAATACAGGATGCGACTGGGGGTCCTTGAGACAAACTCTTAACACCTCAACTGTGCCTATACCATGCAGAGTGATTCCAGAAGGGGTATAAGTACTGATGTGCCAAATGTATGTGCACACACACACAATCTAGACATACTTTGGTACAAAATTACACATGATATCCTAACACTAAAAAAAATGATCTGAGGAATGATAGAACATGTACATCCACTACACGTCAAACACCACTCTTAATATATAGACAGTCTAACTGTATAGACATGTACAAAGTACACACGTACTTCAAATTACATTATGAAACTTGTTAGGCTTTTTCCCCCCTAGTTAAATGCCTTACCTGGTTATTGTGTGATTCCAGAAAATAATCGTTGTGAATACTGACTGGAAATCGCGGGTAATACCATTCCCCCATCATTGCACAAGACGGGAAACAAAAACACTGTTGGAGCAGATTAATTATACAGCTGTCATCTTCACTGCTGGTGCACTCAGACAGAACTGTTGGATCCTCACGTGTATACATAAACACAAGTACGACTCGGCAGGCTGAACGTGAGCCTTTATATAGGAAAATACTTGCAATCTACTCGCCTACTGAACATAAGGAAAACAAAAACTTTGGGAAATCACACACAGACAATTCAAAGATGTGAAACGTTCATGGGATGTCACATTTTTTGTGCAGCGATCAATCACCTGCACTTAGTGAGATGGGTTTAAGTCTTTTCTTATCCCGGGAGGAATACAATTGCTAGGAAATAAAGAAGCAAAGATTGATTGGATCGGGCCTTTTTTTCTTGACCAACACACTGTCACTTGTTTTCAAGGAAGGGTCGAGTCTGCAATCAAGCATGACGATGGACAATAACCGTCTGACAAAAGACGACATTAGCCATTAGATGCCGTGCCTCTCTCAACCTGCCGTCACTCTATCACAGGAGGGGGAACCCAATGAGGGAAAAAAAAGGCAAATCCACCACTCGCGTTCCCCGCCGAGACCAACAAACCGAATTATCTGCTTATTATCTCACCTCTTATCACGACCCAAACTGACAGAAGATTCTCAACTCCGGTGTAATTGCATCAGAACAGCTTTTCATATTTGCTAAGATGAGCACGTTCGTTGACCACACTCGTCACTCGAGGTGTCCAGGCGATGAACTTGATTAAATTTCATCGTGAAGCCACAGCCAAGGAACTTAGGGTAATTATCGGCTGTTTGGGGAGCTTGGGTGCTCGGGTTAGGACAGTATACGCATCCTGCCGTGAGCTTCAGAAGACATGGGAAGATCGTGAGGAGGAAGTATGTTCCAAGGAAAACAGGTGGTAAAAACAGGAAACCTTAGATTATGATGCAAAATTAGGCAATAGAAGACGCCTGGCAAAGGATGCATTGTGACTGACAAACATTCGCGCCGCAGGCTTGTTTTCTTTCTCTTCCATGCTATGTCAGCTCTGGAAGAGTTGGCAGGAACAATTTCTGACAGCACTGGCTATAAACACTCCTTGTTTGTGGGGATATTTTTGTCCCAGGCTGCCTCGCAAAAGCAAATAGAAACAGGATCTTCATGAGAGATGTGCTTCCCACAATATATTTAGGGAAGTCAAAGATGTCAAAGAAAAATATCTGCACACAATTCGGCCTTGTCCCTGAATACTGTGTGTGTTTATCAAGTAAAATGTCTTTCTGAAAAACTGGGACTAAACAGGGAAAAGTTCAAAGCTACAAAAAACAGAGCTTGTACACAAATTATGGCTGAAAAGAAATATGGATTTCAGTCATACACTTGTCAGTGTCACTTCCTTAATGTGGGTAATGAAAACACTGGAACAATAGAGGACAGTTTTCAATTCCTTTCACAGGAAGGAAAATTTTAAATAACAAAGTACATTTACGTGCGTGCTTCCTGAAACAAAAAAAAAGGCCAAATTATTCTCAGACCAGATTTACAAGATGGGTTTTATCAATCAGCTGTTTCAACTTATACAGTACATTAACTTACAAATAGATCTGGTACACTAAAGAACGTAAGAAGAAACAATTCTATGGATTCATTTAAAGGGGTGGTGATAACAATCGTATTAATGTGTTTTGGGAAGTTTACAGACCCTACACCTAGGACAAGCTTGCACAAGGACCATTTGTCGACTAATAAGAGGTCGATACTGCCTGGTACCAACACATGTTTTCGAGCATGATTTACCAGTTAATATCAGACGCTACAGTAGTCGACTAATGGTCCTTGTGCGAACTTGACCCTATGCAAGGGTTGTAGCCGAGTCACTTAGGTCGAGTAAGACTAAGAGTCTGAGTTTTGCATCATTTGGGTCAAGTCTGAGTCCAGGTCACAAATCACTTACTTTAACACACATGTATGCAAAAGCAAGATTAGTTAAATTGATCATTTGATATAGATGACGGAACACTTTTGATAACTGACAAAATGAAAACTGGAAGGTATGAGTAATTCCTGGAGTTTATACTGTACATTTTCCCTGAAAATGATGATTGAAAAATTAGCATCTGAGCTATGTACATTGTATTAAATATAATTTTCGTAGAATTTATTTTTTGGAACTCGATGTGAACTCTCAGACTCGAGTCCTTCACATTGTTTATATGATATTTATATACATGTATGTATCATTCTTTCTCTTTTACAAACTTAGCGGTTTTAGTATCTTTAAGAAAACAAGAGCAAATGTAACATGTAACATCTCTAACTTTAACTGTGCAATGTCAGTGTGTATAGAGACAATAAACATATTTCTTTTGAGGTGTTAAAATGACTAAACATTTGCCATCGGAAATTCTGTTTACCTTGAAGTGAAAACTGAAACAAGCAAAATGTTACACTACTGATTCTACAAAGCATTCAAGTACAGTGTACGTGTACATCCTGCCAGGGCAAAACTTGCAGAGGTGAACTTCCCGATTTACTGAAAATTGAAATGAAAATCATTCATTTCTTCATGATTTGAAAATGTTCCCAACAATTATTGCGATTTAAAAAGCAAATTGAAAGTGTCAAAAATTACTTGCTTGGATGAAAAAATTACTTTTGATGTGTTCAAAGGAAACGTTTGCTCACATTCTGTTTACATATGCAGAATACTACTAAAGGTATGGCACATTCATCTGTAAATACTTAATCAATGTATTTTACAAAACCCGATGAACATCTAATAGAATTAAGTCCACGCCAAGTGTTACTTTATCATTAGGAATGTACGACATAGCATTTTATGCCTGGCGACAACTGCAAATGCCATTTACATTCATACCACCAATTTACAAAACTTGCACTGAATTTTTTTTCCCCTTCCAATTTGTTAGGAACATTGCTAAACCAAATGTCTGGCTGCCGGTAGTTATTAATAACGTTGGCAGGCTGCCTGATGCCCCATTCTATAAATGGAAGCACATGTACTATGAAGGTGTACATATAGCACCTAGTTTACACCATTTTGTGCTAAAAGTGTTGTAGATTACAATCTGCACTTTACTGTATCGGGCCAATTTTAGACATTCCTCATTTCCTATGTCAAGTAAAAAAAACTGTTGCCATTGGAGTCTTCCAAACTGGGTTTTACGCACATTCTTTATAGTGTTTTCTTTTGAATTCTCCCAAGTACAATATATTTTGAACACATGAAAATTTCAACGAAATTTTTAATATGTTTGGAAGTTAAATAACTAGTTTGTTTGATGTTGCATTTATTAGCCAGCGACTGCACAGCGGTACGTGGTAACACACATGTGTTACAAGTACACCCCACCCCTCCCCTGCATTGAGTTCATGACTAAAACAATCACCACCACCCCCCCACATTCCCCCTCCCCTCACCTCGTCTAGGGTAGCCTATGAGCTTCCTGCGAGAAGGGGGGCCATTTCTAAAAATGAAGAAGACTGTCTGAGAGTGGCGGAAGGAGACTGACAAATATGTGACATGCAAAAGAGGAAATAGTATGTAGGGGGTTAATGAAATCAAGCTAAACTCAATATACTCGAAATCCTGATCGAGGGGCAAACACCCCTTAGATCATTTTTGCCAATGAACATGAACATATTGGAACAAGTTGCTGCCGGTAATTGGACAATTATTATCACAGTGTTTGACTGACCCCTGATTATTGCAAAAACAACCCGGGACTAGTGGCATGGAATGTTATTTTGTAGGGTGCATTCACATACAAACACACAGTTCTCTGAGCCAGGAACATGATCGTCAGACAGACTGAAATGATCAACTGGAATTGATTACGTACACCATTTGGTAACTTTATTTCTCCCACAGGAGAGCCTTGTATAATAACAATTTGTCATCGTGTTTAAGTCTGAACATCCATTGCGGGCAACAACTTTGCAAATGCCTGCCGGGGTAACAATTCCAACAGTCAGTAAGTTTAGGTACATGTGGGAAAACTGGTACTACAACCCTCTTAACTGAAATTGTCATTTCGCTTAAGGGAGTCCAAAATATATATTTAAGAATAATATCAGTCTTCAGCTTTTCCTTATATTCATAAACATTTTTGTCAGACAAAAAGAGAAAAGTAAATTTATTAAAAGTCGAGAAAAGTGTCTAGAGAAATAAGGCATGGATCCAACTTTTTAGCGTGCTTACATAGTACCACAGAATTATACCCCTTGCATCGACGTCACACGCGACTACTGTCTGCCCATAGTCCGCCATTTTGGGAGATGAATTGCATGAAAAGATATGGCTTGTGCTTCTAACCGCGATTGCGACGCCAAAAATGCACACTGCACAGTAACACACCAAGAATCCCACTCCCAAAATGGCACAACCAAGATTTATCGTGGTGATGACTTCAGGTGAATTGGGTTGATGTTTTGATCACTGATACAGTTTCAAGAAATTCACACCACCAGGCCTGTATGCTTCATTTTTGGAAAGGGCAAGGGCACTAAGGCATTTTCTCCTTTGTAAAGTGCACCTCTATGAGGAAAACAACAATTTCTATTGGAAAATTTTGAGGGCACCAAGGCAATTTTGCCTCCATTGCCTCTGTGAAGTATCAGGCCTGCATCACTGTTTTCATTAGTTTTGTTTACATGTACATGTACCACTCATTGTAAAATGTCCATTTAACAATGTGTACAAATTTGAAATTTAATCAAGCAGTTGTGCCATCTTTACTAGAAAGATACCTAAAATGATTCTTTCACTCGATGCATAGGACTCACAGGAGACCATCCATGGAGTTTAGTCCAGTCATTGGTAACCCCAAACTTGAAAACTAATGATGTTTAATAGTCAACAGAACAAATCTTTTACAATTTTTTGAAATATTAAATGACTATCCAACTCAAAGTGTCAAATTTAAGACCAGCAAAGTTATTCGCAGTTGAACGGTGCCTTACAATGTCAATTGCCTAAGTTAAAGCTGTACACATATTGACAAATTTGTCCACTGAACGACGTTGTCTACCAGAAGGCTTGTCACTCCAGGAAAGAATCAAAAGTGTGTATCAAAGACCCTCCAACGTTTGGGGGGTTTTATCTGCCCATTACCACAACATGATCCCTGAAGTTTCTACCAAACATGATTTTTTCTTCAATAAACAACTTAATTTATAGATGATCATCGTCACCTAATTTACTCATGGGTCTGATACACGTACTTCAATCGCCTCCATGCCCCTAGTTATTGCCTGAGTGCCCCTAGTCATGGTCTCAGTGCCCCTTGAAATGTTCCAATCAATAGAAATTTAAATTCTCTTCATAGAGGTGCCCTTTACTCAGTACAGGTGCCCTTGCCCTTTCAAGAATAGACCGTTCCGGCTTTGGCAACAAGCCCCGCGCACACACCTTAGTTTGTGTACGTTTACGCTGCACGTGTGACCGAGATTGACCGAGGTCACATGACCAAAAGACATGATCCAATTGGTCAATGCGCCTTGCTTGATTGACAGGCCGGAACAGTCTATGAAGGATACAGGCTCGCAGAGGGCAACATTTTCTGAAAGAGTGGTACATGTACATTATAAACTTTATAAACAGTGAGCTTTCTGATATTAAAAAGAAAAAAATGTTTTACAAATAATCAGTAATTGTCTACTTTGCCGTTCAGATCTACATGTGTAAGTTGTATTCCGAGTTAAAGGTGGTATCCGTATTGCTTCACATTGTCACTGAAAAAATGCAGTGCATTGACTTATTTACACACTTTAAATGGGTCCCAGTTGGCTTAAAACGTTGCACACACAAAAAAGGTCAAATTTAAGAATATTTTTAAAAGGAACTCATTTAAAGTGGGAATTGATGACACCTTTGAAATGAAAACAGAGCTGTGCAGTGATGGATGTGGATGAACAGTTTGAAATTACTTTGATATGATTGCACAAATTTCAATCCCAACAATCACCCCAGCCCAGGGACACCAAAAAGACCCACCAAAGGTTGACTAAAGTCATGCACTAAAGTAGGCCTAAATAGTACTGTACATGTTGCCTGCAAATTTATTTGTGCAATTTTGAGGAACAAAATAACAATAATTCAAATTTCATAACATGTACCTTATTCCCAAAAGGTCAATATTATAAACAATGTGGTTGCATATAAAGCCCATAATCGGGATGTTTATTAGTCCACTGTGCTTCTGGGTCTTTCTTGATTAGTCCATGGTGGACGAGGGCTTAAATGTTATTTAATACATGTAATGGGCAGTTTATGTAAAAGATCACCCACATTTGTCAAGAGGTTCCACTTACGCGAAGCCTGCGCATTCAACCCCCCCCCCCATGACTACTTGTACAAGTATGAATGGCATTGACTGATGGAAATGAAATCTAATTGTATGTTTTTATGATCTTTTGTAGAATTTCTGTTTTGTATCACTTTTACGTATTAGATTACAACTGTATCGGTTTTCCCTAGCAGTACCAGAGTACTGATGTTTCCTTTTTGTGGGAGAAGGCTTCTTCCCCCAACCCCCCTTCCCCCTTAAAAAAAATTAATAATAAAAAGAATTAAATAAAAATAATAATAAATAATCAGTAATAATGGTAACAATGTCTGGGGAACCTTTTTAATGTTTTACTTCTACCCGTTTTTTTCATAAATACGTAGTTTTTGTTTTTTTGTTTTTTGTGGGGCATACATACATGTAGGTGGTGGCTGAGGTTGGGAAAGGTACATAGTACACTGTACACGTTTGTATTGTGAACATGAGGCATACACGTCAGTGCTACATGTAACTCAAACTGAAAATTATGTAAAATTGCATGGGACTGTAACTTTACTTTTCTTGTATAACATCTAATCATTGGTCAACTTTTCTCACTTTTCTCTCTAACAAGGCCCTTTTGCTGATATATTCCCAATCCAATTACTTAAAAACACAAAGCATACAGAATTTACAGTTAGAACAAAAGAACTGAAAATTAAGGAATAACACTTTCTTAAATATTGAATATATTATTCTTTTGCGCAATATCCGGCGATCAGACGAATTAAATTTCCTGGAACAGTAAAACCAAAACGCAAAATCAATTTTATAGAGGATATTTATAACATCCGACGCAAACCGACAATGTGAGGGGCTACATTGTAGAATTTACTCCAAGTTGTATACACACAATGGCACACAGCAGAGAAAACATGCAGCTTCCCTCTGACATTTATCCAGAGAGTTGTGTAAACAAGGAATGCAATTCTTGTTTAGATTCCCCTTTCCATTAATCTTCAATACAGTTGTTATTATGCTAATGTTGTTGGCTTGTTTATCCAGTGCAAGCTACATACTGGGGTCAGTAATTTAATCTTGCCAGACCGTACCATCTTACAAGAAGGGTGGATTTTGTTGTTTCTGAGGGTTAAAAATGTATGGGACAATCAGAGAATACACAGCGAGGGCTGCCAAGTTTTCCTGTACACAAGGGACCGCCAGGAAATTTAAGACAGTGACTATAAAAGAAAACAACTGGGAATTAATTTTGTATTGTCAACGGGTACTGTGATCCTCAGATAGTAATACTACAAGTGTACATCAGAAACTATTTGTTAGAAACCTGATTTTGCTTCTTCTTTTTTTGTACGTACGGGCCTCGTTCGTTATTTAATCTACTCATTGTACGTACACATGATGAAAACAATAATCAGGGTTTGAACTCACCAACCCAAACTAATATGAGATTTGATATTCTGTTCAGGTAGATATTATTAGTCTACACATTGAAGGTACCATGGATATTCTTCTCAATGCAATCAGCTGCACTAAAGCATTGGCTGGAAGTTGTGCAAAGACAGCCAATGAGAAGAGCTCTATGCAAATGAGACTTTCACCATACAACTGAAAGTGGAGCTTGCATTGACATTCTGTATAATTTTCTGCCTTCTTTGAAAATAGATGTAATATAACTTGAATACAAAAGACAGCTGTTTACATCAGTTGGTTTTTATTAAAGTAATTAAAGTCAAAACAAATAACATTAAGTTTGTTTTAAAATATTTAATTTATAAGAGCAAAGAGTCAAATCAGATGGAAATTTCAAAACATTTGTGTACACATTTTTATCTCTGTATTTTTATCCCCAACATGTACAATAAACAATCTTTTATAAGCTTTTTTTTTGTAGCAGCCACACTTAACGTTATTCTTTTTTTTTGTTTTACAAAAACAATCAACTGGTTTTTGCTTTTGAATTTTCCCTGTACAGCCTGTATCGCAAATGCTACACAGACGCCCCAGGTTATTTCAAATCAACAGTTCAAGTCTGAACTTCAGACAAAGCCTCTAAACATCTTTTCTCTTAAAAACTGGCCACAACTTTCCCACCAAACCCCTGATCAAATTGGACATTCAGCGCAGAGAAAAGGCAGGATAAATACTAAGTGGGGCAAGAACCTCCATTGCACAAACAACACTAACGGCAGGTTGGCAGCTGTGCATTCAAAACCTTGTTGTTATATGCTCCGATAAATGAACCAGCAAGACTTGGCCATTTTACTGGGTAAACAACAGCGAACACAAAACAAGCAGTGGGTAAACAAACACACCCAACCTCAGCCAATTTCATATTGAGAGGCCTGTGTGGTCGATGAGACTCGCTGGGGAAGAGAGTTTGCCAAGTGTATATTATTCTTATGACTATGGACATCATCTTTATTTCATTTGGCCGATTGTATTACACTTAGCAGGCAAGAAAGTAAAAGCACAACATTAACAGTCATTGTATTAGAGTGATTAACATTTTAAAGGTGTAGGGGCTGTACAAGTCAGGGCTCTTGTTTTATTATTTATAGGCCTAGTACATTGTAGAATAGTTGGGTAAAGTACAAGTACTGTTTCATGTACGCCTACAATACATTAGCCTGCCAAGTTCAGAGAGGGAAAAATGTTTATCAGACTGTGCAAGTCTCGCACTGTATTCAAACATTTTTAAGAACCTAGGTTTCCCACGCTTTGCGTGTGGACTGTGGAGAAAATAAAAAATCGCACACTACAATGTTCAAATATGACTAGCATAGTCTATGAGAAGGTACACTGTGGGTTAAATCAGCAAGAACGCGATATGGAAGTTTTGGATTTAGTACTTAAACCCCAGTTGAATCGGTCAAAATTGTACAAGTTCGTGTACTGTGTGCATGATGTATGGTGGTACCATAAAGCTTGTAACCTTCAGAAATGTTTCTCTTACAATGTACTTGCCCGGTTACGGGTTGGAGGTCCCGTACTATTTGTCTGTTATTAAAGATATGTTGTAAACAATGTCTCCATCTAGCAATTTCCTTCTAAAACAATTTGGGCTTATTGGAGTGCTGTGTTGTCCTTTGTTTATTTTAAATTAGACTTCAAATGGGAGGTTATTTTAATGGTAGATTCTCTTCTAGGTAACAATCTCATTTCCTTGATACAAAACTATTAATTGATTGTAAATATTCAATGTATACTCTTTAATCCCAACAACCCCATAAAAACACAGTCACATACAAAATGCAAATGAGACATTGCGTAGTGTGTTTACTCAGGTATTGCTTGACTCCCAGGAAAAGGATTCCGGGACTCTATTGTAGCTGGTGAAGACGCTCATGTAATCCCTCTCAGCCCCACACTGCCCACCTCCACTTGTTGATAACCCTTTGGGTATAAATAAAGAGGGGGTGAGAGATACGGGAGAAATGGATGCGATACAGTAGGAGGTGGTGGTGGAGGCAGCAGTCAAACTATCCAAACACATATTTTGTTGTGTATTCTAATCACAATAAAGTACTCATGCTTGGCCACGAGTTCAAAAATTAGTCCGTTATCACACAATGTGAGTTAGACAGAAAGAAAGATTTAACTATAAGAACGTATGCTTGAGGCTTGAATGTTTTGTCATCAACATGATTGAAAACATGTTTTTTTTTACATGGATGAACAATAACAGACTTTATGAGTTAAACCAAGGGTTTTTGCTCTTAAAACATTTATAGTCATTTCATGTTATTAGTGAACAATGGGAAAATAAAGACATTTACTTTAGATATGGAAGTGGAGGACGAGTACAATCAAATCATCCATTTACGCTCAGTAATGCTGGTGACAAACCATTACAGAATTAAAAGTGTAATTACATAACATACATTGTGTAAGGAGTACATGTACACATGAAAGTGAAGCCAGTTTGTGGGTGGTGGATGTAGTTGTTTACTGCTTGTCTACCCATTTTGGGGCTACTAAAAAGCTCCCAAGCTGTTTTTTTTCTTTCTTTCCTCTTTTCCATAAACTAACAATAACATCTGTAAACAATCAAAGACGTGCTAACCTTACCTTAAAGGCATGGTGTACTGTACACTATTATTTTTTACTTCTTATTTTCGGAGGGGGGAGGGGGAGGGAGGGATTAGTAACCCAAACTACAACTAGTGAACAAATGTCATGCTTTTAAAAAACAAAAATTGTAACATAGAAGAGGACCTATGCAACCTTGCCGTTTGTACCACTGATGCTTTTAGATTTTAAAAAAATTATTCAAAGCATCAAACGTAAGCTACAGGTCTGTAGCTATTGCTCACCAGTAACCCAGCCAATCAGACACAGACTTTTTTTTATTTATATTTTATTAGTAAGTAAGATTTGAAACATATAGGCCCATTAAATATTACAAAATTTTTTTTTTTTTTTTTTTTTTTTTTTTTTTTTGAGGGGTTCGTATTCAGATGCTGATAAATAATCTCATAATGTGTCGCGTCAATGCAACAAGGTGGTACGTCACATTTTTGTTGAAAGTAATTTTAAATACGCAAAGGGTGCTTTATTTCTAAATGAACAAACGGTAAAAGTTTATTATCCAAATTGTAATTAAAAAGATACAGGTACATGGATTTAACATTTAAATGACATCATCATTTGTTATTGTGGTCTGAGCATTATCTTACACTACGACATTGCTGCACTACAGAATTATGACACATTTCCCATTGACTACACGCGGTGGAGGTTTGTGCAACGAATTCGTTATCTTGACCGATTTAAACCATGCATATTCATCTGTGCAAAAAGGTTGTGATCAACATTACCATGGTAAACAAGCCATTAAACTCGTTTTATAGGTAATTAGGTATAGATAATTTTTAAACTTCTTCGATTAAATTTCTTTGTAATTCCTATGTGTACAAGTGGACTTGTCTTTAACAACCGGTGACTATTCAAATCGCCCCCACACCTTAAAACGAGACTTATGCAAAACGAATGAAATCCAAGCTACGACCTCGTTGTACAAATTATGCAATAAATCAATAAAATGCAATAAAACCTTGGAAGCTTAACTAAGTCTGAGGGTCAAATCCTCTTTTGGCATGAATTTTTGTCTGAACTCCTTTTGGGATGTTCAAGCAAATATAAGCCAATTAAATTGCGAATTTCAACATTTTTTCCCCCTATATTATAAGTGTCAAATTGTGCATTGCTTTAACAGATAAGGACAACAAAATAACATCACAGGCCCATTGTTCAAATATCAGGGGAAACTTGACAGGATTCACCTTAATGAGAGGCCTATACTGATAGACACCCCAACTGCTTGACTGGGTATCTTTGTTTCATGCGTTAATGGTTCAGTCAATGCTATTGTTATCTTTACACAGAAAACATATAAATAGGCCTATAGACCATGCATCCGCTGCCATCTTTGAGGTCAAATGCACCAGCATCAAGCGTGCGTTGTAGCTTTTTTGACCTCAGCCCGTTCCTGTAATAAATGCTCATTGTGACGTCATACGCATAAGGTCTATTGATGGTCCCACATCTCAGCTTAGATCATGAGAGGTACATTACAACTTATTTTTTTAAATGTTAAATACATGTATGATGTACATGTGCATGTGTAGCCTCTATGATAGATTCTTGGAGTGAAACTAACGAAAACCTGTCCGGTTAGCTACGACCTTAACTTACTTTTTTAACCATAATTTTGTCAACACTTGAGTCAACAGACTACTAAATGTTTGAGCAAAACGTATGTACTTGTGACGTAGCAGTCATGGCAGATTGCGTAGTAGTGGGTCAAAACACAGACTGTACCCTGCTTAATTTCAGGTCTAGGCCCATCCATGTGTATTGTTAGTACTAGTACAGTAGTCCTAGTAGTATTGATTGGTAATGGTATTGGTAGACCAATTGTACACGTCTGTAGTGAAAGGCAAATGCCAGAAGGGTCAGTTTTGAATTGTTTGAATGGTTATTAATTTCACACAAAAAGAGGTGAGGATACTGATGTGATGATACTATCAGTGCCTGGCCTCTCAGTCTCAGTATACAATAAATAAATACATAGTTCTCTTGCAAGCCAACTGCTGGTGATCTGCACAGTATGAGTTTCAACATTTATATTCCATTGCATTCTTTTTCTCAAAACTCAGTCAGGGCCTACCTAGCCAGTACTAAAAAAAATTGGCAACCTCAACATTACAATACAACGCTACTGTCACTACGGACACACCAGGCCCGTCTACTCCAACCTAAGTACATCCACTATGGTTACTGGACAATTCACAAAGTATGTATTCACATGTCAGTAACCTCCACAAATTCTTCAGTTAAAAAAGATTTGCGAACAACCTACAACCAATTCATTTTCATTACGTGCAGACGAGAAAGTTTACACGGCAATCTACATGTATCCTGTTGCCTTCGCCATCCGTACCCACGTTGTGCAGAGCGCATGCACATGCAAAAGCATTGAGGAAAATGTGTTGTTCACTATGCAAATTTATTTATTCTAGAGGCAGAGAAAGACTTCATGCCACAAACAACAACAAAAATACATATTAAGATTAAAACAGTTTTGCTGCCGTTGAGCTTCACACAATGAGAAAATACACTGAAATCTCTTCAGTTGGTACCTACCTTGGAATTTCGTGAGGAGAATTGCACTCGACGTTGAGCAAGGTAGCGAAATTATCTTGATTTGGAGGCAAGCTTGAGACATTGAATCTTGTGTACTGCAACTGCAAAACCACATCTCGATAAACAAAACCAATTATCCGTCCGCCTTAAACGAGCTTGACTTCTGCTGAACCCTACACTCAATCCTCATTTACAGGAACATTCGGACGTAGCAATCCATTCAGAGTACATCAGACAGTATGTTTGTATTCACAAAGTTAATGTTTTCGTTTGAAAACTTTTGTGTGGAAATATTTAAGGACTATTTTAGGTTGAAATGTTATTGTTGTTTGTAGTCGCGCTCAGTCTATAATCATGACGTCAACTTAACCTACTATGTAAACAAGCATGCATGTGTGTGCAGGGTTGACACGCTGCTGATGTACGGACACATGTCAATGGGATGTACAGTGTGTACGTGAAAAACGGTAGATGGTGTGTGTCGACTGCAAATCCAAGAATCGTGGCTTCAAATGAGGCAACGGAATCACTTTGGTCATGGTTTGTCACGAAAGTTAAAGTATTTTGTCATCCTAATCATATCGATCATTGCAAAATGACTCTGTGTAGATATACATACCGTGCCTATGTACAAAACACCTCAATTTTAATGTAAATTTTGTCACGTTTGTTTTGGATGGCTTCTCTAGTTCTAGGCGAGGGTGAAATGTTTTTGCACTTTTTATAGCTGGTACTATGTGGGATCCACACTCATGATATCTTGGTCTAGCGACGGAACCAGCGCATTTTGTTGCTTGAAATCGGGCATATTTTTGTTAGCCGCTAGCCGGGTAGTGTTTGGGCATGGCGGATGTGATGTGATTTAGAATTTCGGGAAACTAGGGGAATTAATCATTACCGATTTTTGTTTTTGTCTATGTTGAATATAACCTCAAGTACAACACAATAAATCTTCGGATGGAGAAATGTATCGTAGGAGTTTGGGCTTGGGAGGAAAAGAGGCCCCAAACGGGTTGAGGCAGAAAAGCCTGGGCCTCTCAAAAAGAAACTGATCTGCTATTTGTTTATTATTAAATAAAACAAAACAAAAAATTACATAAATTTCAAAAAACAAAACTTTCAAAGAAATATGCGATCTGTGTAAAAATTGTATGTTGTGAAACGGTAAAGTTGATTAAAATATGTGTAAAAATTATGTTAAATTTTACATTATTTAGGCTATTTTTTTTTTATGCGGATCAGTTGAGAGTACATTAATTATACAACAATAATTTTTAAGAGGGATTTTTAATGTCCAATCTATTTTTAAGTGGTGGTTGGTAGGTAGTAACAGTGAGAAGGTATATGAGGTTGAGGCCTTTAAATATTATGTTGGTATTTCTATGGTAGTCAAAATATGTTGTCATGGTTGTTGGAGAGCTAGATGACTATATAATTACCAGGCCTTGATCTTAACTGAGGCCAACTGCCTCATGCCCTGTCCAGTTGGCCAGTATGCCCTTCAAAAAAATTGCACTGTCACTACCAACTTGGCCAGCATGCCCTTGTACAATTTCTCTGATTTGGCCAGCAAAGGCCTGCCCCCGTTTTTCTTAAGATCGAGGCCTGAATTACTAGTAGTAGTAGTACTCAGCAGTATGTAGTATTAGTGCCAGTCAATGGGGTTCAGATTGGCATATTCCAAATTAAGGGGTGTGGTTTATACTCTAGTGGGGGTGATGGTGTTGGTGGTTGGGAGGGGTAATTTGTTATTTTATTTGTTTTCAACATACAGGGGCAGATTAGCCAGGTCAACTGCCTCGGTCAAAGTCTCTATGCAGTTTGGGGCCCAATTTCATGGCAATGCTTACATGAAATTGGGCTCTGGTCTTTTGTCACAGTGCTGAAGCTACAGTTGTTTCTAGTAGGAGGCCATTGGAGATGGAGGCGGTGGGCTGGATGAATAGTGAAAAGCTTTGACCATGAGTTGCAGTTAAAATCCCAGCTAGGAATCAAGCATGTGTTGTGTCAAGATTTGTTTCTGATTGGAAGTTTTCTTTTTAAACAGGTCTTCCTTTATCAACAACTTTCTTGAAGGATGTGAAATTTTTATCAAAGGAAGAAGGAACATAAAAAATAGAACAAAGCCCTATTGTGTTCATGCCTGTACATGGATGAGCATTTGAAAATGCACTGGGGTTGAAAACTGCTACAGTTTTTTTAAAGGATTTTTGAGAAATGGATAGCCAGCCTTCCACGTGTCAAAATCCTCCACCAATAGCCACATCAATATCAAGTGTCTGTTGCTAGCAGACACCAACTAAGTATCTTGGCCTTTATCATTGTGACATTTGTCATTCCATTTCCATCCCTACAGAGGTGAATGCGTGTTGTGCGAGGAATGAACTGAGATTGCCAGTGAAAAAAGAATGGCACCGTTACAGCTAGCAGCATGTCTTTTTCTAACCAACAAGTAATCATTGTGTTTAGGGAAACAGTCCAATGAGAAAATGGTGTTGATTCTTTTACTGTGTTTTTTTTTCTTGAACGTTGACTTTAACTGAGCGTTTTTTTATCCCCTGTGTAGTTTATGTTGTGTAAATACAGATAAAGAAGAGAGTATTTTTGGAAGTACATTCGGCGCTTACTTATGACTAGGAGTGACCAGTAGAGGGCGCCTAATTGATTCATCAAGACCAGAGAGGTATGCCATGTGACTTGACTAAAGAAGCAGACTCGAGTGTTTCTGGTGAAATTGTAATACCTCCCCCCTCCATATTGTATTTAATGCCATGTGGTTTGACGCATCTCTTAAGCTATCCACCGCTTACCACCCAGTGGGATCTTCAAATTTGTCTGTGCCAGCCCAACAGGATTAATTTCTCGGATTTGCTGGAATCGTTTTTCTTTGAGAATGCCGCAAGAGAGCGAAGATTCCTACTGAAGCACCAGGAGTTTTGGATTTTTTGTTTCTCTTTCAAGAAAATATCAGATTCATTCAGCATGAATCGCAAAACCTCGGCTGTGAGAAACGGCCAATAATTGGTCCCACGGCCGAAAACCAAGGCTGGAGAGTGGGTTCACTCTGACTTCCCTCCATTGAGCCTAAGCAATGAATAAACAATGATGGAAGCCTCTCGATGTATCGTATTCCTCTTCTTAGAAGAAAAGTACAAAGGTCTGGAATCAGGTTTGCACAATAACCCCCGCATAATGGGCAAAAATCAGTGGAATAATCAACACCATCTATCTTTGTGTGAGAGAAACGAAGCGTTGCACAATGAGTGCATACTCTGCATGATTCGAAACAAAATATTTGGGTGCCCTTTAATACAGTATTCCGATTTAACACGATGGCCTGTTTACATGACCTCCATTTGCTGGATTGGACAATATTTGCATAGTTGCGTGTATACAGGTCATCCGGTGTCAACAGATGCAGAGACAGTTCTACAAAACGATTGATGCATTGTTACACTGTTACTGTTCTAATTCACCTCTTAACCCACATTATGTTTTTTTTATCCAGAATGCTGGTTGGAATCCCAGCATGGTCAATCATAACGCTTTATTCCATTATTAGTGAGAGACTGAAGTCATGTTTGCTTTGTGCAATGTACCTGGATCCAAGATACGGACCTTTTTGTGAGCAACGACTCTCAATCATCCCTATTAGACCTTGTGCATGTGATGTCAATGACCGCTTGCAATCATTTTGGTGATCACCAGCGCAGATTTCAGTCATGTGCGCGCGACGCAAGATGCGGTATCGAGCCAAGAACTTTAAAGAAATATCTTCTAAAATATTGTTATGCATAATGTTGCTGCGTGTCAGGCTGACACAAGTGTTGATAAGTTTTGTGTAATTTTATCACATAAAATCTTCTTTTTGAACTCAAAATACAAAAATAATAAAAGTAAGATTGGTATGTAAATTCATTAAGTGACAATAGTTTTTAGTTTCTGGAAACGATTAAAAAGTTCCTGCCTGAATGTGTTAAATATTTACAATAAACATGAGCTTTGGGTACTTTTCTCATGGAGAGGTGATCTCCAAAATGGCATTGTTAAAAGCATGATCTGTGACAAAGCTGTACAGGGTCTATAAACTGTTGTAAATGCTAGTGAGCTGGATGTGAAACTTTGCTTGGTGGGAATACAATCTAGTAAGGGTTGCAGTAACACCATGTAACAATCTCTCTATGAGTTGTGGTGGTGGCAACTCGGATGTTTCGATCAGTATGCTCTGATTGTCTTCATGATAAAGAGCCACCACAACTTAGAGACACATTATGACTTGGATAGTGTCAACGCAAACCTTACTAGAAAGTGCTAATGAGATGGATCTGAAACTTTAATGGTGGGAAAACAAACCTAAGGTTTGCGGTAAACATAGTGTTACCTCAGACTTGCATATTTAAAAAAAACTAAACTACTTGTCCTTTGAGTAGAAGGGGTTTAGACTTTCTAACCTTTCTTGTTTACATACAGCCTTGTTTCTTGTTTACATTTCATCCTGTTATTGGCACTCTTAAGCCATTGGGTATGAAATCAAATAATGTTTAGATAAATAAATGAAACCATGTTGTGCTCAAAAGCACCAACATCTGTATAATTAATAGATTGAATCCAAATGTGTTTTTGATGTAGCTTTTGTATCTTGTAAGGTGTTAAGGTGGGACTTGGAAGGATTTGAAAGATTCCATCTTTCCTTGGGCACTGTACCTAATCTCCTTGAAAGTTTGATGACCTTCAAAATTCATGTGGGTAATCACTTGGGTGTTGAGGCATGCCTTGATAACTGCTCAGCGATAGAGGGCGCCATATGCAACATACCCCCAAATGAAAAAGAGGAGCCACGTGCAACAGTTCACTGAGAAAGTCTTTTTATGAAACCTAGTTGAGCAAAGAGTGAGGGAGTTTTTTAGACTATTAGACCTGACAGGGAGTAACCAAAATTTCTGAATAATTTAAAATGAGTCCTTTGGAGTTTTGCTGTGATTGATGATCAGCAACGGCTGTAAAGTCGCTATCAATTAGTGCGTTTTGCGTCAATGAGGCCGATATGTTTCTTGTACATTTGACCTTCAACTTTTTGTCCACAATTTCAAGGAAATACAGAGAAGACCGATATATGGCTCTACATCAGATCAGTCACAAACAGTAAAACCGAGATAACCTCCATGATAAACACAAAACCAACTGATATCAAGGACTTAATTTATCTTCCTTTTCATCTATTCAGGTGCAGCATGTCTTCACCATGCTCATATTGTGAAGAAGATTGCGAGAAGAAGGCCAGTGGCGTGGTGAAGGGAGTCCATGCTAAACTCCGCAAGAAGCTGAAAGAAGGTACATGCATGATATATATCATCTGTAGTCTGATGGTAAACACTCGGCTTCTCTCTTAATCTTGCCCTGTAACAGTTGGGCTACATCTTGATCCAGACAAACTTTTGAGTTTTCTTGCTCGTTCATCGTTTGTTGAGTTCTGAAAGGCTGTTTGTCGCAGCGATGGTTTTACTTGCATCCTAGAATGTAAGAGGATACAACCTTGTGGGATGTACAAAAGTACAGCGGTGTAGCGATGAAAGTGCTGTGTTTGTCTGTTCTGGCATTGACCCGGCAATATATAGGCTTGATATTACTGTATTTGCATTCTGAAAATGTTTGAAACAGTTTTGTGTTTCGCTGTTTTCACAATTTACCAGCATGTTTTTGTGTATGATGGCTGAATTATGTCGCTTAGTTGCAAGGTGAGTCCACTTTGTCAGAGGAAGGTGTTACTTCATTAAAAAAAAAAAGGAATCTCTATGGCAACAAAGGCCAACACCAGGGCAACATAGATCATGTAGTTATGTGTGAGGGGTTGTTTCACAGACTTTACTAGCTTTACTTGTTAGAACGAAACACTGGTGATCAACAATGTAGTGATCAACACTGTCCCAATGTAATATTTGGACATTACCATGTACCAGAAGGTAATGGAGTTACAGTCTCTCAGCGGTTGAAACCACAGACCAAATAGACCAATTTATTGTAGGTCATTTTCCTATTCCCTTTGCCAGTGTTTTCTGCCATTAATAGGATGCATCAACATGTATCACGTGCTAACATTACCTGTCACACGGGTTAGCATTACCTGTCACAGGCTCTACGTATAGTTGTGTAACATCTTTGGACTTTTAAGACGCCCGTGATGTGATACAAATTGTGCATTGTACATGGAATGGTGCCTGCCCAGAAATGACGGTACATAATCGTCACTTGAATTCATCTACTATTCATGTAGATATAGGAAGTTCAAGGGTTCATTCTAATGAGTCAAAGAATAAATCAATTTGGAGCTGACAATCTGACAGCTTGTTCGCTTTGTACTGGGCTCCTTATCTAACACAGACGTCTTTAATATAAAACATGCAGTATGTATACCCGCAAGAGTTATTATTTCCATTCAATAACAAAATACTACTTTCCTTATGATTTCATGCACGCAACCCCCAAACTTATTTGGGGCATGAGCACAAATCCAAACAATCAAGAAATCGTAAATAAATCAGATTAAGAATTACGACATCCATCTAGTAATCCAAATCGGAACACCTTTCGGTGTGGGAACTATTCACAGTGAAGCAATTTGTCAAGTCTCCCCCCCCCCTTATTTGCCCTACAAAGTCAGGCAATAAATACATCCATCAACAATTACAAGCCACCATAATTCATTCCATCGCATGTCAAGAGCGCTAATCAAATGTGACGCTCTTTGAAGAATGTCATCAGATCTGCGTGTACTGGACACCCCAAGGGACCATACTTCATAAAAGTTTGTCCCCCCTAGTCCATCAGGGACCAATTTTTTATGGCTTGTTAGCGCACTCTAGTTTGCTTGTATCATGAAAGTAGGTTACCAGCCAAGATGTAGTTTTTTTTCTCCTTCCCCCCAATGCATTTTGACCTGTTTGAAGTTGACAGGGAAAGCTGTTTTGCCGATCGATATTTTCAACTCGAGGCATTAGCGTCTGGAAGGTCAGACTCAGGCCTCAATAATTGGCAGCTATCTTGTATATCATCCATAAAGAATTAATGTCAACCAAAGGTAGCTCTATGTAGATGAACTGGCCCAACAGGATGCCCCTCGACAAATGTACTTTATGTTGGAGTGATAAAGGTGGTTGAAACAGCACACAGTGAAGTCTGATTGATGGGAATGTCTGTTTAGTGATGAAGTTCTTTTGGTCTAGTCTCCTGTTCACTTCTCATCCTGCTTCATCTGGTCTAACCTCCGTGTAAACGGACATTACAATATACCAAGGCTTGAGTAAAAACGATTCTGGCCCCTGTTTTGATGTACACATGTATGTATTATTTATAAGGATTATGTTTCTTTGGTACTAATTTGGAGTCTGAAAAAGTCAGCTGATACAAGTATGTGATACAAGGTATAATATGTGGTGTGATTTTCTTTTCGTCTTACTACATGAACACCTTTTTTCTTTTTTTTTCTTTCTTTTTTTTAATTAAGTGCGTCACTTTTGCATGTTAAAGATATTTGTGATTTCTGAAGGCAAATATATGTCTATCACACGGAACAAGGCGTGTCTCGAAATTAAGTATGTTGGACATCCTGTTACTGTTTTGTTTCAGTGTTGTCATGAAGGCATCTCTCATCACAAATCAATTTGAAAACAAACACAGCATCTTCGTTTTCATTCGTACTTCCTTATTGTCCTTTCACAAACTACTTCAACACAAAAGTACATGTAGGAGTTTGTTCATTTATGTAGATCTGATTTTTAAACACCAAGTTATCATTTTGTGTTCATCAGGTTGTGATGGATGGTGATTTAGGATTTTGTCAATGAAAATAGTTAAATCTTTTAGACAGTCCAGGTGTAAATCATGTGTAACAAGCAATGTAGAACAGGTCAAATCTGCATATCTGTTTACTGCCCTCTTGTGGTGGTAAAATTGGAATTGACTGAATGGAAAGTGCATGAAATAATACCTCACTGGCCCTCTATTGTCAAAACTTACAAACAACAAGTCTGCCATCGTATATGAAACTGTATTACCAAGGGTGTTTAGAAGGCGGACACATGACCCAAACTACCCAAATTTGCATGGCAGATCGGCAACATCGCCTTATTATCCCCCATCCTCCACAGTGTTTGAGGATACCAGCTGTAATGATGTCCTAAGGTGAAGTGAAGGCATCATAAACTTTGTTTAACATTTTTGTAAGCAATTCTGATTGAGTGAATTGTGATTAGTTATCATGCCCTAAGGTAATTTGGAGACTGTTTAAGATTTTTTTCTTTTCAAGAACCTCCTCATCTGAAGCACAATTGGTACCCATTTGTGCACTGACTCTGATGCACCCACTCTGATCTGTGAGGAAACAGGTGGAAAGTGATATGAAATGATGTTTCTAATCGACTTGACCAGAAAAAAGTGAGCCCCCTCAGAAGAACTGGAATTTTGTTCCCCAATTATCTGGACGCGCGCAAGTGATTTGCCCCGCGCCATTGTTGTGGTTGTGTCAGTGCATAGTTTTGTCCACAAAGACACAAGAAAGTCATGCTCCTTTTCACTTTTAATAGGAATTAAATATCTTCCTCAACGATTTACACAATTTCCTTGACAGGAAAGCATGACATACCAACGCAGATCACCAACCACAAATATTTGCAACTTAATAGAATCTGAATCATCCTGAAAACGATGCATGTGTTAGGTGAGTTTACGTGTAATAGACGCGGAAACTGCACAGTCGCTAGTTTAATGCGTTACATCGGCAAGTTTTTTGTCAGAATTTCAGTATTTACTTTCTGTTTAATTGTAAATATTTATCAAGTATGAAGTACAGCATTATATCATGCTGTCCTGTCAAAGAAATTACATAAATCGTCGAGGAAGACATTTAATTCCCATGAAAAGTGAAAAGGAGCATGATTTGCTCGTGTCTTTGTGCACAAAACTATGCACTGAATACACCGCAGCAATTGCGTGCGGCGCCCAGCACTTGCGCGTCCGGATTGGTCTATATTAATGACCATGATGACTCTCACACACTGGAACAATTCAAAGCATAAGTTGCACTCTGCCAGTTTATAATAATAATACTGGAGTCTTATGTAGTACACATATCTACCTACCATGCCAATATTTTTGGGGTTTTGAAGTTTTTGAATTATGAAACCCATTTATGTAGCACCTTACAAGGGTTTACAAGGTGATGCAAACAATAGCAGCCACTGCCAGAAACACTGGGGCAAACCCCTTCTCTTGGCGATTAGTGTAATATTCTTTTGCGTGCATTACACAATGCACAGAACCTACGGTTTGGGTCCCATCCAAAGGACGAAGCAATAGTGGTTAAGTGTCTTGCTTAAGGACACAAGTGTCAAGACCAGGACTCGAACCCACACTCTGCTAATCAGAAACACCAGAGCTCGAGTCTGGTGTGCTTGACTACACTGCATTAATACACAGCTGTATGGGGGCAACAATATAATTAAGTGGCAGTTCTTGATTACATGACATAAATGTACCTGAAAAAAAAAAAAAAAGATCCCCACACCTGTTGTCTAAAAGCATTATTATGGCTTGGCTCCGACCTTTGAAATTTGGTTTCTTGATCTTTTTGATCTGTCTCAACAGATGTTACTATTAACGAGGTTGACAGGACAATAGCACCCTCTGACAACACTTTTTGTTTCTGTTGATGCACACCCTGTGGCAGATACCTACAGGTGCAATAGACAACTGTGACTCAGCGATTATTTGATGTTTTGAGGGTACAATTTCCCGGTCATCTTGTCCCACATGATCAAAACTCCCAGGTCTAGTAAAATCTTCAGTGGCACTGCTGTTCCATCTGGTGTGTGCAATCCCTCGTTATCCATTGTTCTTGCAGGCATTGATCAGCTGGCCTCTATCAATGCCTAAGTAGCTCCAGGGGTATCTAGCCTATGTCTGTGGACATACTGAAATGTTTTTCATGGGTGCTAAAGCCTTCATTTTCTTTTCACTTGCATTTACAATTATTATTCATCATTTGTGTGTTTTTTTCTGGAAGAGTGCTTTCATTCCTATACTTTAGTTCTCAAAAAACATATCACACACAACCAACATTTAAAGATTCCTTGATTTAATTGGTCATATTTTTGAAGGGGAAGAAAATGGTTTACGCTTTGTCAGGGCATTTGAAAGCAATTTTTGAAATTCGGCGAATGTTCTAGAGGAGGTGTTAGCGCATGTTAGCCATCTTTTAAAAACTTGGACAAAAGCAATGACAGGTCCATGAAATTAAGACTAAAATCTGGCCTAAACCTTCCTCAAACAAAAATGTTTCAAATCAGAATTTTTTAGCGGTAAAGTGTTAATTATCTTAAATTGTTTTTGTTTACAAATGTGTTGATTGTAACTAGTAATGAATCTATTTTAAAAGCAGACAACAAAACATTGACCAATACATGGAATAATCATAGACACTGCAAAATGATTAGTCGGACAAATTGGCATGAACTTGCATACATCTCGGAAACACAGCACATTCCTGTCCAAGTTGTTAGCGTGATGCACATGTTTTTAAATGGTCCTGCAATTGTTTGTGAGAGCACCACTGGTATCAAGTTTTTAAAAACTAAGTTTAAGATTAAGAAATCGAATATGAGTTTTTTCCAATTCCCACATGTGTATACTATCTTTAAGTTTTCATAGCCACATACAACTGTCAGGCTTCACTTCAAACTTAAGCTTGACATGATGAAAATCAGAAGGCCTGCGGGAATAGTGTTAAGGAGCACCAAGGCCAAGAATAAGGCAGCGAAGGTTGTTGCCTCCATGAATTTCTGGGTTGTTTGTAAGCTATTTTAATAGTGAGAACAATCAAAGGTGACATTTACAAGACGCCTATATGTCAATGACTTGGACCCAGCATGAATAGGCTTGTCACAGATCTACACTGTTCCGGTCCAAGTTGTTTGCTACAAACAATCTGTTTTGAAACATTGTTGTTTGAGGAAGTTTTAACGTTAGATTGGTCTGATTTACATGAACTTATCTCTGCTTTTTTCCAACGGTCTAGTGCACATAAGTCAACTTCTGGTGGCTGAGTCATTGAAGTTTGGGTTGGAGTCCCAGTCTTGACACTTTTGTCCTTGAGCAAGACCCTTGACTATTGCTTCTCATCATGGGTACTTGGTAGGGTAGGGATTGTTGGTGTGAATAATAAATAACCTGTGTGCCCATTTTGCTGCTGGTGCTGCATACTCCTAAGGAGTTTAGACGGTGTCAACAATTCTCAGGGCCTGATGAACAGGGGTAATATTACTGTAAGGCGCATTGAGGGGCCTACTGGCTAGAAAAAGCACACAATAAATACACATTTCGAACTAACTTTTTGAATAAAAGACAGTCCCACTAGGTAAAAAAAAAACAGAAATAGAGAAAGCCCAATGCATGATGACAAGGGAGGAGAGATCTTTATAGAATTGAACATTAGCACCTGTAGTCAGTGACTTGCCCAGCTGAGATTCACGTTATGATAGAAATGTGCATTCCGAACATCAAAGAAAAGTGAAGTTGCAGATAAAAGTCCAACCAGACGCTCAATAAAATTCCATTGTTGAGATCAGCAAGACTGAGCCTACAAATTGAATTAACGTGATAATGACGGTGATCAATGAACGACAAATTTAAAATATGTCATTTTGCAAGTTGTTCAATCAAACAATGAGACGGGAGTAGTACCTAATCCTATCGGGGATGGTACGTGCTTGAGACACCAAAGAAATCACTGAATCCTGATTAGTGTTCCAGATGAAACCTAATGGCAGTTTTAATGTCTTATTGACATTAAGCAGACGTCACTTTGAGGCCACTGATGGCCGAGACTTTCTGCATTAAATTCAGACTCCTTGTGCTCCGTAGCAAACACATGTACACAGATGGTACATGCGTAGGGATGGATGACATGCGTTTATCTTTAGCAGGCAAAGACAAAACGGACCACAACGACAACATCAAAACAAATCCTTACATGTGAAGTAAACCACAAATTGGAACATCCAGCAGAATTAAATTTGACAAGGATGAATGTACACAGTTGAGAGTGAATTACACAGGACATGTGATGAGTGAGCAACACTGACAGACAGAGGGCAAAACTCTTAGCATGAACAGTGGTCAGAGAACTTTGCCTTATTAGTCCAATGAAGTCATCAGACAGTTTACTTGTTAATTGTCCAGTGCCCAGCTAAGTTCGCTTCCAATCTCGGCACTATTGACGCCCCACGGCAAGTGGTCGCTAGCAAGGAAACAGAGTTCCACATCTTGGACTTGTTGCAAAATGTTAACATAATACATGTATGTAAACGCCTAACATTTAGCCATACCCTTTGAACATTACGTGGTTGAGTTTTCAGGTAGGTCTATCTCCAGCATCCCGTGCCCGAGTTCCAATTTACAATGTTCCCATTATGTGTGAAGGCTCGTCTGTCGCTAAAATCCGCTGCTTAATTACATCAAGATTGTTTGAGGATCACCTCCCAAGCCTTTAAGTCGTGAACTCCATACCTTTTTGTATGTATGCATACCATTGACATCCAATCTAAGCCTCGGACTTTAAGAAGGGAAAGAACTACCTTCCTGTGGTTAATTACTAGAGGTAACTTTCTGCTGTCATCATCAGGATGCTGTCATCAAGAGGTATTCTATTTCCATCTTGGGTTTCAGTGACCCCGACCTACATTTTACATCTGTCGGTGGTCGCAGCAAATGGTGGCATAACCTCACTCTCCTCAAAAAGAGAACGACAAGTAATGATGGACGTGGGGGCCCTCCTCTGATCGTAGCTGCTACCTCCTGTAGAGGAAAGCTAGATGGGGAAAGACTAAGAGGAGGAAGGAGAAGAAACGGCTTTACATCTACACCATAAAGTATGGCCTTGAGTATAGTGGAGCCATTGGGAATATATACACACAAGTACCACTGCAGCCAACCCTCTCCATGAGGATACCATAATCAGGCATGCAACTGTTCCTCGGTTCAGCTGATTTCCACGTTTTTCTCCTCACACTCATGCCATTGAAAATTGAAAAACACTGTACAAAGTCTTGTTAAGATTGGAATCTCCTCGCTTTTTTTTTTGGTTAAGTCTAAGTTGCATGCCTGCATAGTGATGACCATGAAATTATACTTTTTTAAACTTAAGTTCAGAATTCTAATGTAAAAAGCCCAGCTTCATCAAATCCAAAAGTACTCACTTATTTATCAAATTTTGCAAATGAATGCACTCTTTCAATTAAAAGCCAGAATTTTACATTGTTTCAATATAATGGTGTATACAACATTGGTAAGATTGAAGATTTAAATGTGCACAGATTTAACATAAACTGACATTCAAAGATTGTCACGGAGGAAATCTTCCCTTGAAATATTTTGCTTGAAATAAATGCTACTGTTTTGGGAAATGAGTTTAGATCTAGCAAGTCTAAAACCCGATGTTTCAAACAGTGAAAACATTAATGGGTTTTTCACTGTTTTCTCATGACTCCGATGACCGATTGAGCGTAACTTTCACAGGTTTTGTTATTTGATGTTTATGTTGGGTCACATAAAGTGCAGATACTCCTGGTCTTTGACAACCACCAATGTTGTCCGTGTGGTTTAGCTTGAACAGACACCTGTTTAGCCACAAACTACCGACTACCGCAGTGAAAGACTCTTGGTCCCGTCTAAGTGTAAGGCACCATATAAGTTTGTTATACCAGGGTAATAGATTGTGAATGTTTATTGGACGAGAACCAATCACGTGATTTGCTACAAAGACACATGTACATGGCAGGTGCGCTCAGGAGGGGAACATGAGTGATGTACCCCATGGGGTACATTAGTGGGGTACATTACCTTGATATATCGTGCCCACCAATGGTCGTTTCCAGGGCCTTCAATATTAGAAATAGCCCCGGGTTTGAGGTTGTATGTTATTTCCTGTTAGCCCCGGGTTTGAGGTCATACTGTTTGATTACCACTGTATAACAAAACAATTGTACACTGTGTGATGGGGTCCATGGGTTTTGTGCACCCTCATGGGCAAATGGCACCTTCGGCTTTGCCTTGGGTGCCATTTGCCCCTTCAGGGGGAAAAAACGTTTTTAAGGGATATTTTGTCTGATACATATGTTGTTATATCGATTAGGCAAATTAAACCAAGAAACAAAATGTCGAGGGGAAAACTGTTTTTGCACATCGTAGTATTTCATGGTAGTGTTCCAGGTTGGGAGTGGGGTGTGGCGTACACTAAGCCATTTTGTCACCCCTTCTATTATTCCTGGGGAGCCCTTATCAGACAAGAAGAAGCATTTTAAATCCCATTAAATTTTCCACTTTGTTGTGAACATACTCCTTCAGGTACATAAAGTAAGAGTGTCACTTTTCCTTGTACCACATTTCTGTTGTGACATGTGCAAAAAAGTTGTGATTATGAAGTATGCCTGGGTCTCCTGCACTGTTATTTCTTAAGACCCCCAAACCAATGTTAAACCTACACATTTTCCTTGAGTTCATCTTTTGAAAACATTAATGGCAAACAGTAATCAAAATGAAATGTAACTTACAGTGGTTAAATCTTTTGCACAATACACAGAATACATTCAAGCATTGCAGAGCACAGAGACATCCATGCTGCTTCACACACAGCTGGGGTGTGTCTCCCCAAAATTCTAAAGTTCACCCAAGCATAAAATTTTTCCTTTACTTCTTGCTGCACGAGGGCAGTCTTTACATTTACATAATATTTACGTAATATTAGCATAGTGTTAGCATAAGATTAGCATAACTTCTGACTCTTTCTAGAAAAGAAACTTTCTCACAAACCAGATCAATACATTGTACTTTGAAGGGTAAAGTTAAATTGCAGTAAAAAAGAAATGAATTTTTTTGACATAAATGAAGTAGTCCAGTGACAGAATTTATTTACACAGAATTTTGAGGAATTTCAATTTCTATCACGACATAAGTTTTTATAACTCATAATTTTTACCCCCCAAAAATCAGAATTGCATTTATAGAAAGTTTTGATGGTGGCATGATTATTTTAGTTGCACATGTTTCATTACAACCACTGACTACATGTTTTAAAACAATAAGATTCTCAGACCTTCTAAAAAGTAAGGTCAAAGAGAATAAAATCACACACTTGTAGGTTAAGTTCAGGTCACACTATTGCGGTTCTATAAAGTGCTTGTGACTAAAAAAAAAGTGAAAAGTTCATCCACTTTGAAACCCACGTTAGGTTTATCGGGACCCTCGGCTCAAGATAAGATGGTGGCCAGGAGTATAGCCACTTGGCAGGATATCCCTTTGGAGGGGATCCAGAGGGCCTTAATCATTATTGGAAACCTTAAATTAACAAAATTGTCACCTCTAAATTGAGCATCTTAAACATTGCTCACTGAGGGGATGAGGAATAAATCCATAGTCCAACATAAATTTTGAGACACGGGCCCTATTACTGTCATTAAAGCAGTTTAGCACAACATTGCTCAAAGTACAGAAATCCCCGCTGAGTACAAACAGTGCTATGTAATGTTTAGTGTTTTGTGAATTGCAACTGCCAAGATTTGTTGAGCTATCTTTTCTGCTTAACTAGCCAGGGCACTGGAGAGATACCTCTGCCTCTTTAAAAAAAAAAATGAAGATTTGAAATGTTTTTGTAACTTCTCGTATCCTTTTGTTTGTTGAGATTTGAAGCATAAACACTTCCTTAGTTTGCCACACAACCCCCTGCCCAATTTTGTTGTGCCACTTTTCATCTCGTATGTACTGCTTCATGCGGTGTTGTCCTACTTTTTTCCCCCTTTCTTGTCTCCATTTCCCCCCCTTCTTGATCCTTTCTGGAATTTGAGGATACAAGTTGGCAGCCTTCCCAGATGGTCTTTATTCCTGCAAACACTTGTTTGTTCTCGCGTGTGTCTTACTCCTTTGAACTGCAAATCCATCACTAGTTATACTTGGAGAAATGTGGAAGTCATACTGAAGGTGTTGATTTCAATTACTACTTGAGGTTGTAGGCACATGTTAGACATTAGCTTTATTGGGAATACATGTATTTGACCCCAAGCGTTTACTGCTAAGTCATCTTAAGCATAATGGATGGCCAGCTGTGTCACTTGGACGTTATAAAACTCGCAGTTGGTGTCTGCCAATCACATGTGAGTGGAAATTGATTAAGCCTCATGTGTCTGACTTAATTATTCATGTCGCTAACTATGCTGTGCGTACTGTGTGCAGATTCAAGTTTAGCACGTGCTTCATCATGGATTGGACTTTGGTTGGTGTAACGATTGTAAGCATATATATTGCTAGACTTGTAATGCTCAAAACTATTATTTAGTTGGGGATAAGGGTTGGGGCAAGAGGTATTCCGAGTTGATTAGAGCATAGTGCAAGGACCAGACTGGTCCTTCTCTATGGTTAGAGCATGGAGGTAAAAAATGGTTGGAACAAGTTTCGGAGGTACATGTAAGAAGTAAGATAGGTTTTTTCCCCCCCCCCGAGCAGAAACTCAAAATCACAAAGTATGTACACCAAGTTGTCTTTCAGGGATGTGGAGTAACACTGCTTGAGTCCTCTATAGGTAACAAAAGACATTTTGGTTTCATGTAATGTAGAAGCCAGTATGCCGGACTGGCTGGCAATGGGAAACTTTTGAGACATTAGCGGGTGCCCCGGTAACCGATCCTTTTCTATTGGTCTCATAATAGAAAAGGACCGGTTACTGGGGCGCCCGCTAACGTCTCAAAAGTTTCCCCATTGCTTTTTCTTTATGTGAGTTTTTTCCTCTGCTGGTTCAAAGCAGAAATGTTTTGGATCAGGGGGGAAAAAAAATGAAGGCCTGCATCGTGTATCCACTTGTCAATATCTAGAAAACTATTTAGTTTGATAGACTACACTGATGTGTGCCAGGGCTCGAATTTGGTGGGAAAATTCACAAGAGCCCTAGGACTTGTAGCTCAAAATGTGTACCGGACCAGAAACGTTTTTAAAAGACCAGCATCAAAATGGGGAAAAAAAATTTCCTGACGCGGGTTAACATGGATTCACCTGTTTTTATTTGAAGAAGCATGAAGACACGTAGGAGAAGATTTATTTCATTTGTCTTTGTGGGTGTTAAGTTTAAGTACTTCAACAGAAAAACACAAGACGGCCAGACTAGTCTGGTCATGGGTTTACTGGCCCGACATTAACATCACTGAGCTTGGGCCTGCAGTCCAGCAGTCCAGTGTAAAATTTGAGCCCTGGCATGATAAGCACTGTACACTCTTCCCTTGAGTACCTCAGGAAAAAATCCACAGGCTTGACATGTACTACTTGAGTGGGATTCAAACCCACAACCCCTTCTCTAGATAGAATAATTGGAATGCTCTTAATGTTTAGAAAGGTGAGAAGAAAAAAACCTGTGGATTTTCAGTCGGCAAACCAGTGTTTTATTATGGTAGGTTTGTTTGATTATTTTTCAATTTTCTGTTTTATTTTAAAAAGGTAGTCGCCACTGTAAAACAAATGCTTTCCTTTTGGAAAAAAGGGTATACAAAAAGGTACCAAATCATTTCAGCATAAAAACCGAATAAGTAACTTTAACAATTAGCAGTAAGTATTAAAATAGCATTATTGAAAACACTACAAAACTTATGATGGGCAAACATAAATCATGAAGTCTAATATGTCAATTCTGAGAACTGTTCAGTAATATTCGGACATTGTAGATTGGTAAATCATTTCACTGTCAGATTAAAGTTTGAGCACTTGTCACAGCTCAGCTTTCAAAATCCCTGCCTCAAAGACGGTCTTCATTGTGAAATAGGATTAACAACTTTCCCTCTGCTTTAGAATCTACAACACTGAGATCAAGTGACAGGTGAAGTTGTTATTGTTGTAGAAAGGTCATAGTCAAATACAGGGACCAAAGTAGCGCTATAGCTGTTACTCATCATTGCTAGGTAGTCAGTATCTGTAGAAGATTTTTGTGAACTGTGTTTGGACTTGGGGCTTGTCCAGGGGGATGAAAGTGCACTGTGAAGTGTTCACTTAACACAGGTGACAGGGGGAAGTACAAAGAAAAAGTACAGTATGGTGTAGTCGCCTGAACAAAAAATTATCAACTAAAACAAGTGAATTCTTAAGACACAGACAATTTTTCAGAACCTTCATCTCCTGAATAAAATGAAAAACTATTTTTGTTCTTATGATATGGAAGCCTCAATGGCAAAGGCCTCTGTATGGTACTGTTTACAAGACGGATAAACAACTAGAACAAAGTTTGGTCAGGTTTGGCTTATGTGAAGAGAGTAGAGATAACCCGGTGCAGATTAATTTACACTGCCTTAAATTGTTTTCAAAAGGGACGTTTACTTCAGGTCAGCTGGGAATAGTCATCTAGTGTAGAGCTGCCCTCGTGTGCCCAGGGCAGTCCAGGTTAGATCAGGAAGTTGTGTTTTTCATTAGCTCTCCACAAAAGTTTTTTTTTCTTTTTTCCTTTTTTGAGGGGAAGGGTAGTTTGTATACGGGGAAGGAAAGGGGGAATCGGACATGGGAAACATCATTCACGTTGAATTAATGATAAAGACATTGGTACAGTTACGTGTGTACATGTAGTTACATTCACTGGTTCGTAGTGAACCTGTCGCAGAAACAACGGCTTTGGCTACGTCTGTGGCCTGTGCTTCAAGTAGCCAATTTCCACTGCCAATACATTGTGGCTTTTCCTAGTTCGTTAAAAGAACCATTCAAGTTTGATTTACTCACAAGCAGAGAATTATCACATAAACGGAACTTTCACATGGAAAGCAATGCAGTGCCAAAAAAAACAAAAAACAACTACATTTAAGATTTTAAGTGAAAGCTGTTATGTTTCCTGGTTGATCATCTAGAGTATTTGTGTTAGAGCTGGTCACAAAGCTTAGCCAACACCTAACCTTTAAATTCTACAATCATCTGGGCTGCCAGGCTAGCTCACCGGCTCATCTGGTCGGTTCCCATTTTTCCCCCTTTCTTTCTAGAGTTAGCCACTGGCCCACCATGCCTTGATGCTTTAATCAGGCTTCCTGTTAGAAACTTGCCGCATGTTGTGAGTCATCGTAGAGGTTAGGATCAGCTGATCTCGAGGCTTTGGGCTGAAGCAATGTCTTTAATGGATGAGTTGGTTTTGCGGGTTTAGTGTCACGTTTTGGATAATTTCTCGGCTTGTAATTCATGCATTGGTTAAAGGTTGCTTTTTGACCCACTTAAAAATTCTCAAATTCTGCGGGGCTAGCAATCAAATGCTATGAGTTTCATACTCAGATGCTGGAAAGGAGCATTATAAAAATAGTTGTATTTGATTTCTTTTGTTACATGTAGACAGCCGTGGTCACCCAAATATTTTGAAGAAGGATAAACATTCTTGACCTTGGAGGACTGATTCAAATCTTTAGCATTACAGTATGAAACTTGATTTTTTGAGGTAATTTGCCTCTCAGACTACATGTATGAGATGGTTGCCATAAATCTCTGCATATTTTGGTTGTTGCAGATTAAGTGGGAAGTTTTTCGTAGCATGAGTGGAATTTTTGTTGGACAGTTTTCGTTATTGGCAATTTGACAGCAAGAGGGTGCAACGCTAGTTACATTTTGAAAGTACAAAAATATTTCAAAACATGAAAAATACAACTTTTTCAAGCGGATATCTTACACTTATTACATTGTAAAACTGTCAAGAAAAAGAACCCATAAAAGTTGTATATTAACTGCTTTATTAGAAGTCTAAATGCATTCGGTTTACCACAGTATTTCTATGGTTTGACCCCCAATCTACCCCAAAAGGGCGCCCTCTTGCAGTAAAAAATAAGGCCTATTGCATGGGTAATACATGTACATTACATTGAATACAGATAATAGTAATAATAGTAATAATACAAAGTATTCTAATTGCCTCCCCCTGCATTGACACCACACGCGACTGCTGTTTGCCCATGGTCTGCCACTTTGGGAATCAAAAGGCTTGCTACTATATGGGGTGTGTCTAACTGTGCACATGTCGCCTAAAATACCAACTGAACAGTAACACACAGGGAATCTCACTCCTAAAGTGGTGCAAGCAAAATTGATCTAGTGATGACGTCGGGCCAATTGGGTCAATATGCCCTTACGCAAAGCCTCAAAGTCCTTAACAGGAAGCTAAATAAAAACTAAGAATGAAGGTAGTAAAAACAAAGCAGTAGATGTAAAGGCAAGCATGAATAGGCCTACTGTTTACATTTTGTTTTAGAAGGAATGAGAAACAAGCAAAGTAGAAAGTTTGAGTGCTTGAATATGTTTCGTGACTTGATACGTTTGAAGTTTGTTACTTTCAATAACTAAAAGGAACCATCAGTCCGTGAAAATCTTTCAGAAGCAGGTTTCTTATGCCTGTGCTAAATGTAATGCGAATAAACTAACAGAGCTCCAAAGAAGGAAAGGAAATTGTTTTGGAAAAATATTGACTTGCGAGGGAGGAAAGATAGTTTTCCCAACTGCATTGACTTTGTGAGAAGTTGTTCCACTTGATTGATGTGTTGTCAATTTGGTGAACACGTGATCCATTACACCACATAAATCCAGGGATAAGAAATTTCAGACTTCTATCTGAAATCAGACCTTTTAACACATTGGTGGTGAAAAAAGTTGCTGTTATTTCCTTCAAATATAAAGAAAATCCTGTTCTTTAATCTACTTTTTTAGCACTGAGGATACTGTTCACAGAAGCTCCAGGGGATTACCAAGGGTGTCACCAAGGGTGTTACCTTGGTACAATAAAATGAGCTGAAAGGACACGGGGTTCATTTCTTAGGATATGAACACACCTCTTTCTACCCTGTAGAGACATCATATTTCAATCCCCATGCCAAGGAGCATGAGGGAGTAAATGTAATCTAAGTTTCCTGTTTTTGTTTTTATGGAGCAACTTCATCCCGAAAGGTAAATAACAGATAACGGACTTGGGGAGCCGTTTCCCTGAGCAGACAGATGTTCTCAGGAAACTTCTGCAGTATTATGGAGGACATTAAAGGGGAGTTGATAAAACCCTGTAACTCATGCAGGAGTATTTACAGACGTTTTACATATAATAATAATAATAATGATTACATTTATATAGCGCTTCAGACTAAAAATAAGTTTCTAAGCGCTTCACAAAGTAAATATAAACGATTGTGTAAGCAAACGGGAAAATTAAAGCTAGAAATATACAATAATAATACAAAAGGTACACGAAATATACAATATAACAGGCTATTTAGAAGAGACAAGTATCATTAGACTATTTGAAAAAATTATAGTAATCTCATTGGCACTGATGGAAACCATTGAAAAGATGGGTTTTTAATTGTGTTTTGAAACTGCCAATTGTCTCAGCATCCTGGATGTAGGAGGGGAGACTGTTCCATAATATGGGGGCACATACTGAGAAGGCTCTATCGCCGTATCGTGTGTTGGTACGGGGACCTGGTGCAAACTGGGATGATGATGAAGATCTAAGGTTGATTGAGGGGCGTGTTCTGGAAGACAAAAGTTCAGCTAAGTATGATGGTTCATGGTTACGCAATATCTTGTAGGTGAGGAGAAGAACTTTGAACTGGGTGCGAAGGGGAATGGGGAGCCAGTGTAATGAGTGAAGTACTGGGGTGATGTGCTGAAACTTCTTGGACCGAGTGATGAGGCGAGCTGCTGTATTTTGGATGGACTGTAGTGGGGCGAGATAAGAAGCAGGGAGATTTATCAGGAGGCTGTTACAATAATCAAGATGGGAGGTGACTAGTGCGTTGACGAGACGTTCTGTGGAGGTACGGTCTAGGTATTGTCGAAGTTTTCCAATTTTGAATATTCCAAAGGATGCGGCGCGAGAGATTTTCTTGATGTGTTCTTTCATAGTGACGGCATTATCAACTATAACCCCGAGGTCCCTTGCAGAAGTGGAAGGAGTGATGCGCACACCATCAATGATCAGATCTGGTGATGGATTTCTTTTACGAAACTGTGACGCGATATGGATCACCTCAGTTTTCCCACCATTCAGCAGAAGACTATTCTGACTCGACCAGGACTTCACATCAGTAATGCAATGCTCAAGGATTGAAGCTCCAGATGCAAGTTCATTTTGTTTCAAGACGATGTACAATTGGGTATCATCGGCATACATTATGTGATTAACACCCGGATGAGCAGATATAGTGTCAGATATAGAACCAGTATACATGGCGAAGTAAAGCGGCCCCATTACTGATCCTTGTGGAACTCCCCAAGAAAGGGGGTACTCATTTCCCATAGTACCATTAACCATTACGATTTGTTTTCTGTCTGTGAGGTAGGAGGTAAGCCAGCTAAGGGCCGTTCCGTCTATGCCGTAAGACTGCTGAAAGCACCGAGTGATCTTTTTGTGGTCGATGGAATCGAATGCTGACGAGTAGTCGAGAAGAACAAGGATGACTTCCTGACCCTTATCAACCGCAAGAAGGATGTCGTTGTAGACTCTAGTAAGAGCTGTTTCTGTCGAGTGATTTGCACGATATGCCGCTTGCATGGCTGGAAACAGGTTGTGCTCTCGAAGATAAGCACGCAGTTGATTGTCAACAATCTTTTCCAAGATCTTTGAGAGGAACATCAGGTTGGCAATAGGTCTGTAACCGGCAAGGTCATCAGGATCCTGGAGAGATTTCTTTGGAACAGGTGTTATGTGAGAAGTTTTGAAAATACATGGGACTATTCCAGTTGACAATGACAGGTTGATAACCCGAGTGATGAGGGGCAACATCTCATCGAGGCAGGTCTTGAGGCAGGTCTCGAGGCAGGTCTTGATATATATTATTATCATCGGATAATCTGATTAACAACGTGGAATCTTATGTTCATACTTGGTCAAAATTTTGTACTGGCACCAGTCAGGCTGAGAGAGATGATCCCACCTGAAATGCTGTCGTCAAGAAAATTGTGCTATCGTCTTTTCGAAAAAAGGCGTATTTTAACATGCATAACTTTGTGTCTACAACTTTTTTTTGTTTTTTTTTTTTGATACAAATAACTGATTTTGGGCTCTGAGAGTTACCTGAAAAAAACGATCTTGATTTTCCTTTCATCTGTTTTGTATTTTCTCAAACTTTATAGAAAGAGAGCTTTTTGGAAATATTTTTCGCACTTTTCACAATTTTTTGGGCTTCAAGAAAGTTTGAAGTGAATTTGTTGCACCCTCCCTCTTTGTGCGGCACTCGACACTTTGGGATTTTCAGTGCTGGTTGGTTTTCCATCTTGAGTTTGAATTATCTCAGAGCCGATGTCATCACAGCTACTTTTAGCTGTACAACCCTTGCTTCACACAGCTGCCCCAGAGTCTTCCGTTTTTGGGGGTGGCTAAATCACCCCCAAAATGTATGGTGTGTGTCTGAACTGCATATGTGCACTTCTTGTGAAGAGCAGATGGAGATGCACAGTACTTTTTTTTCCAAGATGATGCAGCATTTAGATAACATCATGGGATCATTATGAACACAATGAACACATGTATCTTCAGAGTTGAATGTCAGACATGGAGCTAGAGATCTCCAGTATGGTTGTAATCAATATTGTACCCTCCCCTCTACATACGTGCAGATTACACACTTTGTAACCATGCAGCTTCCAAAACAGGTACTCTTATATCTCCTGAGCAACTTTGCGCTTCCGCCTTGAATGTCAAGTATTACAGAGCTGATGTCATCCTACTGAAGGAACTGCGAGCTGGTTGACTGACAGAAAGCTGGTTTGGCCAGGGTTTGGGTGTCACACCCACAACCTGGATTGTATCCTGGATGGTAATAACAGGCGCTGAGTGAGTGTTCAAAGACACAGTCTTGGTGGATCTAATCCTGGTATGTTAGACTGGGTATAAAATGGGCTGTGGTTGTTGGGTTGCTTTGGTTTGGATGCAGTGGTTGTACAGTTTGCCATTAACTTATACTGGGTATAAAATGGGCTGTGGTTGTTGGGTTGCTTTGGTTTGGATGCAGTGGTTGTACAGTTTGCCCTTAACTTGGACTGGGGATAAAATGGGCTGTGGTTGTTGGGTTGCTTTGGTTTGGATGCAGTGGTTGTACAGTTTGCCCTTAACTTGGACTGGGGATAAAATGGGCTCTGACTGTTGGGTTGCTTTGGTTTGGATGCAGTGGTTGTAAAGATTGCCCTAAGCTTAGACTGGGTATGGAATGGGCTCTGATTGTTGGGTTGCGTTGGATTGGATGCTGTGGTTACAGATTTTGCCTTCAGTCTCTTACAGCCAGACCAGTAAGTTCTACAATTCACTAGTCTGTTAGAGTTCTCACTTAAGAGTTCCTTTCAACATTGTCTGTTGTAATAATGGACTTGACCTTCAAGTTGTAAGAACACTCTGTGCAGGCAGTAGTTTGTAATAGTTTTTTGAAATAATTTGCCAGTCCCACGTCGGTCCTTTGGTGTTTGAACTGGCATACTTTACTGGGGGACTACTTTTAAAAGAGGACAATTTGACAAAGTTGAACCCTGTCGTTTTTGCGGTTGACATTTATCAAGGACTTGGCACATCAACATCCTGCCTTTAGACTTATTCATGTTAATTAAAGTTGATGTGCTCTAAAACATGACTTGTCAAGTTGGTTGTTGGACACTAGTGCAAGCGCTTAGCATATGAAGTAGTGAAAGATAGTACATACATGTTTTAATACCAAGTACATGTATATCAATTGCCACACAAACCAATGCATTGAAAAATTAACCATTGGAAATTTGAAAAATTGTCGTTTTCAGTCACTTTTCTTTTAGAATTCTGGGTATAAAATAGCTTGTGTATTTTGTCAAATTAGACTGACATAGGGAAACATGTACATACATATTTATATGTAATTGGTGCAATCCTAGCATGTAGAGGAAGCCAGATAACAACAGGATGCTGTGGTGATGACAGTACATTGCAATGCACTGTGACATCAATCATCTTCAGAGCTACTGTCAGTGTGTTTTGATTAATACTAAGAGGCCCGGAAACCACACCCGGATGTTCGTGAACTTACAGGGAACATTCCGAAGTAAATAACAAAAGATTCATTACAATGTGCATGCATGCATGTATGCATTGTTTAAATAAACCAAAAAAAAGAACAAAACAAAACGTACAGCACATAAATGTTTATGAAAAGTTACCGTATAAGTTTGTTCGAATTTTTCAAAAGTTAACCAGACTTTAAAGCTAAACTGCAATGTTTTTTGAGATTTTTTTTAAAATTAATATTAAGAATGCATTTCATATATGTACATGCCATATAAAGTAAATTCCCGATGGCTATTGGCAGCCAACTGTGCAGCAGCTTTAGAGACTTTAATGAGAAAAGTGCATTAAAAAAAGCCTATTTTGAGCTGGGCTTAACCTTCTAAATCATCATGACTGAAACCATGGAGACATTTTCTGGGGCATCTGGGTATCTGGAACCCCCCTCCCCTACCTGAAGTCATTCCATCTGACAAGAGTACGGCTCTTGTATCCCTCAATTTCCCTTGAACCTGCTGGTAGTTGTCTTCTGGAGTCACTCTGCATCTTGGTGTAGTTACATGTATGGAGAAGTTACCCCCTCCCAACCACCGAAAAGAAAAAAAATTCTTTGGACCAGCTGTTAACATCTGTATGTCTATTCTTGTAAGAGAAGCAGCACTAACAACATAAGGAGCCCTAATCCAATGTAGATACCGGTTATTCAATCTCTCATCGCCTGGGTTCACCCCCTGCCTCTTGGAGGAAATCGTCTGATGCCCAGGAACGGGGGAAGATTTGTGAAGACCGTACCTATTGGAAGGTCTCTCCACAGGAATCTAGTGAGTTGCTCCCCCCCAAAAAAAATTGTAAAGGGGAATGTGCAAGTGGGTGACTTGAAGTGTACGGCTCGTGTGGATTGGCAGTGTGTTGTTACTGAGTTTGTGGTGAATAACATTGACGTAGAGAACTTGAGGAGAAAAATTGTGATCCGGGGTGTGTGTCGTTGTGAACATTCGGTTTGGGAGAGGGGGGATTTGAACGCTCGTCACATTCTGAAGAAAAATCCGGAACGTCAACACAATGGAACCAGCCTGACACTGTGTGGTACCACAGACATGTTAGCCATCAATCCTCTTATTGACTGGTTATTCAGTTGTACTCACATGAGTCACTATATACCAACATGCTTTGGTATTGTTTGGTGAATGTACAGTGTATGTCGAATGTTGACAGTGTTATGTTGGCTGTGTCAAGACTGAAGGTTGTTCAGGGTTTGATGGTCAGTCATTAATACTGATTAATGGTCATGTATTGTGCCAAAATCGTCTTTTTCATGCCTGTCACATCCCTCCAGATAGGCGTCAAATTTTAAAGTCTGGCGCCGCTGCTGGTGAATGTACAGTGTATCTCGAATGTTAACAGTGTTATGTTGGCTGTGTCAAGACTGACAGTTGTTCAGGGTTTGATGGTCAGTCATTAATACTGATTAATGGTCATGTATTGTGCTAAAATCGTCTTTTTCATGCCTGTCACATCCCTCCAGATTGGCAGCAAATTTTAAAGTCTGGCGCCGCTGCTGGTTTTGGCGTGTTTGCAGTGAAGGCCACAAATCGTCACTTCAAATGCCGAGTTGTGACCAGGTGTTCGTTCCTTTAGAATGTCTTGATGTTATTAGTCTTGTGAGCGCTGCAAAATAAATGATGTAATTTGCAGCCATTTTTACGGACAACCGTGACAACCGGTGTCCAGGAACATGTGCTTAATGTATGATTTATGTAAGCTCGTTAGTGGCTCCCATGAGGATGTGGCATGGATCAGGTCAAACCAAGAGGCAGCTCACCAAGACAGGATATGTGAGAGGATATCTTGTTGAAAAGTTGTGTCCTTGAAATTTGTTTGAACTTGCTTGGGATTACCAGGGCGGGTTGGAAAGATCAAACTTTAAAGACATGGTGATGTTGTGGAGGTGATTAAGACTACACGTGATGGATTTTAAAGCCCTGGAATGTTTTGTTTGAGAGGGCACGAGCATTTTCATGTTGAAAATGCTACTTCCATTGGGAAATCTTTAAGTCTATCAAAAACTTGTGAAGTGGCACCAAGACCAAGGCCAAGACCAAGACCTGGGAAACCGAGGCCATGGTCACCGTGTAATAGACCGATCTATTAAGCCCCGCCCCCATACGTGTCGACCAATCACAGGCTTGGGTACGCCTCTGAAAGTCCGACATAAGTCTGACTCGATAAAAATCCGATTGGAAAATGTAAACATGCGTGCGTGTACTTACAGCGCGCGTGTACTTACAGTGTTGCTGAAGAGACGCCCGTTGTGCTGCCCACGTGTAGAGTGGTGATTTAGCCAATGCTGTGATTGGTCAATATGTTTAGAGGCGGGGCTTAATGGATCGGTCTCTTCCAGGCCTGATTGTGATATAAATGCTTGATGTGATGTTGATACCAACATATGTCCGGAGAACTATTTCCATTTGACATGCTAGCCTGCCATCCTTACAAACATGGAGTCGGATCAGATGTAATACATAAGGCTTACTGTATGAAAATCTATTTCTTAGTATTATATACACATGTACCTACATGTATGCTTTGTGTAAGACACTTGACCATAAATCCTCTGTCCTTCAGATGGGATGTAAAGCCCTAGGTCCCATGTGTATTGTGTAATGCACATAAAAAAAAACAAAAAAATATCAAAGTTATGGGAGTGAAGGGACTTGCCGTAGTGTTTCTGGCATGGTTTGGCTTCACATTGCACTCTTCTAATTCTTCTTTAAATCATTCAACAAGTTCTTCCTGTTTAATAAGTTGAGCCCTTTCAAAACACCTGTAGAAAGCCTGATGTAAATGTTACGGTATATTAATTGTGGCACACATTAGGAATATCCCTTGCCCATTTGTGGGGATAATTTCCCAATCCTTCCTTGGGTGCATTGAGTTAAACTCTCAGAATGATGTTGCACATCTGCTTAGTAACATGTAGTTGGCTCACGTGTGTGTACCACCGTCATTGTACTTTGGGGTTTAATTACCATATTTTCGTACCCGGCTTGTGCAGTTTGATGTAATACTGACCGCACGTTGCGAGATGACAAGGTAGAGTTCACTAATCATCAGTTCTTTTAAGGTTGGCACTCTTGCAACGGCTTATCCTCCCCTCCCCCCTTAACATTTGTTTGTCAGAGATAAATGTGCACCTGGTCATGGAGTGTTCTCTTTAATTTCAAGAGACAGCCAAACTTAATTTATACTGCCTACTTCAACTATAACCTTATTACAGTAATGTGTACTTTTTAGGGGGTAGTAATGTGATGTTATCATGTTTTTTCCTGAAGTTCTCTAACAATCTACAAAGTATTTGTATATTTAATTCAGAGGTACATTTTAACTTGATTTGTTTTAGCTTTGTACTTTTATAAAAAATAGGTTTATTTTTTGATTGTTTTTTTTTTACATCCATTTTAGAGTGTTGATGTCTGTTTTGTTAGTGGACCTTATGCATTGAGTTGTCCTGCCACCATCTTAGAGATAAAACGATGAAACAAATCGCACAGCTATGTATGCGCGACGCACAGGATGGGCCAATGAGCAACCTTCTTTTGACCCTTACTTGTGTGAATCATTCATGTGCGTAGTATTTCAGCATGGCAGACCTCCCACATTGCTATAAAAATGTGAAATCAGTGAGACGGATCTCAAAGTCTGTGTTTTAAAAAAAATGTTTCTCCAACCAAGACATTCACTCCCATGACAACTGCAGGTTACAAAAGATTTGACCAAATAGGTCGCTGTTACCAAGGCATTTTCAAAATAGAAGCTGGTGAAAATATAAGTTTCTCAAACAAAATCAAAAAGAACAAACTAATATGGGGTAGGCTATATATTCAGAAGCCAGTGGCCGAAAAACTGCCCACAGGCAAGTAAAAGTAGAGATAGTAATAGTAGTAATGTTTGTTATTAGAACAAAAATAGTCATGGCTTTCATTAGAAGAGTTTGTCCCAGACTTTCATTACATTGATACCGCAAGTGTACTCTGTAGGAAAAGAAGTGAAAGGTCAAGGTTGTTACATGTACATCCACACAATGATTTAAAAACAGCTTCTAAGATGCACTGTAAACAAGTCTTAATGATTTCCATAATCTCCCCGGTGATTCAAACTTATAACTTAATTGATTTAGAGTCAAGGTCAGGATACTGAAATGAAAAACAAAATAATGATAGTGGTGGTTTAAGTATCATTAGTCATTTATTCTTTAAAACCCCCTTTCTTGTAAAGAGAAAAAAAAATTCTTACGTCAAAATAATTAAATCGGTTGTATTTATCTTTTGTTTTGTTAAAAAAAAAAAATATGAAAGATGTTAACAATTTCACATCTTTAAAAACAATAATCCCCTGTGAATCTTTAGTGACCATTTTCATGTTTTTTATAATCGTTTACAAACATCCAAAAAGTACATGTAGCGTCCCTTTAAAGCGTGTGTCATTACTGGCAAGGAAAACAAACTCCTCGGATTTGCTAAAGACCCCGTTGAATGAAAGGGGTTCCCAGGATGGCAGACTTGGTTGTCTAGGTCCCTTGAGACTGCGCCCAGTATCTCCTGTAACAGTTTTTTTGGCTCAGGATGGGATCACCTCCAATCCCATCTCAACTCCATAACCCATGTCACTGCCTGCTTTTGCAGCAGCAGAAGTGTAGATGTTTTGGGCCCACGATGGGATCACCTCTGATCCTGTCTCAACACCCAGCCCTTTGTCGTTGCCTGCCATTGAAGAACTTGAAGTGTATTACATGTATGTGCAAAGCTGGATCCCTTTTCGTTCGAGATGGCGTTAACAATGATCTCCCCACCTTCTCAAAATGTTATATTAATAGGCAATTAACAAGGCATGTGATTTCTCAGGATTGTTCCTGATTTCAGGATTTTTTCACCATCTCCTTGAGCCTTCAAACTCTCTTTAAAGAGGTAAAGCAGTCGCCAAAAGGTCCACACTGTGTCCGAACCTGTAGTTTTGTATTTCTGGTGATGCACAGAGTCTGTAAACCACCTAAGTTGTAACATAGGGAGGTTCCAGGTCTAGAATAAGGGGGAACTCAGACCTGCAAAACTTTTTCTGGAGTTTTCACATTCATCAAATCTCATCCCTGGCATACATTAGGTGCTTTCAACAAAGCATCACAGTGCCTTAAATTATCTTCTTTCATCAGACATTAGGCATTGCTGAAACCAGCTCAACTCCTTGGGAGTATGCAGCACTGGCAACTAAATTGGCACTTGGATGGTATAACAGTCACATGAAGAATTTTGATTCGTGGAAGTTCTCATTTACTCCGGGGTGATGAGGAGCAGCTGTTGTTAAAAGTTGTTTAAAAATCGTCAATGTTTTCACGGAGGGATGGGCATGTCGAATTGGAAAAAAATTGTGTTTGGAGATAATCACACAAGAGCATCATCACATTTCAAAACTGCAAAACAAAAGCACAATGCTTATTCTTTTAAGTCTTTACTTTCCTCCTGTGATTTATTATGAGTTAAACTTTCATCAAATATGATTTTTTATGATCAATTCATCAATTTATTTATGATTTATTCGAGAAATTATGAAAAGGACGGGCATCCCGAAATTACGCTTTTTGTGTTTTCACGCAGCGACGGGTATATGCCCGTCGCTTCGTGAAAACACAAACGAAATGTCTTGTTTAAGGAAAACAAGTGCCCTGACCTGGATTCAAACCCACAATCAGATGACTCAGACACCAATGCAATAGGCTACTGCACACTGACATCCCAGCACCTTATGCCTGCATTTGCAGAATTGTTGACGACTGAGTTGACACGGTACTTTCGGCCACACATGGTCTTGCTATTGACCCCTTGCACGCACATCACATGTGGCGATGGTGCCACACTCACCGTTATGGAATTCAATAGGTTGACGTGTAAACGCTCCGTCGCCTAAAATACACACTACACTGTACAACACAAGGGGACGTTGACTTCCAAAATGGTGCAACCAAGACTATTGTGATGATGACGTCAGGTGAATTGGGTCAACAATAAATTTTCCCCACAACAAACGTAGAAAACTCACAAAAACTGCCCCTACTGCCTACTGGAGAAGTGCACATAATTCTGAAGGTACTATCTGGCAGGTTGCACAGAGTTGGAGTGGGAACCCAGTCAAAAATTCCTCTCAACACCTAGCCTTTGCAGTTCGTGTTCAAGATGTGCGAGTTACTTGGCCTAGGTTTTGCAGTACGCATATAGTGTATATAATGCATCTTTGCACAAACTGACTGTATCTTGCAACTCAAACCCTCGGTGAAGTTGCCCTGACTTTACACACCATCGCATGATTTCAAACTAATTGTCTTCAAAATTACTGCAAATTAGGAAAGTACGTTTGCTATATTTAGTACTGTTACCAGGTTACCTGAAATGCTACCCACCCAGGAGTTGTCAGCAATCGTCTTTTAATCATATGGAAGTTATTTACTCACAAACAGGTCCCACATTTCAATACCCCAGACCCATCATCACCACCCCCCCCCCCCACTTCACAAGACTTCCCCCCCCCCACTTCTCAAGGTCCCCAATCCCTTATCCCTTGCCCCCATCAATTTGACTTGATTCAAACAGGAAACTTGCCACTCGCTGGCTGTATTTAGCATAATAAATGCCCCAGTCTAAAAAAAAAAAAAAAAAAAAAAAGTTCAGTGTGCAGTGATACTTAGGGGGGTGTGTATAAATAGGCTTGAAAGTGGAGTTCTGACTCGTGAGGTGTTCATCGGTTAAGTTTGGAGGCTGGCGGATTCTATATATGTGGGGGAGTTTACTTACATGTGACAGCATGCTTAGCTGGATTTCATACATATGCCCACGAAGGGTAACGTACTACTATGAGAGTAAGTTTCTAAACGGGGGTAATCACCCCAGTTGACAGTTCCCACTGGATGTCACACACTGTGAAGTCAGCCATCTTTACGGGCATTGATCAATCATTTTTTAGAGCGCATAGCTTTGCGTTTTGCGAAAGTACCTCGTGCGAAACGGGAGTTCGTTGAATTCATTGCATGATTGGTCACTGAACCAATTGGCTGCATGGAAAAATTTGAATGCCTGACGCTGATCAAAGCCAAAACCAGAGTTGCCCGTAAAGATTGCGTTTAACTGGAACTATCTGTATTAGTGAGCCAATTGTCATCTTAAACCATACTACAGAACCTAACACCCATAGAAAACGTACCACCCGATACGTTGTCACTGTGGAGGAGAAGGAGTTTTAAGTTTCAAAACAAAGTACTGGCAAGCTTTTCAACTGTTTTTTTTCCAGTTTTCTCATAAAGTTTGTTTTTGTTTGATACAATTTGGTATTTAAGTTCTAAGGAGGTGGAGATCTCTGTTGGATTGTCTGTAAATTTATACATTTTCGTTTTTGTGAATTGCAAGGTGAGTGTTTGCTTTTGTGGGAACAAAGTGATGGTGCAACTCTATGTCTAGTCGTAAGTTGTGTTTTAACCCTAGCAGTGCCTTATGTGAAATATGTATATTGCCATGCACTTTAACCTGTAAATTACTATTAATGTGTTTAGAAATTGCGAACAAAAATTATATGAACAATGACTGCAGTCAAGGCATACACGAGCTCAAAGCTGACTTCCCAAACTTGATTGCAGTCAAAACTTGAATTTTTACAGAGGTCATTTTAAGCTTGCGGTGTTTTTTAAACCAAAAGAAATGCATTATAAATGGGGCCTATGAAATCAACCCTGCCAATACAAAGTCCAAAAAGTTTGACCGCTTTCATCAGCCCGGGACGGTGCCAGGGTTAAGTAAGACAAATGTCAGCAAAGAACAAAGTGCCGTTTTGGGATTTAAAACAAATGTACATTAAGGAAGTGGGAATGGGCCGTACGTTGCAAGGAAAAGGCTGTGACAGTTTGACATATTGACAACTGTATCCTGTTCCATGCTTTTGAGAAATGTATAAACGATCTTTGTGCATTACCAGTGGAGTCGATAACCAGCTGGTCATCCATTACATCTCCTGATTTGGTTTGTGCTTGTTCAGATAAAAAATGTAATTTTATTTTAAGTAAAAAAAAAAAAACGGGCATGATATCATTGCAAAATTGCATTGACAGGATTATCTAAAAAAAGCCAATAGGTTCAGCTTATTTCCATTGGGGCCGTTATTTCAGTCTTGAAATTGCTAGATATTTCATTTAAAATAAACAGAACCGTGAGGGTTTTCTTTAATTTCTGTTAATACTATTGTAACAATACTAGTAAACGAATGAAATTTTACTGTATTTATTATAAGCTATGGCTCTTAAAATCCATTTACTTGTAATAAATACAATAACAAACCATCTTTTTAAAGACTGAAGTGCTAATTTTGCAATTGGCCACCTTTATTTTGCAATAAGTCTGGTCTCTGATTCACTTAATCATCCACCCCTTCACATCCTGCCGGTTTTGTACGAAATGACAAATTACTTGCCATTCATGGCAGATGTCATCCAGTATGGTATGCATTGTAAGACTGGGACCAGATTCATTTTCCCTCCAGCCTCGGTTTGGGTATATTTATTTGGTTGGGAGAATCTCAAGATGGCCGCTCCATGATGTATGGACCATTCTTTTGCAACATCACAGCCCAAGTTTTTTGCCAACCAAGGTTGGAGAAACTACGGGGAGCCATCAATGTAAAGCAATTAAAGTTTGAAATAATGTTACACAAATATTCAAAAATAGTGTTGAATTTGTTGGAAACAAACAAACCAATCATGGGATGTATTTTCTTTAAAAAGAAATGTTGCAGAAATGTTGATGATTTGGTCACAACTAACATTTTGGCCGTCCATGCCAACCAGAGTGGTTTATCAACCAATGAAAGGGCTACTCTCTTTCAAGACAGTGGCCATCTTTATAATGTCTGGTGTCTCTCAGTCTCAATTTGAGGTACATTCATTTGCAGGTATACAGGTTCTCAGCGGATTAGCCAATTTCCTCCTTTTTTCCTCTTGTTGTTTTTTTGTGCCATAGAAAACTGAATAATTCTACAAATATTTATGTCGAAGGCGGTGTCTCTTTTTAATTATCAACTTGCATGTCTGCATATATGCAGGTAAAAAAGGAAAGAAAAGATTGATGTACTGCCATGAGTGTCTAAAGTGCGTGTGACTTGCATATAATCATCTATTTCTTAGATGGAAACAAATGTGTGGCTTTTTTTCCCCCCAGACATTGTAACCGGAAAGAAAACGTTACAAAATCAGGAAGATCAGCCCTGTGGGTGCACTGGGATGATACAATTATAGTATTTTCTGGAAATGGTCATTTATTATTTGTATGTCATATTTTTAACAACAGGATTTCAAACAGTTCAAAGCAAACGTTTTGTTTAGTTGGTGAAGAGTTTGTGGAAAGAGTGCATTTTTCTTGAAGTTTAAGGGACTGAGAAACGCTACATGTACCTTTATGTACTCTAAATGTACATGCATTTAGTCAACTACAGTCAAAGTGTTTTGGTCAGCATGTAAGCATGAGTATACAATCTAAAGTTGTTTCTTTTTCGTGCCTTGAATGGAGCTGTGGACATTATATTTAAATCAACATTGTCATTATCATACTAATTTGGGCTTACACCTGTGAAAAAAAAGTGGCCTCCAAACTTGCATATTCAGTTGTAGCTACATGTACATGTATAAGGCTGGAGTGATGCTTCTCTCCACATGTACACTACTATAATGCATTGGCTATTTGGAATGACCAGAACCATAGACATTGTGACTCAAGTCAGACCCAGTTTATTGTGTATGGTGGGGTTCAGAACTCATGAAATTTGACAACTTGGATTCAAATCTGCCCCTGACAGTGTGGGTTCGATGAACCTGACACGAGTCATGAAATTGATTTGGGTAAATGTAAAGCTGTCTGTCAGTCAAGTCAAACTTCATAGGTCAGCTTTGCAGAAAGCACTGTTAACTGATGTTTTTTACATGAATGCTCAACACTTTTTACTTTCTGTGTCTTCCAAATTTATGTTTGAATCGGCTTCATGAAATATAAGCCCAACCATGACTTACCACCCACCCCCTTTTATTTGGTTTTTAGAATGTCAAAGTGTCATTTATCTATGGACCGTTTTTGTTTCTTCACCAAGTTGCTGAATTTTCCTTTTTATAGACTGTGCTTGTCTCACATGTTTGTAAACTTTCAGGAATTTTTGGAACCTTTTACATGACTTTTATCGAGTGAGAGAAATAAAATCATGCATTTTAAACCAGTCCCAACGTTGTTATACGCACGTGACTTGTATAGAATTGAAGTTTTAACCCCCCCCCCCCCACCCCCCAGCAACAGCTTGTACCACTTTTTCTTTTAAAATTGGCTGAATCCCCTCCCCCTCACACCCCCACCACAATGCCAACAGCTTGCACCAGTTTTCAGTTGAAATTGTGCAGGATGTGTGTACTACAACAGTAAATGTCCAAAGGGTGGAGCCCTAGATCTTTATCACTAATATTCCCCCCCCCCCCCCCGACCCCATGAGAACGTTGATGATATGCCAACCAAACACACCTTGTCGGTGTTTCTCATAAAGTCGGCCAATCACACTGACATTTAAAATGAAATAGGAGAAGGAAATTCAACCAGATGACACATTATCCTCAATTGACCTAATAACCTTGAGAGGGGGACAAAGTTAGCACGGTTCCCCCTGGGCATGCTCAAAACCAACCTGCAGACCTAATACATGTATACTTTTTCCCGTAACCTTGGAGTAGACTCCCCTAACCCAGTTTCTTCCCCTCTACCTTGAAATAAGCTTCTCCATTAGCCCCCCCCCCCATGGACCCCACCCCCATTTTTAACTATTAGCCTGCATAGGTGAAATGCAGCTGGCAAAAGCTGAATCAAACAGGTGGATTTCATTGTTTGCCTTCTATCTGCGTTATGAAAGTTTTCAGAGACACTCGAGCCCTCCCTTAAGGATTTCCCTTTGCCCTCTTAAAGTATGGCTGCCTGAGAACATCACATCTGCTGATTCTGTGATTACTGGATGTTCCCCTTCACCTTTTATAGGGGATAAACAGGTGTCTCAAAGCACTAGTTTTATTTTTACGATCAAGGTTATTTTGAATGATGAGACCAACTTGTATAGCACCTTGTAAGGGTTCACAAGGAAGTGTGGTGCAATCTGCTGCCAACCGAACCAGAAATACTGGGATGAGCCTCCTCTCTTAACGATAAGTGTACTGGGTTCATTAACGCGCATTACACAACACACTAGCTCTACGGCTTTACAGTCCATTTGATGGATGAATCAATTATGGTTCAGCGTATTGCCACAACCGGACCAGAACCCACACTCTGACAACACCGGAGGTTGAGTCGGTGGTGGATGTGCAGACCCCTCCGCCCCAACACTCAGCCAACCTTTGACCTCTCACAAACCCCTCACTCAAAGTTTACCACAAGGCCTATAAAAGAAATTTCCCACAAAAGCAACAACATGTACAATTAGGTTCCTGGCATTCTCTTTTTAACGACCCTTGTCATGCCACATTTAGCTCCACCTCCAACAAAAAAGGGGGAGAGAAAGAAAAGGAAACAGTTTGTAAACGGAGGGGTTATGTTGAATTATGATCAATGTGTTTATGGACATGCTGCAGTTATGTGGGTTGAATCAAAGGTCAAATGCCTGAAATCAGTGACAACTGATTGATATGCAACCACTTAGCTACAAAACTTCCACCCCATAGAGAATTAAAACTAGGTAATTTTTAGTGTCGGCAGGAATTGGCTTGGTCCTCTTAGGCCAGGATGGTCGTGATTGGTATTTCCCACAAGCTGAGGTTATATGCAAGTTAGGTGTAACATGTATAATGCAAAAAAAAAGCTTCCTAAATCCTGGTTTCGTTTTTGGAGTTGAAAACAAATCTGAACCATTCACACACCAAAGAGCTACAAATTATTTGGCAAGGACACACCGACATCAAGGACATGTTCCCAACCTGCCTCTTCACTTGAATGATAGGGAAGTACATTGGTCTTTGTAAGGCTGTGTAGCCGTTTGCTGCACAGCAGTCAAATGGATGCTGTGATACAGGCATAGCAAAAGCCAAAGCCATCCATTGTACTTTGTCTCAGATGAGTCGAGCTCAACTGTACTCGCTGCGTCGCTGTATCGTGTCGTGGGTGAGCGATCTAGAGCATCAACCTCAAGTTCTGATGGCCGAGTCATCAGTGTGTGGGTTTGAATCCTGGCCATGACACTTGCGTTTTCGGCAAGACACTTAACTATTTTTTCTTGTCAACCGGGAGTAAATGGGTACCTGCGAGGGTAGAGATCGGTGATGTGAATGATTAGCAATCTGTGCGCCAATTTGGCTGCCGGTGCTGCATACACCAAAGGAGTTGAGAAGGTTTCAGGAATGCTTAAGGCCCATGGACGTGGGAAAGTACGCGTTCAAGGCATTTTGATACAGTGTTTAAAAGCGCCTAATAATTACTATTATTACCGATGCTAATTGATACACGAGTATGGCAAAATGATACCATGTGACACATTTCTATAGCAAAATGTTGACACTTATCTGGCAAGTCTATGTTTTTTATGGTAACAAAGTATCTGTATAGACGCTTAAATAACGTGGCACAATGAAATGGCCTCGCGCATCCATTAAGTGGCCTCACAACTGAGCTGTTCACACGTAAAGTCAGTGTATGGGGACCAAACTGGTTTTGTAATACGTGCAACACTTGCATGGTTTGTTATCAAACCTGCTGTGTTTCTATCCAATTTAATTGACTGTACTGGGTTTTATTTACTGCTTACTCCTTCTTGTCCAGTAATACTTGCCGACGCCATTACATAGGATAAAAGCGCTTAGCTGATTGTGCTTCTTTTGTTCGTTAGAGCTGATCATCCACATAAACTGTATTATCCAGAAGGTCAATAATTCCACAGTGTCAAATTTTAATGCGATGAACAATGCTGATCTGGAACCAAACCCTCACGAGGGTTTTTGTAAGAAAGAAGTGAGCCAATTACAGCATCAAGACTCAAAGTATCGCAGGAAAGAAGCATAGAAATTCTGGTATAAAGTCAAGGAAACTCTGGTACGGCAATATGTAGCTCAAAATGGAATACACATTTGTAAATGATGCCATTGCCTATTAATATGATTTTTTCTTAAACCCATACAGACCTAACCGTACTTGTCAAAAGTGTGAAATATTTGAACAAATTATAAACTACAGTAGTTTTTTTTTCCAAATCAAGAGGTATAAATTCCGTAATATCTCCAATAGTAAGTTTGAGAATGGATGGAATTCTTTATTATGGGCCCTCACTGATGTGAACACCTTATGTTTTATGTTTAGATTTAGACAACAGTTTACCCCCTCGTGGTGCTCCAAGGCACCGAGTTAACAGTAATGCTTTTGGTTTATCCAGTCATGTTTCTGAATACCGGTTCCAATTGCCATCAACTTTACTTTGATGACATGGACAAAAATCAAATTTGTCGTCAGTATTGTAATCAAAATGAGTTACTTTTGTATTCTTTGTCGTTTTTCTCCAGTCACCTATACTAAGGGAATAAAGGTGTGATGAAGAGGTTTTTAACTATTGTTTAAAACCGATGAGGGGCCTGGTGGCCGATAATTGCCCAAGCCGAAGGCGAGGGCAATTATCGGCCACCAGGACCGTCGGAGGTTTTAAACAATAGTTAAAAACCGATTCAGCACACCTTTATTCCCATTCATAAATGCCTTAATGTCAAAAACATGCAAAAATCTTCAAAATTTGGGAACAAATCTGACAGTTTCTCAGCTCGACTCTGCGTTAAATTTCTATCCATATTTACGGGCCAATTCCTTGAACGGAATGTCGATCTTCAGGTCTCTGCAGCTGTTATAGGCACTTGATGCCCTCTCGGCCAATCAGAAACCCAACAGCTGGAAACACGTATACTTCTTTATTCTGATATAGGGGCAGTATTTTTTGTTCGCAAGCTAGCCGGTTTTAAACACTTTTTACCGTGTTTGTATCGCCCGTTTAAACATGGCCACATGATGCCCTCTTGGCCAATCAGAATGGGTAAACTGTCTCAGGTATTTATGAATACAAATTCAACATAACTTTTTCAGACCGTTGTCTGACGGTAATGTTTTATAGAAACCTCAGGCTTGACGTGGTTCTCTACCCACCAAAGTGGGTGTATTGCAGACAGTTTTTGCCAAACATTAAGACATAACTAATATCGAGAACAAAATGTAATTGCAGTTTCCTAGAAGCCTTGTGGCTCTGAATGTCTGCAACCTAGGGGGGTTAGAATGGTATTAATGATCAACAGACGCCAACATGTGAGGGGGTGGTGCCTGGCCGGGTCCCCCCCTCCCATTAAAGCGTCTTGATGATGAGAAGTCTCAAACCATTGTTTCAATTTATTTGATTCCCTGTTTCTGGAATCTGTTTACCTTAACCTGTCAGCATTTCAATGAAATTCCTAAAGTCTGACAACTGTTTGGAAAACAGTGGATAACATGCTTCTATGTGTATTTCTCTTGTCTCACTGCAATACAACAACAAACAGATTTGTGAAACAGTTTGTCAATTTGGAGGATAAAAAAAGAAGAATTGACTAGAACGGGATTTGAACCTGTGACCTCTGGGTTTACGTGCTGGTATTCTACCAACTGAGGTTCCCTTGTGGTTTATTACTTAATATTTAAAAGAAGAAAAAAAACCACAAAACCGCTTCCCAGACTGTATCATAAACTGGGCATGTTCCCTGGCTATACCTTTTGACTTCTTAGCCCCCAACCCCTCCCAAACAAAGATATTGACAAATATTTAGCTCACTTGGTAGAGCACCGGAAAGTTTGTCTTTGTGCACCCCAAAACTGATTTATATTTATCCAGTCAGTTTCCCTTGTGGATTAACACTTGATGTAAAAAAAAGTTTGTTAGAAAACATTTAATTAGCTGGTTGATTATTGCCAGTAAATGACTTCTGTCAAGTGGGCCTTTAGACAAAATATATTATTTTGTTTTTAAGATAAATAGCAAGTCTTTAATGCACTACAGCGTGTTGACTTGGAGCTCTGCTTCTGCCCAGCAATGAAACCAAACCCCTGTTCTGATTGGATATCTGATAAACATACCCACGCTTGGAGACGTTACCCACCCATCCTTTTTCCGTTCCAAAGCGTGATTCTTTGGAGAATTTTGTGGAAGTGTTAGTTGCTAGGAAACCATCTTGAAAGGGCACGTACTGTTTTATATAGCCTGGTTGCCATACGGCGGAGCTCCTACATTTCTACGTAAATTCATTTTCACCCTCCTATTTTAAAAAATATTTTTTAAAGTGCTTTTTTTGTATACAAGCTCCGCAAATTTGTGTCGGCCTTTGTAAAGTTAAAGTTTAACATATAATTAAGGAAACAGAAATATGTCGCAGTATGTTTTGATGCAGTCATTTGTGGAATAACACCTGTTAACGTGGAGAGGGGGCGAGGGGCAAATTTGTAATACATCACTTCCATGTGCCCCCAAAATGCCTTCCTCCTACCATTTGTTAGTTAAGTAGCCTGAAAGAAAGTAGGGTTGGGGTGGGGGCGAAATAGTTTTCGTAAGGTGGGGGAAACAGACACCTGGACCCCGGGGGCCCCTCCCCCCTCCCCTTGGTTTGGATGCCCATGTATGCTCAAATCAAGGACTGCTTTAGCAAGACAAGTTGCATCACTGTCACTGATCATTCGTTTGTTTGTGATTTGTAGCCGACGGTGACTATGAGAGGATTTGGTTGGAGCATTGTGAAGATGAAGCCAGTCTCGATGAATACGCGTTGGCCATGCAGCATCTGGCCACGGAGCATTGGTCAACCAAGCATCCTGATGACCGCATCAAATGGTGCCATCACGCATGCAGGGACTACTTCTTCCGTGGCGGTAAGGGGTTTACCAACAATAAAAGTACTGGTAAAAAGTCAGTTCAATTTGTCAGGATTTATGGCCCCCAGCAAGCACAAATTTCCTGATATCAGGAATGAGAATTTTGACCCTACTGGTGGAAAAAAGTGGCCATTCTTTTCTTCAGATACCAAGAAGTCATGCTCTAGGTGTACTTCTTTAGTTAGAATTGATTTCTTAATTTCTTGATTTAGTATGTTTTTAAACCCTCTAGTCCCTGCACCCCCCCCCCCCCCCCCCCCCCCAAAGCTGCTGAAAAGATAAAGGTGTAGTTTGCTAGAGATTTGCAGTAAATTGACAGAACCATGGTTCAAAACATACCCTAGGATTGTTAGTTTTTGTACACTTTTTTTCCTTTTTTCTAATATTATCAATGAATAACAGCTTATTTCATGTCCGGAAGTAATTACTCCTGAGAGAATAATAGTCCTCAGTAACAGCTAACTGTTGCATCAATTATTTTTTACACCAATTTTTTGAAGCTTTACCTGGCATCAAATTCTCCTACTGATTTATTGCCGAGGCATTAGTTCCTGTCTGTCATTTTACTGAAAGAAAATGATGTTTGGTTATAATAGATAATTTATAAAGCGCATGGAACTATTGTATGTATTGCCCATCATGTGAAAATGAGTTTTTTTATTTATTTAGTTTTTTTTCAAACACAAGCTGATGAGTATTCCCCACATCTTTTACTGTTTTGCTTGAGGGCGACGCAGTGACTAAAAGGTTAAAGCCAAGCATTGTACCCTTTCCCACAACACTGTACCATTTCTTTAAAGACAACTATTGACCTCTGCACTGCCGCCACACGCTGCTACTCTCTGCATATTGTCTGCCATTTTTGGAGTCAATGCATGTAAAGATATGGTGAGCATCTCACCATGTGCACGGCGCCGAAAATGCGCACTGCACTGTAACTCACAGGGAATCTGACTCCCAAATTGGCACAACCAAGATTTATCGTGGGTTATGATGGCATGTGAATTGGGTCAACATGGTCAAGGCTGACATTTTGGATTGATACACCACCTTGGCTGTTGTTTTTAATACAGGTATGAGTCAAGCCTTAACCAAGGACAAGCGGCGAAGGCAACATCTACACGACAAGTCCCAACCTCTGACCTCTAGAGGTGATCCCACAATGACCTCTAGAGTTGACCAAGCAGACACATTGAATGGCAGTGTCGGTTGCAGTGGTGATTGTGACTGCACCAGTAGTGTATCTTTACCCACCTCCAATCAGTACAATACAATGTGAGTAGTTATCTATGGTGAAGCATCTCTGGGTGCATTCTTAACCAGTATATTGATTATCGATTGAGTTTTTATTTATTTGTTTATTTTTTTTTGGCAAGTTCTGTTGTGCCTTGATGACAGGATCATTCAAAACCAAACTTTAAACAATTTTGTCACTCAGTTATGCCTTTTACGGTTTTAGGGTATACATGCAAGCTTTGAAAAGTACCATGAACCACAAAATAGTCAACTCAGTGCTTTGTTAATTTGATGGAATTACAGTCATCATTTATATCTTGAGAATTCCATGGTTACTCCAATTACGTTGAAGTCGGGAGAATCATAAATCTATTTGGGTTTTATATTGATTTGTTGAGATTTGCTACACAATAGATAACAACAAACCTTGCCATACTCATGTCTCAAAAACCACTCAGAAAATAAGATTTCTTATTTCTGTCGTCAATGTAACTGTGGAAGTTCCCAAAGGAAATGTACATGATTCACAAAGCTTCTTACCCGTACAGACTTTTTGCCGAAAATATCATTTTTAGAGACATGATGATTTTCCACCGCTACATGAGTGAGATTTTCACTGGATGAAGTATTATATGTGATGTTCCTTGCCAAAACCTGGCAATTCCTGCTAAAATTCAAAATTGGGTTTTTAAATAACACCGAATTACGGCCAAATTAAAATCAGATCAGTACTTTTCAACATATATAAGACATCACATCACAGTGATATCATGGCTGATGTTTCAGTTGACTTCACGTTTAATGCCATTTCATTTTGATAAGAACTGCCTGAATTCGGCATGGGCCGTCACATGTTTGTTGTCAAACTCTGCAAAGGCGACATTGGGCGTGAGGTCATTCAACTCTGGAAACAAATTGAGTCAGTACTTGCAACGATTTGAAGTGAATCACTGGGACTGACATTGTGTACATGGTCTGCAACATGTCATCACCACAGAAACACTTGCAGGTTAGAAGGTCGGTGTAGTTCAGTTGCTGTCAGAATGGGCACAGGGCTACACTCTGACTGCCAACTCAGATTTAAGCCACTGGGTGTGACCACAACTGGCATCTTGTCATCTATGCCATGACCTCTGCCTGTACGACCCCTGAACAAGGTTACACACAGCAACAAATATGCCAGTTTGTTTGGGCACCTCATTAGTCACTAAGTGACTTTGTGTGTCCAAATGAAAATCTGAAAAAAAAATTATGGCGATTCACAGTACAGGGGGGGGGCACAAATAATTTGCAACAGGGATGCCTTATTTCATAGTGTATTGTGGAAAAAAAACCACAATTATATACAAAGTTTATGTTTACGAAAACAACTAATATCTAATTTATTATACAAGATGCAGTTAACCTTTAGCAATAGCACACAGTATACTGAAATACTTTGGGTGGTGTTCAGCTTTTTGCTTTGCATTAAGTTGGTTTTATGTGCTTCCTAGCTACCTTTCCACGCGGCACCAACAATTGCCTCAATAAAACAAAAATACACTCAAAGAAAACAGTTGATTTGATGCATACGGAACTTTTACACAAAAATATTCTTATTTAGAGGCCATCTGTTCGCTAGTTCACAGAGCAGAGCCCATGAGACTAGTTTTCGACCACACAGAATGCTTACACTCTCCAAGGTACTTATTAATACAACTTAAGTTGTTCGCTAGTACACAGAGCCCACCAGACTAGTTTTCGACCAAACAGATTGCTTACATTCTCCAAGCTACTTATTAATACAAATTAAGTAGATATAATCCTTTGTTGTACATTGAAACCTTTGGTATCGATGCTTTCAGGATTGTAGTTATATGGTTTGGTTGGAGCTGTTAAGTAAGGGATCTGATTCTGGTATGGTTTGATTGAATCCTCCAGAAAGATTTTAAGGATAAGGATTAAATGATTGCCAATGTGGAACAAAGGGGGAAAACAAGTTGGATAAGTCATGGAAACCGTCCATTTTACGTGTAATTGCTAATGTCATGGAAACAGTGCATTTTACGTAATTGTTAGAAGGGCTGTGTATTAAAGGTTACAGCAGGCCTGTGGCTGTGCATGGAAAGACGAACACTCATCATCTTGCGGTCAAATCACAAAGGGTGCCGTCTTTGTCAAACTGTGATGTGACCGCCTGCGAACACGCGTGCTTAGTAATTTGGTTATTCCATTTTCTGCTATAATCATGACCACATCGTCCCTTTAATGTCATGAAAACTAAACTCATTTTGCTTTATACACATAGTGACATACACTGTGAGACACATATGTTATACTGGTTAAATTATTTACGTTTTATTTTTTTTTAAATATAGGGTCCGTACTCAAGCCGATGAATCCAAATGTTGAATTGCTATTTTTTTTTAGAATGACCAAATGATTAACTTTCAAATGAAATAGCGAATGAAAAAATCCGTAATCGAATAATGACAGGGTAATTAATTTAGAAAAATAATTTTTTTAAGGAGTACAATAAATAAGTTTGAGCGCTGCCTGGGCGACGCTTCTCAATTTATGCACATTCATTGCATAAACAGATTAGGAATAACACTTTATCGATTGACATTTTTATCGGGGAAATAAAATGATGGCCATTTTGAAAACAGTCTTCCTCTTTTTTCATTTGTTTATTTAAAAAAATACAGATCCTTGCCAGTATCTGGTCCACTAAGACTACTCGATGTGGGATCTTGTTTCAACCCGTTTCTCCAGTATGAGGAGTTTCTAGCTGTGGGTATTGATATCTCCCCAGCAGTAGATGTAAGTGAATGCAGTGGGTAGATTATTGTTTCCAAGTTTATCTTCCTAAAGCCACAGTAGGCTTTAAAGGGTATGCGCAACAATGGTAAGATTGGAAGTATAAAATGTTCACAGATTTGCACATAACTTCAAGGTATAAAGATGGTCATGGTGGAAAACTTCCCTTGGAATATTTTGTCTTGAAATGAGTAAAAAATAAAATGATTAGTTTTGATCTTGTGAGACCCAAACCCGATGTTTGAAAACAGTGAAGACATGTGTGAGGGAGTTTGTCACTATTTTCTCCCGACCGTTTGAGCTGAAATTTTCACAGGTTTGTTATTTCATGCATACTATGTTGGGTCACATAAAGCATACTGGTCTTTGATAGTTATAGCAATGTTGTCTGCATGCTTTAAAAGTCATATTTCTCTGCACTGCAAGTGCAAGTGTGTTATTTCATTTTACTGTGCAATCTGTTGCCAACACTGTTTTGATGTCGGAAGACAAAAATGAAGGCCTGGATATTCAGTTTGTTACCAAGTATTGGTCCCTGAGTACCGAGCCTTGAAACCCTGGTTTCTATTTGTCTCAGGACACCCTGTATAATTACACAAGATAAAACTACCAACCCCAACTCACCAATATGTCATTCATTAACTTAATGAGGTATTATCAGTTTTCATCGTTAGTTATCTCCATCCTGAGAGGGTGACTGTCATACAGGATTTCCTAGGGAACTAGGACCCTGGCTCCCCCGTGAACAGAAGAAAGAGCTTTGTCGTAGTTTATTCTTGGGCACATTTTAACAAAGCCTGTTATCAAGATTTTTGAAATATTTCTGGGGTGCTGACCAAGTTAGTTTGGATGAGATATAGCTCTTGGGCAATTTCATGCTTACTCATGTAGTAGCGACCATAAATACAAGAAATACGATTGTGTGAATGATTTAATAAGTGAGTAAAATGTAAAAAAAGGAATTGATACTTGGCTAACCCATCAGTCAGTCAGTAGCTAACATTGGCTGTATACATCATTAAAAATAGCTGATTATCTGATAGCTAATAATAATGATAATAAAATAATTGGTTCATTATAGAGCTTTATTACACCCCTAGGGGCGTATCAAAGCTTTTATTATTTGTTTACGACGGGATAAGCAGAGCTATGTTTTTAATTGTGAGAGCCATTATATAGCACCTTGTAATGGTTTACAAGGTGCTTCTATGCAATCTGCTGCCAACATTGCCAGAAAACACTGAAAAGTGTATCGGGTTCTTTTACGTGCATTACACAAAGCACAGTACCTACAGCTTTACTTTCCATCCGGAGGTCGGAGGATAAAGCAATAATGGTTACGTGTCTTGCTTAAGGACACAAATGTCAAGACCAGGACTCGAACCCACATTCTGCTGATCTGAACACCAGAGCTAGAGTCCAGCTTAACCACTCGGCCACGACACATCATAATAAGCGTGTTCTTTTCCTGAGCATATTGTTTGAAACATTGAGTAAACCTCCGGTTCTCTTCAGAACCACACACTCACTAAGCCACAAACCTCTATCTTATTGTACCTCTAAAATGCAAACCTTCAAGTTATTCTTAAACACGTTTTTTTCCTGATATCAAGAATAATGCACAAGATGCGTTTTTTAAAATTTCAGTCGCCCAAAATGTTGTTTAAAAGTGTGGTTGCCCCTGCAAACACACGTGTACAAACTTAGTCTGGTACCTGTATAAGTACACTGGAGAGCCATAGGGCCATATGCATCCATTGATGACTTGGAAGGTTCTAATCCTGTTTAAATCTACTGCAAAAAGCTAGACTCGATCGCTAATAGGCTTATATATTATTGGCCATATCTTCTTCGTGCCACATGACACATAAGGCCTCCACGCTCTTCCATTTGCCCTCATCTTTGCTTCATTCCATGTTTTCAATCAATTTCTTTCATGTTTCTATTCAGCAGGCTCATGTTCTTTTTTCCCTTCTTTGTATCTGATCTAGAGTGTACACAAGTGCGACTTTTTGAATTTACAACTCCAGCAATCCCTCGAGTGTGCAGCTGACACAGTAGACACCTACTTAAGAACGTTGAAAAGTCCAGTAGAGACCCTTCCTCGGGAGACCTTCCACGTCGTGGTTTTCTCTCTCCTACTCTCCTACTTCCCCTCACCATATCAGAGATGGATCTGCTGTCAGAAGGCACACCAACTGCTTCAGCTCAACGGTCTGTTGCTGATCATCACCCCGGATTCCTCTCACCAGAACCGCAATGCTGCCATGATCAAGAGCTGGAAGCGTGCCGTGGAGGGTCTGGGATTCCGACGGTGGCTCTACGTCAAGGATACCCACCTCCACTACATGGCCTTCCGGAAGGTCTCCCAGGAGCTGGTAGTGGATATGAGTGATGCAGGACCCGACCTCCTGTACATCCCACAGGACTTCAATGAAGAGGCAGAGGAGAGTGTCTTCAATGAGAATTATCCCCGCACGGAGGAGGAGGCCGGGAATCTCTCTGAAGGGTTCCTAGCACTACCTGAGTGTGCCATAGGGAATGATGAAGAAGATGACGAAGCAGTGATCATAGTAGACGATAGCTCAGAGGAATGGTGGCAGGACAATCCGTGAAATATTTAGTTTTGGAACTCGCCTTCAATATATTTCAAATTTAAAGTACCGCTTTTTTGTCTTCACTGAAGTGTATAATTTTTGTATTTCAACAATTGTTTAGCGATGGAGGTGTCACTTCCTTTTTACTTTTAATGTGAACAAAACATGTGCCTAAAACCTCCTAAAATTATGAGTATTTTCTATGAAAATTGTTATGACAAAAAACTTAAATGTTAAGGACAACTCTCCGAGGAATCAAAACTTTCCAGCCATGGGAGTTTATTTCTGATTTATTTGACAGTGCTGTAAAGTGCCATGATTGAGAGGCACGTTGGCACTTGTGACTGCAAATGGCTGAGAGTCACCAAAAATATGGTCTCGCCAGGTCCTGGATGTTACATAATCCCCTGTGGCCTGGAGGGAAAACTCGAAGCTCTTCACGGTCGTCTCTTCACTGGAGAGCTTATAAGTTGATATTGAGGGTAGAGTTACCCTTTGTAATAAACCGGAAGCATATGTCGTCCATCCAAGGGGGACTCCCCTCTGGCCCTGCCTGGAGGAGACCCAGTGGCCGACCACGCAACACCTGGTTGCGCCAACTGGAAGTGGACCATCAATCACAGGCTCAGCAGCCGTGGCAGGCTGCATCAGATCGTATGGGCTGGGCGGCTCTACGTCCCCCATGATGGATTACAGGGAATGATGATGATATGATGTCACTGGAATAGGATGTTGGCCCATCCTATGTGCCGCGCGTACAAAGCTGTGTGTCATCAATTCATCATCGCTTTAACTCTAAGATTGTGGTGGGATGACGTCATAAGGTCCGTAAACCACCAAAACAAATGACATCAGGATACATAGTCTGATCAATATCAGTATTATGCCTTGATTGAGTTGGTTTTGTTTCTGCCAAACTTAGAGTCGGATATAAGTCGTATCATACTAAACAAGTCAAATGAAGCACATAAAAAACACCTTATTTCCCTGTCTCAATTGCAAATAAAATCCATGTCAACTGTCTCCAACAATGAGACCAGAGAATGATTTACCCTGTGAGATCACAGTTAGTTAATTTTTCACCATAATGGTTGCCTATGTATAAAGTCATGAATAACTCATTACATCAAGTCACAACCTTGTACTCGGGATGTGATAGACGACAAAGTGTACACATCTGAGTGCATCTTCAACCATGAATCTACTCAACTAGTTACAGCATGCCTACTTGCTGACACCGAGGTGACCCGCGGATGACATTATACTAGTTTACAAGCACGTAAATGTGAAAGAGTAGGTCTACACTCCATTTGCAGCACTCTATTTGATACTTTATAATCGGTGTTTCTGTAGAAAAACACGGATCTTAAGCGTACAGTTTATTGATGAAAAGCTTTGTGTATGTATTTCTTAGTGGCTTTTGTAGACGATTTCGCATAATAGCGCAAACCAAAGATCTCTGTTATGAAGGGGTTACAAAGGCAGAACAGTGTTTTGTAGCGAGGGTTAATTTTGTTATTGAAAGCCTTTGGATTGAAACACGGGGCATCTTTTTTCATTTTTTCATTTTTTTTTATTTTAGAAAATTCATTCTATGAAGAAAGGATACATGTTTGGTAATTATTCACAGAAAACGTATTGTTAATTTTGATATGAAACTAATTTTTTTTTTAAAATTTGATGTCTGAGTTTAAACTGTGCTGATGTTTCCGCTTGAAATACTGGCATGTTCGAGAAGCACCCATTTTTTGATTGAGCAAATTAAAATAAACAAGTTTATCGTTATATCTCTCTGGTAATGAAACCAATGATTCATTAAAAATGCCTTTGCACTGTAACCCATAGGCCTGAAGATACATGCAAAAAGAATAAGGTGAAGAATTTTTTTTTTTTTTTTTTTTTTTTAATTTTTTTTTAGGATGTGGGAGGATGTGGGAGGAAAACCCCACTGGGTAAACGTAGAGAACCAGGGACTGAAAACCCAGTCCACCGACTAGGCTCGGGTCCCAGCTGGGAGGTGGGATTCGAACCAGGGTCCACAAAATGCTTCTTTTACAACACATGAAATGTTAGTTCTTACACTTATTTACAGGACATGAAGTTAGCTGTTATCTCAAAAACATGACAGACTAACATAATGAAATTTTCAAAATATGTTAACTGATATGTGTATTAAAAGTATAGAGAATTTGAATGAATTTACTCCTAGAACCGTTCATAATTTAACTACAATCCTTTTTTACGCTGTAACAGTCTTTGTCATACTCCTTCTCTGCAGTTGCAGTTATGTATACAAACTCTCATTAGTTCAAAAAGGGGACAGACTATTTTGCCCTTCACGCCTCTGTTTGGTGATGTATTTTGAATGGGAGAAATGCAAGATGGCTGTCATGATGGTGTATAATAGGCTTATGAGGCCGTGTGTGCACGGCAACCCACGTCTTCGACTGTGGCTGTGGATGTGCTTCTACAATGATGAAGTATTGTCAGCAGAAGCAATTATCTACTCTGGCCACAGCCATTAGACGTCTATTCGGGCACGACCTTTGACCCAAGGTGGAGCCAGGATATAAAAAAGGAGATAAATTTGATAAATTGCTGCTTGATTAATAAAGCTATGGACCCTTTGCACTGACGTCATACGCGGCTACAGTCGTGCCATTTTGTGAGTCAAAGTGTATCATGCAAAGATGTGGTAGGCGTCTCACCACGCGCACGGTGTCTAGAATGCACCCCGCACAGTAACACCCGGTGAATCTTGACTCCCAAAATGTCGCACTAAACTAACGATTTACCGTGGCTGATGATTTCCGGTGATTCGGGTCAGTAGTTCGTAGTATTGATATTGATGAGGCGATTGAAAGTTTCAAAAATAAAGTATCTGAGCGTTTGGCAGACATAAAAGTGTCTCACTGTGTTTGTTATTCATTAATTTTGCCAGTGGTCTGCTTTCCTTTATCAGCCGAAAGTCAAAAGTAGCCTATCACTTAACATCATCACGATTTAGGCACAAAGAATGAGCCAGTCACAGACATAAATACCTGTACAGGAACGAGACATTTAAGAGGTCTGTCCATAAGACTTTATCTAATATGTCTGCCTAGTGAAAAAGTAGCCTTTAATTTTACTCTTGGCTTCGACTATACCCAAGAGATCACTCGCATTTCATATACCCTCGAGCTAGGTCCAGCACCTCTGGGTACAATTGTATTGCTTGGAAGTTAGCTTACATTAAAGTAACCCGAGGGGTCTTAACTACTCCTAACTTATGACTAGTCCTACCTTATGTCTAGTCTTATGTTAGAACTAGTTACTCGTCCTATCTCGAGATAAGACTAGTCCTAGCGCTTCGTGAAATCCTCAGTAGGACCCATACTTTGTACAAGTGCTCATCTTTTCAGTTGTCACCACTAAACTATAACACTCCACTCCGCTCAGACACGCTCCTTTAAAAACTCAGTTAACCAGAGAAATAAGAGTATAAAACATACAATCATCTCTTCTTAATTCTCTGTGTTATACAATAGCTTAGCTATTATGTATGTTGCTTGTAAAAAAAAAAAGTACCATGGTAACACCATGGTTTTGGGCCAAAATACCATGGATTACCATGGTACCCAGTAAATTAACAATTAATGCAAAGGCAACACATACCACCTTCAACATGTACATACAGTGGCATAACCAGAGGGGGCAGGGGAGTGGAAGCCCCCCCCCTTCCCTGCTAGAAGCCTCACCCCTTGCCCCTCCCCCAAATTACACTGAAAAATGCACAAATGAATGGTTTAAATACATGTCAAGCCCCAACCAAAAACAAACAAACAACCCCAACAAACAAAACAAGCTAACCCAAAACCAAAAGTTGTTTCCTTGCTCCTGCCCCCCGAAAAAAGCATAAAAAGCAATAAACGAATGACTATTACGTACTGTGTACATAATACTCCCTGTTACATGGCATTCCAATTGGCAAAATTCATTGGACGAGTATAGAGTCCAAGTCCAAAACCATTGCTTTGTAATACCATAAGCTCAGCAAATGGCACCCTGCCTATATTAAAGTGTATGTTATGAAATGAATATGGTTGGAAAGCTTGAAATTGTATGATTTTTGTTTACACCAAAGACATATGGAAGTTAGGCCACAGACTGACAAGTAAATGCTTCCAAAACTAAATCAAACATACAAATGAAACTTAACTTAATAATTTCCAAGCAAAGTTTTTATGAAGTGAGATGACTAGAAAAAAAAAGAGGATAAAGTGACTGAACTTGTCCAATCTTCAAGGGTATTTTTTCTCTCCGCCACTATGATAAATGGGTCTCCGGGATGAACTAGCACAGCCAAATACAGGTCTTATTTTAACATGGAACAACAACTTCAATGAAACGATAAAACAGGGTTATTCAAATATGGTTTTGAGGTTCATAAATTGATTACCCACAATGTATAAGAAATGACCGCATAACAGCAGCTCGCTCATCAACAGATTTGTTGCCTTGCTTTGTTGGTCATGTTTTTTAGTGTCACATAGTGATACTTCCCTTAAATCACCTGAACCAACTTCAAAGTATGATCTGTATCCTACACGTTATTCAACCAAGTAATGCATTTATAACTCACGTGTAACACCACTGGATATCTGGCAGGAGTGCACGTTCAGCTGCAATGAAGGTGTAATTTTCCTCATGTTGCAGGTCATATGGTTCTCTAATGCAGAAGATGGACTGTGACCAGCTTCAAACAAATTTCAAAATGTCTTCTCAGTATCTCGACCAACATCACGATGACGCAACGCATGTGTACATTCTACTGGGTGACTGGTGGTGAACTTCACAGTGGTTTGAAACTCAATGGCATGCTCGATTTTTCCCCCTGAATAATAACAAAACACATACTTCGTTAAAATAAAACTTTTTAAAAACGACGCGTTATGTTGTGCACTTATTCAACAGAGATCCGGCCTAGTCTTATTGGGTTCCTGGCATTCAGTTCTTGCTCAGTGATTCTGCTTGCCCTTTGATATATTATAAGATCTGCCTAGGATATTTTAGTACTAATTGTTGTCTATCGCTTTCATTAAAACATTAAGAGGAGCGCTGAGGTCAAGTTTAGTTTTGCGATGCAATCATTTTCCAATAGTTACAGGGGGAAAAAATGAGTCTCTTACCTCACATTAAAATTGTGTAAAATTCCATCGTATTTTACACTCTTCCAGGTTGGACTTTGTTAATGTTAACATCAAAAAACAACAGTGATTTCACATTTTAAATATATGCATGGGTCTCTACATTTTTGTACTGGAAATTTGTAGTTGCAAAAAAACACTATAGGTACTACTACTAATAAAAATAATGAACAAATGTGGACATCAAATTTGTAGTTCACTGCTGAATCTCTATGATATTCAATGAAACCGGCATCGAGTTTGATGAACCAAACATTTCTGTATGGATCGTTCAACAGAAACAGTTATTTTAACAACATACATCACTCTGACGTGAGGTTAGAGACTGTTACAACTCTACGGATTGGAAAATGAGTGCATCATAAAATTGATTTTGATCCTTGAGCCCCGCTAGCTTGCTGTATCAGTGTATGTGCTTTCCTGTTAACCCTATCAGAACCGGGGGCACAATGTGCCCCCTTACAAATTTTTTCCCCGTAACTTTTTAACACTTAGTCCGATCTCTGCGAAATTTTCTGACTTTTCCCAAAATGTATCTAGGATCATGTTAGCAAAAAAAATTGATACCAGGGTTTCGCTGTTGCCATGGCAACAATTTGTTTGACCTTAAGTCACACGATTTTACTGTTTTTTTTTTTAGAGATCTTTAGACAGCTACTGAAGATGTAGCCCTGAAAAATGGTATACATGTAGAACATAAACAACTAGATGTTAGTAGGATTACAAATGTGTTGCATAATAGCAATTTTTTATGCAGTCCGAAAATGCCACTAGGTATTCGCGAGTGAAGATATGAAGTCTTCAATTTGGATCATTGGCGTTATAACATTCACCAATGTGTACTTGTAAGAGCCACAGAAGCCAAATACATTGCTGTCGTTGCCTCTGTCAAGTATCAGCCATGTACTTAATCAAAAACAAATGCGGGATGATCCCGTTAAATCAAGTTATTAGTGGGGCTCATTTTCCCACAAAAGAGTATAATAAAGAACCAATAATGTAATATTGCCGTACCTTATGACTCTGTCATCTGTTTTCTTGACAGTAAGCATCATGGAAGCTGGGCATTTTGTGTTTTTACATGAATGCTTATTCGTTGCTGTCATTAGTGCATGAGTGTGAAGCTGACATCTATAGCGAATCTGTGTTTAACAGAAGTAAGAAATGTGCATTGATATACAGGTAATGCTTACATACGTGCACATGTACCTTTGACATAACAATAAGCTACAATTTGTTATGTAGAGAAGATTTAAAACTGAATAAAAATTGTACTGGCAAGACTAATAAAACAACACTTTAATTGTTAACTGGTTTTGTGTATTGGTTTCACTATTGAGGCAATAAGGGAAAAGGACAGTTTAGTATGGTTTTTAGTTTTACTTTGGGAGAGTCAAGGGTTATTGCTGTTTGTTCATGTGTTTGTTTTGTTTGCTGAATTTCTGACAACTTGAAAGCATTTTAGTTAAAAACCTAAATGCGGCAAAATAAGGGCAGTAAATAAACATCCCCCACTTGTGGACGCTCCTTTGTCCCAGCTTTTCGTCCTGAAAAATAAGGACCCCATTGTTCCCAATTTTCTAGTGTAAACATAAAACATGTATGTTGAGCATCCTCGTCCACTTTTGGGTCCGCATGAATTTCTAGTTATTTTGATCAATTCAAAATTCGATTAAATAATTATTAAAAAAAGAAAAAAGAAAGAAAACTACAATCAATCCAATAAAGGTAGGGCCATTGTTTGGATTTTCTCAACGTAAATGCTGAGTTTTAGGCAAAATGAGTCAAGAAAGATATTTGTAGGCTTTTGGAGGCAAAAATAAACAGTTTCTTTCTGGGGTCAGCAAGAAATTTATTTTCTTTTCAACAATTTTTTTTACATTTTTTTATCAACCTTCCCATTGTTGTGACTTGTTTTGCGACAAATATACTATTGCAAGTGTTATGCTTGCCAGGTGAAAATAATTAATTGCACTGTTTTTACCCTTACCCTTAAATGTTTGTAGATCCTACCCCTGGAAATGTGCGGCATACTCACATTATGGTTCGAGACTTTGCAGAAAACTGTGTGAACCACGACCTGGCATCAATCTTCAGTCTTTGTGTTCAGTTCAAAGATAACAGTGAAACCATTTTCCTTCTTGTAATCACAAATACAATATTTGTATGAGGAAAGAGGAAGGACTTTCTGAAAAAGTAAAAGGAACAAGTAGGCCTATTAAACATTGTATTTAAGTGACTATACAATGTGATGTACATGAACAGCCAGACATTATAATAACATACCAATGGAGATTTGGGTAAATTCATACAAAGGTTAATAAATAATAGGCCATACACAATCTTTGTTTAGCTTACAATTGTAAAAATACAGAACAATTTGTGTCACTGCTCTGGGCTTGGCCATATCCCTACAAACGAATTATTCGCAAGTGGATGAAGCACCTTTAAATTGACATATGTAGAAAATTATACCCACTAAAACGACACTGACGTGACTTGTTGACTTGGCCTACATACAATATCATGTTGAGTGACTGCATGCAGAAGCATATTTTTTGTTTTGGAGAAAGTTGTGCTGAAATCACCTACTGAATCACCGGCTGCTATTTGGGTGGCATAGTGACAATACGTTTACAGAGCGGACAAAAGCACAAAACTTTCCATGGTGGTGCCATAGGTCATCCTAAAAGCCATTTCTATGTAAATGGCGGCCATTTTGAATTTTGGCGGCCAACTTATAGCTCCAATACATCTAAAATACATCATATGGTTATAAATGCGTTTCCTTACATCCTAAAAGCCTAAAAGAACATCAAACTACAACTTTTTAGGTTCTTTTATTTACAAGTTATGTGCATTTCTATGTAAATGGCGGCCATTTTGAATTTTAGCGGCCACAAAAAAAAAAAAAAAAAACCCCGATGTAAACACCATCCATCTGTGGCAGTCTAAAAATAAACTGCCACAAGTAAAGAAAATATGTTGTACAATTTATTTTTGACTTATGAATAATTCTATCTGAGGTACCCCAGCCCTCATACGACCATTTTAAACAGCCTAATACATCCCCTGCTAAAATGTCTGTTTCTGGAAAGGAAATTCTACCAAACTGTAAGTTTTGATAGTTTTAAACAGATTTCCTGTCATTCTGAAAAGATAATTCAATCGTCAAGCAAGAAGACCATGACCAGGGTTTGTGGCCCAGGGAAACACAGCAGACCATTGCATAATACACTTTACACGCCTTCAGAGACAAAATACCCGGACATCACATAGTTTGAACATGCAGTTAGAAATAAGACCGAGGGGAAATTTTGCTGGTGTTTTTATTCTTCAAGTACTGAAAAATAGACGATTTGATGACTTTTCTTACCATTCAAATAATGTGACGCCATCATTCCAGTGCGCGAGTTGCATGTTGCATCTTAAATTCACAGTCAATTGCTTCATTGGCGTTTAATCGTCACAGTGAATGCTATAATACAAAGGTTACAGTGTTGTATGATTCTCAACACAAAACAAAATTTGAATAACAGTAGGTTGAGATACTGGGAACTTTATGCAAAGTAAGGCGTTGGTTCCAATCACATACTTTAGCTGGTACCCTAAAGGTTAACGTGTGTCTTTATGCAAACCTTGAGGGGGAGGGGTGCGCTCTTTTTCGAAACCAGTTAGTCCAAAAAGTCAACAAAAGTGGTTGGGCGAGGGGGGGGGGGGGGAGATGTGGAACATCTCAAATTAAGACAGTATCCGAATTGGCGGCCAAAGCCACGGCTACGACTGTTTCTAAGGGTGTTGCTATTGACTTCCTATATTCAACAAATGACTCATAAGGCGATCCAGCCGTAGCCGTAGCCGCCAATTACAAAGAAAAAGGTAAAGAGATTGCGCCCGTTTGACAGCCGCCATAAATTTAATCTGATCTCCCGCGTTCTTTGTAAAAACTTAATTTAGAATATACTCTGTGAGCGTAATCCTCTTCTTTCATTAATATAAAGGGTCATAAAACAACTTTTAAAAAAAATGTAATAATTGGGTTTTCTTTTGTTTTGGCATCGGTGACGTAATGTGGGGGAGGGGTGGGGGCACGGGTGGGCACGTGCCACACCTCAATTGATAACCTTCCCTCAGAAGAAACTGCAAACATTTATTTTACGGTGAGTGCAGCATTAATCAATTGTTGTGTACATGCCTATACCGCTTTTGTACATGTCTCACCAAGCGGCCAATTATGCACTAATTAGTAAGCTGAATTTACAGCCACTTCTAAGAATATGGAATAAAAATTCTCTTTTATTCAACACGAAGAGTACATGAAGAGTACATTTATTACTTTATGTTGAGTGCAGAAATACACATTTTTGTGTGTGATATACCGGTATATACCGCTTTTTCATGCTAGAAAATAGCGTCTCTTCAAACGGCTAATTAGGTACCAAATTAGCCACCTCCAAAATTAAGTGTGCCCAGTGGTATAGTCTTTAAGATTTAACAAATACTAAATTATATCATGCTAGAAAGTGGCGTCTTTTGTATAGTGACTAATTAGGTACTAATTAGTGAGCTTTATTAGCCGCCTCCAAAATGAAGTGTGGCCAGTGATATGGACTTTATGATTATGGAATGAAATTTTATATTTTATGCAGCATTAAGGATACATTTACTTTACAGTGGAGAGCAGTGATAATAAATACTCATTTTATGTGTACATATACATGCCTACCGCTATACGTCATGCTAAAAAATAGCGTATATAGACCTTATGCATTGACGTCATCACGCCGCCATCTTAGAGGTAAATCGATGACGTAACAATGGAAACGCAGAGATTTGTACGCGCGGCGCACAGGATTGGCCAATGAACAACCTCATTTTGACCTCTAGACGAGGGCGCCCTACTCAAATGACGTCATGTGCATAAGGTCTATTCTAGCGGCTAATTCGGTATTCTAGCGGTTAATTAGAAAATAAAACAATTTAGTTTACCGCCTTAAACTGCATAGATTCTAATGGATTATAATTTTCCTGAATACGCGGCTGGATTTTGGGCCCAATACGCGGTTAGCTTCAGTCTGGTTAAAACCACATACACGTGACGTCAGCATTCCATTGAAATTTGCCGGTTGTAATGAATGGACTTTGTGATCTAATGGGAAACCCTATTCAATAAAAATGAACGGTAATTATTACCGTACTCGCAAGTCACACACCAAACGTGATCAACACGAGACCAAGCTAAAGAAACTGTGGTGATAAATACGCAACCTTGTCAAGCTCTCTACTGTGGGTGTTAATGTAAACAAACACGATGTCCTCCATAGGAAAGTGTGGTACGGTACATGATGATTGTTGCATTTGTTTATTTGATCGAGGCTTTTCTTTCTCGAAATCTGTGAAAAATATTTCAGAGTTTGTACCAGAGACCTTCGAGTGGCTGAATAAAGCCAGTAAGGACAGTTCCAGCAAGTCTTGAAAATTGAACAAGCAATGTATAAAAATGTGCACGATGTGTACAGTGCACGACGGAACGTTTGGGCCAGACGACTGCGACCACACACTTTTCAACACAAGAATTACAAAGTTTTGAAGCTGAATTACGGAGCTTTTAAAGGGACATAGGTGAGAGAAAAAATTGAGAAAAATCTGCGTTCAAACGAAAATAATCTTCGTTCGAACGAAAATATTCTGCGTTCGAACGAAGAGTAATCTGCGTTCGAACGAAAATAATCTGCGTTCCGAACGAAAATAATCTGCGTTCGAACGAAAATAATCTTCGTTCGAACGAAAATAATTTTCGTTCGAACGAAAAAAAATCTGCGTTTAATAATGTTCCCGTCAAATCCGTTGCCAAGTTACAGTATACCGGTAATGTACCATGTTGCCGTTCCGCCATAGTTCCATTATGTTATCCAGGTCGACGTGGCTTCTAAATCAAATTATCTGCGGGTTAATTTTTGGTAATTTGAGTTCGATATTAGTTCCTCTCCACTAGTTCAAAGCAAATTCTGGACCCAATTTCATAAGGCTGTTAAGCAGAAAATGAAGCTTAGCAAATTTATTTGCTGGGCGAAAAATGAGTGGTGTACCAGTTGCAATATTAAATGTAAACTTCATGGCATTTTGGCTGGTAACCTGCCTGAGATTCTAGTCCCAGTGGGTGCTTAACCTCTTTGGGGAACAACGTTAGACTTGAAAAATATTGTCAATGTTACATTTCTGTATATACATGTTTCTCTACTTGTTTCTTTGCCTTTTGAACATGATAATGAGTTCCCCAAAAATGACCTCATATCCTGTTGGTAAGTGATGACGTTTTGAAGCCGGAAGTGCAGTGTAACGAATGTTAATGTACCGGAACATGTATGTATACCGTTCGTTTACTTTGCACTACCGGCTCCAAAACGTCATCACTAACCAACAGAGAATACATTGTGCTAATAGTTTGACTTCTGGCTGGAATATTTCCCAGCATGATGACTGATGGCGTTACCAAACTCACGTCGATGAATCTTTCAATTTGAGTTTTTGTCTATATGCTTTGTTTGTCTTGATATGGATTTGTATCGGCTTTTTCCAGACGAATAGATTGTCTTTTGGAGTAAATCAACAATTACAATGCAAGTTAGTTTAAACAAAAATAATAACATGCATAATCTGATCGACATGGTATTCCTGTGTGATTGATTGCGTTACCAAGTTTACATCAGTCTATCAATTATAATTTTGATATGCTTTGTTTGTCTAGATATAGATTGGTATTGGTTATAATCAGGCAAATCTCTCTTTTTTAAACTAACTTTTTTGTATATACATAGTTTTTTTCATGTTGCTTTTTTTTCTATACAGAAATATACACAAACCAGGCAACTACACTCCATTGGCCTGCTGCTGCTCCATAGTCAATGTGTTTCTATAAGATTTGAATGCTGACAACTTTATGGTAAATTAACACCATGGTTATGACAAGTTCAGTGCTTTGTTTTCTTTCTTTATTAGTATAATAAACCACCAAGGGGATAGGAGACATTCACTGATTCTTCAGATGAGGACTGCTTGTTTATCCATTACACGAAATCAAACACCAGTTTTCCAATTATGATTGCTAAGGGATGATTAATATTCAAAATATCTTCGGTTTTTCTATTGTCAAGTGCTCAGCTTTTTCAAGACGTAATTTGGATGATAACATAACCAATGGTTTACACTCGTTATAGTCTCTTATGGTGAGTTGTATATTACGATCGCATTTGATAACTGTTTGTTGATGCTGCCGCAAACTTTTTCCTCAGGCATGACACTTTTCAGCTGATCTAACAATTGCCTCACTTTTGGTTTCTGAGCTCGTTGAAAATTGAATAACAGCACAAAGTCTTGCTATTCCTGGCACTTTCCTCTTTTTGTGTTGACGGAATGCAGTTGCGTGCCTGCTTTGGATTGGAACTATGGTCCATGGGAATGCATAAGGGGTGGTCATGGGTAGGTGAGGGTACTGTACAGTAACGTCAAGTATCCGTTGGCCAGTGAAGATAGTGATCGCAGTTCTGAGGGGGTTGGGAATCTCATTGATCCATCTGGGTTGGAGGTAAGGGTGTATCCACGGTGTGAGGGTAGGTGCGAGTATTGGAGGTCTAGCTCAGACTAAAAACAATAGAAACTTGGGTTTGAACCAGGCGGTCATCTCATATTAATGTCACAATACATTATCATTAATAACAACGTTAATAAGCCGTCTTCAACCAGGTTTATCTTAGCATGGTGGCGATCTACCAACATCTGAGTTTCTGCATTTCTACATTACAGTCCTTTCGAAAGCGTCTGTTGGCAAGGCCATAGATGATTGGGTTAACGGCATGATTGATGAACTCCAGGAGAGAGCTCAGGCCCACGGCAATCATGACATCCCGTCGGACAACAACCGTGGGCAGCTGATCCGCAATGAGGAGGGCAACGTACGCCCACCTCGGCATCCACGAGATCAGGAAGACGACGCTGGTTATCAATAGCATCCTCGTGGTCCTCCGCTGGAGGCTTGTGACGGGTCGTTGTGGGACGCTGGACGGTTTCTCCGCACTGTCGGCAGGTCCCATGTGGCTGGGTGCTCTTTGGGCCATTTCACTCAATGCCGGGGCAGGGTTCACTGTAAAAATGGGCTTTGCTGAAGTGCTTGTACTCGCATGCATATCGGCATTGGTAGCAGCCAATGTGATGCTCTCTTTGAGGAATTTGTCATTTAGCCGAGATGAGTCAGCTAAGTTCCCTTGATTTTCAGTGGATAACTCAGTGGATAACTCGTGGGCGGCGTTCTGCCACGCGTGCTTGATAAATGTACTTTTTGCTGCAATACTTTTAATTGCGCTGTTATCCAGTGTGTTTTCAACCTCTACATTCTTGCTGATGTTTTGGGTGTTATTTTGTACACCAGCAACGACCGATGTCATAAATGCGTGTGATTTTGTTGACGACTCTCTACTCTTTGCAACCTTTTGGTGGAATATATTACCATTGTTCACATGCTTTCTGATGGTTATGTACACCTTTCTGTAGCATATAATGACCATGAACAGCGCAGACACGAAGCACAGTACCTGAAATACAAGTGTTATTATACCCGTCAACGGGGAAGGTGCGAAAACTTGAACAATTCCCGGGAAGTTGATCAATGCCGAGTAGAAAACGCAAGACACCACTGCAACGATCGCCCGTTTTCGATTGAAGAAACGCCGTTGCGGTCGACAGACGCAGTCGTACCGATCAAAGGCGATAACGCTTGTGATCATAAGCGAAGACGCAATTGCTGTGAACAGCAAGAAATCCGTGCATCTGTCATACTCACGACGGGGCTGTAGGTCGATTAAAAGACAGCTTGAACCGGCCCTGAAGACCATGAACAAGCAGGAGAAGAGGTCTGCCCAAGCCAGTCCCATGATGAGCACCGCTGTGCTGGACTTGAGTCGCTTAGCCCAGTACACACGAAGGATAAGGCAGTTGCCAGGAAGTCCAACGATCATCACCAGTGGGTAGAACACTAAAGTGAAGATCTCCACCACAAGGGAACACGATGGTTCTCCGACCGCAGCAGTGTCATTCATCCCTGTGTCACTCATCGTGTAAGAGTTCAAATCATCCCACAGTTCGAAGTTAGTAGAGAACACATTTGAGGACATTACTCCCTGGGAAGAAATGTACCATTCGGAAAATTCCAGTGATTGACTTCCTTTAGCTGAACACAGATGCGGACTAAGAGCTGAAAATGATAATCGCGTACTACGGATCATCGACAATGTGAGGGAGTCTCAAGTAGGACGCGTGTGAGCTATCCTGGGTGCACGCGCACCAATGATGCAACTGACTGACTGGCCGCGTTATTGGTCAAATCACCAGGTACTCGGCTTATTACCATCTCCAAGTGGCACGAACTAGAACCTGATTCCGCTCGCATGGACTCCGTGCTGTTATCTGCTCTTGTGTAATCATAAGTTGTTTTTATACTCTGCTCATTGTGAGTACGGAAACAAAAACAGAAGAAGTGAAAACTGCAGTGAAATAAAAAGCATTGGTGACAGGCGGCAACCTTGTAAACCATATGACGTTAAAGATACGACTGGAAAAATGAAAACAAACAACGGTAGACTTTATGATTTAACAAGGATTTTGTGCACAATACTGATGAGCTTAATATAGACAGTGTCAAACGAAAAGGCAATGGCGATTTTGTGGGGTCCTCTAATACCGTTTCCTCGACTTTTTCAAACGGTGATCTAAGATGCTAGGTCCGTTTTTTGGCCGATTTAACCCACAAATTTACATTTAAATTTTAAATAGCTAGGTTTGTATAGTCTCGAGAATGCTTCATTTAAGGTGTTGCCCGAAAAAATCCGCCAATGACACTTTGCAGTTAATTAAAAACTAAACACGAATTATTGGATGATCCCGTCATTATCTCACGTCCATCAGCCGTGTACAAACAATTTTGTCTTTGACATGTATACTTTGTCCGTAGCATAAATCATGAAAAAAGGTATTTCGGTAAAAATCGAGCTATGCAACTTTAGTACTGGTATATGATCTTTATAATCAGTGAGCTTTCAGATTGAAACTAATAAGTTTTCTCCGATAGTTGCTTTTTCATGTTTAGTTTTGATCTTGTAAATTAGGGATGAGTGCAAGCCTTTGATCTTCTTGAAAATGCTTACATAATACATAATAATGTTATGTTATTCATTTTTCTTACAGTTTTGTTTCCCTTTAAGACCAAAGCGGGCTGCAAGCGGCTTGTACAAACATGACCGTTAACTGCTGCAAAGGGCCACAAGATTTGACTTATAGTACTTCCACTCGACAGAAAAGGTCAAAATAAAAGGGCATGTCATGAATTGACCCATTCCAATGTTTCCCATGCCAACAAAGTATCTACGTTTCACAAAAGAAGAAGAAGAAAAAGAAAACTTGAGACTTTGTTTTACTGAAAATTTTAGTTTAAAACTTCAGCAATGTTAGCCATGTCGGGACATATTTATTCATTTCGACATTACAATGCCATAGGTCATGGAAAACGTTATAAAACCCATAATTATAGAATCCACCATCCCCGTCAAAAAAGGTTGTAATACAAAACAATGAAAAAGGCAAGATAAAAACGTGAAATAAAATACAAAAATCATTAAGTATATACAGATAAAAATGAATAGAAAATGTGCCAAAATACGTAAAGATATAAAACAACAAAGCAAGTAGAAAACAATCAAGGAAATAAAATTAGAAAAAATTACGATGTAATGAACATGTACAAAAAAAGTAATAAAAACGCCAGATATCGGAAAATATGTGTATAAAACAACACAAAAGGGAAAAATGAACAAAACGTCAACGACAGTGGCTATTGCAAAAGGGACCTGTTGTGGATTTCACAAGCGCTAGAACTAGTCTTATCTCGAGTTAGGATGAGTAACTAGTCTTAACTTATAGGACTAGTCACAAGTTAGGACTACTCCTAAGTTAGGACTAGTTTTGTGAAAAACATCAGTTGGGGGCACGAAATAAAATGAAATAGCAAAATCGTTCTTTTCGTTGTCATCTACGGTCAAACCAAAGTGGCTAATACAAACCAAACGTTTAGTTTTCTTCTGCTGGTGAACTCGACTTTAAGCGATTTTCCTCTCAGGATAAGAATGTTTTTGACAAATAAATATTGCCAATATATATTAAATCTAATAAAAATACAAGTCAACCTTACGATTCTCCAATGCCGTTTTTAATTCATCCTTTACGCTTTTTTATCTATTTTAATTTTATTTTGATTATACGATTTTCAAGTTTTACGTGGAACCCTTTATTTGCTTCTCATTTGTATGAAAAGCAATAAATAGCCAAGTCACTCATTCTTTTTAAGTATATCGCTTTATGATTTTATGTCTATTAATATAGTTCCCGAGAGAGACAATTAGTTTGCTTATTATCATTAGTATTTTTCTAAATTAGAGGCAGGTTTTTGTTTACGTGATTATAAAAATGCATACATTAAGCAAACAAAAACTAAAACTAAAAATAAACAACAATTATAAACAAATTACACACAAAGAAAAAAAAGCCTATAAATTTAACATGGCATTTAAAAAAATTACATTTTCATTACATAACATATTATTAAAAAAGTATCTTTTTAATTGTTTATGTATTTATTTAACGGGACGAGTCCAATGGGGACATCAATAAACAACAAAACTGAAAAACAACAGAGCCATTTGTCCGTAATAGGTATCTATTTATTTATTTATTTTGTTTATTTTACCTTGACGTCCTGCACAGAGTGCAAAAAAAAAAATAAATAAATAAATAAATAAATAAATAAATCTATGCCTTTGATCGCCCCATCATAGATTTTTCAATATACGAGCCAATAATGGGTTTTAATCACGACAAAAAAGGTCGCGTTTTCGATTAAATTTGATGGACTGTAAACGTTTTTGTTTTTTGGGACGGGTAAACTCTTCATGTTCACTGCGTCCAAACACCACTTACTCCGCCATCTAACGACTGTGCTTTGATTATTACGACGACTCGTATAAATGCAAATATTTATGGAAGGTAGCGTGAGTTAATCGTCGGCTGACATTTGGATGAAATCGCAGAGCTAAACCACCGAACACCTTTAGAGGGTTGGCCACACTAATTGTTTCTGAAGATTCAAACTGAATAGCATGCTGAGCAAAATGTCGTGTATAACCTGCGATTATAGGGCATCGGACTAAGTTTTGACATTTTGTTTTTAAATTATGATCATAATTCATTATTATCCACAAACGAAAATTAAATCGTACAGTTGACAGCTCAATATAAAAAGGAAGTGAAAACATCACAGATTTACATCTGTATTTTACAGATATTAAATAAGGCAAGACAAAAATTAAAAGGAGATAAAAAGTCGAAAATTACATCAGAGAGACATTAATGACAAATAGGGCAGAGACTAGACTGGACCTATGGAAACTACGAAGACACCAACATGAAATTTATATTTAAAAAGGAAGGTATAGGCACAAACATGTTGACGATTCCTGACTAGCATTATTCCTGACACGAATAGAAAAGGGTACATACGCCAACGTAATTTCAGACTTCTCTGTCTTTTACCAGACCTTTTGCTGGTTCATAAAACTGATGTATTGGATGAGTTATTTCCAAGAGCAGATTTAGCTTTGACGGTAATTCGGTTTTGTGATATTGCACTCGATGATGATCGTCGATAATTCCACTTCAACAATTTTACTAGCTTGTAGGGCTAATCTCTTTATCTTTGAAAGGTCTCCTTAAAATAGTACTCTCGATAAAATCCTACTGTAATTTTAAGTTGGTGTTATTTTGGGGTCCACAAAGATCTTCAGATTCGAAATGAATCTACAGCAATGTAGATTCATAAAAATAATGTATATTTTCCTCGATAATGTGACGTCATACGTTGCCAATGGCAGCCTGTGCCTCAAGATATATTGACATTGTGATCAAGCCGTAGCCGTAGCCGTAGCCGTAGCCATAGCCGCCAATTTGGACGTCTTCATAACCACGGCTATACGGTGTACGGCAAAGATTAAAAGACAATGTTATTCAGAAGGCGAACCCATGCTGACATTCAAAGATATCTACGCCCCCCTGGATCTGACCGTGAGCTGATGATAGATATTGCCGTGCAAGGTTCTATTAAGTAGAAATTATCCAGTCACGATGTAAATTACCTTTTTATAGCCCGATTCAGCAATTATTCCATTTGCTATTTCCAGCCAGTAAATCTTCTGACATAATACCGTTTCTATAATCAAAAGTGTTTTCCTTCCAATGCGTCTTTTACGTTAAGTTGATCAGTGAACAGGAGAGCCAAATGAACAGAGTAACTCAAACAGCTCAAATTAAACACAGGAAGGCTAAATAATGCAAAAGAAAAAAATATCCAGGCTCAGGAATCCACACCATTGGTAGGCTTCACGATGCACACTCTCTCATGCTCCGTTCAGGATTGATCGAGATATGAGCGAAAAACTACAGAAAATCCGTGGATTTTACGGGAAAATCCATTTTCGGTACAGTCCGCGCGTGCGTTGTATTTCTGCGTTACGTGCTACGTCAATGTGCGGGGGGGGGGGGGGGGTGGGGGGGGGGGGTATACACGATAATTCCCAACTTATCGTGTACATACACGATAAGTTATCATGTACGTACACGATAATTATCGTGTACGTACACGAAAAGTTCGTGTTCGTACCATTATTTATAAATAACCATTATTTATAAACTACCGTTATTTATAAATTACCGTTATCTATAAATAACCGTTATTTATAAATAACGGTTATTTATTAATAACCGTTAGTAACCGTTATTGATAATAATCATTATTTATGTTCCTTCTGAGAACGGGGCCCTATTTAAAATTAACTCAACATGCGGGACTAACCAATTTAATATTAATTCAACTAGCGGGACCCGCGCGTATAGCGATGATCTCCCGCTAGTATCTCATAAATTTTGTGTGATTCGGCTGTGTTTTATTATTGTTTTGGCGTCCCTGTCTTTAATGTCAGAGTGGACAAATCGTGAATGTTTTATTGTTTGTAGTGTTGCCGAACACGATTCCAAAATGTCAAACCTATAGAAATGAATAATTGATTTCCAATTTCACTGCTGTGAAGAAAGAACAGACACATATTATGTGTAATGATTATGTATACAACCCCAACGTTTCTCACCCGAAGGGAGTGAGTGCAACTAATATAACGGCCTGAAGGTTTTGCTGCTGGTAGTTCGCGCGCTATTGCTGTATCAAAACGTCTAAAGCGGGTGATGACGTGCAGCTAGCCTATATAAAATGGGTCAGAATTTGTTGAGTTATCATGTTCCGACCCAGAATGTTGTTGTGCTTCGACATGCAGAAAGTATGAAATGTCATGTCTCGATATCAATGTTCTAGCAAACGGTCGAGTTGTCTCTACGTTGTCGTGGTCTCGGGGCTCAGCAAATGGTCGAGTTGACAAAGTACGCCTTTCCCTTCCTCTAGCCTACTATAGGTAGGCCGACTTGCCTTACAAGGATCGTATAAACAGTTGGTTAAACAGGGGCTCCAAGGTGGAATTCAGTTTTGTGATGCACTCATTTTTCAAACGTAGAGTCCTTATGAAAGTGGGGGAAAAGTGTCAGTTAATGTCACGATAAAACAGTGCCCTCGGTACATCCGCCCCTGAAATGGACCGAGGGCGCCCTATACTCAAATGACGTCATGTGCATAATGTCTATTGACGACAATGGTTGCTAACGGTTTCCAAAAGCTGACTTTGACGCCAATTTTGATGACTGTCAGGCCCGTATAATTTGTACTAAGTTATAAAGGCAGTGATAAGCCAACACTGATGGCTGTTGCATCAGCCATAAAATAATAGGCCTATGTTGATTTATAAAGAAGAAGTACAAGGTGAAGATACACCACTACTTGTATTCACGCGTCAATCCACAAGAGAGACTTATCAGTCACAGGTATCTCTGCCCGAGAAAAACAAATAATGACAAGGTTGAGTTTCCCACATGTGTTTGCCAGCCATGCATGGGCAGATATGCCATGGTCTTCACAGGATTCGCCGATTTAATAAGGTATGGGGGAACTCAGCTGCAGAGATTACTGAATCGCAATAAGATTCTTTTCCTAACTCATCTACCATTCGGGGGAAAATGGTGTGTAGGTTTTGGATTTAGCTTCTCCCAGCTAGGGTGAGGGCGGCTGGATGCAGGTTCAGATCCGGAGTTTCACTTCAACGGCCTAACACGATAAGTGTGCCTATCGAACAAGAGACAATATGGGAACAGCATAATTTTCTCCTCTCCAAAAATCGGGGCAGACCCTTCCGTCACAAGATGCACAGAAATCCCAGCCCCCATACCTTGAAAAAAAGAATAATCTTGGATGTGTTGGGTTGCCGCTCTTGAAATGAGCACGTGTGTCTGTAGCAGGACACCTATTTTTATTTCACGGTAAGATGCCATTATTTTGATAAGCTTTAGTAAAAAAAAAAAAAACACACACACAAAAAACACAAAAAAACCTGACTTCATCCTTTGGTCAAAAGCTTGCATTACTACAAAATGCCAATTATTTTACATAGTGCCACTTATCCTTCAATTAAAAGAGAACATGCATTTCATTGTTGTATATCTAGTGATGCAAAATATTCACGAATCTCGATAAATTTATTGAATTGTTTGTCTGTCCTCTGAATATTCTAATTGTTTCATTCCGTTCTCAAGCAGTTTTTTTTCAAAACGTGACTGCGAGCTTTTTACACTTAAGCACGGGTCCGAACAATAATTGCAAAATATTATCATTGAAAGGTTCGTATAATTCCTAAGGAAAAGACGCAAAATCTGAAGATAATGATTTTTCTTTCCTGTTATGCTTATTTTGAAGAAAAAATAAGACTGCTTATTTATTGAAACATCTTTATACGGGATAAAAAAAGCATTTGCTCATAGGCTGTTTTCCATTAAGGTCATGTGGTCTACATCCACAGACAGTTATAAATAAATAAAATAATGTTACACAAAAGCCATTGAAAAATAAACCCCCCAAAAAACAAATAATATAATTTTGTGTACATGTTTTTTTTTTACGACTATCGACAAGAAGATGCATACTGGACCGTTGCAGGTAAATCTCTTAGTATCATATCAGCATAGATAAAATATTCCTCGTTAGGAATCAAAACACAAAAACACAAAACACAAAAACACATCTCAACATGATTACAAAGTCAGTCTGGTTCTGAACTTTGAACACGTTTACACATAGTACAATCCAAAATGACAATTTTATTGTTTTTTTTTCTATGGGGAAATGGACTGCATCTGACTTTAAGTTTGCACTTACGGCCTGTACCCCTTTTCAGAAGTTAATTGTAATTGTGGCATTGGCTATAACACGCCTGTTGACTTCAAGAGTGACCATTACTGACAAATTTGGAAAAATTGAGGGCGGTATACGAAATTAATTTGTATAATGTTTGATATGGCGTTACAAAACGTCTACGTATGTAGACATATTATATGCTATTAGGGTTTCCTTATTGTAAATTCAATATGAAGGCAATATGAAAAAAAAAACTATCTTTAAACAGCTTAAAAACTTACTTACTTCATGTTGAATATGTGGACATTTTGTAAAGCGATAATTAATATTAAAAAACCAACAGCAACAACAACAACTTAAGAAGGCAGGAAGTACTCCCAGGCACTAAAGGGTGAACAAGTACTCTTAAAATAATGATAGATTAAATAAATTAATAAATTTTAGTTTAATTGTCAAAGTAGAGCCAATATTGTGAGAATTTCTCAGCCGCTAATCAAAGCTCCGGATGACATCAAGAACTTCAGCTGGCAGTCAAAAGAGGGCGCCGTTTGGGGTGGGATGGGATTAATGTTTCAACCCAACACCGCAGATATTGTTCTTCAGTTAAGCTCTTAAAGGGTGTTTCTTTTATCATAATTTCATTTGACAATCTGTAACAAAACTGTTAATCTAAATGATCCCCCCAAAGAAATTTATAGAGCATAATGATAACCTTCGCTAGACCAGACCTTTCCAAATTGACCACCAATTTGTGTGCAGTCGTAAGCTTCATAAAAATAACCACTGCTTGGTAATCACAAATTAATTTGCCCTAAAGAAGAAAAAAAACCAATGTAACACCATATATATACAGATAAACATGAATAGAAAATGTGCCAAAATACGTAAAGATATAAAACAACAAAGCAAGTAGAAAACAATCAAGGAAATAAAATTAGAAAAAATTACGATGCAATGAACATGTACAAAAAAAGTAATAAAAACGCCAGATATCGGAAAATATGTGTATAAAACAACACAAAAGGGAAAAATGAACAAAACGTCAACGACAGTGGCTATTGCAAAAGGGACCTGTTGTGGATTTCACAAGCGCTAGGACTAGTCTTATCTCGAGTTAGGACGAGTAACTAGTCCTAACTTATAGGACTAGTCACAAGTTAGGACTACTCCTAAGTTAGGACTAGTTTTGTGAAAAACATCAGTTGGGGGCACGAAATAAAATGAAATAGCAAAATCGTTCTTTTCGTTGTCATCTACGGTCAAACCAAAGTGGCTAATACAAACCAAACGTTTAGTTTTCTTCTGCTGGTGAACTTGACTTTAAGCGATTTTCCTCTCAGGATAAGAATGTTTTTGACAAATAAATATTGCCAATATATATTAAATCTAATAAAAATACAAGTCAACCTTACGATTCTCCAATGCCGTTTTTAATTCATTCTTTACGCTTTTTTATCTATTTTAATTTTATTTTGATTATACGATTTTCGAGTTTTACGTGGAACCCTTTATTTGCTTCTCATTTGTATGAAAAGCAATAAATAGCTCTTTAATGTCAGAGTGGACAAGTCGTGAATGTTTTATTGTTTGTAGTGTTGCCGAACACGATTCCAAAATGTCAAACCTATAGAAATGAATAATTGATTTCCAATTTCACTGCTGTGAAGAAAGAACAGACACATATTATGTGTAATGATTATGTATACAACCCCAACGTTTCTCACCCGAAGGGAGTGAGTGCAACTAATATAACGGCCTGAAGGTTTTGCTGCTGGTAGTTCGCGCGCTATTGCTGTATCAAAACGTCTAAAGCGGGTGATGACGTGCAGCTAGCCTATATAAAATGGGTTAGAATTTGTTGAGTTATCATGTTCCTACCCAGAATGTTGTTGTGCTTCTACATGCAGAAAGTATGAAATGTCATGTCTCGATATAAATGTTCTAGCAAACGGTCGAGTTGTCTCTACGTTGTCGTGGTCTCGGGGCTCAGCAAATGGTCGAGTTGACAAAGTACGCCCTTCCCTTCCTCTAGCCTACTATGGGTAGGCCGACCTGCCTGACAAGGATCGTATAAACAGTTGGTTAAACAGGGGCTCCAAGGTGGAGTTCAGTTTTGTGATGCACTCATTTTTCAATAGTAGAGTGTTTATGAAAGTGGGGAAAAAGTGTCAGTTAATGTCACGATAAAACAGTGCCCTCGGTACATCCGCCCCTGAAATGGACCGAGGGCGCCCTACTCAAATGACGTCATGTGCATAATGTCTATTGACAACAATGGTTGCAACGGTTTCCAAAAGCTGACTTTGACGCCAATTTTGATGACTGTCAGGCCCGTACAATTTGTACTAAGTTATAAAGGCAGTGATAAGCCAACACTGATGGCTGTTGCATCAGCCATAAAACAATAGGCCTATGTTGATTTATAAAGAAGAAGTACAAGGTGAAGATACACCACTACTTGTATTCACGCGTCAATCCACAAGAGAGACTTATCAGTCACAGGTATCTCTGCCCGAGAAAAACAAGTAATGACAAGGTTGAGTTTCCCACATGTGTTTGCCAGCCATGCATGGGCAGATATGCCGTGGTCTTCACAGGATTCGCCGATTTAATAAGGTGTGGGGGAACTCAGCTGCAGAGATTACTGAATCGCAATAAGATTCTTTTCCTAACTCATCTACCATTCGGGGGAAAATGGTGTGTAGGTTTTGGATTTAGCTTCTCCCAGCTAGGGTGAGGGTGGTTGGATGCAGGTTCAGATCCGGAGTTTCACTTCAACGGCCTAACACGATAAGTGTGCCTATCGAACAAGAGACAATATGGGAACAGCATAATTTTCTCCTCTCCAAAATCGGGGCAGACCCTTCCGTCACAAGATGCACAGAAATCCCAGCCCCCATACCTTGAAAAAAAGAATAATCTTGGATGTGTTGGGTTGCCGCTCTTGAAATGAGCACGTGTGTCTGTAGCAGGACACCTATTTTTATTTCACGGTAAGATGCCATTATTTTGATAAGCTTTAGTAAAAAAAAAAAAAAACACACACACAAAAAACACAAAAAAACCTGACTTCATCCTTTGGTCAAAAGCTTGCATTACTACAAAATGCCAATTATTTTACATAGTGCCACTTATCCTTCAATTAAAAGAGAACATGCATTTCATTGTTGTATATCTAGTGATGCAAAATATTCACGAATCTCGATAAATTTATTGAATTGTTTGTCTGTCCTCTGAATATTCTAATTGTTTCATTCCGTTCTCAAGCAGTTTTTTTTCAAAACGTGACTGCGAGCTTTTTACACTTAAGCACGGGTCCGAACAATAATTGCAAAATATTATCATTGAAAGGTTCGTATAATTCCTAAGGAAAAGACGCAAAATCTGAAGATAATGATTTTTCTTTCCTGTTATGCTTATTTTGAAGAAAAAATAAGACTGCTTATTTATTGAAACATCTTTATACGGGATAAAAAAAGCATTTGCTCATAGGCTGTTTTCCATTAAGGTCATGTGGTCTACATCCACAGACAGTTATAAATAAATAAAATAATGTTACACAAAAGCCATTGAAAAATAAACCCCCAAAAAAACAAATAATATAATTTTGTGTACATGTTTTTTTTTTACGACTATCGACAAGAAGATGCATACTGGACCGTTGCAGGTAAATCTCTTAGTATCATATCAGCATAGATAAAATATTCCTCGTTAGGAATCAAAACACAAAAACACAAAACACAAAAACACATCTCAACATGATTACAAAGTCAGTCTGGTTCTGAACTTTGAACACGTTTACACATAGTACAATCCAAAATGACAATTTTATTGTTTTTTTTTCTATGGGGAAATGGACTGCATCTGACTTTAAGTTTGCACTTACGGCCTGTACCCCTTTTCAGAAGTTAATTGTAATTGTGGCATTGGCTATAACACGCCTGTTGACTTCAAGAGTGACCATTACTGACAAATTTGGAAAAATTGAGGGCGGTATACGAAATTAATTTGTATAATGTTTGATATGGCGTTACAAAACGTCTACGTATGTAGACATATTATATGCTATTAGGGTTTCCTTATTGTAAATTCAATATGAAGGCAATATGAAAAAAAAAACTATCTTTAAACAGCTTAAAAACTTACTTACTTCATGTTGAATATGTGGACATTTTGTAAAGCGATAATTAATATTAAAAAACCAACAGCAACAACAACAACTTAAGAAGGCAGGAAGTACTCCCAGGCACTAAAGGGTGAACAAGTACTCTTAAAATAATGATAGATTAAATAAATTAATAAATTTTAGTTTAATTGTCAAAGTAGAGCCAATATTGTGAGAATTTCTCAGCCGCTAATCAAAGCTCCGGATGACATCAAGAACTTCAGCTGGCAGTCAAAAGAGGGCGCCGTTTGGGGTGGGATGGGATTAATGTTTCAACCCAACACCGCAGATATTGTTCTTCAGTTAAGCTCTTAAAGGGTGTTTCTTTTATCATAATTTCATTTGACAATCTGTAACAAAACTGTTAATCTAAATGATCCCCCCAAAGAAATTTATAGAGCATAATGATAACCTTCGCTAGACCAGACCTTTCCAAATTGACCACCAATTTGTGTGCAGTCGTAAGCTTCATAAAAATAACCACTGCTTGGTAATCACAAATTAATTTGCCCTAAAGAAGAAAAAAAAACAATGTAACACCATTTGCTATTGTGCTCTACGTAATAGACCGATATCCTATGGGAACAAGTCACCCCGCCCCTCATCGCCCCTCATCCCCACCACCACCAGCCGCAGGATTTTCTGTCCCCGGGTTGTTGTTGTTGTTTCTTTGTCTCCAAATCGAATTCGTCCAAAACATGAATAATTTCTAATTGTTTCTTACTTTTTCACAGAGGGGTATAGGCCTGTTGGACCTCCAGGCCACATTTATTATACCAATGCCCACTACTGCAGGATCAACACACGAAAGCGTAGACAATTCCTCACCACCCTGTGAAACATGCTTAAGCAGAGGCGTGACAGGAGATTATGTTCCCTGGACAGAAGAGTGTCTGGAGACAAATCCTCCTTTCTATTACAAGTGGCCCTCTAGGTTGTTCCGTCCTCCGCCTTGTACACAGGAAATTTTAGTCTACATCGGAAATTATGTATATCCCCCCCTACACCGTGCGCTGTGCTTAACGTTGTATGTTTGACAGGGTAGCCAATAGTTGTAGGCTTTATTCGTACCTATAGGCCTACGGTTTGAAAAGTAACCCCGTAGCGTAGGTACGTCGGCCTCTTTCGCCTTGCTTGCGTGCGATGATAACTCGTAGTGTCTAGTAGAGGAAAGAAGCGTAAGGTATTTAACGTGAAGAATGAGCGAACGCAAAGCCTTTACGGCGTGTGGTCCGGGAACCACTTTAGGGCACTGCCGAGATTTTTTAAAATTTTTAGTTTATTTATTTTTTGACATTAGATGCTCTCTGGTGAATCTATGACATTTCAGAGGCGTCTTACACATTATTTTTTACCCAGTTTAAAATTGAGATTTTGCTTTATTTGCCTTTTAAAATAGGGGGAGTTATTATAAACTAAAACAAACTTTTTGTTTTTTAATTTCAGAAATGTAGTTTCACCCTCCCCCCTCACTTCTCTTGCCCTCTCTTTCTCTCTTAATTTATTTATTTATTTATTTATTTTGGGGGTCAAACTTTACCTGAATCCGCGCCTGGTACACCATCACGGACCATCAAACATAAGAAACGCACTGAGATAGCCTATTCAGTCAATAACAATGAAGATCAAATCCACAAAATAGTCTCAAATGAGAATCACCCGGGTAATGACTCGCTCGGCGTTCTCAGGATCCTAGTCCTGGTTTGAATGCACAGCGCCCTCTATTAAAAAAATGCAACTGACGTCTTCGTATTGTAAATGCTGAAAGGCATAGCTCATTCACCTTGCAAAGTTTAGGCCTATGAGAAGAATTAGTTATTACTAATTTTGAAATTTTATTTAAATATGACTGTCATGGAAAAAGTTTTGGAATTTGCTCTTTTCCAATGATTCGGTTTAACTTAATCCAGTATTTTAAAATCCGGCAGGGTCAGAGAACGTTCATGCACATTACCCGAAAAACCTCACCCAGGCCTCAATGACTGAAAAATGATTTATTTGATGGCTTTCGTCAAAAAATCAATTTCCTTGTACTTTCACGTTTACTGAAATATGCAAAGCTGGAAAAGTTAACAATTCTGGCCTTATGAATATATACATAGTTTTAGTTAGCACGTGTTTTTGTCACGTTCTCGAATAGATTCTACAAGACTGGAGCATCATCTATTGATGTTGTAATCATCGGTTGATTGCGCTAGTACGCAATAATATCAAGCAATCTATACCCTTTTTCTGTTTACTATAAAAGGCGTTGATGTGAGATGGTTTTTCCAATCATACTTAGGTAATGAATGTCCAAGGATGACAATTACTCTCGAAATGGAGTACTAAAAAAGCAATTATTTCGCCAAAGCTTCAGAAGCGGCAAACCTTGAATAGGAATAGACCCAACGCCCCCGGATGACAAGCCGTGCTAATAAACCAAGTATTGTTGTCAGTGTATAACGCATCCTTCATCATCCCTCTCCGTCAGCATCTTCGGATGTGTCCTCGTTGAAAAAGATCGGAGCTCAACGAATCAAAGTCTTCGGTTCATAGTCATACAAAGTCTTGCGTTCATATATAGAGTCGTTCCAGCAAATTAGAAAATCCCTCAACACCTTGCGGTCAAGTAGTGCTCGACCCCCGGGGGCGATTGAAACCGGAGAACAGGGGAACAAGAAACGCACTTTCAAACCGAGCGTTGTTGGGGCACGGTGGAGGCAGGTGAAGTGACACCGTGCGTATCGTTGCCTCTCTCCTCTGTTGGAACACATGGATTGATGTTAAATCTGAACGAGCATCAAGTGGAAGTCTATAGTTACGCGAGCATTCAGGGCGACAATCTACATCAGCTACAGAGATACTGGGTGGATTCTTGCATGGTGGTTTTTTTAGTTATCACCGTGTTGAGCTGAGTGCAAAGGAAAGCAAGAGAGGGTACGGTTTCAAACGGCGAGCTCAAAACGAATGATTTGGTAACCAAGTCGTGTACGACATCTGCATGTAATCGCGGAATGACAATGTTGCCTAGGGCGTGGCTGCTACCTATGGCTAACCTGTTGATGACGTTGGTGCTATCTACTATGATGATATCGCGAGTTTTGACATCGGGTCCTCCCGTCCATTTGGGCGAGACTAAGGAGCTGGTGAATCTGTGTGGTTTGTTCTCCATCCATTACCGTATCGTGGTGGACGACTCTAGCCTGACGGTCGGACCGATTCGCGAACGGTGCTCCAACTACCACATTCTGTCCTACCTCCGGGCAAGGTCCATGATGTTCGCCGTGGAAGAAATCAACAATAGGTCTGATTTCCTCCCAAATGTGTCTCTCACCTACGAAATCCACGATATCTGCAATCGCAAAAGCATTGGGCTCCAGGCCTGCATGGACTGTCTCCGTTTGGTCAACAGCAGCGGACCACAGACATATTCCCCTGCAGATCTCCCCAAATCTACAGAGCCCTCCCTTGTGATCATCGGACCCGATACCTCCGAGTCTGCCATCACCATGGCGGACTTTTTACAGATATTTGGTGTGCCGTTGATAAGCTACTCTGCAACGAGCACTTTACTGAGCAATCGGGAAAAGTACCGGACTTTCTTTCGGACGGTTCCGGACGACGGCTACCAAACGGTGGTCATTGCTGACATCATCCGGCACTATGGTTGGAACTGGGTTGCAATCATTGCCGTCGACAACAGCTATGGTCGCTCAGCCATGAGCGACTTCCTCTTGCATGCCTCAAAGAGAGGTATCTGTGTGGCCTTTCAGTTAGTGGTCGGGGAGACCATGGGGTATGGAGATATGCAGCGATTGTTCAGAGATCTGGAGACCTTTCCCGAACTTGAGGTGGTGGTCGCCTTCACTTATTCCAAGACCCTCTTGCCTTTTCTGGAGAGGACTGAGATGAATTCTACACCAAACAATGGTGAGTTTTTCAATCTGCTTTTATCCAAGGCATTGATATTTTTTCCCGAATAGCACTTTCGATAGAACTTCACTTTTTAAAGAAACTCCAATTTTCAAAGCATAGCCGAAGCTATATGTTTAAGTCGATGCAATAATAACAATCAGTTCTTACACGACTGAAGTCACGGCACTTTCTGAACTCATTACGGCATTTTCAAACTGAGGATTTGGCCCGCGAAATGACAGTCCCGCTCAAAATAAACCGAAAGGTCATTATAAACAGCTCCGCCTTTCAAAAGGAAAAAAAAAATAACGTCCACATTTGGTCATAATAGAGAATGATGTCTACCTTCACATTTCGATTATAATTGTAAAGACATCTGGAAAGTTCTGCCTGCGGGCCTATGCGCTGTTTTGAATATTGGGGGGGGGGGGGGGGTGGTGTTGTGAAACCCGCATCTTGTTGCATAAGTCAACTTTCTACTTGTTGATTTCCTCTGCTTTTTATCCATCACCTTGAGTGGCCCGTTTGAGGTCCTTGTGGTTGGCAACTTCCATAAAGTAATTATAATGAGAAGCGCAGAGAATACTTGAGTTGGTTTTGTCCAGCTCAGCGAAGTGTTTTGATTTCAAATCTCTCCTTCCGCACCCGTGGATCTTTTCTGTTTCCTTTGGAACTGGGTATCGCATTTCTGACGTCATTGCACCTGCCACTATGATTAATTGCCAGCTATAGGCAGCATCTCTTGAAGCAATTTTCCAGGGGGCAGAAAATTCAAACTGTACTCGAAATATTATTTGTTTCAAAACAAAACGTGAACAATAATTGTCACGGAAGTCCTTTATAGGTACATTATTTATTCATATTTATGAACCAATTGCCCGTTTACTTTCAGATTGAAAAGTTTATTTATGATTTAACAAATTGTTTTTCAAAATTTAGAGTTCGTCAAAACGGACTAATAATTTGTACTCACTAATTATAAATTAGATTTTACGAATAATTAAAGTTATTACAACTTATTAATTCGTAAGTACGAATTTACAACTTCTTGTTACGAATAAAAAATTCATGTATTATATTTTTTTTTGTAATCACGAATAGCAAATTCCTCATTACGAATTCATATTCCGTTTCTACTAGTTACAATGTTGTAATTCTTTGTTAATGGGCACAATTATTTGTCTGGTAAACTAACAGTTGGAATTATGGGCTGTCCAAATTATCATCTATCAAATTACTAGCCTTTAATTTTTCCCGATGTAAACTTGTTTCTTCCAAGAACCAAATTTTCAGTAATTGTGCTTTGGACCTCGCCGCCCCATGCCCTACACGACTATCACGAAGGCATGCTACACCCTAAAAAAACCTATAAAATAAATGGCTGCTGATGTTTTCGTTAACCACGCCGGAAAACTGACCATAATTCTTTTCCAATCAGCTTCTTGTGTTAACCATTAATAATGTAAGCCCCGGATTACAGAAAGGAAGTTTGGCGACGAGTTGTCGACGAGTCAATGATTGCAGTCAGCGTGTGCGGCGGTTGCGTAAAGTGCCCAATAACTAAAGTTTCAGTTTTGATGAAGATGTTCAATGCACTTGCGTCTACAGAAAAATTGAGTGAATGAATACGGATTTATTGGGTAAATGTGGAGTACTCATTGGGGCATCCGGGGGGAGGGGGGAGTTAAGGGGCTATAGCCCCCCCGGAAAAAAAATCGTACAAAAAATATGAAAAGGAAAGAAAGAGAGAGAGAGAGGGGAAGGGGCAGAGAATCAGTTACAAACGGTAAGGTATCCCCCTTGTGTCCCCTCATTTCTCACTCATGACCGTCAGGCCCGTAAGCGGCATCGGTACGACCGGTAAGACCACAGCCGTAAATGCCAATATTATGTGTGTTTTTTTAAGTATTTTTTTTAAACCAGTTGTATCTCTAAATTTGCTTGAGCCACGAATTCCCTGAAGTTAAAAAAATGAATGAAGTGGTCTTTATTTGAAGACGTTAATGGCTTTGTGCCTCAATCAACCAATTATGTCCTGCAGAAGATGTCCAGATAGGTCCCCTATATTGCGAGATGGAAATGTGAGTACATGAGAAACTTTATGATATCGCAAAGGTGAAAATCAAATGGAATTCTCATTTCATTTCTTCAAACATTTTGCACAAATCGATGGAAAGTGCTGGAATCGCCTCAGATTGCATCAAAGAGCATCTAGAATCAAAAATTTTCCGGGGCCCTTGAGCGGGCCCGGACCCTACGCCGTAAGGGCTTGATTGTATCAGTTGCTTTTCACACCCTTTGGTTATTTCATTGTAGTTCTAATCATGCACCCCTAAAACAAATTATGGATTCGCCCGCTGTCCACTCACAGTAATTACTGGTCACAAAAAAAAATGAAGTAGATTAGTTTCAAGTTGTTTGAAATCGGAATATGCTGTAACCAATCCTCAGTAAGCTTTCTCAAGCACCGTGAAATCATGGAGTGTATCAGTTCTTAGTAATCTGACCTTGGGTGATCACTTCCTCATTAAATGCCAAAAGCTCTAAACAAAGGCCCAACGTGCATAACGAAGTTTCACAATCTCGCAAATCAAAATTGCAGACTAATCGACGTGGAAGCTTGATCGTTATCTCGACCTTAATTGAACATAATTTAAACTCTGTGACCTTTTACTACTCGAGCCTACGTTGCTTCTGGCACGCGTTTATTTCAAGAGTCCCCCGCGCGTTCCGAAGTCGCCGCGTTTCCTAAACTGTTATCAGAGCGCGTGTGTTTCCAAGATGTTGAGAAGATCCAGGTTGGCCACGTGTCTTGGGATTTAACTCCTCAATCACTGACTGACTGATGTCACACAGCCATTGGGTGTCTGCCCAATCTCATTACCATAACACATTCTAAAGTGCTAAACGTCTTTACACGTGTTTTTCTCAAGTAAGGAAATGTAACTGATGATGCGCACGGTTCGTAACGTCGAATTTAACCTTTGGTTCTTCCTATAGCGTTAGCATTATCAGACATTTAAAGTTTGTACAGCTAAATGCATTCTTAAACTACTGAAGACTCGTATCATTTTGTCATCCTTCCATTGTATAAAAACTTGAGAAAACACACTTTGAGACATCGTAAACATTGTACAGGATTTTTATGAGAAAATTGTGACAGCTTGTTAAATTGGAAAGAAATGTTCAAGTCCTCACAGTGGTGTACAATTAGTTCACGAACCATACTTCTATGAATATTACGGTGGAGCAAACGTAAATAACGAATGTCAAATCGCAAAGCGAGGAAACATCCATCAACCGATGAAAACAACTGAAATGAAAAGAGAATATATTGGGTTTGATGGCGGGGTGAATAAAGGCACCGTCCCGTATACACGTTCGTTATAAAAACAGACTGATAGATGAGGTCCCCGGATAGAATGTGTCATTACAAATAAATAAGAATCCCACGCACAAAATGGAATTGCGGCGTTCAATTAAAGGGGAAATTAAACGAGATTTAAGCTATATTATAAAACGTGTATTTGATTGTAACTGTTCTCGTATAGTGTGTGGTGAGATAATAAAAGTGTGTTGTGCACTTCAATGATTAGATTGGATTAGATTAAGTAAAAATGCATTTCAGATGGATGAAAAATGCCGGCAAAAGCCCCCCAAATGTGACGAGAAAAACTTAAAAATAACGACAGATACTAAAAACTGAGTAAAGTTGCAGAGACCATTATAAAAAGTAACGCCACTTAAAGCACGCGGACAAAGTTGTTAGTCAAAGACCCAACATGAAATAACAAGCATTGGTCGTTGTGAGAGACAAGTATCCACACTTTATGTGACCCAACATTGTATATGAAATAAACAAATTTCAATTGGTTATCGGATTCACGAGTGGGGAAAAACCTTATGTTTTCACTGTTTTTCAAATATCAGGTTGTGGACTCGCGAGAACAAAACTATTTGGTTATCCATTTCTGAAAAAACTGTAACATTTCAAGCGCAAAACAATATTCAAGGAAAGTTTTACAACATGACCAGCTTTATAACATGACGTAGAAAATAATGACATTTACAATCTTACCAATGTGGTTTCCACCCTCAAAGAAACCCCAACTCTGATTCATGATCACATGGTGTCCTTTAAAAAAAGAAAACCTATCGCGTTCGATATTAAATACAAACAGCAACCTATAGTACACTGTAATCCTTAAATACCCCCGAGGGTAGCGACTTGACCAGTAATCCACTTATAGGTGACACTACATTCTATGGGAATTCCGTATGCATTCAGCTTGACTATATTATCATGGAACGGGTCAACCTTTATGGAGTTTATTTATAAAGTAATCTGAATCTTTGGTCAGAGAATAATGAATAAATACAGCTTGTTTAAAATAGATTGCTTTTTATAGACAGTCTGTACATAAATAGACTTCTTGAAATCATGATGGAGACGGTTTCACATTTAGTTCGTAGACTGGGAGATAGTGCCAGGGTTGATGCGTTTGTCATGCACCATTGTGTCCAACATGGACTATTATGTCCGACGACAATTCTGAACCATTATACCTAAGTCCCTTGTCCGACGGACATAATAGGTCGTTCGTAATGGTTAGTCGAACACAATGGGTCTGACATAATGGTTCGTCAGACATAGTGGTATGTCGGACATTATGGTTTGTCGGACACAATGGGTCTGGCACAATGGTTTGTCAGACATAATGGTTTGTCCGACACAATGGGTCTGGCACAATGGTTTGTCAGACATAATGGTTTGTCCGACACAATGGTTCAATACCTGAGTGGTACTGTTCGAACAGTAACGTACCATTTTGTAACCATAAAAGTATAAAGTAAAAGTAAAGTAAAAGTAAAGTAAAAGTAAAGTAAAAGTAAAGTAAAAGTAAAGTAAAAGTATATGTTTCTGGCCACCAACACACTTTGATTATGTGATGAAAATGCTCCGTTCGAACCAGAAGATAGAAATGAGATTTTCATAAAAAAGACAAGAAAAGAAGAAAAAAAAATCCAAAACAATGACCGAACTAGTTTGCATACCCTTTATGCGCAATGATATCGCCTTCGTTTTATTTTCTGATCAGAATTGATGCTGGTATTACCACTGTACTCTTCATAAGAATAATGAAGCAATAGATTTCCAATGAAAAATAATGATGTACTTGTTACACATATTTCTATTCTGTTTCTAATTTGTCTCTGTTTGCTCAATGTTTCTGTTGTAGGTCTTGTTTTTTTTTTTCGTGTGGTGGTTTTTCATTCCTACACCCATCTCCCCACTTTTCCGTTTAGATGTGTGTACGTTACACTCACTAACTTATGTTTTTGTTTACGCAATGCAACACTCCCGCAAGGTTTTCTTTGTTCTAGTGCTACCCCACAGAGGAATTCTTCAGAATAGGGAACAATAGAACAACAATAGGAGGACCCCGTAACTGCCATATGTAAGGGTGTGTGTGTGTGTGGGGGGGGGGGGGGGGGGGGTTGCGAGAAAATAAAGTTGTATACCAGTTTCTTGTTTCATGCAAACGTATACGCAAATCGAAATCCTAATCTCACAGATATCCACGTTTCGTTAATGCAGGTTTCAATTTTGTTTTGTATCTTGAGTTTCTGTCGTCACAATATAGATCAAAGCTTCACATTCACGTTGAGATGAAACTATATCGTCTAGAGTTTTTACGACCTCTTTAAATTTCTAATAATTACGGGACAGGACAGACTCGAGGGACAAGCTAGCCGTGCTCGTCTGTTGTTTTACGTTGAATCCGTCGATTTAAATGCACATTTTACTTCAGGGATTCTGCATCATTGATTTGTCAGTTAAAGAGTACGTTAAACCTTTTCCCTCCTACACACTCTAAACCTTATTACCAGTTATATATATATTTTTTTAGAAATTGTAATCACATCATGATAACAAAGTGTCTTTACTAAAAATGTATCTCTGTTGAAAACAGTTCAGCTGTATACTGAAAAACAAGTACGCCATTTGGGTTAAATATTTTAATGTGTCTGAAGTGTTTATTGAAGGTCCGTTGCACTTTTGGGTGAAATCATTTATTTGGTGATATCATTTAATTTAGACACAGTTTCTCCAGGTGAATGACAGTATACAGACTTTACCCCGAAGAGAATGTACAGGATTGGTAATTGTCTAGAACAAATTGATTAGTTTTAACCTGAAGGATGGCTGATTATAAAGTCAAAACAACTACCGACCGTCCCTCGGGAAATATTCCCGTCTGACAAACAAACTGTTAGAGTCGAGGAAATAGAATGGAAAGACAACCAGAACCACCATTGCTTATTAAGATTGCAACCATGGAATAGGTCCGCAGTGCATGAACGTCAAAACATGAGTATATATTTTTGTTTTCACATAAAAAAGGCGTTAAGCTGGTGGTCGCAGGCTCAAATCCCGCTCAAGTAAATTTGTCTTTGTTCACACAGAAGTCAGTTTCCCTTGTGGTTTATTGCTTAAAGCAAAAAATAATATATAAAAAAAATAATAATAATAATAAATAAATAAATAAAAATAAATAAATAATTAAATAAAAAAAATAATCCACAGGTTGGTTGCATGGTGTGTTTGCTGAAAACTAGAGAATGGAAATAAGGTAAAGGGGCACGTAATTCCTTCGGACTGGGCGCTTTTGGGCTATGAAAAGCGTTTGTCGCGATTCGAATTCGAAAGGTATTTTTAAAGTACAATATAACGATGCTCGTGAAAATCCATTGAAATAGTTTGACTTTTGTTTAACTTCATGACAGAACAAGATCAGCCATTTTGTTTCACCAAATTCTTGACTCCACAAAATGGTTTACCGTTTGTTTCTAAGTAGAGTGTGGATCGGCTGGTTTTATTTCGAGAGGCAAAATGTATGGTTTTTTTTAAATCACTTACTAATTGCAGCACACTGTAAGTGTTTTACTGCGTGAACAAATCTTAACAAGGATGGAGCAAATCCAAACAGCAAAATTGTAAGCGATTTTGAAGGCAATGTTCACTTTTAAGTCGTAAAAAGTGAAACAAGTACCTTTAAATACACTGTAAAAACTGGAAACGCTTGACGCGTTTAGTTTGACGCGTCAACCGTTTACGATGTGTTCAGAATGTGTTTACAGGGTGTTTGTAAAGTGTTTAGATATGAAAGTTAGTTAAACGCTAGTGTTTATTTAAAGTGTGTAAGGGTAATACAGCATAATTTTTATGTTGGTTTATAGCTAAAAAACTTTAATTTGTTCGTAAATATAGGTCTATCTAACAAACCAACATTCTATTTCTTCTCGGGTTTTCAGTTTTGGGTTAAAATCCACAGTTTTTGATCAAAGTTCCACTTAAAATGAACTGATGTGTTGTTGTGGCTATAAAGTTGCAAGACCTTTTTTAAGTTCTTAAAATGTTTACAGCAACAACAAAAAGTTGCACATTTGCGTCCATATTTAGAAAATTGACAAAAACACAATGTTTTACAGCACAACTCACGAGCCTTAAACATAGTGTTTAGTTCGTAACTTTAAAACACTAAGGAACGTTACTGCGTGGAACTTTGACCTTCAAACTTATCGACTCACGCGCAGGCGCGCGCGAACGTCAGGAATGTTCTAGAAAATCATTCCTAGTCTGGTTCCGACAAGTACCAGTCGATATTTAGGGTCCGGTCCCACCCAAAGTCACGTGACATGAACCCCAAAGATACAGCTCTATGCCCGCCATGATCCCTGCCCTCGACACGCTCGACGACATATTCCACGGCTGTTGTTTTTTAACGTTAAATCTTCAGAGTAAGTATCATTTGAAATCAATTTTTGAATACAGTTTGCCATGTTTTTCTGAAACATACTGTTTAACGCTAAAATTCACATAAAGCAAAGACGTTTTGGCCTATTTTTAATAAAATAATACAGCCTAAGTTAACGTTAACATTTCGGTATTTACGACAAGTCGACCTTTGTCACGCCACGGTTTGGTTAAAATAAAATCCACAATGTACCCCCCCCCCTCTCATGTTTATAGAATTCTTTGGTTTTTTTTTAATCTTGCGACAATGCTTGTAGGTAGTGTGTACCAGCCTTAAAATGGTGTTGTCGTCTTGTAAACTCTATGTAAGGGAGTGATGACATAATATAAATTGTACACTTTCTCTACAGGATGTTGCAGATGGAGATGTGCAGTCAGAGCTGAAGACAGTGCCAAGGACAGCCCCTCACATTGCCCTCATCACAAGCAATGGTCAAGTCAAGGGAAGTTTCATCATTGGTGATACCGTGTGCATCAATTGCCAAACAAACAACTTGTCGGTTGCCATTTTGATGTTGCTTGCAACCTATTATGTATTTGACCTGGATTTCCCAAAAATTTATTCTCAGGTTCTTGGCATCTTTCAGACTTATGTTATCAGAGCAGTGCCCTATGATGGACCAAAAAGCAAAAACTACTGCATGATTTCTGCTCAATTAAAGAAAAAGATACAGAAAATCGAAAGCAAGAGTAAGGTGCCCATGTCATAAGTCATATTATGGATGTTCCAGGCAATTAAACATTGTAAAAAGGCATGTTTAGACCAGAGGGCAAACCCTTACTTAGCCTTTAAGTGTGGTGAGATTTATGATTCATTGTTATTCTTATTCGGTATGTTGTATTCAAGCTCTCTTATTAAGTTTTATATTTTTATTTTATATTTTTGTACAATTTGCAGTTTTAAACAAACTGAACACCATGTTCTGAATAAACGTCATTTTGTGTTTAGACTAAACGCCATTGAGTGTTCGAAATCTGTTACATTCTGTAAACGTGTTAAAGTGTTCAATTTCTAAACGCCTCAACATGTTTTGGGCAATAAACACAGTGTTTAGGCTTTGTAAACACAGTGTTTAACCTAAACACTGTTACATGTTTAACCTAAACCCGTTGACGTGTTCGAAAGCTGTTACAAAAAAGTGTTCAAGTAGTGTTTACAAACTAAACACATGTTTTTACAGTGTACCGTAAGCGTTCTAGCACTCATTGACAACTTCAAATTCAAAAGTCAAACGGTAGTTTTAAAGGGCTGGGTCATCGGTGTTTGGGAGATTACGTCCATTTTAAGTGAAAATGTTATAGCAAAACGAATAGGCCTGTTTGTTAAAAAAAAAAGAATAAAAGGAACTGGTGGGTTTAGAAAGCAGTGTACACAATATATTTTCGTGTTTTATACCCGTTACTGACACAAAGTAAAATGACTATAAAAAGGATTATAAAGGATTATAAAAGAATGGGTTCATCAACCTGCTGGATGTGATTAGGCCCTACACTATGTAAATATTCTTAGTATTAGTGTCTGTACTCACGGCATAACGGTATCAAGTAAAAATTCTGTTCATAACAATGTAATTTTTTCTCACCATTCCCAAGAGAGGAGAGGCATATATGTTCGGGGAAATCAGGGAAAGCAGCATATTATGGTAATTTTGTTTTTCTTCTTCTTTATTGTTTAATAGCAGACAGGATTAAAAGTTAATTCACCTGCTGTCTATATTTCATGAATTAAGTCAGCTAAAGTATAGATTTAAAAATGAATCATTCATGATGAGAGGCAACTGAATTCATGTTGACATCAGCGGCAGCTTGGATTGAATTCTGACTTCCTATTTGTGGCAAGATAATCGCGGGGTCCAGTACAACGTCGCCTTTGATTTGTGCACTTTTGATGGTCGGGCACTTTGAAACTTTTTTCATCGAACAACTGCCTTGTTTTTCTCAAATTCAAATGAATGTATCGTAAAAAAACAAATCTCAAAGGGTGAATTACTCGCACCACACTCCGGCACAATGAGAATCGGTTATCTTTATTAATGGGGCACAACACCCAGGGAACATGACGTAGATGGTGGCGACATGATAAAGGAAAAATCAATAATGATATTCAAGACGCTCGAGTCACAACTGACCAAGATTATGAGTCACAGGGGATCTGACCCATTTCTTCGGTCAGGCTGACCCGGAAACTGGTTAAAATTAGGATTTTGACTCGGATCTGCGTTAGTTTGACACACAGTTTTGGGTCAGTTTAACACGGAATCCGGGCCATACCGACCCAGAACATTGCTGGGGCCCCTGTGACCAGGAATCCGGCTCAAAAGACAGATTGCGCTTGTTTTACTTGTCAAAGTAGCCCCATACACTCTTACTCCTCCAGGTCCCATTGGGCCTGACACAGTTCTTCTGGGTCAGTACCGGAATGACGCGAAATCTGTGTCAAACTGACGCAGAATCCGAGTCACAATCTGGAATCCGTATGAATTCTGACCCAGGAGTTTGTAGAGTCTAATCTAATTGGTTTACATCGTTGCCTTAAATTTTGTTTTGTTAATTCCTTGAATTATCACATTTATATGCTGCTTTTTCTCATAGATGTATGGAAATAACCGTGTATCTCAACTGAATTAAATTGAATAGAAATAAGTCGACGCAATGAAAGAGCAAATTTGGTAACACACGCAAACTCTGACCCAATTTCATTTGTTGACAGAACAAACAAAAAATAATGTTAAGCGAAAATAAAACAAATGGGGGTAACCAGTCACTTCCAATGAACATTATGTACATGTAGTATCATGGCTGGTAACCTGTCTTGTTAGCCACGAACGCTTAGCAGATTTATATGCTAATACAACTGGGAATTAATATTGGGATCCTACGACCAGATTGTATGTGTGTGTTTGTGAATCCGGTTCGGACGATCGGTCAAGTTAACCCGGATCCGGGTCTGGCTGATGCCCCAAGAGCTAGCTCAGTGTGGCGTGATATTCAACGAGGACGAGATTATGGTGTTCTAAAGACGACAACGGTGCGTCGCGTCGTGCCATTGCGTCGCCTGTTCCGTCGCCCGTCGCATCGTGCCGTCGCCCGACGCGTCGTGCGTCGCATCGTGCCGTCGTCCGTCGCGTCGCCTGTTTTACAATGAAATAATATATTGGGTTTTAGTGACGTCGCCCGTCGCGTCGTGCCGTCGTCCGTCGCGTCGCCTGTGCTGTCGCCCGTCGCGTCGTGCCGTCGTCCGTCGCGTCGCCTGTAAGTGACATTGCTTTGTTCCACAAACTCCAAAATAATTAGATAGAAAGCCTATAAGATAAACAATTATAGGTGACATAATTATCTTTATGATAAAACAAAAAGGATATTGTTCAGATGGCAGGGCAAGGAGGGATTGATTAAATTATACGTCTCTGCCATCAGGAAATTTCAGGTGTGACTCCACAATGCAAATAAACAAACAGCGCCACCCATTGTCAAAGAAAATAAGGAAATGATTAGAAACAGGACGACAAACTCAGGCGACGCGACGGGCGACGCGACGGGCGACGGCACGACGCGAAGGGCGACGGCACAGGCGACGCGACGGGCGACGGCACGACGCGACGGGCGACGGCACGATGCGACGGGCGACGGCACGACGCGATGGGCGACGCGAAGGGCGACGCAATGGGCGACGCAACATGCGACGCAACGGACACGACGCGACGGACGACGGCACGACGCGACGGACGACGGCACGACGCGACGGACGACGGCACTAAAACCCAATATATTATTTCATTGTAAAACAGGCGACGCGACGGACGACGGCACGATGCGACGCACGACGCGTCGGGCGACGGCACGACGCGACGGGCGACGGAACAGGCGACGCGATGGCACGACGCGACGCACCTTTGTCGTCTTTAGAACACCATACGAGATACCTTATTCGGAACAGACTCCAAGGAGAAAATATACACGAAGTGTCTGTCATCTTATACAACACAGACATTTCATGCCCCCTTTTCAATCTCAGTTGTTGATGTGCGCCTCTAGCAAGCACCCCGTGCCCGAGCTCTCAACGAGTGAACACTTATAAGTCTATTTTCAACTCAAGTGGTTTTCGGAGCAAAAAGTGAGATTGCTCTCACACCCGACTGTTTATTAAAGGGTATTCGATTATAGTATTTCTGCTTGGGTATCCTATAAGCCATAAAAATCCGATGCCTTAAAAGCAATGAAAGTGTTTTTCTAATATATACACTGGAAATGAAAAAATTTGAACTTTATTCCTTTTTTTTGTACGAAAGAAAATGTTTGTAAATAATAAAATAAGAATTAATTCAATAAAATTACATTTACTGAAGAAATGGGCCTATTGATGTTGATTCTCTTAGTGATCACACGTAAAAAAAACCGGTGTTTCTTTATTGCGAATCGCATTGCTGTTGCAAAATCGCATCGCTACTATGAATATTCGCAATACTAACACAAATATTTGCAATACTAAATTCGAATATTTGCAAAACTAATGTAAACAATTGCAATACTATTGCGAAGAGTCAGCACATTGTGAATAATCGCAATACTGTTGCGATTATTTGCAGTACAATACTACTACGAATATTCGCAGCACTAATGCGAATATTTGCAATACTAATGCGAATAATATTTGCAATACTGTAATGCAAACACTCGCAATACTATTGCGAATAAACGCAACACTATTGTGAGTATATGCAATACTTTTGCGAATAAACGCAATACTGTTGCGAATAAATGAAATACTATTGCGAATAACGCAATCCTATTGCGAATAATCGAGAATTGAATAGTATTATCTCAAACTGTTTCATCGATGAAAATTGGCACACCAGATGGGGCCTCTTTGAATGAAGTCACTCCACCGTGTGAACAAGTATGTACAAGACAAATGCAACGTAGAACGTATTACATCAACTTAGAAAAGGTTTAGGCTAAATGAAATTAAATTTGTTGTTTTTTTCCTTTCTCAGATGTTATGCAAAATATGTACACAAACAAAATAATAATATAAACAATTTACTCATTCATGGTATGTAGAGCACGTGAAGACCAAACCACCTGTGCAGGCTGCGTGTTTAGCTACACCTTTTTTTATGACATGAATATACGTATGTGTAGTACATCAATGTCAGTCTTTTCACCATAGAGCTATATAGCTCTATGCTTTTCACTCGAATGTGTTCTCAAATGGCGCCGCGAGTCCCTATAAAACAAGGCGAGTAAATCATTACCCGGAAATAGTGTGTGTTACGAAGGGCTCTGATCATGCTTGCGAAATACCGCAACGTCAGTATATGTGTTACTCTACAGTACGTGTTTGTTATTATGTAAAAAAACAAACATACGTCATGTACTATGAACAGAACAGCCGTCGGTCTGCAAAGCATTCGAACATTGTTCACTGTCATGTTATTTAGTTATGTCAGAGCAATCCTTCATTCAAAATATTATGTGGGCCTACGTAAGTTTAGAAAATAGAGAGTCTGAAAAATGAAAACGATTATTTAAAGTCAATTTTTTATGTTTAGATATCGCCGTAATATCGCACTGCTTTGGGATGTGAGGTGATGGGCGAAAGTGCCACTTATGAAATATGTAGTCATATACCCACGAGAGTGTGCGGAATCGTTCAGTAACTAAAGAAACCGCTTCGGGGTTGGAGTGATGCCTTCACTACTGAGAGTAGTTGATGGCTTTCTACTTCTATTACAGAAACCCCTTTGTAACTCCTAGTCTCCATTTAACAGTTAAACAAATAATTGGAGTGCGCCTTTAATAAGTCCCGCATAAACCAAAACACGTAAATAAGAAATTTACTTTGCAAGGAGGTTAGCCATGGATATATCTTTAATCATGATCGTGAACCGTTGGCGTAAACAGCACAGTGTTTCGGTCAGTAAGCTCTGATCGTCTTCACTCTGTCCGGCGTATCTATGAACAGGATATTTTAAAACGCAGCACCTGATTTTGTTTTGCTGTCTGCGCGTATATGGTTTCCCTAAACCATTTCAGGATGTGGAATCCTCCTGTCCCGAAGGGAAAAAACGGGGGGGGGGGGAACATTCCTTCCTCTGAGATGTTTATTAAAAGCGGTAACACCTGCAGTTTGGTTTTGATATTCTTGGTAAGCATAGAAGCTGCCTTGTTTTTTCAAAGCACAGTTTGACTTTGAATAAAATGGGCCTTTTTAATAATCAATGAATGTCTCGAGACGGTTTTATACCACTGTGGATATTTATATCACTTTGGGGTCAGTGTTCTCGGGAACGTACGGCCGGCGTTTTCCTTACGTCTTCGTGATCATCATGGAAATGTCGAAGGAAGATCGAAATGGAGACTCGTCCCGACCGAATTACCCGGATTGTCTGTCCGTTTCGTTTAAGAGAGTCATTTGTACATTAAGAGGATGGGGATGTGGGGGACGCTCCTGTTGCGTGTCCTGAAAGGCTTTCTCGGTTAATTGAGATGGGGTCTGGTTCTGTGAGCTACAGGGGGAACACACCACATAATGTCTGCCCCCTGACAGTATTAGAGACGACAATGATGACATTAAAATGACGTTATGCAGAGTACGTTGCATTGAGGAAATGGGCGGGAGCACATACTGGGGAAGGAGGTAGCTTTGTATGGTGCAGACAATACGCAACGTGCAACAAAACATGGGCACGGTTGTGCAGTCTGTGATGGATAGATAGATGATAATCCTGAAAGCCATCTGCAACCTCGGTCATCCGTGTCCGCAGGGCAAACAGAACATGAGCCATTTCTATCATCGTTTTCTTAAAGTTTAGAAACATTTTGCCATTGTGGTTGGTACTCAAACCCAATATTTTCTTATTCATTTTTTTTACTTTAAAAATTCATGACTGCCTGTTCATTTTAGTTAGTTTCCAGTGTTTACACCTTTACTTTGGGCCTGTATGTTTTAACAGGAAAACATAAAGGCCAGGGGCTGTTAAGTGACATGATTGATAGTATGACAATAATGTGCTCATTTTTCGTTGTCAATAATCCCAAGCAGGAGGAATACACGCTGTATAAGTCAGCCCATAAATCATTACCTCCCTTAAGACACGGGCCCAGTATCTTTTCGATGTTGGCGTAGTTATTGTTTACTCCAGGGACCAGCCTATCAGACTCTATGTATACTGAGCAGGAAGACTCTACATGGGGGCTTATATTACTGTCAGTCCTGAGCCTTGAGGAGATTTGACACCGTCTGTGATTACATGACATATCAGTCGGAGACGAGAGCCGTGCTTGTTGAAAGTAGAACATCAAACCGTGTTGCTTTCTGCAGCCATATATATCGTACCGTCCAATAATTGAGGTCGTACATACCTCACACAGTACCTCTTATCTTGCCCAAATTGTGCCTCACACCGTGCCATAAAATCCGTACCATCAAGCGTGTCTGTGGCCTTGGATGTACCCCAAAACGTATACCTCACATCATAGAGAAATATGCTCTTTACGCCGAGCCAAAGCATTGAGCTCGTGTGTACCTCATCAGTACCTCTTATTGGTGCCCCAACTGTACCCCACGCCGTGCCATTAGACCTGTACCTTAAAGTATAAATCACGGTAATAAAGTTAAATGTGCGGTGTAATAAGAGAAATGGTAACGAGGCACGGTTCAGGGCATAATAAAAGGCACAGTTTGAAGGAAAGTCTTGGAGAGATGTGAGGGCTGCAAGGAAACGACCGGACATGCATGAATGCGGTTGAAAACACGTTTTACGGAACATAGTGGGGAAACGGCGAGGAGCCTGGTCAAAGGCAATGTATTTGGTCATGGTTAAAGGTACATGTTTTACGGTTAGAAGTACACCCAGAGGAGTGGATTAAGCACTGTTGGGAAAACTGTGAGATGCATTTCGAAATACGAGTGAATGTAAAGCGAGGAAGTACGGCAAGGAAACACGGTTTGTGGTAGATAGTTGGCACGGTTACAGCTACGTATTGATGTACGTTTCCGAGGCAAGTTTAGCGACTCTACTGACGGTATGTTTTAAATAGCATGGCGTGGGGCGCATTTAGGGCACGATTGGAGATATCATTAATTTTGAGGTACGTACGAGCTCAGAGACACGCTTTAACCACACCTCGGATTATATTACAGCCCGGCCTGTCATACGCAACCGACCGCCCTTTCCTATGAAGGACGAGACTTTGATCTCGTAGCCACAGCTGCAAAGTTAGTCGCGCGTAACGACTTGACACGTCATTTGTCTACTTCCTGTAAAACTTCTCATCCTGGAATGTACAAGACCAGTTTTATAAATAGCACGCTCTCTGACCGTATTAGCGTCCAAGAAGGTTTGATTCTAAAGTGATTATCATCTAGACCAGAAACGTCCGATTTGATCCCTTTTTAATTTATTTGACAATCTTGAACCGATCTCAGAGTCTCTGCCCCCCACCCATGTCTGAGTTAATTCCAATCTTCCCTCCCCATCGTGGAATGACTTGAGTGTCGTTCTTATTAACCTCTCGGATATAACATACCGTGCATATTGGCGTAGTGCGGATTGTCGAAGTGTTGATTATTATCTCCCTCATTACCTCACGGTATATTGCTGACGACTTCTATAACAGACCCAATTTAACACCTCTGTGATTCCATCCAATAATGTTCCCTGTGTGTATGCCCTTTGGCATCAGCAACCATCACGTTCTACTGGTCTTACCCCTCGATTTCAAATTAAGTCATATATTAAACCTCGTGTAAAATAAGGTACCCGGTACGTGACATACAGGCGGCCCGTAGGTTCATCTCATCGAGCGGTTTTGAAGTTCGACGAGGAGGTAAACTGTAATGGCAAATTGTTTGTTGGCCAGAACTCAGCGCCGTAACTAGGGCACAATTTTAGGGGGCACAAGGGGGGGGGGGGGCACCATTTTCCCTTAGGGGGCACTTATGGCCAATTAAAAGTGTAGTTTCCGTTTGTATTTTTCCTAAACAAGCCGCTTTTCAGCGCTTTTCTGACGTTTTGAGGTAAAACGACATACATTCTGGGAGTAAATAATAAAAAATAGTTTTAAAAACATTGAAACTACTACTTAAAAGGTCATGAAATGTAACATTTTATTCTGGTAATTTTTAATTTAAAAAGTCCAGATTTCAAATGGGGGGCACGGGGGGGGGGGCACAGACATCAGTTGGGGGGCACGTGCCCACATGCCCCCCCCCCTTAGTTACAGGTACGCCACTGCCAGAACTCGGTAAGAGATATTATGTTTTGCACAATGCAAACACGGGGTACATTATCACGACTTGTTCGCTGATGTATGTTCATCGTTTAGTTTTTGAGGAGTATATTAATTCTCAATCACTCTAGCTGTTAAACACATCATGCATCAAACTCCTGAAAGTTTCATCAAAATACGGTTTTAACGTGTGAGCGCAAACAACGAAAACGGTTTAGAGAATGTTTATCGGGGCTTATGGACGCTCACATCAGGCTTTTATTTCGATTGCTGCAACCGAATTAAGAAACGGGGCCTTTTTGTTTCAAATGTTATTTCAGACAAAAGTATTTCTCTCGAGGATTGGCATTTGTTGATCGTTACAATGGGCGAGCTTTAAGACTGAAACTATGAATGTTTTCCCCCCAATTTAAAATCGTTTACTCGGTCTTTAAGATGATTAAAGTTGGTTATAGAGACACCTGTTGCCGTGTCAAAAAGCGACTGCCGGTTAGTTCGAGCAACAACAATTACAGCAGCAACATCAGTAGCAGCAACAGCAGCAGCAACATCAGCAGCAACAGCAACAGCAACAGCAACATCAGCAGCAGCAGCAGTAGCAGCAGCAGCAGCAGCAGCAGCAACAGCAACAGCAGCAGCAACAGCAGTAGAAAAAGCAGTAGCATCATCATTAGCAGCAGCAACAACAGTAGCAATAGCAGCAACAACATAAGCAGCAGAGAAGCAGCAGCAGCAACAGCAACAGCAACAGCAGCAGCAACAGCAACAGCAACAGCAACAGCAACGGCAACGGCAACAGAAACGGCAACGGCAACAGCAACAGCAACAGCAACAGCAACAGCAACAGCAACAGCAACAACAACAGCAACAACAACAACAACACAATTTACAGTAAACCGGTAATGTTTATACTGAACGTTAAAATTGCATCGCGGCGTATATATTTTTTGGGGCCACACCTGTTTTTTAGTACATTTTGAAAAAAGCTTCTTTTTGTGATTATGCTGCTTGTTCTGCATCCAAGTCTTTCAATTATTGGTATTTTTCTAACCCATAAAAAGGGTGTAGGCCTACATATTGTCGATGATACCTGTAGTCATTGACTCCAAGATATCATGAACAAAGTTTGTTTTATCATGGTCACGATACCATCAATGATGTATTCATGAGTTGGTGTTTTTGTCCAAATTTGCCTTCAGTGAACCGTTGAAACACTGATTGAATTTATTCCCATCAGGGAAACTGTTTGATTGATACCAGATCACGTGCGCGTATTCTCCACACTCTTCTAGTATAATTTGCCGCAGGATCACAGAGTCCTTGCTCTATGGTGTCACCCACATTAATCTTTTAAGCAATTCGTGATAACGTTATGCCATACATACACAGAAACTACATAAGTGACAACTCCGCAGCTGTCCAATTTTATTCTCAAGAAGAATGGCTTAAATTCTCGCGGCTCCACTGGGTCTCTTTCCATCTTTTGGAGCAGATCAGTGGCTGCTTAGCTCCGCGTACTTATCGGTTGTCGTTTCCCCTTCATGAACTTGACATTTTACGTGTGATGATTAACTCTCACACGTAGTGAGACACCCGCAAAAAGTCGATTTTGAAATTCACATGTCACATCATTTCGCCGTTATTTATTTAATTATTTATTTATTTATTCATTCGTATATATATATTTTTATGTTCGTAAGCTTGAAAGCCCATCAGGTGTGATAAGTCCGTTCTCCCAAGGGTCCAAGCGAAAATACAAATAGACCTATCTTATATCAATTCTACATAGCACAATGAATACTTCACGTGTGTGGTTGGGGTGTCCGGCGGACTTAGTTTCTGCCGCTGCGTATGTAGATTTGTAAGCCGTGATCTTGAACAAGTGCCATAAATGACATAGCCTAGATGTGAAAAACAAATGGAAGAAACTAAAAAATAAAAAATAAATAGATCAAAAACAAAATAAGCAAATGAGAATCCTTGACCGTTCCAACAGATTATTGATTGAATTATTAACTGTCCACTGATATACCGCCCAAGGTGAAAAGCATTTCTTCAGAAAGCTTCCGTTGACAACAGTTATCCGGTGAAATCGCATGCATGAGGATCTTTTCAGACCTCTTTGGAGATGCAGTTGTCCAGTTGTCAGACTTGCACATCATTTTGGGTTTTAAGACTTACGATTTGGGGGTATAGTTGACTAAATGGCAATATTTCTAATGCTCTTGCAAGCGGTCCCGTTTATATCGTTACATCATTGGTGTTTGGAAGAATTTTATTCCACCGTCGTTTTCAATAAATACACAACAAAAGCAACTTAATACTGAACATCTAATGTAATAATTAAGGTGGTCATTGTTTTTTTTTTCACTATGTTTTTGTTTATACAGTAGTGAAATAAAAACGAAAAACACTTTTGTTAGTGTTTTACGCATGTTTGAGTCTTAACTGCGGCATTCGGAATAAAGTAAGTGTGATTGGGGAGTCCTCATGTTATTTTTTTCGTTTGAGACAGCATTTCAGACGAAAATGTGGCTCTAGAAAGTTGGTACTGGCAGGAGCTTTATATAAGCAGTGAACTTTCAGATTAGAACTAATCAATATTAATCAATCATTGATTTTCGATGGTTAGCAATTCTGTAGTTTGTAAAAAGAAAAAAAACCCATGAAACTGCTGAACTAAGCTGCTGCCTATCTGAACGGTGAAAAACAATCTTCTGAAAAACGAAGGGGCTTTCCCTCAGGTCAGCAGTTTTGAGAACTTACGAAAACAAATCGAGAGGAAAATAAACAAGAGCCAAGCATATACGGGAAGAGAATAGGACTGCTCTAGAAGACTCAAACCATCGATCACTGGCCCACTCCATTTCCTTCTACATTATCACAGCTGGCATTTCTAACATTATATAGAAACACCAACAGAGTGTGGCACGTGTTTTTCCTAAAACCACAAAGAATATTTTCAGACAAAATAATGCCCCCCACCCGCAAAAAAAAAAATCATATGCTTAAACACACATTCTTCAATCAAAATAGGTCACGTTGATGCATGGAAGTCCCAACTAGCCTCACACTTTTGTAGGTGTAACACGACACCGTTATTAAGGGCAGACTTACTTCCCCAAATCTATACCTGGGGGTGGTTGGAAATGCAGTTGAAATTTCACGTATACAATACGAAAGGTGCCTGAATAGATTTTCAAAGTGGAATCATATTGTAAGCCAAACAACCACGTCACAAAAGTTGAAGTTCGCACACCACGCCGGGTTGACGGCAACACAAATGAGTTCGGCACCGTGTGGTAATTTATGAAATGTATAGCAGTGGAGAATGTGCGTGACTTGAATGTGATTTTCCTCTCCCTTTTGCGAAGGGAATTGGAAAGAGGGAACTGAAACGAGGGAACTGGAAAGACAGAACTGAAAAGAGGAACTAAAAAGAGGGACTTGAAAAGAGGGACTTGAAAAGAGGGAACTGGAAAGAGGGAACTGAAAATAGGGAACTGGAAAGAGGGGACTGGAAAGAGGGAACTGGAAAGAGGGAACTGAAAATAGGGAAATGGAAAGAGGGAACTGAAAATAGGGAAATGGAAAGAGGGAACTGAAACGAGGGAACTGGAAAGGGTGAGCTGAAAAGAGGGAACTGGAAAAAGAGAACTGAAAAGAGGGAACTGAAACGAGGGAACCGGAAATGGTGAACTGAAAAGAGGGAACTGGAAAAAGAGAACTGAAAAGAGGGAACTGGAAAGAGGGAACCAGAAAGGGGGAACTAAAAGACCTCCCCGATTCGTTAGTAGTTTGGTAATCATGAAATTAAAATAAAGTTCTGACTGCTCATTGCTTATGAATTTCAGTACCAAACCACGGCTGTAATACTGTCAATGTCGAGAAAACAACACCCTGAAGACCTCACAAATCACTGTTGCTTATTATGATTGCCACAATCAAAATTAGCCCAATATAAACGTGCACAAAATCCTTCACAAAATAATGATTTTTCTTGTATCTGTTTTCACCAAAACGTGATCAATCGAGTGACGTTTGCGGAGACAACGGTGATGAGAAAGTCTCAACGTTTCGATCAGTATGCTCTGGTCAGAGCAGACCGATCGGAACGTCGAGACTATTATCATCGCCGGTTCTTTTCAGGACCACCACAACCTCTTAAAGGGTTTATGTACACGTGCTACCGCAAACCTCACTAGATATAATGGTGTGCTTACTGAAATCTAAATGAAACAAAATAAATGTTGGGCCTCTTCGTTTTATGCGATATCATCAAAATAGTGAGTTATGACAATAGTCTTATCAATACCATAATGTAACTATGCAAATCAAAAACATTAAAGGGTGGGCACAACAATGGTAAGATTAAAAATATAAATGTTCAAATATTCGCACATAATTTACATGATATAAAAATGGTCATGGTGGAAGATTTTCCTTTAAATGTCTTGCTTTTATGCTTTAGTTTTTTAGTCCAAAACGACAGTGAGAACTTATACTGGTTTTTCCCTCCTTTTTTTTTTTTTATCTCGTGACCCCGGTAACCGATTGAGCTTAAGCTTTCACAGGTTAAATTCATGTACAATGTTGGGTCACATAACGTGTGGAAGTGGGTCTCGACAATGACCAATGTTGCCCCCGTGCTTCAAACAACGATTCAGACCCTCGGGTCAAAACGCCTGGATAAAGTAAGGCCCTTAATGTGCTTGTCAATACTGACGAAAAACACTACCTGGTCCCGCAGCGAGAAAACACATTTTGCTCGTAAAGTATCGTGGCACAGCGTATAAGACAAATGAGAGTCGATCGTTCTTGTCAAATAACCGCTAGTTCTTCAGACATGACAATGATTATGTTCAGCCAAGCGTGCCGCGTTAGGGGTTAATTTAACAATTTGGGCTAGGGCGCTACAGGACTGGGAGATAGAGTTTCTGCTCCCAAGGAAGGGATTCAACTCGTCTGAAACACTACACCATTCCGGATATTTCATGGTTGTGATAATATTCATCCGTAACGAGCGTCCAAGGTGATGACCAATCACAATGCGTGGAGGCTTCGCCCCTCTCCGGGACTGCTTGGCGTCGAGCATTGACACAATCCGTCGCAACTATGTAAATGTTAGGCCGAGTTAAAAAAAACAAAACTTGGAGAGATAAGACTTAATGGCTTCATGACGTATCCATAGATTGAACACATCCCTGTGGTCATCCAGATTATGGATTCGGCAGGACACTGTTTTTGGACACTTGAGTCATTTCTTTCTCCGTGGTTGAGTGTACTCGTGTCTCCCAACAGGGGACTCGGAGCTGGTGTTTGTTTTTATCTCTCCCGACGGCAAATCTCAGACAAGTCCTTAGAGATTGCCAAGTGAGGGCAGTTTAAAAGCCATTAGTGAGAGGTTTCACGTGACGTCACCCAAGACCTTTTTCTAATGCTGCGTGCACAAACAGGCGCTGGAAATCATTCAGCAGACGACGCGCCAGCCATTGAGTTTGTACATGGCTGTACCCAACATGGCTGCGAAACGAACTTTTCCCTTGGTCATGCAACCTCCCTATAGGGACCATTCGAATAGTGCACAGTTTATTGACTTTTCTTTTATTCGAATGCTGTCAAATTTTAGAACGAATAATATACACAACTTTTCAGTTAAAAAATAATTTAATGAAAATTTTAGCTCTTGTTGTTGGTATTGAAGTGTTGTTGAAATACGTTTTCAGAATACTCTGGTTCTATTTCTGAATTATGAAATCTGTAAACCGTGACTTTAATGTTAATACGGGTACATATTTAGGTGAACGTTACTTAACGTTCCTAATAGTGTGCGTACACTTCTATTTTATTAACTTTTATTGCAGTACTGAAGGGTAATTCTTAGCAGAGCTCATAAAAAATTATAATAATAATAAAATAGAATAAAAAATTATGACAATATTATAGCGTCTGGTCTTCGACCACTGAAGGGAAATCTTTACCAGCCACGTTCCAATGGGTGTATGATTTCGCTGCGCCAACTTTTGAGTCTCCCATTCCACTTGCTTCTTTTAAGAAACGTCCCCACAAATAAAACCGAGGACGTTTTTGGTTCATCAAACCGAGGACGTTTTCAGTTAAACCGTGGACATTTTAGTTTACCATACCGAGAACGTCTTTGGTTTATCAAACCGAGAACGTTTTTGGTTTATCAAACCGAGGAAGTTTTCAGTTAAACCGAGGACGTTTTAGTTTATCATACGGATAACGTTTTTGGTTTATCAAACCGAGGACGTTTTTGGTTTATCAAACTGAGGACGTTTTGGTTAATCAAACCAAGGAATTTTTGGTTTATCAAACCGAGGGCTCTTTGGTGTATCAAATATGGGATGTTCTCTGGTTATCATATCTATCACGTTCTCGAATTATCAAACCGAGGACATTCTCGGCTTATCAAACCGGGGGAGTTCTCGGCTTATTAAACCGAGGACGTGCTCGGTTTATTAAACCGAGGACGTTCTCGGTTTATTAGACCGAGGGAGTTCTCGGCTTATTAAACCGAGGACGTTCTCGGTTTATCAAACTGAGAACGTTCTCGGTTTATTAAACCGAGGGAGTTCTCGGTTTATTAAACCGAGGACATTCTCGGTTTATCAAACCGAGGACATTCTCGGTTTATCAAACCGAGGGACTTCTTGGTTTATGTATCAAATATGGGATGTTCTCTGGTTATTATATCTATCACGTTCTCGAATTATCAAACCGAGGACATTCTCGGCTTATCAAACCGGGGGAGTTCTCGGCTTATTAAACCGAGGACATTCTAGGTTTATTAAACCGAGGACGTTCTCGGTTTATTAAACCGAGGGAGTTCTCGGCTTATTAAACTGAGGACATTCTCGGTTTATTAAACCAAGGGAGTTCTCGGCTTATTAAACTGAGATTGTTCTCGGTTTATTAAACCAAGGGAGTTCTCGGTTTATTGAACCAAGGACATTCTCGGTTTATTAAACCGAGGACATTCTAGGTTTATTAAACCGAGGACGTTCTCGGTTTATTAAACCAAGGGAGTTCTCGGCTTATTAAACTGAGGACATTCTCGGTTTATCAAACCCAGGGAGTTCTCAGTTTATTAAACTGAGATTGTTCTCGGTTTATTAAACCAAGGGAGTTCTCGGTTTATTGAACCGAGGACATTCTCGGTTTATTAAACCGAGGACATTCTCGGTTTATCAAACCGAGGGACTTCTTGGTTTATTAAACCGAGGACGTTCTCGGTTTATTAAACCGAGGACACTTTCGGTTTATCAAAATGGGAACGTTCTCGCCACCCGGATCTAACTTTGTTAAATATCCTCGATAACAACGGGTCATAGGCGTATGGGGACTCTTTGGTTAAGCGGGCAGAGGGGTTGAGTTGCCCGAAATTTTACAAACATAAAAACACAAGTACCATTTTCTAATAAAATTATTATTGTTTTTTCCTTTGCCCGAATTTTCTCCACTGATTTGCCCGAATTTTCCCCACTGATTTGCCCGAATTTGATCTGGGTGGGGCACGCTCACATACACACACACACACACACACACACACACACACACACACACACACACCACGTTAAATCGAGTCTAATTTAAATGGATAATTGGCCTGTTGTCAATCTTGTTATCAATTTGAGTACGAAGTCATTCAAACATGTGAAACTCTTCACATTGTTTGGACTCCTGTCGGGACAACATGCCTTTAAAACAAGGTGGCTCCGGGGAGGCTACTTATTTAACGCTTGTCGTCTCTCGATTGTAGTTCATGAGAAACCTGAGTGCTGAAGACAACTTAATCATCTTGAACATCTATCTTAATTATATATGTTTTTCTTTTTAAAGGAATACAAGTTTATGTTGTAAATTAAGTTCGTTTTGAATTTGATATAGCAAAGATCTATTCAAATGAATCTTCGCTAGCAAATAAAAGTAAGAAATCTCAATGCTCTTATTAAAAACCCACGTGATCAATCAATTTGAGGGTCGATCAAAGAATGCTAACACTGCATTCGAGATGGGAGAAGATTTTCTTACCTGGGAGATTAAAAGACTGTACAAGTAACAGCATTGAAAGAAAAGAAAAAAAGAAGACTGAAATGTTTATTGCGAAACGTTGGTTCTCTGTTCATTTTTTTCGGCTATGGTTTTCAGAAACGATTAGCACGTGGTTGGAACCAAAACAACCAGCTCCATGCTTTGCCGTTCAACGCGTTATCTGCAATTCCCCGTTTCATTCATAAATCAATTCATTGTTTAGTTTTTTGTTCTCACTATCTCTCTCTCTCTCTCTTAGCAGCGGTAGGATTTTAGAAGAAGCAATTTCCGCCTGTCGTCTGGAAATGCATTTTTTTTCGTTTAATGTATCGACACTTTTTGATCTGCTATAACAAGGAGCATACAGATTTGGGGAAAAGTAGTTCGAAGGATGGTCTATAAAAACCCTTTTGTACCATTTTAGTTCCAGCCATTCAAATCTCTTCCTCTCCGATGTTGGGGGGGTTTGTCTGTGTATAATACCCATCTTGAATGACATCAGTTTCGGTTACGGAAATGCCCGGACTCGAATGGATCAACACTCGCTAGAAAGCTGAACTAGACACTTTTTTTGTGAACCTTGCTTGTCCAAAAGTTCCCCTTTTATTCAGAGGACCCCTTTTTAGAGCTGAAGAGAAGGGAACTTCATCCCTAAGTGAGGCAAAGTGTTTGTGAAAAATTATCATGAAGTGCAAAGAAAAACACTTCCAAAACCATATGTCCAAAGCATGTGTCCCAATTTAATATTGTCAGCCGTACTGAGTTTTGTTTTTTAATTAATAAAACATTTTGAGTGGTCTATCCATTTAAAATGGGTCGATTGACAAAAACGTAGATAATGACGGGACGGCAAAAGGGTAGGCGTCAATGGTCTTGCCTGCCGTTTGTTTTCACGTTTTGCGGGTGTGCAAACAACGTCCACCGTCCCATTTCATATATCGAATCGTAAGGTCAGTCTATAATATTCTTCGATGGGTCAGTCTCAGGTTTCAAATTGAAAGGATAATTGGGAAGGATCAAGTACTGCTTTTATTTTTTGGTTACGGTTATCAATTTACAGTACGCACGTCCATCACTTCATGTCGCTATCCATTATTTTGTTCGGAGATTTAAATTTCAGTCCAATAGGACCCCTCCATGGTATTACTGTTCTCTTCTTTTGTCTACAGCCGAATAACGTTTGTTGTACAGTTCCCAGATTTTGTCACAAACTGACCTATTCATTCTGTAGAAATATTGTATTTCTTTTTGGCAAGAAGCTTCATGAAAGACCTTTTCTTCCCCATTTTGTTGAACAGCATACCACTATAGGCCAAGGTATGTGATTTAAGTTTAATACTATCATTTCGAAACAGTCCTTGAAGTATGCCTTGCGCATCCGCGCTCTCTCACCACAGATTCAGTCAGATTTGTTTTTGGCTTATTAAGTTACACAGACCCTCTGAACAGGTGAATCAACTTTCCATCCCATCATTTCTTTCAATAAACTGGAATTCATTCCCAGATTTCGTCTTTGCGACCTTGCTCATATTTTGTTAAAACCTATCAAGAATGGGCGCGCTCAAGCGCTGGACTTATAATTATTATCAATGTATTGACCCAATTCACCTATAACGGATTCGCATTAATAGAGAGGACAAGACGTTTTTTGAGTAACGCCTACGTCTGACGCGTACGTTAGGCCATACATATATATCGAATAATAAAAAAAATGTAGACATTGTATGGCTTACACTTCACGTCTACATGGTCTAGCCAAGACATTGACAATCTGGGAGATCTCTTGCAGATTGCTACAGAAACAGAAAAAGAAACTTACGAGACATATCAGGAACGGGTTTCTCTAAGATTTGAAAATGAAAACCACGTACGTGTGTGTATCCGATACGTGGGTGTGGCCCGCAACCGAACCACCGCTGCGATCGTGGCAAGAAAGTCACACCATGTGATGTCGCTGGCCAGTTGCTAAGGTAGGCGGGGCTTAATGGATCGGTCTACTGTCAGTAACACAGGTAAATAAAAAGGCACACTATGTATAGCAAAGCACACTTCGGCTACCATGGTCAATATGAAGAAATTTTTAATAAAAATCTTCAACATACATCAGACGTAGAGGGTTTGTTGACCTCTCCACGAGCCGAAGTCCAACACTGGATCACCCCGAGAGAACAAACCATTTTAAGGAACGTGCATCCGTTCAACTACACGAAAAGAAATGCATTAATGTCACGTTTTAGCCGTATGACAGAAGATAAAATGGAATGTCTAATTAATAGGGAGCTTCATTTACAGGTTTATTAAATGTGACAAGACTTGACAACATGTCTTGGCGGCACGTTTCCCCTCGACGTAAATAACAAACATCGGGCTTTTGAATTCCCTTGCGAGGGTGAGACTGAGACCTTACCGTCGAACAAATGCAGCGAGTCTGCTTTGCATTCATTCCAGTGAATTAACGCATGTTGTGAATGTTTTTTTTTAAACAGCGCAGTAATTCTATAAGTGCGTATAGCCGCTTGAATTGGGGCGCCATATAGGTCAGTGTAAGAAGACACAAAACACTGTATGTAGGCAACTATGTCTTCGTGGAATGGAGGAACCTTGAACACATTGCAGTTGGAAAATTTAAGTATGTAATGTAGGTTTACTTTCAAAAGTCGAAAGGCTGATCCTTTCGGCATTGATTTTGACACGGATCCTTAAGCATAAATCTTTTGAATACAGTTTTTGTGGGTATTTCTTGGGCAGCCCTTGTGCAACTTGTATCCATTGTAACGTTTAAAGATTTTAAATATATAAATAAAACAAACTATATATGTTATTGTTATCTGTTTTTGATTTGGTATATCTAAATAAGACCCGCATCTTAAAGAACAAAGGTGTCAATTTTGTAAGTATGAGTTTAGATTAAAAACCGTCGATATTTCCCCCTCCCGAAATTTCCAATCGTATCGTTTAGACCATTCGTCAAACCCCTTCCTTTCAATCCACACCAAGGAATACTTGGCCTTCGATTTTCAGTTTGTAGCCACAAACTTCCGTACTCTGACGTAAGTGAGCCGTGTATAACACTCCTAGGTGCAGATGTCAGCTAGCAGATCAACCGTCTCATTCACGGGCAAATGAAAACATGCTCACAATTTCTCGTTCAGGCAATTTCTTCCCTCCAACAAATCGACCAGTCGTGAGATTTATTCTTCCGTCCCCCATTCGCTAGCCTTAACGCAGTGTTTGCGAAAGAACTGACCCCTTGGCGTGTTTGTTAGCTCAGGAAAAGTCCAAGCCAGGCCCGGGGCACGTTTGTGGACGCCAAAACTCGGCTCACATACCGGGTAATATGCCCAGGACGCTTCCACAAAACAGCAAGTGGCACAGTCTGTTAGAGTTCTATTAGACCACAACTGCAAAGTGTTTAATTTGGATTCGGTCTCCGTCAGAATATGAATGTACAATCCACTTTTGGGCAAATCATCTTCTCATCTTATCAAATCATCTTCTCATCTTATCAAGTCATCTTCTCATCTTATCCTAAAGTAAATGTTCATGCTTCTCACAGACACAAAAGTATTTAAAATGTTTTCATAGTTTGTTTGTATGGTATTTTCATAGTTTGGTTTTATGGTATATTAATGGACTCATGCAAGTCTCGTGCGTATCGAAACCGAAAAACAAGCAGAAAGCAGACAATTCTTTTTATGAAATAAAAACTTTTTTTTCTTCAATTTTGATTTTACAAAATTCTTGAAAAAAATACTCATAGCAATTTCTTTTGAAAACATTTGTTAATTAATATACAATTTAAATCATTTTTGAAAATTAACATTGAAACAAACTGTAAACATGGGACGAGGATGCTTTTTGACCTCAATGATTCTAGACTACATGCAGTGCGAATTTGCGAATCAAGCTCGAATTAATGTGTAACCATCATAAGGTTAAATGATATTCATGAATGTCGGTTGAGCACAATTCTTAATTGTATAACCATAGAGCTGAATCACAGAATGCAAATTTGCTCCCTACGTTTATGATTGTCTAAACAAGCCCATCTGACCGTGCTCACGGCTATTGAAAGTGCAGACTTGAAAATATAGAACTGGTCAATCAATATCTATTGCTCCCGGCACCCTTGAAAGCAGGATGTTATACAACTGACTCGATCTAACTTCTCTCGTCCAACGGCAAAGGCACAGTATTGCCTAGAGCTCCTCATTGACGGGTACAATTGCTGATGAAACTTGGTAACATATATATCCATTGGTAGATCCTTTAGTGATTACCTCTCATGGGTGTGCAATATTTGTGTAAAGAGATACGTGTATTAAAAGTCCTTCTGAATATTTAAAGCGATAGCTTGCTTGATCATCTGATCTAGCGAAGATATTTAATTTCACTTATTAAAGAAGCCCATATAAGTGACTGTATGACAAGCAAATCAAACGAAATCGAGAGGCCAAAGTCGCCACCAAGATAAATGACATCTCTAAACGAGATGTATCCTGCACACATAGGTACTACGAATATGAAATGTATTGTTGCAGAACCCCAAGCTTTCCAACCAAGCAGCCTTATTATACCATGGTATGAGATTGTGAATTTTTTAGTCGAGAACCAACCACGTGACATAATATAAAATTTCATGTCGTCCCAAAAAAGTGATGTTGTCGGGTTCCATTACCTAGATCGTCCTCAGACAACTCGTTTCATCGTCCCCATTGATATGTATAGTAAAGTTAGCAATACACCTGAGAAAGAGGTAGGTCATGTCGCCCGCGTCCATTACCTAGATCGTTCTCAGAACATTGTTTCATCGTCCCCATTGATCTGTACAACCACTGGTACTATGCACGCTACTGTACTTTCGATATGAAGCTCGTGATAGGGACCAGTGCATGTAAATGTGAAAAAATGAACTACTTGTTGCAGATGCAAACAAAAAATTAAGTTGAGATGTTCCGCCAATGTTGCTTTATTGTCAAAATAAATTATTAAGGGCCTTTTTAACAAAATAATACAATGGTATAACAAAACAATTGTTGTCTACTGTTATATGTGGTCCATGCTGTTTTGGACACCCTCGGGGGGGCAGATGGCACCCTCGGCTTCGCCTCGGGTGCCGTCTGCCCCCTCGGGTGTCCAAAACAGCATGGACCACATCACAGCAGACAACAATTGTATAATGTTGATGTGTATCAACACTGAGAGCGCTGATGACATACGCATACAGCAAAATCAGTCTATTCCCCCACATCCTGTCAACAAGAACCATGTCATCTTATTAAAAAAAAATAAAAAATAATAATAATAATAATGACAACTAGACATAAGTTTTTGTGACATCACAAAAACAAGGTGTTCGGAATATGGTAGTTTAAGCTATTATTTCATGTATCTAAAAAATGAACATAGAAACGTGAAATTGTGCTTTGAAATAGATTTAATTTGCAGCAGAGAAGGACCTTCTTGTTCCTAGCTCTTACCATTTTAAATGAGTAGCTACTTCCGGTTTGACCGGAAGTAAAGGTCACAGAGGTCACGCAATGTGCAATAGAAAAGGACCTTCCCAAACCTTGGTATTTTTTGAAAGAATCATGTTCCTACCTCTAACAACTTTAAAAATGAGGAGCTACTTTCAGTTGGACCGGAAGTAGAGGTCACAAAGGTCACGCAATATCCAACAGAGAAGGACCTTCCCTAACCCTGGTACTTGGTAAAAGAATCATGTTCCTACCTCTGACAACTTTTGAATGAGGAGCTACTTCCGGTTTCACCGGAAGTAGAGGTCACACAGGTCACGCAATGTGCATGATAGAAGGACTTTCCCTAACCTACAATCTGATGTAAGAATTGTGATTATATAATAAAAACTTCTTAAATTATGAATTTTTGAGTATTTGAACTTCCGGTTTGAACCGGAAGACAAGGTTACATTGGGGTCATGTCTGTATGGCGATTACGCAGTTTCAAATGACCTTTCCGATGATGTATTGACTGTAAAAATCCATTGTGTACTTCAGGAGTTATGATTTTTTGAAATAATAAACTTTGATTTAATAAATATGAATATAAAAATAATTAAAAAGAGCTTTATCATATGTATTTCATGGGACTTCCGGTTTGGGCAGGAAGCGAGGTCAACTCAGGTCACTAAAAATTATAAAGAAATGGCATACATTTATTGTAACTCGACTCCTGGAGGAAAAACAAGTTACCTTTTTTATTTTAACTGCCAGGAAAAACAATGTTTTTGTGCTTTCCAAAGTGTTCCTTTTCCACGCAGTGCAATTGGCTGCCGCCAGGTTGTCTGTTCAAAATATTATTCATATTGCCTTTTATCAAAACATTAACCCTTGCTGCCCTCCGTTTTGTTCGTCATCTATGCGGTGTCAATAAAAAAAAGTGTGTATCGCTAGTGAACGTTGATTAACGGTCTCATTCTGTACAGTCAATCTGACATTTGACAGATTCAAATTCCGAGCTCATTATCTGTATTAAAAAGTTTTTTGATAAACATCACAAACACAAGTGTGCACGGCTAAAGAAATACACGGACATTTTGAAAAGCGATGACTTTACTTTTAAACAGTTTTACTCAGCGTATCCCGACAACAACTCTCGCGGGGGTAAAGAGCCTCTGGCCCCGCTGTTGCACACTTGTGACTCTCGTACGTAAGCACGTACGTGATCGGTATAATATAGAACGAAAGACGATCATTTTGTCAATTGCATTTTCTCCATCATTATACGTCAAACAACTCACGTGAGCATGTGATCGTCTCAGTAAAGTCTCCTCTTCCTCTCCCTGTCACAATTAAGCCACCAGAATGACATAAAGGGAAACATTTCCACACTGAACTTGGCATCACTTCACAGTTTTTCTTTGCGTCGCCATTATTACACACGCACAGAACTTAACAACACACCGCAAAGTTCGATGAACTGTGACAAGACCTGACTTGTTGCGTGTATGTATATACACAGCACAGCATGCAGTAAAAGCCTAGAGTGCACACACACGAGGTACAATACAGTAAGGTAACTGTACAGACTCTATCGGTGATCGCGCTAAAAATGGCACTTTTCACCTTAATATAACTTCGTTATGCAACGGCCAATTTTGTTCAAATTTCACAATTAGGCTTTTATAGTCGTTATCTATTACTAAAAAATTCAACATGTAGTTTGCTCAAAAAAAATTTGAAATAGTTTTTTATTTATTTTTAAACTCGTCGTCGTAACAAACTGTAACATTTGATGACGTCGTCAATGTAATATTTTCAAAGGTCATAAACTACATTTTATTTCGTACACTAAAACCATGTCCAAATTCTGTTTCATATTGACTCCACAGCTTAAATTGTGACTTTTTAAGCATTTTTTGCTTCAACTTCCGGTTTGAACCGGAAGACAAGGTCAAATTGGGGTCATCTCTGTGAGACATTTAATTATTTTTTAAAGACCTTTCCGATGATGTATAGATTGTAAAATTCCATTGTGTACTTCAGGAGTTATGATTTTTTTAAATAATAAACTTTGATTTAACGTAATTCGACACCCGATGACGTCATCATAACGTCACTCGAACGGTTTCGTCTCCTTGCCATAAACTACCTATGTATGAATTTTCAAGGTTATATGACCTTCGGAAGTGTGCATTTGAAAGTGGACAATCGCCAGTGAGAAGAAGAATAAGTATTAAAACTAGAAATTTAGAGTTTGTGGACAAACTCACGGTGTTCGGCTTAATTACGTAATTTTAAGGTCAATATTGTGTGCAGGTTTTTTGTCTATTTGTGCTATGCTGACGGGCGAAATATGTTTTTTATACTTTTTTATCTTTATGCATGAAGGTTTGTCATATGAAACTCCAACTTCCGGTTTGACAGGAACTAAAGGTCAAATGGGGTCACACCTTGTGCATGGTATCTAGAATTGTCAGAAAGCTTTAAATTGATGTAAGGATTATTAATGTACCATGTGTCATTAATGAGATACATATTTTTGTTGTACAAACTTATACTTCCGGTTTCGACCGGAAGTGAAGGTCAAATGAGGTCACACTTTGTAAACATTTGTAGAATCGTCGAGGGTCTTTAAAATTAAGTTATTATATTAATACACAAATTTACGTAATTCAGAAACGATTTTTCATAACAAAACTACTACTTCCGATTTCGACCGGAAGTGAAGGTCAAATGGGGTCACACCCTGTGTAAGATTTGTTTAGTACTTCAAGACCTTTCATATGGTGTAAAGACTATGTATGTAGCATGTATTATTCTTAAGATATGATTATTTTAGTATAAAACTTCAATTTAATGTAATGACGTCATCGATGACGTCATCATTCCAAAAATTTTGTTTTGTCATATACACATTGTGGTCTAGGTATATAGTAAGTGTCAAGTCCGTACATGCTTTATTTTTTGAGATAGCAAAATAATTTTTTTTTCGACTTCGTGTATCAATTTCGTTGTGACGTAGCTATGACGTCATATATCACATTTCTAGAATGCTCTTGAGCTAAAAAAAATATTATTCATTAAAAGTTTGTTCATATCTTTATTCACTTAGGCTCTAGAGCCCCAAATAACATGATTTGTTACTTTAACTTCCGGTTTTTACCGGAAGTAAAGGTCAAATGGGATCACGGTGTGCATACAATTTGTTCAACATTACAAGACCTTTCATATGCACCAAAGATTTTGAATGTAGCCTTTGCCGTTCTTGAGTTATTAATTTTTTTAATTATTTAACGTTTATTTAACATAATGACGTCATCAATGACGTCATCATTCCCAAAAATTCACGGTTTCATCTACTCACTAAGATCATTGTACATGGTAAGTTTCAGGTTCATACAAGCTTTACTTTTTGAGAAAGTTTGAAGACAAGGTTCAGGGGGAAGAATACCCAGAAAAAAAAAACTAGAAATGAGTTTTTGTGGCATCACAAAAACTAGGTGTTCGGAGTGTGATGTATAAAAAATATTTTATGTGTTAAAAGTTAAATGAAATTAAGTTATTCCAACTTATATTTAAGAAAATATGAAGAAAAACATACGTTAAATTGAGGTTTATAATACAATATTTAATTTGAACATCCGGTTTGGACAGGAATTTCTAACCACTTTTAAATGAGGAGGTACTTCCGGTTTGACCGGAAGTAGAGTTCAGAGAGGTCACGCAATGTGTGACAAAGAAGGACCTTCCCTAACCTTGGTATTTGGTGAAAGAATCATGTTCCTAGCTCTTACCATGCATAAATGAGGAGCTACTTCCGGTTTGATCTTAAGTAGAGGTCACAGAGGTCACCCAATGTGCAACAGAGAAGGACCCTCCCTAACCTTGGTATGTGGTGAAAGAATCATGTTCCTAGCTCTCACCATTTTTAAATAAAGAGCTACTTCCGGTTTGACCGGAAGTAGATGTCACAAAGGTCACTTAACGTTTCACAAATGAAGACCTTCCCTAACCTTGATATTTATCGAAATAATCATGTTCCTAACTCTAACCACTTTTACATGAGGAGCTACTTCCGGTTTGACCGGAAGTAGAGGTCATAGAGGTCACCCAATGTGCAACAGAGAATGACCTTTCCTAACCTTGGTATTTGGTGAAAGAATCATGTTCCTAGCTCTTAGCAATTTTATATAAAAAGCTACTTCCGGTTTGACCGGAAGTAGATGTCACAGAGGTCACTTATTGTGTCATAAAGAAAGACCCTCCCTTACCTTGACATTTGTCGAAAGAATTATGTTCATACCTCAAACGGTTGATTTTTTGTTGATTTTTAAATGTTTAAAAAAATAAGCCCTGTATTAAAGACTAACAAAGCGTGGAGTATGCACCTTGAGAAGAGACTAAGAACAACGTGTGGTTAATGTGCATAACAATGGGGCATCGATGTCACACAGCCAGGCACACACAACACGTGTACATGTATAATGGCATTGGATTTTGTACAGCAATGTTGGACACGCTTGAACGCACACGGACAATCGATTTGCGTTAAACGTCCGGTTTGAACCGGAAGTAAAGGTCAAAATGGTGTCACTCCAGTGCAAAAGTTTGAGAAGACTCAATTTTCTACAATCTGATGCAAGATTTGTGATCATGTGATAAGTACTTCTTAAAATATGATTTTTTGAAATTTTCAAAAATTTTCAACTTCCGGTTTGAACCGGAAGACAAGGTCAAATTGGGGTCATGTCTGTGAAGCGTTTACGCAGTTTTCAATGACCTTTCCGATGATGTATAGATTGTAAAAATCCATTGTGTACTTCAGGAGTTATTTTTTGAAATAATAAACTTTGATTTAATGTAATTCGACACCCGATGACGTCATCATGACGTCACTCAAACGGTTTCCTGTCCTAGTGAAGTTCTAAATGTGTGTGAAGTTTGAAGTTTGTGTGACTTTAAGAAGTGTGCATTTGTTAGCGGACAACGTTCGGTGAGAAGAAGAAGAAGAAGTATTAAAAAAAAACTAGACATAGGTTTTTGTGACATCACAAAAACAAGGTGTTCGGATTATAGTACTTAAAGTTGTTATTTGATGTAGCAACTAAAGTATCTAAATATATGAACATGAAATTGTTCTTTAAAAGATAATATTTAATTTGTAACAGAGAAGGACCTTCCCTCACCTTGGTATTCGGTGAAAGAATCCTGTTCCAAGCTCTTACCATTGTTAATTGACGAGCTACTTCAGGTTTGACCGGAAGTAGACATCACAGGCCACGCAATATGCAACAGAGGACCATCCCAAACCTTGTTATTTTGTGAAAGAATCATGTTCCTAGCTCTTACTAATTTTAAATGAGGAGCTACTTCCAGTTTGACCGGAAGTAGAGGTTACAAAGGTCACTTTATGTTTCACAAAGAAAGACCTTACCTAACCTTGATATTTCTCGAAACAATCATGTTCCTAACTCTAACCACTCTTACACGAGGAGCTACTTCCGGTTTGACCGGAAGTAGAGGTCACCCAATGTGCAACAGAGAATGAACTTTCCAAACCTTGGTATTTGGTGAAAGAATCATGTTCCTAGCTCTTAGCATTTTTAAATAAAGATCTACTTCCGGTTTGACCGGAAGTAGGTGTCACAGAGGTCACTTAATGTGTCGAAAAGAAAGAGCCTCCCTTACCTGGACATTTGTCGAAAGAAATAAGTTCATATCTCAAACGGTTGATTTTTTGTTGATTTATAAAGTTTTAAAAAAGCCCTGTATTAAAGACTTACAAAGCGTGGAGTGTGTACCTTGAAAAAAGAACAACGCGTGGTTAATGTGCATAGCAATGGGGCATCGATGTTACACAGCCACGCACACACAAGGACGTGTACATGGCATTGGATTTTCTACAGCAATGTGGGACACGCTTGAACGCACATGGTTTGAACCGGAAGTAAAGGTCAAAATGGTGTCACCCCAATGCACAAGTTTGAGAAGGCTTAATTCTCTACAATGTGATGTAAAATTTGTGATCATGTGATAAGTACTTCTTAAAATATGAATTTTTGAAAATTTCCATCATTTTCAACTTCCGGTTTGAACCGGAAGACAAGGTCAAATTGGGGTCATGTCTGTAGGGCGATTACGCAGTTTTGGATGACCTTTCCGATGATGTAAAGATTGTAAATCCATTGTGTACTTCAGGAGTTATGTTTCGTCTCCTTGCCATATGCTACCTATGTATGAAGTTTCAAGGTTATAATGACCTTCGGAAGTGTGCATTTGAAGGTGGACAATCGCCAAGGAGAAGAAGAAGTATTAAAAAAAAACGAACAAAACCAGAGACCAGAGTCCGAACACCTAAAAAACCGAACAAAATCAAGAAGTGTTCCGGGCTGAGAGCCCGAACACCTAAAAAGCCGTTACAATTAGTGTTGTAGCACCATTGTTTTCAAACTTGTTACCAGAGGACGCTGTTTAATGTAATGACGTCATCAGTTTTAAACTTGAAAACGCAGAGTCCTTTACCTACTCACACACTGAAACCACTGTCCAAAGCTCGTTTTATACTGACCAAAGAACTAAAAAATAATGGCTTTATAACAATTGTTTCCTTCAACTTCCGGTTTGAACCGCAATACAAGGTAAAATTGGGGTCATTTCTGAGATATTTAATTAGTTTCCAAAAGACCTTTGCGATGATGTGTAGATTGTAAAAATCCATTGTGCACTTCAGGAGTTCTGATTTAATTAATAAACTTTGATTTATTGTAACTCAACATCTGATGACGTCATCATGACGTCATCGTTTTATTTCGCGTCTTCATATTGAGGTTCAAATATATGCACAGTTTCAAGGATCAGTTTAATTTCAATTTTGAGTTATTTATTTGGAGAAAATTTTGGAGGAATGAAACATTTAAAGTAACATAATGGTCTCTATGACACCGTATAACACATGGTTTTGATTTTGTTTGATATATTAAAAGTGAAATCAAATAAAACCTTTAAATATGAGTATGAAAATAATTAAAAAGAGCTTTATCATAATATGTATTTCATGGGGACTTCCGGTTTGGACAGGAAGCGAGGTCAACTCAGGTCAAGAAATACACGGACATTTTGAAAAGCGAAGACTTTACTTTTAAACTTTACTTTTAAACAGTTTTACTCAGCGAATCCCGACAACAACTCTCGCGGGGTAAAGTGCCTCTGGCCCCGCTGGTGCACACTTGTGACTCTCGTACGTAAGCACGTACGTGATCGGTATATATTATAGAACGAAAGACGATCATTTTGTCAATTGCATTTTCTCCACCATTATACATCAAACAACTCACGTGAGCATGTGATCATCTCAGTAAAGTCTCCTCTTCCTCTCCCTTTCACAATTAAGCCACCAGAATGACATAAAGGGAAACATTTCCACACTGAACTTGGCATGACGTAACAGTTTTTCTTTGCGTTGGCATTATTACACACACACACACACACAGAACTGAACACACCGCAATGTTCGATGAACTGTGACAAGACCAGGGCCCAATTTCAAAAAGCTGCTTTACAGCAAATTTTGTGCTTAACGGGCGTGTTAAACAGATTTTCTATTTCATAGCCTCTATTAAGCACGATTTTTTGCTTAACGCGGTAAGCAACCAACAAGCAGCCTTAAACACTCGTTTTTGTGCTTAAGGCTTAAGCAAGTCATGTTGTGTCAAAATGGCCGCTATAATTTGGAGGAGAGTCACAATATTGTCATGATAATCAATGAAATTATCCTGTTAATAGACTAGTTTTATCGAAAGGCATGGCTGGAAAATTGCCCTGAATTACAGTAAAGACATGAATTTAACAACAGTCATATTTCATACGGTGTGAACGTTTTGCCAAAGCAAATCAAACTTGGGAAAATAACGGCGTTAACTACTGTAGAATAGAATTTAGAAAGGGAACGGACATCATGACTGACACATTTTTTGTTATGACTCACCTTGATCTTTAAGATAAATAAGAAATATGACGAAAGAAATGTCCTTTGTGATCCATTCAGTATCACGGAGTCGTTAATGTAAGTTAACTTTGTACTAGTCCAGTCCCAGCAGTACTCTTAAAAATGTGCACAGCAACGGTTCTGAAACATCATCGGCAGCTAGTTATTTTGTGTGTGAGGTACGCGTATACTGCACGTAAAAATGTGTACAAACACATTGTATTGTGAAAACTTATAGTTTTACCAAACATCGATCAAACATTGTAACAATGTAATACAAAGTTTCATTTTGGCTGTATATCTCTTTATTATTCGAACCAAAGGGGGCGCTTTCTGACGTGACCCAATTCCATCAGAAAATTTTATTATTTCCATCGATAATTTCCTTTTTTGTTGATTTTTTAGCCACCGCTACTCCGTTGACTTCGTCCGCCATTTTGTAAATTTTTCGATCGGAAGTATTTTTGCTTAAGCAGACGGTACTTTTTTGTTGCGTGCGCAGTTTGTTTACGTGCTTAAGTTAGCAAACGCTGGTGAAATACGTTTACGCTTAGTAAGCAGAAAAAATTGCTTGCCGTTAAGCAGCTCTATGAAATTGGGCCCTGACTTGTTGCGTGTATGTATATACACAGCGTGCAGTAAAAGCCTAGAGTGCACACGCACGGGGTGCAATACAGTAAGGTAACTGTACAGACTCTATCGGCGATCGCGCTAAAAACGGCACTTTTCACCTTAATATAACTTCGTTATTCAACGGCCAATTTTGTTCAAATTTCACATTTAGGCTTTTATAGTCGTTATTTATTACTAAAAAAATCAACATGTAGTTTGCTCAAAAAAAAACTTGAAATAAAAAAAAAATATTTTTAAACTCGTCGTCGTAACAAACTGTAACATTTGATGACGTCATCAATGTAATATTTTCAAAGGCCATAAACTACATTTTATTTCGTACACTGAAACCATGTCCAAATTCTGTTTCATATTGACTCCACAGCTTAAATTGTGACTTTTTAAGCATTTTTTTGCTTCAACTTCCGGTTTGAACCGGAAGACAAGGTCAAATTGGGGTCATCTCTGTGAGACATTTAATTGTTTTCTAAAGACCTTTCCGATGATGTATAGATTGTAAAATTCCATTGTGTACTTCAGGAGTTATGATTTTTTTAAATAATAAACTTTGATTTAACGTAATTCGACACCCGATGACGTCATCATGACGTCACTCAAACGGTTTCGTCTCCTTGCCATAAACTACCTATGTATGAATTTTCAAGGTTATATGACCTTCGGAAGTGTGCATTTGAAAGTGGACAATCGCCAGTGAGAAGAAGAAGAAGAAGAAGTATTAACTAGACATAGGTTTTTGTGACATCACAAAAACAAGGTGTTCGGATTATAGTACTTAAAGTTGTTATTTGATGTAGCAACTAAAGTATCTAAATATATGAACATGAAATTGTTCTTTAAAAGATAATATTTAATTTGTAACAGAGAAGGACCTTCCCTCACCTTGGTATTTGGTGAAAGAATCCTGTTCCAAGCTCTTACCAATCTTAATTGACGAGCTACTTCAGGTTTGACCAGAAGTAGACATCACAGGCCACGCAATATGCAACAGAGGACCATCCCAAACCTTGTTATTTTGTGAAAGAATCATGTTCCTAGCTCTTACTAATTTTAAATGAGGAGCTACTTCCAGTTTGACCGGAAGTAGAGGTTGCAAAGGTCACTTTATGTTTCACAAAGAAAGACCTTACCTAACCTTGATATTTCTCGAAACAATCATGTTCCTAACTCTAACCACTCTTACACGAGGAGCTACTTCCGGTTTGACCGGAAGTAGAGGTCACCCAATGTGCAACAGAGAATGAACTTTCCGAACCTTGGTATTTGGTGAAAGAATCATGTTCCTAGCTCTTAGCATTTTTAAATAAAGAGCTACTTCCTACTTCTTAAAATATGAATTTTTGAAAATTTCCAACATTTTCAACTTCCGGTTTGAACCGGAAGACAAGGTCAAATTGGGGTCATGTCTGTAGGGCGATTACGCAGTTTTGGATGACCTTTCCGATGATGTAAAGATTGTAAAAATCCATTGTGTACTTCAGGAGTTATGTTTCGTCTCCTTGCCATATGCTACCTATGTATGAAGTTTGAAGGTTATATGACCTTCGGAAGTGTGCATTTGAAGGTGGACAATCGCCAGGGAGAAGAAGAAGTATTTAAAAAAAAACGAACAAAACCAAGAGGTTATCGGACCAGAGTCCGAACACCTAAAAAACCGAACAAAATCAAGAGGTGTTCCGGGCTGAGAGCCCGAACACCTAAAAAGCCGTTACAATTAGTGTTGTAGCACCATTGTTTTCAAACTTGTTACCAGAGGACGCTGTTTAATGTAATGACGTCATCAGTTTTAAACTTGAAAACGCAGAGTCCTTTACCTACTCACACACTGAAACCACTGTCCAAAGCTCGTTTTATACTGACCAAAGAACTGAAAATAATGGCTTTATAACAATTGTTTCCTTCAACTTCCGGTTTGAACCGCAATACAAGGTCAAATTGGGGTCATTTCTTTGAGATATTTAAATAGTTACCAAAAGACCTTTGCGATGATGTGTAGATTGTAAAAATCCATTGTGCACTTCAGGAGTTCTGATTTAATTAATAAACTTTGATTTATTGTAACTCAACATCTGATGACGTTATCATGACGTCATCGTTTTATTTCGCGTCTTCATATTGAGGTTCAAATATATGCACAGTTTCAAGGATCAGTTTAATTTCAATTTTGAGTTATTTATTTGGAGAAAATTTTGGAGGAATGAAACATTTAAAGCAACATAATGGTCTCTATGAGACACCGTATAACGCATGGTTTTGATTTTGTTTGATATAATCAAATAAAACCTTTAAATATGAATATGAAAATAATTAAAAAGAGCTTTATCATATGTATTTCATGGGGACTTCCGGTTTGGACAGGAAGCGAGGTCAACTCAGGTCACTAAGAATTATAAAGACCCGCATACATTTTTTGTAACTCGACTCCTGGAGGAGAAACAAGTTACCTTTTTGATTTTAACTGCCAGGAAAAACAATGTTTTCGTACTTTCCAAAGTGTTCCTTTTCCGCGCAGTGCAATTGGCTGCCGCCAGGTTGTCTGTTCAAAATAAAATTCATATTGCCTTTTATCAAAACATTAACCCTTGCTGCCCTCCGTTTTGTTCGGCATCTATGCGGTGTCAATAAAATAAAGAAGTGTGTATCGCTAGTGAACGTTGATGGCGCTATATCAAATTAACGGTTTCATTTTGTAACATCACCTTTACTGAACACTGGTGTACTGTACAGTCAATCTGACATTTGACAGATTCAAATTCCAAGCTCATTATCTGTATTAAAAAGTTCCAAAGTTTTATAAAAACTACCCCACTTTGATAAACATCATAAACACAAGTGTGCACGGCTAAAGAAATACACGGACATTTTGAAAAGCGATGACTTTACTTTTAAACTTTACTTTTAAACAGTTTTACTCAGCGAATCCCGACAACAACTCTCGCGGGGGTAAAGTGCCTCTGGCCCCGCTGGTGCACACTTGTGACTCTCGTACGTAAGCACGTACGTGATCGGTATATATAGAACGAAAGACGATCACTTTGTCAATTGCATTTTCTCCACCATTATACATCAAACAACTCACGTGAGCATGTGATCATCTCAGTAAAGTCTCCTCTTCCTCTCCCTGTCACAATTAAGCCACCAGAATGACATAAAGGGAAACATTTCCACACTGAACTTGGCATGACGTAACAGTTTTTCTTTGCGTTGGCATTATTACACACACAGAACTTAACACACCGCAAAGTTCGATGAACTGTGACAAGACCAGGGCCCAATTTCAAAAAGCTGCTCAACAGCCAATTTTGTGCTTAACGGGCGTGTTAAACAGATTTTCTATTTCATAGCCTCTATTAAGCACGATTTTTTGCTTAACGTGGTAAGCAACCAACAAACAGCCTTAAACACTCGTTTTTGTGCTTAAGCAAGTCATGTTGTGTCAAAATGGCCGCTATAATTTGGAGGAGAGTCACAATATTGTCATGATAATCAATGTAATTATCCTGTTAATAGACTAGTTTTATCGAAAGGCATGGCTGGAAAATTGCCCTGAATTACAGTAAAGACATGAATTTAACAACAGTCATATTTCATACGGTGTGAACGTTTTGCCAAAGCAAATCAAACTTGGGAAAATAACGGCGTTAACTTTGCAGTACTGTAGAATAGAATTTAGAAAGGGAACGGACATCATGACTGACACAATTTTTGTTATGACTCACCTTGATCTTTAAGATAAATAAGAAATATGACGAAAGAAATGTCCTTTGTGATCCATTCAGTATCACGGAGTCGTTAATGTAAGTTAACTTTGTACTAGTCCAGTCCCAGCAGTACTCTTAAAAATGTGCACAGCAACGGTAATGAAACATCATCGGCAGCTAGTTATTTTGTGTGTGAGGTACGCGTATATTGCACGTAAAAATGTGTACAAACACATTGTGAAAACTTAGTTTTACCAAACATCGATCAAACATTGTAACAATGTAATACAAAGTTTCATTTTGGCTGTATATCTCTTTATTATTCGAACCAAAGGGGGCGCTTTCTGACGTGACCCAATTCCATCAGAAAATTTTATTATTTCCATCGATAATTTCCTTTTTTGTTGATTTTTTAGCCACCGCTACTCCGTTGACTTCGTCCGCCCTTTTATAAATTTTTCGATCGGAAGTATTTTTTGCTTAAGCAGACGGTACTTTTTTGTTGCGTGGGCAGTTTGTTTACGTGCTTAAGTTAGCAAACGCTGGTGAAATACGTTTACGCTTAGTAAGCAGAAAAATTTGCTTGCCGTTAAGCAGCTCTATGAAATTGGGCCCTGACTTGTTGCGTGTATGTATATACACAGCGTGCAGTAAAAGCCTAGAGTGCACACGCACGGGGTGCAATACAGTAAGGTAACTGTACAGACTCTATCGGCGATCGCGCTAAAAACGGCACTTTTCACCTTAATATAACTTCGTTATTCAACGGCCAATTTTGTTCAAATTTCACAATTAGGCTTTTATAGTCGTTATCTATTACTAAAAAATTCAACATGTAGTTTGCTCAAAAAAAATTTGAAATAATGTTTTATTTATTTTTAAACTCGTCGTCGTAACAAACTGTAACATTTGATGACGTCGTCAATGTAATATTTTCAAAGGTCATAAACTACATTTTATTTCGTACACTAAAACCATGTCCAAATTCTGTTTCATATTGACTCCACAGCTTAAATTGTGACTTTTTAAGCATTTTTTGCTTCAACTTCCGGTTTGAACCGGAAGACAAGGTCAAATCGGGGTCATCTCTGTGAGACATTTAATTATTTTTTAAAGACCTTTCCGATGATGTATAGATTGTAAAAATCCATTGTGTACTTCAGGAGTTATGATTTTTTCAAATAATAAACTTTGATTTAACGTAATTCGACACCCGATGACGTCATCATGACGTCACTCAAACGGTTTCGTCTCCTTGCCATAAACTACCTATGTATGATTTTTCAAGGTTATATGATCTTCGGAAGTGTGCAATTGAAAGTGGACAATCGCCAGTGAGAAGAAGAAGAAGAAGAAGTATTAAAAAAAAAAAACCGAACAAAAACAAGAGGTCTTCGGACCAGAGTCCGAACACCTAAAAAAAAAAAACCGAACAAAAACAAGAGGTCTTCGGACCAGAGTCCGAACACCTAAAAAAAAAAAAAACTTAACAATAACAATAGTTGTTCGGCTGATGGCCGAACACCTAAAAAAAAAAACCGAACAAAAACAAGAGGTCTTCGGACCAGAGTCCGAACACCTAATAATAATAATAAAATGACATCTCCTGGCAGATACAACGTTACTGACATACACCCTAGAAAACTCCAGGTCCGATTTGACCCGGATTCCGCATCCGGGGGGCCTGACCCATTTCTCGGTCAGTATGACCTGGGATCTGGGTCAAAATTACCCAGAAATGGGTCAAACTGAAGCAGAATCCGAGTTGAAATCCCACTTTTGGTGACCCATTTTCCAGGTCAGGCTGACCCAGAAATGGGTCAAGTCTCCTGGGACTCGGAATCAGGGTCAATTCTGACCCTGAGTGCCTGCAGGAAGTCCATGCTCTGTGGCTCTTTGTAATAAGCGTGTAGTTCGAACAGGGTGTATAAAATACGGGTTAACTAGTATAGGTAATATGCATGATAAATATGCCATATTACACAAGTTTGGGTCGTGATTGAAGTAACTGTGAACTGGATTTACGTAACAGTAAAATGCCAATCTCCAACAAGCAGTTAAAAAAAACTCATGTAATACCTCTGTACGTTGAAATGACGATTACAAAATGTCACGTCTCGCTATACAAGGCAATACTGGCAACTTAATTAGAAAGTGATTATACTGGTTGTTGATTAGCACTCTCGGCAATTTTAAAGAAGGTTATTGACCCATTGTTGCTGGTTATGTTTTACCAAAAGGAATAAACCTTTCCTTCCAACTTACCCCCCCCCCCCCAAAAAAAACAAAAAACAAAAAACAAAAAAACAAAACAAAAAACAAAAACAACACTTTTCTTCAAAAACAAAAATCCAGCTGAAATTTTAAGGGGGGAAATAAAAAAGAGAATGCTTATATACTCGATGTATATACGCCATTGTAGACATCATATATAGGCAAACGTAATATATTATTGGAAACTTAATTCCACAAAAGGGAAATCGAGCTATGCGGTCTTTGACTTTGCAATTTTACAAGCTAACAGCACGACTAGACAAACCGAACAGAGAGGATATCGTGTAAACCGACACTTTACAAAACGTCACTGATTGATAATAAGTGTTATCGAACCACTTGAATCGGATTTTCCGCGCGTGCACTTTTGGCGTTAAATTTATTTCAAGAAAGGGTTTTTGAAAAACAGATACTTTGCATTAAACTCAGAGTGGTGAGACGATGACAAAACACGTCCCATACAATGTAGAATCTTCAGGCATTCTGAGGATTGTACACACTTCCTCACATTGTGTTAATAAACAATTTTTTTTCTCCTGAAAGTAGGTTCATTATGTTGTTATGTGTTTCGAGGCGAAGAAGATTATTTCATGAGTTCCCGAGATCAAAATTCAGCTGCTCAAAACAATTTCTATAACATTTACTAGTAAGGTAACATTTACTAGTAACTTGCACGAAAGGTTACATTAAAGATGCATTGCCCGATTTCAGTCCGATTTGGGGGTCAAAAATAGAATTTATCTTTCTAATTGCTAAATTTACGGAGTAGAAAAAGTTATGAACTTTCATTTGATACTTTGAACGAAAAAATCCGTCAAGGATTAGTGGCAGTTCATTAAAAACGTAAATGAATAAAAGGTTGGGCCAGCCTTTTAATCCTCAGGATCGGATAGCACACTCTGTTGTACATACACCGCATACATTGTATGTACGCGCACGCACAGCGAGTCGTGTGGGCCGTTGAGAGCATCTGCCGCTGGAAATCATGAATATTCATTACTTGCGGATTGGCCGTTGGGAAACCAATCAAATTGAAGTCGGCAAATGCCCGCGGAAACTTAAAAGTGTTCTATCTCGAGTTCCTGATATCAAAATTCATAGTTTTTTATATTTTTCGTTACACAAACATATAAACTTTTTTAATTCGTTCGCTCAATAAAATTGATTTTTTAATCCTTTGACCCCAAATCGGGCAATGCATCTTTAAGATGTTAGGAAAGATCCTCAAAAGCAAACTGAGAACTTATCGCATTTTAAAGGTGAAACATGAGTTTAGGCCGTTTAAAGTTATTTGTCGAATGTTAAACACAGATCTCATTGCTTCAGATGTTCATCACATAAACTCCAAATTGAAGTCGGTAGAGATAAAGGCATAGCAACGCATCAAAGAATAATGTACACTATGTGAACAGGATATGAAATACATGTGTTAATTGATTGCCCATTGTATGCTGAGTTGAGACAAAGTATATTCATTGACATGTGTAAATTACACAATGTATTCACAATGGAAAAGTTCTGCTCCTTATGTCCTTTGAAGTAAAAAGAATTGTCACTTGCGTTTCAAACCATATTTTCTTGTTCAATATTGAAATACTAATGTGTTTTTGTTTAACCATTATGACCACGCTACCATTACGCAAACACTTTCGCTTATTAATTTAATGTTGTTACCCTGCCCGTGGTTATGGGGTGGGTGGGTGTTTCTGTTGGAATAAAACAGTCAGTCAACTTATAATGGGAGTGGTTTTCTGAACTATAGGAAAACATTGGAATATCCACAAAGCTCATTGTTAAATAGGAGTGGCTGCATGTTCCTGGAATACCGCTCTTGCCTATGTATATTGGCGGTTGTATGTACGAGTCAAACCAAGGCCGAAATTCAAATGCATACTATCGATATACTTTAATGTCAAGAATCTCTTTGGGTGTCGAATAGGTGTAAGTCATTCGATCCACAGAATCGATTTCTTCCCTTACATTAAAGATAATTCGCAATAAACAAGCAGGAGCAAAAGTGTACTGATACGTCACCCCCCCCCCCCCCACGCCGATATTCATTTTCTAGAACTGGTTCGGTTTACCGTAGAGTATGATGTAACCTTTCGATTTATCCACAATAAATAACATGGAGCCCAATGTTCTGGATGGAAAAAAAACCGCATTGAAATCTATTTAATTTGTGCATCTCACCTAAAATTTAATCAATTAAATTACCATTAAAAACAGTAGAAATCGTTATGATCGCATTTTATCTCTGCAATAAAAAAAAAAAAAACGTACAAATAAAAATAGCCTTTGAGAAAGACTCTGCTATAAGGTCGAATCGTGAGGCCATTAACATTTATTTTGTTTCCATAAAAATATAGAGCAATTAAATTCCGAATTGCCAAGTACACGTTGGCCTTTTACAAGAGAAAAGCGGTTGTGTAATTTAAAACAAAACACCACAACGTCTTAGTATACGGACTCATGTTTTGAGCAGAGTGATGTCTTTTTGATAGCAGTACACACAGTCGTAACTAACACTAAAGATGTAGTCGGGCCAATGTATTCTGCAACAACCAATCGATGTTGACCTGAGGGGACGTGCAGCTTTGTCCTTATGTGCCGTGTGAAGAACAAACCTTGACATAAGTGTGCAAACATGTTCGATAGAAAAACCAGAGTCAGTATCACTTTTTCGAGATAACTTAATAACAAGATTGATACTGTATTATATCAGTTTGCCATTGTTTTCAGAACATGGACAAAGTCAACGGCTCGTTTCTTTGCATGGTACAACCGTTACGTAAGCAAACCAAGTATTTTAAAATATTTTCCAGAGTCCTGTGAAAACAATTCATAGGCATATTACTCGGGTGGAATTCGAACCCACGACCTATGGAATTCTGGAGCAGATGTCTTACCACTAGACCACTGAGCTTGGCCGATAGCTAGAGGCAGTTCAAATCCTATATTTGAGCAGCGGCTACCGCAACGATGTTAAATTCGGGGATGTGGGTAATAAATGGAAATGTGCATGTTTTTACATTTTATAAACGATATTTTTATTATTTTTTTTTTTTTGGGGGGGGGGGGACAACACATGTTACTGGTTTATAATAAAATAACAAAGTCATTCAGGAAGTATTTTTTTCGCCAGGAAACATTTTCTGTGCATAGCACATTTCAGCAGTTACCTGCTAAATGAAATTGGGACATGGAATGACGCCATTGTTCCATTTCGTCGAAAAGACTGTGAGGAAGTGAAACACAGAAATGGGCGCGACCACACAAAACATACATGCTGCATATAGAGAGGGTTGTGGAGGATGTTCTAAGCATTATGGATAACAACTTCCCTAAGAAATGTTTCAAAACGGGGTAAAAGTGACCGTTAGAAATTTGCCACAGCAATATCCCGAGGACATACACACTCAACAAATCGAAACTTATTATAGTGTTCCAACGCTTTCGGCATTTCTGAGATTTATTGATTTTGGCTTCTTTTAGTCTTTTTTATGCCTTAAACAGTTACCAATTCAGGCGGATCTCAGCGGAAGGCGTATCACTACTACTCAACCAAAATGTCTGAAATTGTTTATTAAATTCGCTTTTTAGTAACGCGAGTTTTCTGCTTTGAAAAGGTTTAAGATTTGTTAACCGGTAAACAACTTTTAATAATGGCCTCTGCTTGTTACTTGTTTTTAAGGCTAAAACAAATAGACGCATAAATGGGAACGTAGGGCTATACTGGCTATATATTATAGTAAGCTTAAACCCGCGGGTCCTCAAGCCTGTGGATCCACAAGCTGATTTTTTTATCAACACCCTGTCTTTTAAGATCAATAACCCCCCTATGCAAGCACAAAGCTACACTAAATGACCATGTGGGTGAATTGGAGTGCCAGTCAAGACTTAGACTTGTGTTATTTACGATCAGTGTGCGGGGCAAGTTGTTTTCACAAAGTGCATACCGCCCTGTGCCAAGGGAATTCTTGGCACAGGGGTCAATCATTTACTGCACTGAGACAAGTGGCTGCTGTCTTTCAACACTCCTTACACTGCAGTGGTTAGGGTCTGGCCAATGAAAGTTTACAGGCTTGTGGGGTATACCAGGGGTGTGGTTTACATAGAATCTTGGCTTTTTTGGCCCATTGAAAAAAGTTATGGCCATATTTGGTAGGACCTGCTGAATTTTATCAGCACGTGGTTGACACCAGGGTTTTAAGCAAGTTATGTGATGATATCAGATTTGCAATACATTATTTTCTAAAAATTAAATATTATAGATAAGTGATTATATATATAGACACATATAATTTTCAGCTTTCCGCTGTACCATTTGCTAAGAAATTCACTTTTATCAGTTTAGGTATGTTTTTATTATAGTACTAGAAGATCCTACATTCATATTGCAGATGGATCATTTAGTTGTGTTTAAATTGGACAAGATTAGGTTTTCAATCGGCCATCAGTCTGCTACCCCCAGATATGCAATGGGAGACTTTGGAACGCTAGGTGGCAGCAGACTTACCAGGTAAATTTCCATTGTATGTGGACATTTCCGAGAACAATGGATTTACCTGGTAGGTCTGCTGCCACCTAGTGCCCTCAAAAGTCTCCCATTGGTGATATAGTCCCATGCCTATCCCTGATCATAAAGTGTATTCCTTTTTAGTTTTTACGGTAATACATGTTATAGAATGATTATAATTCGAAGGTTTTCGATAAGCCTGCAGCATGTTACTCTCGGACGTGCCATTGGTGATAAAAGTCCCATGCCTATCCTTGACAACAAAGTTGCATGTACCTTTACTAATTTACGGTAATAAAATGTCCACAACATGTGGAAGTACGCATAGTTTTAATAAGGCATTTGGGAGCGGAAATGTGTTGGTACATACTGATGCTATCGTGCTGGTTAACGAGGTGATCGGTTAGCATCACCACACCTCTGCAATGGACATCGTCTTGAAGCGTGAAGCCCGTATTCCTGTGTTCAGAGGAAAGTAAATTGATCTATCTAACTACACCTCTGAGGTCGCTCACTTGGAGCACATCGCTAAGACCACGATTGTTGCAAATGACTTATGCCGACACGGTTTGAGATGTTGCGGGGTTAACACTCTAATTCAGCAATTTTAAAAGACACGGGGGTTTTGGAGGAACCTGATATCAAAACACAGAGCCAATCAGTGCAAAGCGACCACCATGCTACTGATAGCGTGCATGCTGGGTCTTATTTCCACAGTTAAAGAAGTTACCCATCGCCGATAATATCAACTTGGTATTTGCTACATCCTTTGATTCAATCTAAAGAACAGAATTCGTGATGTTACTTCTGTAACTGAAATATAATTTGTTTGAGTCATGATAGGACACATAGTACTGACATTGGTAATGTTTTGGTGTTACTACTGCCTCAGTGATTTTCTTTTGATTGAATCTAGCCTGAAATTGTTGGCAAGACCATAAAAATATCACTGGTAAGACTTTTTTAACGAGGTTTTGTGATGCGCTCATTTTCCAAGAGACCTTATGCAAGTGGATTTGTTTCTAACCTCACGTTAAAACGGTGTAAAATGCCATTGTGTTTGAAATGACGTCACATTTCAAATACATGGCCTGTACATTTTTATACAGTCTATTTTGTAGTTCATTCCTGAGTTTCGATGATGTTCAATCAAAACGGCATTGAGTTTGACATCTTGACTGACGCAAAAGTTTCTGTTTCATGTAGGCCTACATGGACCCATTTTGTTGTTGATATCCAATAATGTCATGTTTCAAATGTCAACCGTAGCGATCCAGCCGTAGCCGTAGGCATAGCCGCCAATTCGGACACGGCTTATGATAGAATGACCTGAAACTGTCATTTCATTTCATTTCATTTCATTTCATTTCATTTCATTTATTATTTTGCAGATAAAAAGCCAAACACATTAAAAACATGGTACAATATAAAACAGAAAAAGCTAATACAAACTACAGTATAAAAACAGAGACAAAAAAGGCACCCCTCACTGTCAAGTAGCTCTCCTAGTGCCAATTACAAACATACAAGAAATCCGGACCGGGTGTCCCCCCGTGTATATGTATATATAGATAAAATAACAAAAAAAGATAAATTGCACTATATTCATGTACCATGTTACACAAACTCGGTTAGAAAATACAATATTGCACGTAGACAAACCAAGTCACAAGTTTTGTTTCGTTTTATTTTGATTCGTAGGACAAAAATGACGCATTTGCAGATATTTATTACATTGAAATCCCCTATAACGCTGGTGCTGACCAAAGTAAATAAATCTTTCCTCCCCCACGGGTCGTCAAAGTGAACCATCGAGCGACACAGAACAATCAATAATTCAAACATAACCACAGTATCAACACCGAGCATGAAAACAGGTACATCACGGGTAGGGATAGGCCTATAGTTTCTGCTTCCCGTTAATCCCGTAGAGAAGTCAAACAACGTAGGCCTACTCGTTCTTGAGTAAAAAAAAAAAGCACATGTTTTCCCATAATCTGTAAATATTTGCGCAGTATTTTTACTCGAAAAAAGAAACAATATTCCGTTTCAATTCCTGTAGGGATAAAGGGCTGTATTCGTCGGTTAGGTATCTTGCTTCCTATCTGTATGCGTTTTTTCCTCATATAATTATACACTAGCCACAAACACCGAAATTTGATGAAAGGGTTACCAGATGGCTGATATAAAAAAGCCCGCGGGAGCTCTTTTTTTTATCGGGGGGGGGGGGGGCGTGAACGACACATTGATCTTAAGTTTCTCATAGAGGAGTGCATTTAATGAACTAAAATCTCAAATGAAAGGAAAATTTCAGATTTTTAATATGTGTTCAATGTTACAAAGGTTGTTTGGTGTTACTATAATCGTACTGGTTGAAACAAAATGTCCGTGTTGTAACTTGTTCTTTTAACCGTTACCTTGCAAGGCAGAAACATAATAATTATGCAATTAGGCCCATAAAGAACAGAAAACAACGGATAATGGAACGGTTTAATGTTGTTTTATCGAAACAAGAGACGACCAAGTACACTCAAATTCAAAAGAAAAGTTTTTAACAACGAGTACACTTTTTTATATGTCTTGGTACCGGTATAACTACTACGACGAAGTGTTATGGTATGCATATTATAGCAAGGCAACCCCGTGACACACTTTTTTTTTTTTACGTGCTTTGAGTAGAGTCAGTGAGATGGGTCGTGCAGCATAATTTCCACGGCCCGTCGCGCAAGGAAAATTGTATCGCCTATAAAGATCCATGTATTATTTATGTAACAACAGCAATCCTGAAATCATTAGGCCTATACGCTAACAAAACGTGCCATCGCCTGTTTTTCGAGTCTTAAATTCTGATGGCGTACTTTAAAAAGGAAGATGCGAGGGAAAACCGCTGGTATATGGGCAATCACACTTTGGAGAATCGGTACTCGAACAATATTCGGTTATAGCATTTAGCAATGTTCGACGTCAGCCGCTTTGCTTTGTTTGCTGACCATTATACGAATAGACATACATTCAAATAATGTATAAAATTATGGGACTAAGATGATATCGATATTGGGAATGGGGCAGATGTACAAACCATGGACAAGACTCTGATAATGTCAGCATACAGGGAACCAAACAACTAAGATGTACCGTAATCTTAACTGGGATGCGTTCACGAGAGAAAGGTCTAACCCAAACATATATTTTCACATTTTTATGGAACATGGTACAATAAATGGTGCTCGCTCCTAAATCAATATATTTCCACTAATTTCTAACGATTCTGCGAATTTTGCCACCTGACTTATACGGATAAGGCATGTTTCATTGCTGTATAACAACTTTGTTTAAAGAGGCTTTCAGAAATGTTTTGAAATTCAAAGAAAGCTTGAACTGTTGTAAACCAGGCCCATGCAACTAATGGTTTTCATCTTGACCTTAAGCTGATGTATGACTACAAATCGTTGTGCCATGCGAGTCCATATTCAATTTTAACTGCAGGTCTTCAACATAAGTACTTGGGTCTTGCCATTAAATTGATATTAATATTGAATTGATATCGTTGATGTAATCTAGTACGGTTTGCGGTAACATCTTGTACATGAATCTCTCTTGTGAGTTGTGTTGGTTCTGAAAAGAACCGGTGGAGCAAAAAAACAATTTTCCGTTTCAATTCCTGTAGGGATAAAAGGGCTGTACTCGTCGGTTAGGTTTCTTTGCGTTTTTACCTCTTACGCTAGCCACAAACACCGAGATTTGATGAAATGTTTACCAGCACAACAGACTGGGCCCACAGCTGTAACGCAAATAGACCTATATAATATAACCCCTCTCTATTTTAAATAGTCTGTCCCCTTTTAGTGCCGAACCGTTTCCTCATAATGTGTTCATTTATATAATTGACAACTTTACGTGTAGGCCAACATCCTTTAAAATACCCGTACCCAGGTATTGGTAAACTTCCGCCTGAGCGCATGAAAGCAAATCTTTCAACAGGAACGATAGATCAACGTTCGGCTATAATTATGCTGTGTATAACGTCCTCATTTCGGCGATCTCTGTTTGATTTACAACGAACAAAAAACATCTGCGATGTTGATTGGACATTTTTATACTATATCAGACAGCACGGTTTTCATATCATACAGACTACATCTATTAACACTGGTCCTTGCTCTATGAACAAACCGATACACCAAAGAGGGAAAAAACATCGGTAGCTTGTGAAGTGTGCACTAATCCGAAGGGAAAGACCCTATTGATTTATATCAAGTAGGCCTACTTTTGGACAGCAAACGGAATGACTTCGGTATCCACGACATAGGCTCAACCGAAAACCACCTACCTAAACTGGGTGATAACAGGAGGTTATCATCGAGTTTTGCAGGACTGGATGATAATCTCTGTTCTGAATTTTGAAACATGCCCGCTTTAAGTGCAAGTCAGCGTGTTTGGAATGCCAGCAGTCCGTGGCGCTATAAACGTGTTTGCCCGTAGTCTTTATAACGACACCAGAGTGACTATGACTGTATTACGTTTTGATGATACGTGTCAACACTATCTTCGCTCTTTATCAACCATTAAACACGCTCAGAAACGCCACTTATATGACAATTTGGTCTGATCTCAATTTAATAAGATCTTAGTGTGTCACGGCCGAGCAGCTGAGTCTAGATCTGGCAGTTGCGAGTCGCCAGAATGTGTGTTCGAATATTAAACATGTAGCTTTGTGTCCTTGGGCATAATTTGCTTCTCTTCAACCAGATATACAAACATGGACCTGCGAGGGCTGAAGTTGGCAGTGTGTTTTATCATGGATTAATTGAGCGCTCGGTATTGATTAGCTGCTCGATGGGGTTGCATGCTCCTAAGGGGAGTTGGGAAATGGTCTAATATACCCAGTGACAAGGGATGATGAGAAGTCATGATGATAACTTATGATGATAACTTGGTGCTCACCTGATCTTAATAGTTTAAATTGCCCTATCCCGACTTCCCAATTTTCATCAAAATTAACTTCCAAAAGATATGCACATTTTGCAGGATGATCGATACCAGTACCATATCAAATAAGATAGTAGATTACAAATAATTAATTTATGCATTCTGATACACTAACGTTTTCTTCAAAACTTTGAATTTTGTTGGTACATTTTTGTTGTTCCTACAAGTGACAATTTAAACCCTTTAGAATTGGAAAGTTCAAATGATTAATTTTACTGTATCGCTGTGACGACTATCACGTCCGACCATCGATAAGTTATAAAGCCCATGAAAATCGTATAACTAACAAACAAACCTTCGGCGCTCTCCATGAAGGGACGGGCCTACAAAAATAACACTGCGTGATTAACGAGGCATATGTGGCGCGGATATAAATATATGTATAGGTCAAACTGTTCATTGTTTTTTTAAATGCCAACTTCACGACCATGTTCTGTTTAGCTAAGAGATTGTTTAAAACTGCTTCTGAGCGAGAAGAAAACCTACGGGTAACTTATTGATTTTTTGCAATTGGTTGGTTTAGTATCATGACTTTTGGATCTCAGAAGAAGAGACTTTTTTGTCTCGTGATTTTGGAAAGTTAACTAGGAGGGATTTACCGCCTGCACTCTAAAAAAAACCTCCTGGGTCAGAATTGACCCGGGTTTCGGGTCCCGTGGTGCCTGACCATGAAATGACCCAGAAATGGGTGAAACTGACGCAGAATCCAAGTTAAAATCCCCTTTTCTAAAACCAGTTTCCGGGTCAAACTGATCCAGAAATGACTCAGGCCCCCCTGGGACTCAAAATCCGGGTCAATTCTGCCTAAATTTAGCCACCGGCCCTAAATGTAGCCCAAACGCTGTAATTAAAATGTAGCCCAGCTCTAAATGTAGCCCAACGCTTAAACTTAATGTAGCCCGGTCCTAAATTCCAACCATGTACCTAAATGTAGCCTGGCTCTAACTGTAGCCTTAATGATGTAACTAAATGTAGCCCAGCCGTAATGTTGCCCCGACGCTGTACCTAAATGTAACCCGTACCTTAATTTAGGTCTGGGATTCAATATCAAGTATAACTATTGGGCTAAAATGTTATATAACTTTATATAACATACATTTGAGGTAAAATGATCACACAAACTGATTGGGCCAGCTTTGATAACATTTAAAGTCTTCAAATTGTTTATCTAGATACTTTCAAAGATGAAAACCAACTGTGTTCACTAGCCTTTGAACCTTGTTTTAAAGCGACAAGCGTGTTACTACTTCCTGTGGCTCATTGCCAGCTTTCCAGCATTGATATTTTTCAGATGAAGCCGTCTTAAAGACAAGGCTTTCCCTCTGGTTACAGAATTTCAATTAGTACCAGTATGCTTAGAACCAAACAATTTTAAACTGACCCATTTAAGCGTGTTTGCGACAGCCATTGGCCACCAGGTATATTCTCCGTTTTAATTTCACACGCTGATGAAAAGGCGCAAACCTTCAAATGAAGGTCCCGAGGTGTGAAGACTTATCAACTTGTTATTGTTACGCTGGACTGGAAGAGAGACAGCACCTCCGGACAGTCTCCTTTATTTATTTACTTTGTTTTCTTTAACAGGAAAATGAACAAACTCAATTTACATTCTGCATTCTGTTTCGCGTGGCCATTTGTTGCGCTGAATTTGCCTCAGACTTCGAAGCCATAAACCATTCGGTGCTCAAATTGACAGTCTGTCTTAGAAGTCCCCATCAGGTGGAGGCTGATACAATTTGGAATCTATGTCAGTTTATGATGTATGCCTTCGGATTGAACAGAATACAGATACTTGATATTCATAATGCAATGAACTGTCCGTGTAACTGCCACGAAGAGTGTAGTAATACTTTATGAACACTTTAAATTAGTTCCGTTCACCTGACATGTGTCGTATCATTCTTTATGCAAACTACTGATTCATCTGGAATCGGGTGGGGTTAATCCCTGATGTACTTTCTTGCTTTTGTCAAGACTTTCTCAGTTTTTGGTGTTACGTTTGGGGTATATATCCATTAAAGTATCTAACAAGCATCACTTTTATATACAGACGCCAGCAGTGTTTGCAAAATATGTTGGGGATAACAGTGACTATATTATGTACTGCCTAAAATGGCACGGCCATAATGTTTATCTCTTGTAAACATTCTATATATCAATTAATGCAACCCATCCAAGGCAGGAAGGAAAAATGTCTGACCAAATCAGTTGAGAAGGCTGCCCCAGACTGATTTGGTCTCGTGTGTATACGAATGTTGGGGTTTGTTAAAGTGAGCGATTTGTTTTCAGTCATGCGTATACACGGAATGCAGGATGCGGATACCCTTGTTTCCAAAACAAGTCGATTGTAATTTGTGAACAAAATCATATTTTTGTCGTCTCCCTTCCAAACTATATATATACCTGACTGTGAACGATACTGTAGATTCAACAACATGCCGTACAGCTACATTGATATTGTTATTATCATTAATATTCTCTGAACATTGCCTGTTTCTCTTTTGAGTTAAAGTTTCATTTTCGGAATATTTTGCAAGCACTGTTGAATGTTTGTTCAACACGGGTAGGTGACCATTCTGTAAATGATACTTAAAGCTTGGGGAGAATGGCTTTATTTTTAGCTAATCGCTACGGGGTTGAAGTTGATCACGAACTATCGAGTTAAATTTCACTTGTCTGATGTCAAGCAACCAGGCTTAGTTTGAGCACTCTCAAAACCATTTTTTGTGTCAAGGTAAGGCTCGAAGGCCTTGTTCTTGTTTCTCCACACTTTGTCACTTTTGACCTATTGTTGTTTAATAAAAGGAATAATTCTCATAATGCAAAAAGGACCTGCCCGTTTACCATCAAGTCCATCACTGATTTTTAATAGAATGGAAGAATCGATCGCACTGTGACAACTAAATTTCGCATTGACTCACTTTGTAGAGTACACTGTGGTTTTAAAATGAAGGGTCATACACTTTGAAAAGAGTCATACACTTTTTAAGAATACTGAACGTTTGCAAATTTGCATCGAAAACAGAAACCTGATCTGCTGATATTCATTCTGTAAATGAAGTCACGGTTAGGGTGGGGGGGGGGGGGGGGTCATGATATAATTTGACTTTGCCTGGATGGCGGTAAACGTTATGCGCGTGGCATGCGTTTTGATGGGACACGTTATTTTGCGATTGACACTTATATGAGTTGCATTGACCTAATGGAAGTAATAGGTTACGGTATGCTAAAAATGAAAAGCAGAGCAAAACACTGAATCTGCCAAACGAAACTTAAAGTGGCCTCGACCGTGCTTTTCCTACGACCCCCACATAAAAACCCAACAAATATTAAACATGAGTCATGAAACAGTTCATTTTAAAACAGTCATTGTCAGTGCTTACAAATTCGCATTGAATGGGCGGATGGCATCAACCATTCTACGCAACCGGCCAAACGTCTAGTAAAGCACGTAACCCAATCAGCGATGACTACAAATAGTTTTGGGCATCAGCTTTTATGAATAACTTATTATTCCAATTATACCTTTGTATTAGTGCCCGCAGGTCTATGCTTTTCTTGGCTTGCTACTCCATGTTGCATTTTACGTATTATTATTTTTTAATAGTCTTATAGTGTATTATCGTTCTTTTCAATGCTTTGTTTTGGCCTTTAAAGTTTTTACTACATTAAGTTTTTGTTTTTTTCTCGCATTTGAACTTTTTTTTTTAGATTGCTTCCGTGTTTATGTATACTTGGGTTGTTCTCGGTACAAGTATCTTTTTTATTTGTGTCATTATTGCCTAGGTTTGATAGTTTACTGTGAGGCATTTTGAGGTATGTTTATTTAAAGCGACTTACAAATGCCTTTTATTATTATTATTGTTATCATTTCCCCCATGAATATGCATTTTATTTGAGTTCATGTCGAGTTAAAGTAACGTGAGGAACAGTAAAAAATTGTCCTGAAGTCAAATCTCCTCGGCGCTGTCGATGTACTTTAGATTTTTTTTTTATCATGGGGGAAGCGGTTTTATTATGCACTCAATTGTAACTAAACCGAGGAAAGAACAAATTACAGTCTGACCCTTATTTTGTATTTTGAATCAGTATTCATGATTACTAATGGCACGCACTCGGGGAACCTGGCAAAGTTCAATTCGCGATTGTGATGGGCCGGGCAACCGTCAACACGAGCACGGGGTTTTGTGGGGATTATCGGCCTAATGGAAACCCAGAAAAAAAAGGCCTACAGCAAGAGCGATATGAGAACAACCTACCCGGAAGAGATCGTGCACTGCTTTAAAAATCAATCCTTAAAGATAAACAATCCGTGAACATTGGACAGTTTCTTCTTCTGGGGTTTTAAAGGAAAGTTAGTTTCTGAGAATGTGTTTGGATTACATAAAGCCAACCGCAAGCGTCCCAAAACTTGTAGCTCCTAGAAAATCCGCTGTAGTCTTGATCTATCGGCGGTTTTCGTTTCTCCTTTTTCGACAGGCCCCCCCCCCCCCCCGCTTAAATAAATTTCCCGGGTAGATTTGAAAAATGCACGGGCTGTGCAACCGGTTCACCAGTTCACGACGTATCAAATCCTTTGGTTTGGATGGAGGCACAACACGTATTCGATTTTCTTCGCATAAGTTTACCGTAATCTTTCAATGTGTTGGGAGGGGGAAAAACACAAAAAACCTGGCAGAGGCCTGTTCTTCACCACTTCAGTTAAGCCAGCACTACTCTGACGTCTAAACAGAGGCATGTCCTACAAAAAACAAAACACAAGGATTGCATGCTGAAATTGGAGCATTTGACCGCGGATCCCTACGGATTGACCGAGACTCCTTCCTTGGTAAATGTCAGCGTCCCAAGCAAGCGATGTAGGGATGCTGAAGGCTCATGCTACGTTTTCTATTAAACCGTCGAGAGGGACTCTATTTGGGAGGCTCCAGGTTTCAATCAGCGTCCTTAAGCCACCAAATAACGGACCCTACATGCATGTTATCAGCGGCATGTCTTGGTCCTTGAATCACGCAACACGTTTGAATTGGGCACACGACGAGACATTATTTGGCGCGTTTCACTGATTAAAGAACTCACCGTAAACAAAATGCATGCCAACCCACAGCCAACATTGAGTGAACATGACAATGTCATCCAATGGAACATTGAGCGACAATGCAACGCAAATCGTATGGACAATTCATCGGGATGGCATTTATATATATGCGAAAACAATAGCTGTAAGTCATGGCTGAAAAAAATAAAACCTTTGTATAAACCAATTCATATCATAAATTAGTTTAAAAAGGGTTATTATTAATATAATTAAACCTCTTGCTCTATATTTAAACCGGGGCGAGGTGGACAATTACTTCTGGTCATAGGCCCACGGAGTTTTTGGAAACAGAATATTGCGAACTTCTCAAGTTTCCCTAATGTAATGACATCGCATATACCACTTAGCATCACAGCAGGGAGACAGACGTTGCCCTTACAGCGTTTTCTTCTTCTTCTTCTACTAAAATAGGCCTATGTACATTTTTTGTGAAATTCAACACAACGTAATTTAAGGTTGGAAGTCTTTGTTGCCTCAACCCCTGCCTCAACCCCCGCCTCCACCCCCACCCCTTTTGAAAGATCCGTCACGTCAAAATGAAGACATCACAACAACCGGTCATCCATTAAGCCAAATTGAGAGAGACCAGCTGGCAGCCTACACGATGAGTGTGACACTACCTGTGCTATGTCTCCCATTACGATGACCCCAGGAGCTAGGAGGCCACCTGTAGCTAGTAACCATTACAAAACCTATAAAGAAAATCCTCCTTTAGCCTTGCCCTTAGGGTGTCGACCCATTTTCATAATTGCGTTCCAATAAATTCTCCAAGGCCTCAAGGCGGGGATGATTGCGGAGCTGAACAAAAATCATAGATGACTGACTTGTGTAGTCATCTGAAGGTAAATAGAGGTTATGCTCTAGAAATAACTACAGTTGTCAAAGTAGTTCACGTTATTATGGCGCGAATGTAGTTGATCTAATTTTCATGCTCGATGCTTCTTATTAGGCACGTGGAAAGTACTGCGTTGTTTCGATAGGTTGTCTGACTTCGCAGCCTGTGTGTGATGGTAAATCTGATGAGTTTAGTTTCGTTTCGTTTTTTGTAAGTTTTTTTTTTTATTTTTTATTTATTTTATTATTTTTTTATTTTAATATTTTATTAGTTTTCCTGGGTTATCCGGGGTTCAACCTCCAGTTACTGCTTGTCAGCGCCGTAACTTGGGTAAAATTTTAGGGGTGCACCATTTTTCCCAGGGGGCACTTTTGGCCAATTAAAACTGTAGTTTCTGTTTGTATCTCCCCCCCCCCCCCCCACTAAACAAGCCCCTTTTCATTGTTTTCTGACGTGTTGATGTAAAACAAAATACATTATGTGTGTAAATAATTAAAAATAGGTCTAAAAACATTGAAATTACTATGTAAATGCTCATAAAATGTAACATATTTCTTCTGGTTATTTTTAATCTCAAAAGAAAATTTCAAATGGGGGGACACCTGGGGGCACGGACATCAGTTAGGGGGCACGTGCCCCCCGCCACGTCCCCTTAGTTACGCCACTGCTGCTTGTTTAATTCTGCATTTCTCCTTTACTTTTGTTATTGTATATTTTAAGTGTGTTGCCGAATAAATCAATACTAATAACAATTACAACCAATGTCACTGAATCCTCAAGAATTCCTGCTTAGCAAACGAGTTAGCTGCCAATATTGCTTAACACATTACATGATTTTATGGTTGTTAACCTTTTGTTCCTGCGAGAAAAAACTGTTTGTGCTTCAGGGAACAATTTCTTCGAGCTCCCTAAAATTGGGTCATATTGGATCTCGACATATTACCGAAATTAGATTGAGATTCCGTTAGGGTTGTGTTTTTTGTCTCCCTTTTCCCTGATTAGAATTCTGGATGCTGGAGTGTACATTTCGGAGGAGATTATCAAGATTTCCGTCCCGTCGGCACGGCTTATTGTGAGTGCTGGATTTTCTAAGGGTGGAACAAACACGTCCTTCACTTTCGGGAAAAAAAAAACCTTTCCGAGGAACGTGAAGAGGTTACAATTTACACTGAATATCTGCATACTTAGTAACTAAGACACTTGAAAGCCATTACAGATGTGCGCAGGTATACATGCTGCCCAGAATGAAATGATCGCGTTTTGTTTTTCAAAATGGCTTTTTGTTTTGCATTCCTTTTTCTTGAATGTTTGCTGGGGAGTGAGCAATACTGGAATGTGATATGGATCGTTGTGCTTTAAAAGAAAATTGTCATGTTGCTGCAAACTCATACTGTTGATCGAGGGTGCGGTATATCTTATCTCATATACATTTGTGTGTTTAAGTCTTTTGTTAAGTGCAGAGAGAAAGAATTGTGAAGTTTTATTATTCCGCGAGTATCATTCAGCCTCGGGTGGTTTGGAATTCGTCAAAAGATGTTGTCTTGTCGATATATTTTAGAGAATTGTGCGGTACGATTTTGGGTTGAGCAAAATAAGTAACTTGAACTTGATCAACGTAAAAAAAAAAACCAGCACGGTCTTCGTTTCTTCTTTATTACTGTTATATTCAATTATATTTATCAATGTTAAGTAAGATAATGGAAATAACATTTTGTTAACGACCGGTTCTTTCCAGAACCTTCGCAATTCATTGAGAGAGTTTTATGTACATGGTGTCTCACTGTACTGTTCGTACAGAGAGGTTTTTTTTGTTTTAATAATGCAGTTACATCAAAAATTGGACAAACATTTCAAAGTGCATGCACACTTTAATCTTAATAACAAAATCACACGACAATGTTTATCTGATTTCGATCATGATTCTCGCGGGGGGACGTATATGTACAATAACAAAATAACATCGATATCAAATTAATTTTCCTCAACATACAGAGACGCCTCATCTGGTCCCTTCCTCAGATGCTCTCCTAAAAGAAAATTTAATCAAGCAAGCTTGAATGAAAAGTCTCTAGATTCATTTAAATCTCAATATTTGTGTCTCATCCCTCTGGCATCGATGTTTCACCACAGGGAAAATTAATAAACATCTACAGTTTTTGAAGCTGTATTGATCCCTCAGACACAAAATATAAATGCTCTTTCTTTTTACAGGCTTCCTTTAACGCAGTTGACAGCCAGATTTTGTGGTGTTTGTTTAATATTTTCCCGACTGGAATTTGAGTCTTTTCAAACAGCTCAATGACACTTGTGTACCATTTTGTGAGCCGGGGTACAGTGTTCTTGGAACTGTCAGGCGTTGACAGTTCGAAACACTCCTCTCGGGGTAAACATCGGTTGAAGCTTGCCAACAGTGAGACTGTCCAAGCGCTATGATTGTATTGTGAATTTCTCATCACCATCGGTGATTCCGAGCACACACGCCTGCATGCAACTAACCCCATCACGGCGTTGCTACAAAGAGTGGAGGTGTGGGCTAGTGGGCTAATGAAGTACGAGCTTGAGGTACCGAAACAAAAATGTGTGACTTGCACAGTAACCCGGACGTTGCTCCCATGAAATGCCATAAGACAAGGCAGCACTTTCACTAAGGACAAACTAAAAAAAAACATCACTAATGTTCACGCCATGCTTGGCGTGATACACATTTTCCCGTCTGAACTCTATTGTACTTTACATTATGGCAACATTTCAAACAAAACCACCAATATCACTATAGACCACCCATGTTGCCGCCATTTCTAACATGTTCCCACTCTAATACCAATCATACAGACGATTTAATACGTAACACCAACAAGGAACCAGACTACTTTCAAATCAAACCTCGGTTTGGTATCAGAAAACCAAGGCGACGATAACATGAAGAGCTATCTTCAGCTACCGATATACCTGAGTAGCTTTTGATTTTAATCTCGACGGCGCTTTCTTCAACAAATATAACTAATACAAACTGCAAGTGCATTCTCTCATTTTGTACATTCTCTCATTTGTCAGCAGTATTTCCGCAATCGCATAGTAAGCTCGTTTAGCATTCCCAAACACCAAGTCCATTTTCTAGGACGTGTTTTCCCTCTCAGGCTCATCAAAAACAAGTTGTTCCCCGAGGCAAAGTTTTGCGTTCAAAGTACAGTGCTGCCTGTAATTAACACGTTCTATCCGCTGAACCAAAGAACGTCTCTGCGGGACGTGACTTTGTTTTTTGCATTAATCGCCCATGTAACCTATTATGTTTGACTCCCGCGTCTCAATTAGGGTTATAAATTACTTGAAAAACGGAAGACATTTTGGCCGAGTGGGGGCCACTGTACTTATTTTGTGATACGATTAGAGAATTGCGGCCAAGTTGACATGGACCTTGAGAACACGTTTGTATTCCTTGGTGTGTTAAACCATTATTTGTCATTTAAAACACACGTTGGGTCACACACTTCGCACGAAACGTACATTAGCCTATGTTGAGTGAACGTTGGTGACCCTATCAGCTGAGTGAACGTTGGTGAACCTATCAGCTGAGTAACGTTCGTGAACCGATCAGCTGAGTGAACGTTGGTGAACCTATCAGATGAGTAACGTTGGTGAACCGATCAGCTGAGTGAACATTGGTAAACCGATCAGTTGAGCAAATGTTGGTGAACCGATCAGCTGAGTGAACATTTAGCCTATGTTGAGTGAACGTTGGTGACCCTATCAGCTGAGTTAACGTTGGTGAACCTATCAGCTGAGTAACGTTGGTGAACCGATCAGCTGAGTGAACATTGGTGAACCGATCAGTTGAGCAAACGTTGGTGAACCGATCAGCTGAGCACACGATGGTGAACCGATCAGTTGAGCGAACGTTGGCGAACCGATCAGCTGAGTGAACATTGGTGAATCGATCAGTTGAGTGAACGTTGGTGAACCGATCAGCTGAGCTAACGTTGGTGAACCGATCAGCAGAGCGAACGTTGGTAAACTGATCAGCTGAGCGAACGTAGGTGAACCGATCAGCAGAGCGGACGTTGGTGAACAGATCAGCTGAGTAAACTTTGGTTAACGTATCAGATGAGCACACGATGGTGTACCGGTAAGTTGAGTAAACGTTGGTGAACCTATCAGTTGAGCGAGCGTTGGTGAACCGATCAGCTGAGCGAACGTTGGTTAACCTGTTAGCTGAGCGAACGTTGGTGAACCGATTAGCGGAGTGAACGTAGGTGAACCGATCAGCAGAGCGGACGTTGGTGAACAGATCAGCTGAGTAAACTTTGGTTAATGTATCAGTTGAGCAAACGTTGGTTAACCTGTTAGCTGAGCGAACGTAGGTGAACCGATCAGCTAAGCGTTTGATGGTGAACTTATCAGCTGAGTGAACGTTGGTAAACCTAATGGCTGAGCGAACGTTGGTGTTTGCAACTCTATGTCTTCTTGGTTAAAGATGTTCACCCAAAACAACTATCATACGCTGGGTTAAAAAAGTTTTAATAAACTATAACATTTGATTCATTTTGCGACTCACTGAAAAAACTATTCAAGTTACTTTCTCTGTCACAAAGCTTCACGTAAATCTTCATGGTTTAACGTGATTACGTTGCACACAATATTGGTAAAAGAAACGATACCCCAAAAAATTCAAACACACGTCGTTTCCCATTCTTAGTACCAAAACTTCACTCTTAAACTAAGATTTGAATTTAAACTGTATGAGTGCGGTCAGTGACTTGAACTATAAAAGTTAAAATAGTAAAAGTAAAAACGTACTATAATTTCATAAGTCCTAAGACAGCTGAATTTTACTTTACAAAGTGTAGTCACTCACGCGTTCTGTAAATTGTTGAATTTTACTTCAAAAGATTACCGCAGGACATTTATTGCTTAACCCCAAGGGATTCCAAACAAAGTTGTCTTCCAAAACCGTCTTACTCGTTAAACAAATTAAAGAATGTGTGTGTGTGTGTGTGGGGGGGGGGGGGAGCGACGTGTAATTTATTTATAAACTGCAAGGATCATTGTACATGTAGGATTATCATTAATATCTTACTACTATAAAAATCACTTTGCATTTACGTAGTGTCACAGATATAAGCCTCTATAAAATTAAAGAGTCTGTGCTCGGTTCGATGTTTCTTTAAGGAACTCTTGCTCGGTAAGGAAACGCAACGGACAGCAATATTTGATTTGATTCTCTAGTCTGGAATCAGCGTATTGTTATTTCACTGAATATGCCAACAAGTATAATAAGTCAATTTAAGTACAATCACTTCAGTTAGAAGTCATCAAACAAACACGTTGATGAAATACACAATGTAATTAAATCCTACAGTGGTTTGTCCAATGTCAAAGACAAGGAATGATTAGAAAGAATCGCAAAATGAACAAGGGAAATATTATTTCACTGACCGTGAAGAATAACGACAATCAACAATTTTACACCACTGGAGGAAATAATCAATATAATACAACAATCAATCAGTTAATACACATGGATATGATAATGATCTTAGCTGGGTTTTCTGCACTTCCACGTCTGGAACTGGGAAGATACACTCGTACTCAGATGGGCTCCAAGTAGGAAAACTTCAAAGTCCAGAAACAGCGATGAAAAGGATTGAGAAGCGGGGCATTGTGGAGAGATGAACCGGGTCAAATCTACCAAAGCGAACCTGGGGAATATGCATCTGTATCAACAGAGCACGTGGTAAGGGATGCAAGAAGAGGATTTAGGAACAAGGTTCTTAGGGAAGCAACACTTGTTTCTACCGAAGGCAACTAAGCAAAGTGCAAAGGCTCTTAGCACTTTCTAGCAAGTCCTTCTTGCATCGAGGCCGTTTTCGCTTCTCACTCAAAATTATCAAATATTTAACATACAACTAATAAAGAACTATAAGCAACGGATTAAACAGACTAAAATATCACTCGTTCAACGAATTTCAGAATTGTCTCTAGAACATAATCATTAGTAAAATACTAACGTTGGAAATGAATCGTAAATAGAATATAAGCGACACCTTCATATGAATCGTTTGTGCATGCATACGGAATGCAACAGAGTGGTCAACCAAGGCCAAAGGTTACTATTGGTTATGTGCTACACAGCAGACGGTCGTATAGTCAACCTAAATTAATCGAGGAATGTGCCTAAGCATCTTTCAGTGTAAGAAAGGAGTTATCTGAGGACAAGGCTTGTCTGGCCAGGCTAGTAGCTGGCTAATCAGATATGAAAAACTACTTATCGAATCACGGAATACTCCAACAAGTGTTCAATAACCCAATGGATTCTATCGAAAGTGGAAACGTCTTGAACGGCAATATATGCACGAGTGCACATCCTAAATTTTATCAACACTAAATACAATAAGCCTATGACTAGATCCTAGATAAATGACAATAAAATAACAAAGTAGTAAATCGGACGGAACTCCTAAAGCTTTTCCGTTCACATGATTAAAAGCTATAAAAATGTTATACAATGAAATATAGTAGTGAACTTGTACATCTTAATACAGTCATCAGCATTGTCCAATCAAATCCTGAGCTCATCTTTAACTATTTGTTGATTATCGATCAAGAGTCAATGTTCAGAAATAGTTTTATACATACAAAAGTAAAAATAAAAGTAGCTTACCTGTATCAACAGAGCACGTGGTAAGGGATGCAAGAAGAGGATTTAGGAACAAGGTTCTTAGGGAAGCAACACTTGTTTCTACCGAAGGCAACTAAGCAAAGTGCAAAGGCTCTTAGCACTTTCTAGCAAGTCCTTCTTGCATCGAGGCCGTTTTCGCTTCTGAAGAATCAGGAGCGAAACAGGGGATAAAAAACCCTGTCGGTCACGTACTCGGACAGAAAACTAAACTATCTAATTGGTCGAAAATCTCTAACAAGGAGTGGTGTGATTGAATTTCAACCAATCACAAAAGGACTAGTGGCTTAAAATTCTCAAGAAACCTGTGGTCAGCAATAAATGACCAACAAAATTCTTAAGAAACCTGTGGTCAGCAATAAATGACCAAATTCGTGGGAAGATTGCCGAAGACAAAGAAAACTTCTTATCTTGCAAAATAGTGAGAATGCAGAGAGGATTACATAATGTCCCTGGGTGGTTCCGGCATGGCCAATTTATGCTGTGGTCAGCAAGACTACCGTGGGAACAGCAACTTCACCCTTCCTCCATGGAAGTGTGATAAACAATAAGTTACAGAGTTAAGATAAGGGGGAAGTTAAAGTATCTTACACTCCAAGACTTTGGGGAAATGCCAAAATATATGAGAGTTTTAACTTAAAGGAAAATTCGTCGGACTGCCTTAAAAAAATTATAAATGCAATTTATAACAGGGTCCGACACGTAGGTAACGACGTCATTTTTAAAAGCCACATTGTGTCCGACGGTATGGCTCACGTAATAGAATGATTTAGACAATTGTTAATACTTTTGCATTATGTAATTCGACCGGTCATTTAACTACGAACCTAAGGAGTATTTTTAGCTACAGGCAATATTTTTTTAAAACTACCTTCTTCTTTTTTTTTTTAACTAAACAGCAATATTCTCAAGATTCTATGCCGCTTAAAGCTTTAAAAAAGCTACTTTTTGGTGAGGAATGTCAGGGTCTTTCTGTGTTTTTTTTACCCCGTTTCAAATATGTATTCTCCACTAGTCACTGCTCATTGCTCATACTATACTACTACTACTACTGCTGCTGCTGCTAACAGTGAAAAGGGTGGGGACACTAAAACAAAAAGATACAAACTATTAATCACCACCGAATAACCGGCTTTGTGATTGCTCCCAGTAAACGTAAAAATATCAAGCACTTGGTTCCCGAGCGACAACAGGTCGAACATTCAATCTAAAATGGTCGACTTTTTTGGAAAAAATCCGATTCTCTTCTTGTTGCCGGTTCAACAGTTCCCAAATGAACCAGTATAGCTTTCCCGTGTGTTGGGAGAACTCACTGGGATGACTGCGGGCGCTAATGGTCGCATGGCGGCCGTCTATCATTAGCACTTAGAAGCTGCGTTGTCGCTCGTCTTTGACAATCAAAACACCTCTTGTCAAAATAGTGTTGTCGTATAAACGTTACAAGAGATATTGGCACCCGAAACGGTAGAACGCTTAATAAATGCCCGTATATGAGTACAACAAGACCTCAAAGTACAAAGCATGGCTTAAAATGGATGCACATTACCCGCACCATTACGTTTCGAAGACAAGACGACAACCTCCAATGTAAGTGAAAATAGAAAGTGCGCCTCGAGCGTATTCAAACGCTAGGACCTGAGCGTATAAAGTAATAATGACCTAATTAATACTAAAAAAAATAATAATAATGTTTTTACATAATAAAATATTGCTGTAATTCTTAATTCGAATTTTTTATTTTTTAATATTGTTATGTCTTTAAAGCTTGAGAACCGCTACGCTTTCTATTGTCATACAATATAGCACTAAACCTAATTCAAGTCAAGTCAAGTCAAGTTCATTTCGGCTGGTAACCTTCTCTGGTACAAGTTGCTACGCTTTTGTTGTTGTTGTTGTTGTTGTCGTTGCTTGGGCAGCTTTTTGAGGTTGGGTCTTGTTGGGAGGGTGCGATTTTTGTTGCCTTCACACATTAAAGGGATGTACTTGGGGGACTCAGTTCACAAAAGATGTTTGTTTACCCATGAGGCGTGCATGGGCTATCCTGTTGGTAAGTCATTGCGTCACACGCGCACGCATCTGCTGCACGCCCAAAGTGATCGCTACATCCAGTTCTAACTCTGTCATGTATACGTTTGTGACAGAAACTTATAATTCTGAGAAGACCCCGAGTCTTTGAAGAACGTATAACAGCCAAGTCCACTTATCAAACTTTGCGTGCATAAATCCTCATTCAAAAAGTAGCTCAATGCATTAGGGCTGCTCCTAATCGGCTGGAGCCAGTTTGAGTGAAGTTGGCGTGGCTTACAGTGCAATTACGTCACACTTACTATTAAGATAGGGTGCAAATGTGTCAGATTCTTTTTCTTTTTTTTCATGGAGGACCACTAAAAAGCGATTAAATTTTTTTTTCTCGACAGTAATTCGACGCGGCGAGACAGAAACTGTTTTTGTTTTTGCTTGTACTCCTGCTGCATTAAAAAGAAATAGTGGTGAACCCGATGTGGTAACCCGATGTTCAATCAATAAGAAGGGACACATAATCCGTTGTGTTAAAAAAATATATAAAGATAGGGGGTTAAATGAATGCAAACCTATAGCATTTTTACACGCACTTCTGGTTATGTAAATTACATCAAGATACAATTTGTAGTTTTACATTTTCTTATATACGAATACATACCGTGCCAGGGTGTGATTTTATCCGAAGAGGTTCGATGTAAACTGAATTCATGTTTCACTGATGCCAGTTCAAGTGGTGTATTTTATTGAAATAAATCACGTAAAAAAAAAGAGCTTACATTGAACAAGTCCCTTCTTTTCGGATCGTTGTTGAACCCCCTATTTAAAGGGACATTTGAAATGTCCGGTCTTATTCTATCGTCTGGCCAGTGCGCCATCGCACCCGAGCCTCGCTGGAGACGACGTGAGGCGCAGCTGTCCTTCGTTGGGAGTCTTGTAGGCGAGACATAAATCTATAGGCTATACCACATTACAAAGAGATATGTGAAATATAACAGATATAACTGATTACGTGACGATGGATGAATCATTACTGAACCCTCTACTGTCTTACATTATTAAATTAGTCTATGATAAAGTGCTTCATGGCAGTCACATAGAGATTTGTCAACACCATTAAAGGTTGTAGACGTGCGACCAATCTCTCATCGTTAAAATAAACCTACACAGAAAAAGCCAAGCCGTACATCAGATCGTCGAGCTAAAAATACCATTTGATTTCCGGATTAAAACATTTCCTTCAAACGGTGTTGTTAGTTTTAAGAAACAGCACCTCTTTATAAGAAGATGCTTAAGTTTTCTAGACGACATATTCATAACCACATTGTGCTTGTGTCGACCCTTCAATGAAAATATAAAATACAAGTCTAGCCCTGACGAAGCAGGTGCAAAGGGCTGCGCATTATAATTGTAGTGGGGCGATTTCAGTTAAAATTGTCTGATTGTTGCAAATTTCACGGTTTCTAGAGGCTGGCGGGGTGGGGTGCGTGGGGTCGGGGGGCAAGCAGCGCGGCAAGATCTTCCAGGGGGGACAGCTGCCCCCTTTGCCCCCCCCCCCCGGCTAAGCCACTGTGACGAAGAACATTGTTCCGAAAACTTTGCACCTATATAACGGTATGCACAGTTTACAGTTTAGGCCTTTTTAATGTTTCTTATTATTTCTTATTTCAAGTGTCACATCTATATATATGTAAATATATATTTGGGGGGATGACACCCCCCCCCAAAAAAAAGAAAAGAAAAGAAAAGAAAAGAAAGAAAAGAAGAAGTAATACATAAATAAGTAAATGCAAATCTCAAAACAACATTATTAACAACAACAACACCTAAATATCTTGTTGGGTCTACGTGTTAGGGCGTCACGTGAACGTACTTTCGAACTTTCGGCTCATACGTTTTTGTAGAAAAATTTGTAGAAAAATTTACATTTTCCCATTCAAAGGCAATTGTTAAGATCGGCAACTGACCATGAGTTAAACATCCAGTATTTGCATTTCAGCAGCAAGTACACACTGTTGTTTTCTCCCGCAAAGTTTTACCGGGTATGGTGTTGGCCTTCTAATGTATTTCCTATTGACTTTAGATGATCGTTATATATGGGCCGACAGTCTGTGTGGAATGGGCCACAAATACTGATGAATCATGTTACCAGGATTGCACAAGCGCCATCTTAAATATATACCGCAATGCATCTTGGGAAACCTAGTACAGCTAAAAATAAAAGTTGCCAAGATGGACGCGTTGCTGTAGTTTACATGTAACTATACAAGCGCACCATAGACAATAATTGATGTTGCTTTGACTCGGATTTCATTTCTGGTCATGCGCATGTGGGCTATTCTTTAATATTCACTTTTTTGGTAAAAAAACCCCACAAATAATGAATGTAAATAATATACAGCACTGATCACAAAGCGTATAGCAGGTAGGGGTTGATAACAATGTTATACTTGGTGACGGAACCGTTCTAATCTCTCCTAATCATAATGAAATCAACAATCAATTGGTGACGCAAAATTAAATTGTGAACGACTTCAGCCACGCTGAATGACATAAGCAGAGATTCACTGATATTTCCTGTAAGTCCAGGGATAATGAACGGAGATTACTATTATGAATAATGCGGATTCCGGGAATCAAACACTCGCGCCGTCACTAGAGCCAGTAAGATTGAATACGGAGGGTCGTTATCACCCTTGGTCAGTGGCCCCGATTTTGCTCAGCACAAGTACAACTTAAATGTACAATGAAAAAAAACGAGAAACATTTTGTGCGCGTTCAAATACATTATAGTTACGCACCATTATGTCCAACATGGACCATTATGTGCGACAAAGAAATTTCCATGCATTGTGTCCGACCCATAGTGTACGACAAACCATTATGTCCGACCCATAGTGTACGACAAACCAGCATGTCCGACCCATAGTGTACAACAAACCATTATGTCCGACCCACAGTGTACGACAAACCATTATGTTCGACCCAAAGTGTACGACAAACCATTATGTCCAACCCATAGTGTACAACAAACCATTATGTTCGACCCACAGTGTACGACAAACCATTATGTTCGACCCATTATGTCCGAAGAAACATTAGGTCTCGTCCATTACCAGTATGTCCGCGGACACAATATGTCGGACATAATGGTTTAAAATTGTCGTCGGACATTGTTAGTCCATGTCAGACATAATGGTGCGTAACATACATTCGTTATTTCAGTAACGTTAATCGAATCAAAAAGTGGTGCTTTTGGGGTCTTCAAATGCCATAATTTACTCGGTTAAGACAGCACTTCTGAGGAACAAATTATGTGGAGGATTGTTATTGGCGAGCTTGATAACCCGTGAGATTTCAGGTTGAAAAACGCCGATAATCGCCAATTCTGTACCTTACTGCAAAATTGGTTCGATCATTCACAGAAAATGTAATATCTGGGACAGCCCATAGTTATCAACACCTGTGCCGAATTTCATATTCAAATTTTAAGAAGAGCTACTGAGCGCGTCTCAGCAGGATTTGGTTTTTGTATCCACTTAATCTCACGGTTAGCATGGTCAAAAAGGCTTTCCATTGGGTTCATACAGTGCCAGGTGAGTGACGCAATGGTGCATATTGTTTCTGGGTATCCGTCAGTGCGTGTTGCCGAACCGTCACACAGATAAATCCATAATGGGTGATCGGTAAATACATGATTTTAATCAGAACAAAATTACTTTCGATTCTTTTGTATTTGCTTAATATGTAAGTGTTGAGAAAAACTTCCATACGCGATACTCCAAGGTGTTCGAAAACTGTTCCCCTGAATAGTCAGTTCTTATTTCGGTTTAACAAATCGAAATAAACACGTAATGTACGTGGATCAATTCCGATGGAAACGAAAGTCTCTCTTTAACTTTGCTCTTGTGCATCAAAAACTTTGCTCATCTGCACACACCTTTTTGGTAAAATCTCGTGACTCACGATGCATACGTAAGACAAGTGTTTCAGTATTGAAGTATGTTAAAAGTATAGTATATATTTTATTAATTCAATCTGTATCCAGTTTCGATACGGTTCGAGTTTATTGAGGTCAATTTTGTACATACTTTAAACGGTGGGGTGGGCCCGGGAAGGGTGGGGGGGGGGGTGAAGGAGAGGGGAGGTAAGAAATAGGGTCATCGCCCAACACAATTGCGTAGGCGGCCTGTTCCCGATCCTCCGTGATGCGGTAACTAACATTCTCTGCGCGTAGTAGGCATCTCCGTAGTCCAGAATGCAAATAAAGTAATCTGCCGACTGATTTAACGTGACCCAGAACTGGCGACTGGTAGGAAAAACAACGATGGATACCTGCATCGACCTCGTCCCCAGGGGACGTCCTTTCCGCTTTCCTCTATTTCCCCAGTTCGGACAGTAATCGAGGTGAACAGCCTCTGCACGGGGGTGACTATACTCGTCATGTCAACCATCAAGATGCATTTTGCTCACATTGTACTCAATGCTTGGAGGCAGCGGGGCCCTTGGATGACACATGACCATGTGGGAATAGAATATGGTTCTCCTTTGGAAATTGTATTTGCAATCAGCCAGGACGGGTTGAATGAATTAGTTCCTCTTTCTCCTGTTGCATTGCACGGAAACGCAGCAGGTGGCTAAAGTGGAGGGGATATATACACACTTTTAAATGTTTTCCAAGAAGGGATCAGAGATAATCAGATATTATTGTAAGCTGTATGCTGACTCCATATAAAGTCAAGAAATAGTTGTCCGAAATGCTGTTTTTATTTTAGTTAGAGTGCGTTCCAGATTACTAAGTAATTGTCTGGACACCAATTTGATTAAGAAATGTAAGATGTGCAAAAACCATAGAAATAAAAAGGGCATATTTTTGCACACTGTGTTCTTGAATATACCAGCAACGTTTTCTCAATATAAAAAAAGCTCGCCAGGTTTCCCCCCCCCCCGCGCTTTCTGTGTGTCTGTAGGTGTCTACCATTGAAACCGAGGACTTCAACAAAACAGATCCTGGCGTTTTGACGAAGCGAAGACGTCCTCCCTTTCGATTTCGAGTACAAAAACAAAGGGGATGTCGCTAAAAAAAGCCAAACCCAAACAATGAGAACAAAAAGAGAAGTTCTCGTGAAGGGGTGGACAAACATGTGTGTATGTAATTTACACGGTATAAAACTTATACCTATAAAGATATTAAAGGTACCGGATGTAAAACGCTTAAGCACAGCACAGCGTAAAATGCATCTTTAATTGGGGGTTTGAACAAAGGCCATTCCCTTACGTCCCCTTTAAAATGAAAGACATTCAATTGCTCCACTTTCAGAACATCACGCCATGCAGGAAGATCGCGTAAAAGGAACTACCGAGGTGGCTCGTCTGTTTATATATAACAAAAAAAAACCCAAAGTTTCATCAGAGGTTACACGTTGCTTTCATGTTAGAAAACGTGTCGAAACGACATTTCTATACCAGGGACCAATTCCACAGAGCTGCCAAAATAAATAAGAAAATCTGATCAGAACAATTGTTTTTCTCGCCAGAAAAAGGATACCATCCCAAACGTATACTGACATGTGTCAGTGATTCCCCAATAACTTTTCCTCGGAATAATACATGTGGCAAGCAGTTTTTGTTTTCCAACTGGGATATGAAGCAGCACCGTCATCATATCCGGGCAGGGGGTCCTAATATTTGGAAGGATGCTCTCAAATTGAAAGGTCTCTTGTACATCAAGAGGTGGTAAAACTGTTAATGAATCTGAAAAATCTGGTAAGAATAAATGGTTTTGTTGTTAATTATAACGATATCATTGTTCTGTTTTTTCTTCTTTTAAGCCTTGACTTGGATAAGCGCCGATGTCTGGACGGACATTGCCAGCCGGGATTTTCGCATCATGGGAAACGTACTGATGGTTACCGTGGAGAATACCGAAGTCCCGGGTTTCCAGTCCTACCTGAGGGATCTCAACCCATTCCATGAGGAGTTCCAAGATGACCCTTGGCTCCGAGAGATCTGGGAGGGAGAGTTCGGATGCAAGGTTGTGTTCCCCGTCAACCGGGACTCACCGTGCTCTCGACACACCCTCCTGGATCTGGAGGACATCGAGAATGCTGCTATGTCCTTCACCATTTATCGAGTGTACTTGGCAGTTTATGCCGTCGCACAGGCATTGGTCGACATCCAGCACTGCGTTGAGTCACAGGGGTTATTGACCAATGGGAGATGCCCTTCTATAAGCGACGTGGAGCCTTGGCAGTTCATGAAGTACTTGATGTCTGTAAACTTCACCACGGGCAACAACGGTCGGCATGTCTCGTTCAACAAAGACGGCGGTATTATGGACACCTTTAAGATAATACAATGGCAGAGGTGTGACGATAATGGCAGGAGCGACTGCCAGGTTGTAAACTTCGTCGAGATTGGACGTCACAAGGACGGCGTGTTGCATATCAATGAAAATCGCAGTAGGTGGTATGATGACGAAAGCAACCTCGATATGGTAAGTGTGGTACGTGTCGGGATGAAGCTTGCATAGAGCTGATTCAACGGCCGAGTTTGTGCTTACTGCGCGATATCCATTTCATAGCGCTGCTAACCGTAAGCACTGGAAAAGGCATGCTATTATTCTGGCGCTCACTGTTAGCAAACAAATGACGTAGCAATACGACTGCCGCCTATAATGTTCTTGCTTACCTATGAAAAAGTACCCTTGCGCCTTACATGCACATTTTTCTACTGAAGTAAGCAGAGAATTTTGCTTACCCTTCAGCAGCTCTTTGAAATTGGCCCGAGATCGCTGATAAAGGCCTTTATATTTTCAACATCGCCGCTGCAGCCAATGGCCTCAGCCGCGGCCAAAATCGCTTCATTCGAACACACGATTTCAACGTGTCAGCTAATACCTCGAATAGGCGTAAGTTGAACTTCATATCATATGTAACTTTCACTGGCGATATCTTGTACTTTGAAAATTGCAATTTCATTTCCTTTCTCACACCTTAAACTGGGTTATGTTTCAAGTTGTGACATATAGTATTTATGCAAATTGTCTGTATAATTAATGATTGTATCATCAAAATAATACGGATGCACTCCAGATAAAACGCAACAGAAAAAGGCAAATCAAGGGCCCGGTATTGCATTACAAATTGTACACCAATAGATGTGTCAGATGATATCATAATTATATGAGTCAATCAGCAGCCATGAGTACCGTACTGATTGTTTGTACAAAACGGTGCAAGACTTTTTCTTCGTCCAGTCTTAATTTGATTACTCTAACAGGAATACGAGACATACAAGGTGAGAGCACCAAAGGTCTTTTATTAAGATCACTTCATATCAGCGATTGTGTCTGCAATTGCCATGTTATTCAATGGGAAATGAAACACGAGATTCTACTTGCCCCTGAGGAGCAATTTGTGTACAGTGGGTCAATATCTGGCCCGTTTTAGTGTTCCAATTAGAAATCTATTGTCTCTTTCATCTCTTTACCCCCAATATGTTGCAAGATCGAACCATATTCGATGCAGAACAATCTCGCCCAACGATCAGTTGTACCGTGCGGAGATGAACAATCATGTGAAACTCAAAATCAAATAGACACACCCTATTTTCGTTAGCCTATACTGTGACAGAATTTAATACTATACATGTACTTTCGGAAGACCGGAAAACAAGTCTGTTTGAAGTCGTCTACCTGGTCAAATTGCTCTATTCCACAATTCAACGTATGGCCGGCAACATTACATAAAAGGATATCATTTGACAAGAGGATCTCGAGCCTGTGCTATTACTGAAGCGCGAAATGTCACACCATAAGATGAAACGAGCTGCAGATATTTTTTTGAAACGGAACAGTTTCGATATTTTCCTTGTAACGTAAAACCATTCCGGAAGAATAGTGGGGAAAAAAATACTCTGGGCTATGTGGACGAGGGGGTGGGGCGCTAACACGTCATGTCGAAAAATGAAAGTCTTGTGGTATTAATAGGGACGTATCGTACAACAATTACTGGTGATTAGACGAGTGCAACTGAATCCATGGGGGCTGTATTTAAGATTTTCCCCTAGAGAAAAAACGAAATGTCGCTACCCAAGAGGAACGGCATGCCTTGTTCCTACTCAGGAAATTGCACAATGAGCTAATACATTAAAAACACAAAAAGTCATTGCTTATTATCTTACGATACAAAGAATTCTGTGTAAAAAATGATAGCACTGTTCGATTTGCATCGAGGTGCTTGTTAAATATGCCTACGCAAAAATTACATAAGTATAGTAAGGAAAACAACCCACGGAGAGGGTTTAACGGACGATTTCAGGCATAATGGAAAATCAAGACAAGTGTAACTCAGAAGCTCCAACGCGTCGAATGATTATGACTTAGAGCACATGGAACCATTGTATCCAATCCATTACGTCTAACCCAATTATATCCAACCCATTTGCCCAACAAATTATTTTTGGTCGGGCAATGTCTGTTGTACATAATGGTCCGAAACAGTGGTCCGTGGTCGGACATTGACTTAATGGTTTGTCGGGCGTAAATTGTTGGTCCGAATCGATTGTCGAACTCACTGTCCATATACTGGACTAATGGTCCGTAACACGCATCGCCTTCAGAACAATACACCAATTAGAATCAGTAATACTTCTGTTACGTTTTTGTTATTCTTCTATTCAAAATCAAACTGAGGCTGGAAGGGTAAAAAAAGTATGTCTCCCATTTTGTTAAACGAACAACAATATTCATTACTTACATTGCACACATGGAACTAGACAATAGCAAACACGATAAGGGTCTATTCCCCGAGGCATCTCATTGCCACGTCCGGGACTGTCAGACATGGAGCCGCCATTTAAATTGGGGGGGGGGGGGGGGGGGAGAAAAATGAACAAGTCAAGAACGGACATTTTTAAAGCATCAATAACAGGCTCCAGCACTAACTGGTTGATATGAATCGACCATTCCGGTCACCTAGGGCTGTAAAAAGCTGAAGTATTCTGACCACAAACTTGGTCTATGTGCATCATGAATGCATGTGAACATTACTTTCGTCGTCGCGTTTTGTTATTGTATATTGATGATGACCAATAATCTAGATTGTACGGAGCTCTGGAAGTGCCATAGGACATGTCGAGATCCCGAGATAATTATCTCGGGATGACGACGTTCTGAAAGTAGGATGTCGACATCCTGATTTAATTTATCTCAGGAAGACGACATCCTGATGGTAGGATGTCGACTGACACACTCAATTTATCTCGGGATGACGACATCCTGAGATAAAATATGTCCGGAAGTCGACATCCCACTTTCAGGATGTCATCATCCTGAGATAAAATATGTCAGAAAGTCGACATCCAACTTTCAATATGTCGTCATCCCGAGACAAATTATGTCATCAGGAAGTCGACATCCTACTTTCAGGATGTCGTCATTTCGGGATAAATTAAATCAGGATGTCGACATCCTACTTGCAGAACATCGTCATCCCGAGATAGAATATGTCAGGAAGTCGACATTCCACTTTCAGGATGTCTCCATCCCGAGATAAATTAAATCAGGATGTCGACATCCTACTTTTAGAATGTCGTCATCCCGAGATAATTATCTCGGTATGTCGACTTATTTGCCCGTAAGATGTCGTCATCCCGAGATACATATGTTGGGATCTCGACATGTCGGATGGCACTTCCAGAGCTCCGTAAGATTGTATGTTTATGCCACAATATGTTATTGCCGTTGTTTGGTAAACATACCTAAGACGGCGGGTTGATAATAGAAGTAATAATATAAATAACAAGTTGAACATACTTTTTCAAGCTAAGTAGGTTCTTAAAAAAGTCTTATAATCCTATTAAATCCCCTGTTTATTGGGCCTTTACAAGAATTCGAGAACCATCTTAACCCCTTAGGAGTATGCATAGCCGGCAACCAAATGGGTGCATAGGTTGCTAGTCACGTACATCAATAATCTCTACCCTTGCCGGTACCCATTTTCTCCTGGGTGTCGAGAAGCAATTGATGTATAGGCTTAAGATAATGACTCATATTCCGAAGTTACCGATGTGCAGGTCTTTTGTATTTTTTTCTCTCTCTCAAAAATAGGCCTATCTTGACAACTCCATCAAAGCAAGGAATTCGCTAATATAAACGAAATGATGCATTTCTCCCCTCTGTGAATCAATCAAGAAACAGCCCCCTCGGCACAGTTTTAGTGATTGGCCTCTACATTTTGTCTGTGGATCTACAATATTGTGCTATTGCGAGGGTCCACCCTCTTTAGCACTGGTAAATCGTAGCGTTTGGAAAGCTCCCTGAAATGCAAGAAGTGTTGAAAATAAACTGCCGGAGTTGCGAACTGTTGGGGCTTCTATGAAACTCTGTATAGTCACTATTGCCGAAACCAAGGCAAGACTCCACGATACCAGACTTAATGGTTCTTAACACTCTTTAACATTTCGCAAGGATAGACACAGACAAGATGGTGTTGTTAAATCTGCGGATCAGGCTGGAATTCACTTTATAAAAATGAGCACAAGAACCTAAAGATGGATGTTAGTACGGTATTTATACCAACCGCCTACTTACCGGTGCACAACAATCTTATAATTATAGCCTTTAGACTAACAACGTGGTAACGTTCTGATTGGGGACCTCATTATTTTGTGTTCACTCCCTTTCCATTACAATCTAGTCTGCGAAATCCAACTGAACCCCTTTGTCTTGATCAGCTTGTACACAATGTGGCTCGCTCATAAAACGACTAGACAGTCACTGACCTCCTACATCTCTCCCTGATAGAGTGATTCGTGTTAGAACTAAAAGGCAGGATTATCTACTTCAGACGACCCCATGGTTACCTTCACGATTTTGGCTCACCAGGAAAGCCTACCATACCTAGACCTAGTCGTACCTTTTCCATAGCCACAAAGATAAACATTGAGCACTTGCATCTTGATCAGTTTGTCTCCTTTGGACTTTGCTGAGGATTTCGCTATTGATGCTGCCTGAGATCATGTCTCCGACTGATGTTTTTCTTTCATGCACCCATGACAGTATCCCATTTCGCAAATGTCGTCAACAGATCCAGCCGTGGTTCTCTACGTGGCTCATTCTGCAGAAATGCAATCTTTTCAAGAATGTTGTTCTCGGAAGAAGAAAAAAATCTGCCTGGAGAAAATATAGGAAATGTAGAAATCTCATTCGCAATACAACGAAAGCTTGTGGGAGTTTTATAAAGAAGCTGTTCATAAGGAAAAACAATTCAACGGGAGTACATTCCCATAGTCGCTTATCAAATCAAAAAAGTCCACTGACCTTTTCGATAATAAATGTTTTACCAAGGCCAGACCACCACGGGCCGTACTACGTTCAAATGAAAGATCTAATTCTCATATTGCTATAGTATTTTACAAGATTTACATACAATAACCCATTTGTCAAAGCATTAAATCTACCACCGGTGGCTTTGTGTATTTTAACTGTATCAAAAGACATTGTCTCTCTTGAGATAAAAAGGCTTCCATGGCAGAAGAGTGGTTGACAAGACCTTCAGACCTCACGGTATGACCATTCGTATGTTCAAGTAACCTTCACCGGCAATACTTGCTGCTCTGCGATCTCGTGTAATATATCCTTGACCACTAATCAACTGCCTACTTAGTGAAAATGCACCTGAAAGTGGCACCTGTACACAAAAGGGTGACAAAACCAATCTTCATAATTGAAGAACACCGTTATTAACATCAGGAGTACGCGAAATCCTTGCCAGGATCGTCAAGCACCAGCTTCTTGACCACTGTCAAGACAACGGCATACTATAGCTTCCCAACGACACGATTTTTCTCCCAAATCGATCATGCACCACGGCTTTGGTTTCTGCTACGTCTGGATGGCTGCAGGCATTAAATTCCAGGGTCTCTGCTGTGAATGTCATCCCACTGTACTTTGAATCAATTTTACACAGCATATTCATGATCTGAAGTCAATCTTACAACATTCGAACTAGTGCTCTTGATTGGATTAATTTATTCGTCTCAGATGGCAAACAGCGGGCTGTGTACAAGGGCGCATAGGTGAAGGGCGAAACGTCCACTTGAATCACTGTTTCTTCAAAGGTACCCCAAGGTTTAGTGCTTGGGCAGAAAATGAGATTCCTTATCCCGGATTTCATCATGCAACACAACTTTTTTTGAACAACTTGATTCCTCTGTCTTCTTATTAAAAACTTCTTCTTAACAGACATCAGTGCTGATGAGCCAGCTCTCTTTCATTCGCTTCATTTTGGGATCTGAGCTCGGCTACGAACATTCTGTTACGGACGCCACTATGTCCGACACGAATCATTATGTCGGACAAGATTCGTCGAAAACAATGGGTATAGGACATCATAGCCCTGGAGGCCTTCACTTTTGTATAATTACTACGCTGTATACAGCACAGAGGAAGAGTCCTATATCGGGCTATAGGTAGGACATACATGGAATGGTTTGTTGGACAAAGTGGTTCGGACATAAAATTTGGTTTGTAGGACACAGTTGGTTGGACATAACGGTCAAAAATGGTTGTCCGACAAAAAAAAAATGTTCCATGTCGGACATTGTCCGTAACAAACACCGATCACTCATGAAGTTGCTACAGCTAGCTCTGATTCATCTGTTCCAATCCTTATACGTACCAATAACGTAACTTTCCGGGTGTACATAAAACATACATCCTTGCTCAGTTTAATAAAGGTTCAAACATGCAGCGAATTTTCTGTACAAAATGTTTTTGCTAAAAAGCAACCGAAGTGCATAATGGACTTCAATATTAATTTCCTGGTTTAAGTTAATCTCCATCGGTGTTATGAATGTGTTCCTTTGGCGGTAAACGAAAAATCGACCGTCGCTTTTCCTGTGAGTATAAATAGCGATGATATAAAAAAGTCAGTCAAGCCTGCTTGCTAAAATATAGACACGTCAAAGAGAACAGGAGCCTCTACAGATGCATCACCGGAAGAAAAGACGAATCTTAATCCATCTGTCGTTGGTCTTTCTGTTTGGAGAGCGCGGTGTGTGCAAGGAAAAGGGGCTGCCGGCCCCCAGGGAATTTCAAGGCCTTGTCAAAGCTTCCGCCCCTATCCCGTCCAGAAATGAAGATTAAATGGCCCCGGCGTAGAGTCAAACAAAATAATAGTCAAATGTATTCAAAGTACTCGGGTTTCATCTTGTCCTTCGGGGTACTTGTGTCTTTGCCACTACCGAGTTGTCTTCATCCAGTTCATTGGCAAGGGTGCCAAGCGAGAACTGTTTTAGGAACATACAATACGACTTCGTCATGCCTGTGCTCTATTTTGTAAGGCAATGCAGCGGTACGATTAATGGGCCGCATTTGTAGGCTACTTAGGCCAACCTAAATCTGCTCCCAGTATCCAATTTCTAGTGCTCCCGACCCAGACACGAACATCTGACAGCCCCACTTCGAGGCGCGTGAATAATGCCAGATACATCGCGCAGTTTCCCAATACGTCTCAATCACTGAATATACATATCGTGAAATTTAAACACAATTCCCAAGTTATATTAATATAGCCAATTTGATTTATCGTGTTGATTTAAAAAAAGCTATGCCCCATGCCACGCCCAAATTAGCTTGTGGTTCCAACGAATATCGGGAGCTTTAAATAGGAAATAGACCTACATATAGAGCTCAATTTTCTTTTGAAACTGACGTGCACTTATTTTGTCTAAACAACAGTTTTCCACTTCGGCAAGTTTATGAACAGTTAATTTTTGATAAGCATAATTTCAATTAAAAACTGTAGCTCAGTATGCAACTTTACTAAAATCTCGCTAAAGATCTCACACGAAAAGCAATGAAGAAAATGAAATAATAGGCATAAAGTTTTTTAAGACTGGTTACAATCACAAGGAGGTGCCTTTAAGATGCAACCTACAATCGAATTGTTTAAAAAAAAATATTATCAATTATTATAAGTTGCAGCATCTGGGGAGAGGTTTTAAGATGATTCATAGCTGAAAATAAACTTCTTGATGTATTTTATTTCGGACAGACATCGTCCAGAGGGGTCAGTGAATGGCAAACATCTGCTTCAAGAATTCCAGAGTGGTCGGTGTTCTTGACTTTTAATAATACAATGCGCCTATGCTGAGGCGATTGCGTATTCTTTACACGGTATAACTTACACAATCTGCCAAAAGGCAGTTTTCACCTAATACTTGACTGTCAATTCTGGCGCTCAACTTGATTATTACTATTCTTGCAGCCTCCTTCCGGGGTTTGTCAGTCGCCGTGTCCTCCCGGTACTAGGAAGGTCAGTCGAGATGGGCTCCCTGTGTGCTGCTACGAATGTACCCAATGTCCGGAAGGCTCTTTCACAAATACTACAGGTAAGACAGGTGTTTTTATCGTGTTTGTTCAAACTGTAATCATGTGCGTAAGCACATCTGAGACAGGTTACCATGGCGACCTGTGTCCCGGCCATGAAACCCATGCTCGTTCATTTGTTACTAAAAAAACCCACTATTTTTAAAGAAAATCTGATCCAAAATCCCCTTGTTTTGATATTGTTGAAAATCATACAGCAAACCACCTGGTTTCAAGCGCTCGTATAGGGTAAAAACAGCGGTACGAACAGAGCATCAGCTAAACTCTCAACTGAACATTGGTAAATTTGGGTTTTGCCACAGCCAGTAACGATTGTCCCTTTGAGCATGATTGACGCGGGATATATCACGGGTCGGGTTACTTAGAGTGTTTTTCCCCCAACTTAATAGCCAGTTGTTCGCTAATATTATGATATCATTAAGTGCACGCCCTAACGTGCGTACTTATTAGACACAATGTTGAAAAGCTTCAGTATTTTAATTAGAGAATAACGCCAGATCGGTTGATCTTTAAAAATATTTTGTTTTTTCCTCATCGTCTTGTTACTCCCGGTTTTCATCAAAGTGTTCACAAACCACCATTTTTCTCATTATTTATGTCATCAGTCCCGTATGTTGTTGTTGTAAATCTTACGATCTCAGTATAATCTCTTTCAGGGGAACTGGTGTGCATCCAGTGCCCTCAAGGTACATGGTCCAATGAGAACCGGACGTCATGCGACCCAAAGACAGCTGATCTACTCCAATGGAACGAACCCGTGACCATCGTCATCTTGTGCTTCTGCGTTGTCGGTTGGATCGCGACTACGATCATGCTGATCACCCTTTGCGCTCACCACAACACCGCCATCGTGCGGGCATCTAACCGTGAGATCAGCTACTGCCTTCTGACACTGCTCCTCGTTGCGTTCCTGGAACCCCTGCTGTACATCGGCATGCCGGTCACCTGGTCCTGCAATTTCCGGATCGCCCTGCACAGTCTCAGCAATACGGGGGTTCTCGCGATCTTTGTCGTAAAAACGCGGAGAATTCTAGACGTATTCGACACCACGTGGAGAGGATTCTCGCTGAGATCTCGGCTCCGTAGGACAGGGCTTCAGGTGATGTTGATCTTGGTCATGATTCTCATTCAAGGCATCGCGGTCGCTGTTTACCTTGTGATACAACCGTCTAGAGTTCTTCTAGATCAGGATATATCAAACTCGAAAGTATATGCGCAGTGTGATAGCGACGTACTGGCCTTTGTGGTTATGTACACGTACAACGCCATCTTGTCGTGTGTGTGTTTTGTCTTTTCGTTTCGCGCCAGAAAGATACCAGAGAATTTCCACGAAACGCGTTACATCACGGTGACGATGCTGTTCTACATGGTCATATGGGTGGTATCGTTACCCACGTATTTCTCGACAACAGGAAAACTACAAGCTCTAATGCAGATCATCTCGGTCCTGCTGACGAACTATATGATCCTAGGCTTTATGTTTGTGCCCAAGTGGTACATTATATTTATCACCCCGGAGAGAAACACCACTCAGTCCATTCGCGAACAGGCATGTGGTTTTCGAATGGGTGAGATCAACAACACTCTTGTTGTACAGATGGACGGAGAAGGAAGACGGCTTTCCTCCAAACTGTCGGGGTCTGAACCGCATTTGGGCAACCATTCATAGTAGTGATTGTAAAAAAAAAAAATACACTTTCAATAAATTTCGGTGTTTTTTCCCAGTACTTTTTCATTGTGAGACTAGCATTTATCCCTTTACTATCTTATTCGTTTAGACCCTGAGATATTACTCAAATCATATGCACTTTTTTCCTAAATGCATGACCTTCATTACAGGCGCAAGTGGCTTTCTAATCAAGCAAAATCATATTTGTAAAATGTATATATACGGGGAGCAGCAAAAAAGTTGGCTGGTGCTGGACTTGAACCCGTTACCTCTCGAATACCATACGAGTGCTCTACTGACTGAGTTCAAAGAACCAGCCCTTATTATTGGGGGAAGTCCATTATATGACAATCATCTTTGTATAATTAATATACCATCAATACTTCCTTGTCACTCTTGTCAAGGTTCTACGGTACGATACTTACGATCGTCAATTTGGTTAACACTAATATTCAGTACTAGTAAAGTGAAAAGGTTGTTAAAGGTTTACCTGCAACTTCACCTTGTGGTTAATACATGTCTATAACCCAGTACTAAACCCCATCAAAGTTTGCCAGAGTTCATCCGACGTCACCCGGTTGGCCCAGTCTCATAGAGTTGCTTCAGCAGAAAATATTCCTCAACAATGTTCTGTTAAGCAACGTTAAGCAGGATACCAGTCATATATGGTACATGTTACATGGTATTTTAGCTGGTAACCTTATTCTGGTAAGCATAAATTTGTTGTGCTCAGCTGTCCTTAAGCAGCTCAATTAAATTGGGCTCTGCTCATCATGGTTCAGCACTTAAGCACCCAAGAAAAGAGTTTGTAAAGGTTCATGTGACGTCACCCGGTTAAAAGCTACCTTTATCTCAGCACTAGAGCGCCCAAAGGAGAAAACTTGGTTGGTTTAAGTTACACGAGCCCTCAATTTGCTGATGCTTGTCTTACTTTTTTAATGACACGTGCGCCTTGATGTGTTTTTTTTTTCTCGTAATAATGCCAAGAGGGTTGCCTCGTGCAACATGAATATAAAGCCCGCGCATTGGCTTAAGGTTGGCGAGTAATAAGAGTATGTTTGTGGATGCAAAGCGGTGTATGTTACAATATTGAGTGCAATCGTTATTACCAAATCTTTCTTATCACGTCAAGCAGTTTTAAACTCATTATCTTCTCTCTGAGCTCATATATCAGGGACAGTTTCTTCTACACACCACCTGCGTACAAAATTACATTTTCGTGTAGCTAATCAAGGAAAGCACCTGTTTATAATAGAAGCAGTTTCATGGCGTTTCTTTTCCTCTGAAAATATCACATGACTCAAAAGCAGTATCAAAACATTCCATGTTTTCAGAATTGAATATTAGCAGCGGGAATAACAACCTATCTAGGTAATTGGGGTCTGCACTTTTTTGATCGAAACATTTGCATTACTTCCGGGAATGTACCGGTAACTCTAATTTCGAATGAAAATGGATCCGTTCAAAGCAGTGTATAGACCTTATCCACATGACGTCATTTGAGTTAAGGGCGCCCTCGGCTAAAGGTCAAAAGAAGATTGCTCGTTAGCCCATCCTGTGCGCCGCGCGCACATGGCTATTACGTATAATGTATATTACGGAAAATTTTCTTAAATTCAAGTTAAATTCCACTGAGGTTTTGGGGAAAACTGTAAGAAGGTGGCCTTTGCGTGGGTTCACACCTCCTCCGTAACACCTGCCTCTCCAAAGAACAAAAAAGTACCTAAACGCCAAATCCTCCATGGTCTATGATCCGGTTCGTTGTTGCCCAAGCATCGTCGATTATTCTGTGACACAAATTTATGGGCTGATGGTTTTCGCTTTTGGAGCTTCACCTCGGTAGAGTGCAATAAAGTCATACTGGATAGCAGTTTAATGATGGAATGCCAGTTGGTCATTGCAATATAATAAGCCGTTGAAACAATGTGATATATAATTATAGTAAGGTAATTTGGAAGAAGAGACTTTGATCTGGTACAAGCTGCTGTATATTTTCTTTCCGTCGGGCTTTGGGTTAAAAACTTGTTTACGAGAGTCAACCATTAATCACTGTGGTCTGTTATAAAAAAAAAAGGGAAAAAAAAGGAGATTTTATTTATTTGTTCAATTTATTTATATAAAAACAAGTGACATTAAAAACCTTGACAATAGTCCTTATGCACATGACGTCAGTTAAGTAGGGCGCCCTCAGCTTGAGGTAAAAAGAAAGTTGCTCGTTGGCTCACCTGTGCGCATACATAGATGTGCGTTTTCCATTGTGGTGCTATCGTTTTACATCTAAGATGGAGGCGTGATGACGCCATACGTCAATGCGTAAAGTCTATTGCTTTCCAGCGTGCAGACAAAAGCAACGCTAAAATACTAAGAATTATCTGGAAAACAAGAAACACAAAAAGATCGGACAGTGCGCTCTGTTCGTATTCGGGAAAACGCTACCTCACATCTGGTTCTTTTCAGGATCCATTTTCTTTCAAGAAGATAATAATAATTACGATGTCGTCTCCCTCGAACTACTTTATTTCTCACTTCCAACACCAAGCAAAGCTTCATATCTTACTATGAGTTATACGAACTACAAATGGCGGTACCTGCTGTTTTTATATATTAAATTTATTTATTTATTTTGTCGTTGCTGCACACTTGCATTTCTGTATGATTAAAGTTGCTTTCACGTTCGTATGAAAGCATCACAGATTGCTATCACTGAACAATCCACTTTCGTAGAATCTTTCACAAAAATGCTTTTTACATATTAGGGCTACTTAATTTTGAACCGCGTATTTTAGCCTACAGACATTGCATTTTAGTTTACAAAAAAAAAAAAAAAAAAAAAAAAAAGCAAAAAACATTGCCCAGAAGCGATAAACATTTTTAACAAATTGCTTTTCCAGCAATCTTAATCCCATCAATTCAACGCACTCAGAGTCACAGCACTTGTGATGGGTCCTTTTCTCTGTAATAAGAAGAAAAAAAGTACAGCCAGACACGATCGAGTCTATTCGTCGGTTAAGGTGAAAATTCCAAACACTGATTCCAAAATGTAAAGCACACTTGATAAGCAATGGAGATGTTTTTCCATTAAGTATTATGATTTCCCACAGGTCTGGTGAAAACCGACACACAGTGCAATGTATACATGGAGCTCGCGGAGACGAACACTTAAGGTGGTCGTGTCGCTCTCCCGAGCGACCTCGCCCCCAAACAGATTATGGATTTTAATTTCCTGATTACTTGATTTGATGGAGTAACACCCTTGCTGCCTCCCAAGGTTTGACTTTTGTGCAGGAAATAGTGAGTGGGATTTCTTTTAATTATGGAGATGATTTTCCTAATCACCTTGGGGGGAAATATTGTATTCAACTGGGCCATCACAACAAAGAGCGCTATTAGTAAACCGCAGTGTAACCATAGGGTTAAATCGATCTTGTATTAAAGTAGAAGTCAAACTTATGGCACCATTATTTTAAAGGGGAAGTTGACTAGACTATATTGTCACTTATGCTCTGATAGCACTTGATTGTAACTAGATTAATGGGATACGGAGGGACCCAGCCCCACTGGGTAAGAACCCCCCGACACACCCCAACCATTACGACCATGCGCTGCCATCAGTACACGGGCAAAAGTGCAACCACTAAAATCTTTGAATAGTTTGAGTTCATAAAGAAGATCGAAGCGAAAAAAAGAGAGACAAGATAACGAAATAGAGTATAGACCAACTGCAATGAAAGTACTTTGCCGAGAGGCGAGATTGATGTTTGATGTGGAGATATTGATGAAGTGATGTTGCGTGATTGAATGATGGTATCGTTGATAACGACAATGTGTGTACGTTCGTTATGGACAGATTAGTGTTATCTCTCTTTTTGTTTGTTTATTTGTTTGTTTGTTGTTTTTGCTGTTTTTTTTTTGCCGAAAAGAATTGCGAAAGAAACTTCAATGTCCCTTCGTCTACTTGAGCGCATCACTCAATTTTGGGTGTATATTGGTGGGGAACATGTACATGTGTAGAAGCTGATTGCAATGTTGTGGTAATAATTATATATGGCGGTTTATACTATAGTGATGCATGTTGAATCATTGTTGGTGATGGTTGTATTCTGATAATAAATATTGATCGTGGTGAAGTAGTCTGGTGCATAACATAGTAGGTATATAATAAGGATGGTGTAATGCTACTTGACATACTGAGTGATAATGAATGTGTTCTCATGATTTCTATGTGTGATGTTGGTTCTGTTGATCATTAGGCCTACGTGTATGTAGGGAGATATGTTGTGATACTGGATATTGTGGTTTGCGGCAAAAGGTTAAATAATAACTGAATGTTGAAAATAAACATGATCACTACACGAGGATTGTAATTTATTGAGTATATTATGCTATTTGACAGCAATGAGTACTTCGGTGATCTTTGTGGTATTCGTAACGCGTAGTGGTGGGAAGTATAGTGTGGAGTTGATTGCGAAGCATGACATAGAGTTGGTGTTGTTTGTGGTGCCAATGGCGGTATCACTGGAAGTACTGATAATTCAATTGGCACTAATGGTGTTTGAATGAATCAACAATAGTACATTTTTTATTATTATTGCCGTGGTGTTTGCTGGTGAAAGCTGAGAAGTGGAGACGATGACCGCAAAAGTAGTTCCCGATAAACGGCATCTTTACGGGCAAATTGGGTTTTGCTTTCGGTATATGTCAAGCGTTCTAACTTGTCTACCCAGCCAAGTGGTCAACGCCTGATCCTGCAAGGAATTTGATAAAATTCACGCGTGCCGCACGCGGCACGCGGCAAGCATGACGCATGGTTGTGCGCTCAAAAAATGATTGATTTGCCCGTAAAGATGGCCAACTTTTTGTGACGTCAAATGGAAATGATTGCTGTGAATGAATTTTTTAAACTGGAGGCAATGTTTGTGTAAAGATAAAGGATGTCGGTGACGATGTAAGATTTCCGATTGCGGTAATGACGTATGAAATTTTTGACCGTGCGGGATTCTCGTCTGTATTCGGACATTTGTTAAACTTTACTCAGAAAAATGGCAGGTGAATTCTAATCCCACAAGAAGTGCTACACCATGAGTATTCTCAAAAAAAAAACAAAAAAAAAAAAACGTCTTCTGTAACTATAATATGGATGGGGACATCCTGCATGCAGTGACTAGTCAGAGGGTTGAAAATCAACACACAATTTGAAGCCACATATCACTAATATCACGAAGCAAGAAGAACACTGGGATTCGTAAAGAAGAAACATCGGCAAATGCTCATCACAAATCAATCCCAACTGGATTATGCTTCCACCATCTGGGCCCCTACACAGACAAAACCAAATTGAACAGCTTGAAGAGATACAGAGCAGCAGAGCTGTACACATAACTTGCGGAAACTACAACAGGATGGTAGCGTCACCTCAATGAGAATAAAACTTGCACTCCCACTTTTGGGTGAGAGACGCAGGCAAGCTCGCCTAACAATGTTCTACAAAGCCATCAACAAGCAAATTGCCATACCTCATCGCAGAAACCGCCATGGGCCAGAAGTCAGACTCATGCAGTGGCGGCTCCCGATCTGACAGCTACAAACAAAGCTTCTTCCTAAAGAACTCTATACGTGACTGGGATGCGCTCCCCCCGGAACATCATTGAACTGTTCACAGTGGAGCAGTTCAAAGGGACCCACCAGTGCCTAGAAATTCCCATGCACATTTGCTTTAAAACACGGTGAAGGAAACTGAATAGCACACTTTAACTTCCAAATGGTCTACGCACGAGACTTGCAGTCTACAGTGGTAGAAACGAAAGCGATTAAAGTGAAATATTTCGACTGACGTTGATTATGGAAGTGGGTTTTTAGATTAAGTTTTTTTTTTTTTTTATATAATAGGACTTTTGTAATTAAAGAGGCTCCCGTGCCGTTACTATAGTAACGATGTTGACGTGTACAATAGGATAGAGGCCATACGACGCCATCGCTGAGGTCAAACAATGGAAACGTGCCCTCTGGTACCCGCCACTCACAACTCTAAGCCAACGATAGGTTTTCATTGAGGGCACTGTTTGCGCTAGTGACGTCACAGCAAGAGGCCGCTTTTTTCTCTTTCAAAAAAAGAAAAGAAAAAGAAAAGAAAGAAAAACAAATCACCCAACACCCAAGGCTAAAAGGACAGACTATTAGGAAGATAAGGACAATTTAAAGTGAGAGGAAATATACGTCCACATTCCTCTTGAACAGTGGCTAAGTTGGGTGGAAAACAAGACGGTTCTAAAGTACAGCAGTACAGCAGTACGGGGGGTGGAGAATCTATTAGAATATCTCACAGGCCTGTCTTTTGGAACAAACACAGTGAAGGGGTGAGATGATGTTGCAAGCAAGGCGTGTGCTACGAGTGAGGGTGCGTGCCCAGGGAGGCATGATACACGCCTTGCATACAAGACGGAAAAACACTAGTCAGCGGTGGTGAAAACGAATGGCAAAGTTGGTCTGAACGGATTGAAAGAATGGCAATGAGAGTTGTTGTGAAACACCTATTCGACACCTATAGTATTGTTCTAGTCTGGAATTAATTTTGGTCTAGAGCTGGTGTGGGATGATCTATAGTCTTTTGTAAATATCGTACGTTACGAGCTGTGTTGCAAGATTCAAAATGTACGAAATCGAACGGATTGTTTGCATATTTCATTTAACGAAACAGTACAGAATCGGTCAACATCCAGAGGAAAATAGAAAACTGCATGCAATATGGAAACAGGATTACTATAAAGTTCATGCCAGAAACATTCCTCCATGGAAAATATGTTTCCCTATGGAATACTGTCACAGTCGAGAACAATAGCATATTATGAAGACCCACCAAGTCACCGTTGCTTAATTTGATTGCTTCAATCAAAATAAGGACATACCGTATATGAAAGAGTCCAAAATCCCCCTCCAAAACACAAAACATTTTCCGTTGTTTCCCTGCAACAAGACCACCTGAGGTGCAGCAAATCTAGTTAAATAGCAGGTGTCTGAATTACTGGCTTCTGCATGGCTATGGCTAGAACGCAGAAAAGTCCATAGCCAAAGTCACTTGATTCGAACACGTACCGGTATTAAACTCTATACCGTCAACCGTTTTACACAGTGTAGTTTAAAATTAACACAGTGTAGTTTAACTTTCTGGTAGACTTTCGTTATTTTTCCTTCTGAACCACATTGTGTCAAACATCTTTGAATTTTTCATCCAGCTGCTCCTGTTTAACTCGTCAATATCAACGCTCTAGTTGAGCAGAATAATGTGGCAATATAGTTAATGTGGAAACTGACGAACTTGATAAGGACGTGATAAGAAAGGGAGGTGCAATGTGGAATGACTATTTTACACGTGGAGAATGGAATTGTGATAAACTAACACGTCTGTGAATTTTATAGTCAGACAGATGAGAGTCACATGTGCGGCCGAGTGGATTGATTGAGCGTTTTTTTTCTTTTACCCTCTCTTTTTACGTCCAAGAAGGGGAGACAATATTCTCTAAAACTAGTGTCAAAAGTTACTTTGCATTGAAAACTTGTGTTCATGATTGTACTTTTTGCATCCGTTCGGCTCCAACAAGATTGCAATAACTTCATAAATATCATGAACAATACGCGCCGCAGACTAACAAATCGAAAATAGGTCTTTAGGCCTGTATCATACGTATTGTCTGTGTATCACTAGTACACATAATACATGTACATTACCAGGTATTGAATACTCGAGGTATGAAGCATCATATTTGATTATTCCTAAAGTCAGTAACTAAATCCTAATACAATTCCATGTCATTCTGGAAAATATGTAACACTGTTCGTCATCGTTCCATTGACAACGGTGTCATGATAGTTCATTTCCATTATTTCTTGGTGCGGCATTTAGGCCCTACCTGAAAGGTAGCCATAATGGTATACCCCCGTCTTTTTACAAAGATGCTCATACTCCGTATATCAATCCTAATAAGAAATTCTCATTTACACTGGTTACACAGACTGCCACAAAATATCATCAGGCTGGTATTATGGCTTGTGTAATGTTGACTTCAGTCTGCACTGTCTCCTGTGGAATTTTGTGGCACTGGTCAGATGGGCAGGAGAGTAAAGCATATTAAAGGGTTTGATTCTAGACCATGAATGGCTACATGATGATGAGTTAGTGTGATATTAATGATTTATTATCGTTCAGACCTTGTCACTGTCCTTTATTTCTGTATACGGAAACAAAGATGTTCTCATAATCAAGAAAGCTTCAAGAAAGTACTTACAGCCTGGGAGAAGGACGTAACGATAGTGTGACTGGCAAAAGGTCGTAAGTAGTTACTGTCCAAAATAGTGTGTTTCAAGAAAACCGAGCGTGAAGGTTTGGTCGTTTGCATGCTATTTCTAATTCATTCAAGAAAGTTTAATTCCGCATAGAAATGGAAAAAACATGTCATCGTTGTATAGCAGCAAATAAAGCCCCATTTTCTTTTCAGAAGGGCCGTGTTATTGCTTTTGACCTTCTGCTGGGGCAAAAAGTTGTCATTGGTGTGCCCAGAAAAAGGTCGCACAGCCCGACGACCTTCTTCCGGGCACATGACAGTAGAGACCATGGACTCAAAGACATCGCGGGAGAAAAATCTCGGTCATAGCATAAAGGAAATGACACCATACTAATTATTTTATGACAAGGGAATCATCAGGGTATCTAGAATATCATGCCTGTATGTGTTGACCACTGGCACGAAGATACTTATTGGATACAAAGACTAGAGTAATCCGCTATCCCTACAGACCTTTATGGTGTGGCCATCTTGATTTTTCTCCCATAAATCAGTGTAACCAGAACGGGGCTCGAAGAAAACACAGTCTGGTTCCTTTTTGTGCAATGAATATGAACACCCATTACTGCTTATTGGATACAGAGAACACGTCCGACCAAGATGGTGGCATGATTAAAGTCTAAAGGTCATTAAACCACGGCAACTTTATAACCAAGGAAGCCTCAAAATAGCCCAGCACTGTAGATCATAGACCCTAAGACACCACAGTAAAAAGTAGTTTCCCTTCAGCTCTGTTCTGGCAATGAAACTAAGGTATCCTCAAAAAGTACCTTCCACTCTGGGAGGTAGACTAAACAAAAACTGGTTTTATAAGCAAGACGAGTATAATAGTTCACTGTGTGAATTACTGGAAATGTCAGTCACCAGTACTTTACGGTGATGACATAACGCCGTCGGGTAGAACATGATATGAACTTGATTCCAGCAGATACTGTGCGAAAGAATTTACAAGAGCTGTGCAAATAATGAAAGTGCATTGTTGAAATATTATACCTATACAAACTACATAATTTCGTTTTTAAATGAATATAGACACACCATTATAATAGACGCTCTTCTTTGCGACCATTCTCCTTTATAAATTAAATACGCAATGTACTCCAACCACAACTATAGAACTCTACAGCGATTGCTAACCAAAATGTAACTAACCGAACTCAACAGGCGTCACTAATTATGGCAATGTATATAGTTAAATCAATTACTCAGACAAATGGGGAAAATAGCTAAAATCTCCCGGGTCAGAAATGACCGGGATTATGAATCCCGCGGGGCCTGACTCATTTCTGATCAGTATGACCCGAAATGGGTCAATATGACCTCAAATGGGTCAATATGACCTCAAATGGGTCAATATGACCCAAACGGGTAAAACTGACGCACGATCCTAGCTAAATTCCAATTTTTTAAACCACTTTCCGGGTCAGCCTGACCCACAAATGGGTCAGGCTCACTGGGACCCGGAATCCGGGTCAATTCTGACCTGGGCGTTTATAGATTGTTTATGCAAAAATACCCCAGCTCAATTTGTTTTTTGACGAGTCACAAAAAAAAGGTAAGCACGGGGCTTGAGCTAAGGAAACTTATTTTTTGTTGTTTTTATTTTCGCTTGCTCTACATTGTATTCATCGATCGTATTTTCAAGATAACTATATTAGCTATTTTGTCATGACAAGATTCGATCATCAATGCTTGTTCTCTGGGTTAAAAGAAATATTAATATCCCTTTAAAATCCTAAGAGTGTAAAAGGAGATTAAAAAGGCACTCCAAATTGAGAAACCAAGTACGTAATTATTTAACTTAAGTTATTTACATCATTGAACCAATCACGGGAAAAAGTTACATTCAGTCAACCGCCGTCTAGTTCCCCATATAACTCGCATATAGAGCTTATTTGTTTTGATTGCTTAAAATACCATTGAGGGGATGTGAAAATAATTAATATTAATTGTCTAATAAACATTCACTGTTTGCCTAGAACTATGTAAATAATGTGTTTGTGATTCGCAATGAACCAGAAACGAATTGGAGATGTATTTAATAAAGTCAACGAGAGTGCTACAAAATATAAGAGTTAAGCCAGACTCTCATTTGCAATAATGACATTCATGTATCCTGCAGTTTCACAATCATGTGAAAATGTTGTCAAAATAGGCAAGGTTCTCGGGAAAAGGGTAATAGGTATTTGTTTTCCAATGGCTTTCTTGTTTTTCACACGTGTGTATACTGATTTGGCTTTAACATGCAAACGGTTTTATGACTCCAACCTAGCAGTATTTCAGATGGAAAATCAATATGTCGAGCGACTTGCATGTAAATCTGATTCAACTTCACTTGAATTTGCACTTCACTTTCCCCAGATCGTTGTATTGTACATTTCGTGTAAATTGTTTAGTAACAGAAATTCTACATTAATGTTGACTCCAAAGAAAAAAACGGGAAAAAAATTAGACAACAACAGCACTGTTTCCCCCAATGCGCACATAATAACTGTTGGCATCTTTTGATTTTCTAGGGCGACTTCTATTTCTTGCTTAGAAAATATTGCATTCCAAATATTTCTTTCTTTTACCCCATCAGCATATGGCTCCCGTGCGAGGAATCGAGGTTAAGTTTTGAATAATTTAAATGAATGTAGCACTTTTGGTTGTGAATAGTGTGTCTCGGGTTCTGATGATGTAACCCTCTACTTTGCTTCACAACCAACCTTTCATGGTGGGATCCGAAATCAATACGAGCTGTTCATAATGAGGTGCAGAGTCAGTGCCTTGACTGTCTTTCGCAACGGCACAGCCGCGAGTTTGGTTGGCAAAAAAACACAGGCAGTCTTTTCTGATAAATTGCAATTTATCATTGATTTCATGCAATAATACTTTCAAAGAACCCGTTTGACTAATAAAACAATTACTGTGCTACCCAGCGGCTTATGTACAGAAAAAGCGCATATGGCAAGCACTGAAATTGCGCTCCTGTCCAAACATCTGACGCCCATCTTTTAGATAACTTTACCATAATGTATCAGCTCAAAAACACGAGTCAAAGTCGTTTATCTTTTAATTAACAAATTAAGGCATTTATAAATGAAAATTATAACGGCTCAGTGGCGCCCAGGGTATGTGCCATACCTATAGATACGCCACTTGTGTTATACCCAAAATATTAGGTCAGTGCACATTATTCTTCGTTAAAAAGGGTTTTTAACAAGTTTAATAACAGGGCAGATTTGTGTCAACCCAGTTATATATTTTGTGACACTCGAGGCCGCCCAAACAAAAATGGAAAAAAGAAGATATCATTATAGGCAGAGCACTGGGTAAACAAGGTGACGGCATAATGGTGATATTTAATGTTTTTTCCATGAAATTTATGTCTATAGTGGTATATGATTGTGTGACATTAAATGACACCACCGTGGCCTTTTGAAATAATAGGCCTATATGATCCGAAACAAGCGCATACACTCATTACAAACTTTTGCCTAGCAGTTGAAATATCCAAACAGTAATTAAACCCAAAATGGTGCCCCATGGTCACATTCCCATTGAATTATTTGCGTGTGTTACTTAATGATAGTTATGTATGGACAAGTGTCATTATATAGAATGTTTCCTTCTTCGGGCTTGGTGACTGCTTGTGCTTGAATTTGAAGCCAGTCGACTAAGACCAAGAAAGTTTAAAACATAACTACCAAACAAAATACAACACGGAAGACCCAATAAGGTGCCACTGGTACCCGGAAAACGCAGGGATGATAGCAGCTGGTAAATTACCGCTACTCTATCCAAAAGCATAGAGCAAGATATACAATGTATTGACTAGAGCGCCAACTTGCCCTGCCTTTTGAAGCTGTGTGGGTGCATCCATGTTTGTGTACAAACCTATGTAAAAGTTACAGCCACAGATTAGCGGCTGGTAAATTTACTGCTACTCTTTTTATTAAGCCCTAAATCGCACCTGGTGTTTACATATTTTTATCAAAGTAAACAAATACTGACGAAAGTATGATCCTTTGATGTTAATAACTAAAATATGGACTTTTCTGATGTATATACAAATGTGGTAATTAATAAAAGAAATAATCCCCTTATGTGGAATGAACACAATCTGATCGAAGCTGCAGTTGAGTTATTTACCCCCGTCATCAAAGCTGGCCAAAACTCCATCTCCCATCCTTTAACGAGCCACCGTGATGTTAACTTTGAAGGCAATGGATTAGACTCGCTTCGGTTTCCTCAAAAGGTATACGACACTTTGGTGTCTGGACTGTTCTATACATTGTTTAAGAATATTCCCATTCGACTCGTTGCTAGTCTCGTTGCTGTGAACTGTAAAATTTCTGTGAACTGTCTAACATTAACGTCTCAGATTGTGTGACTGTTTAATTGCTTTTTTCTCTCAAAAACTCTTTCACTTTCATGGTAAGTTCTAAGTTTTGGTGTCTGCGAACTGTCGAACTTTTTGATGTCTTAGATTTTGTGACTATGTAATTGCTTTTATTTTTAATATTTTAAATTTAGAGCTACATGTACTGTTTATGTTTCCCTGGTTCAGCCCTTGGCATGGTAAACATTTTAAATAATAATAAAAAAAATGAATTTCTTGTCTAAAATGAGTCCGACTCGGTCACTCACCGAGGATTGTAGGTAATTCACACGTGCTGCACTTTTTTCTACCTATCGCTTTCAATTGTATTAATACAGTCATACTACATTACCTCCCACCCACCATTCTTCAAACAAAAAGGTTTCCGAAAGCTAGAATCCCTCCCTTTATCCAACAACTGTTGGCTTCGGTTTTTAGGTAATAACATCATTCGGCAGAACCTGAGAAAAAGTACACATCCACGTGTCGCGGTTCAGACAGGATATTGGAAAGGGAAAAGGGGCAGGAACTGAGTAAAAAGCGTTTGCAAAGGCGGATCTGGAAAATGGGGTTATCTCACCAAATAATAGAGTAAAACACACTGCATCACTTTGGTTTACTGCATTACTGAAATATGTAGAGCAGAATGACCGCATCGCCGTTTGAAGGCGGCGGGGGAGGGGGGGGGGAGTGCAATCGGCACTTCTTGCTTGAAGCTATCAATTTGTAGATCATCGGATTGTACTTTATACTAAAAGCCGACTTTCAAAAAGAACTAATAAATAATAATACTACATGTGATACCAATAATAAATAAATAAATAAACAAATTAAAAATACCTTTACGTTATTTGATCAGAAGAGCCTGTGGGAATTATACAGCACTGAGAACACCCTGTTTGGTTTTTTGGTCTACCGACACAGAGGGCTGTTCACACCGTCTAGCGGCTATACATGTACCGCTTTTGATTACAATAATCTGCAAGTACTGTCACACACAAGATATTACCGTTACGTCTCAGGGAGAAAAAAAGGGTTATCTTCGTAAAATGTTTTGTCATCCTTTTTCAGCACCTATTTCAACTTCTGAGGTTTTGGCTAGTTTATCAAAATATTAATGCAAACATTTTTTAATGGCCTCACGTTCGACCCCATGCACAGTCTTTTTCAAAGGATAATTAATGACAACACAACACACACACACTTACACAAACAACTATAGTTTAACACAAGAAATCAAGTAGAAAGAAGCAGAATGCAGTCAGAAGAATCATAAGATGGACTCAGTTTAACTAATCCGAATAAATGTACTTTTACAAAAACAAAGTACACCATGTCTTTAAAATGCCCCATGTATTTACAAATGTACAGGGTATGCACAACATCGGTTAAGGTTGAAAATATAACTTTTCACAGATTTGCACATGACTTAAAACGGTTTAAAGATAGTCATGGTGGAAAACATCCTTGATATATTTATGCTTGAAATGCTAGGTTTTTTTTTTTTTTTTTTTTTTTTTTTTACAATTAAGTAAAATGATTTGCTTTGATCTCGCGAGTCCAAAACCTGATGTTTGAAAACAGTGAAATCATATAAGGTCCCCCCACCACTATTTTCTCCTGCCGTGACCGATTGAGCTTAACGGGTATGTTATTTCATGCCTAATTATGTTGGGTCTTTGACAACTACAAAAGTTGTCAGTGTGCGCTTGAAAGGAACGTCAACCACAGCATAAAATATTCGATAGGATTTGAAAGTTGGCATGATGCGAGACAAGCTTGAACATGGTTGCGGTGAAACCATGCGATGAAATCTCTTCGTTGAAACGGTGGAGCAACGACTCGACATTTTCCATCATTTTGCTCTGATCACTAGTATTAGAATCAAAGGGCTCAACCGCGGTAGAATTGAGAATTTAATCAATATTGAAGTCAAGTACTTTTCAGTCGAGTATTAAATACTGCCGTGTACTAGCTTGGCCTAGTAGTACTTGAGTACAGGTACTTGGGACATAAGAGTGCGAGTGAAAGTGTCGAGTACCGAATATTCTGATAACAGAGTGCCGAGTCAAACAGCCGAGTATCAAGTACTTGGATCTCCCAGCAAGAGTACCAGTACTTTATAAAGAAAAAAAATGCAAAATGAGTTATCAACACATTTACTGTTTTTGGACTAATTTCAAGATAACAATGTACGCTTGTTATGATAACTACTTTTTTGAACATGAATAGGCCTACATCAAAGATGACTTAAATTTTCCTTTTCCAGTGATATTTTTCTATGCCTTGGCTAGCAGTAGCGTCAAGTTACATGAACGCGACATAATTAAGACAGCCGTATTTTGACCACGAGTACTTATAACTCGAGTCCGGTTACCTTTTCAGTCGAGTATCGAGTACACGACTTCGAGTACAGGTTGGTTTTCAGTCGAGTATCGAGTATCGAGTATAGAGTATAGACTTCGAGTACGAATACCGTCAAAACGGTACTCGAGTGGTACTCGACGAGTACTTCAAAACTGAATTTAATACATATGACAAATTCTACTTTTTTCCTCGAAGCTATTGAAAGTGTCTATGGAACTTTCATTTCTACTTCAAGGCTGTTTATTTATAAGTTTTTTTATTGAATTAATGCGACTATACAAACTATAAACAAATACCATAATTATTTACATGTAATTAATATAATCTATAAAACTCTCTGAACGTAACAGTGAAAAACAACTCTTTTTGCCCGCCATACCATTCTTGCAAAGAGCCATATGGCGGACGACTCCTTTTAGCGTGAAAGACGGGTATTTTCAACTTGAATCAGAGTGAAGTTCACTCAAATTTTACTGAAAAAAGGGTGATGCACATCGAGTTTCACTCTTTGAACAGCCAAAAAGACACCACTCGGGCGAGAGAGTGAATTTGTCACTCTTTCAAAAGAGGTGGATTAACATTGCAGATATGTAACTGCAGTTTTACAACAAAAGGGAAGTGCCAGGCATATCAAGAGTTTGTACTGTGTTTTTCAATTTTCAATGGCACAGTTGGGACAAAAAAAACATGGAAATCAGCTGATCAACTGACAAATTACATGTATGACATTCAAAACTGCCTACTCCAAACTAAATAAGCTTATTAAATGAGGGATCTGCTCTTTGAGGTCACAGCAGGGTGTCACTTTTCACATAGTCGATGTGTATGACAAAAGACACAACCCATGCATGCAAAATAACCTCAGAAAGTGTCTGTTACAAAGGCCCTTAAAGTGTATGATATACCAAAGCAGCTCTATGTCATGGGTTCCCGGTTCAAATCCATACCATGTCGAATTTAATGTCACAAGTGGATTTCTTTTCTGTTTCGGTAGTGTACAGACAGGATGGTATATAGACCAAGCTTAAAATCTGTCCCACACAATAAAGGGGCACATTGCCTTCAAATCTCCTGAAATGTTGCTGTTTGGAATAGCTCCTTATTCTTTTAAGAGTTGTTCATGCAATAAAACACCTACGGTGAGCAGTGACAAAAACAAACAACATACAATTGCCTCTGGAAATAAAACCAGCGATACCATGCTCCGTCATTCTGTGGAGTCAAAAATGTGGTTCTCCAAAATGATGAACCGTGGTCTGTCACGAGAATAAACAAAAACCACACAATTTCAAGGGATACTTATGAGAATCATTATATTCTGCTTTTAAAATATCTATCCAACCATATTCATTTCATAGCAAACACTTTTTATAGGCAATCTGAAGGCAATGTGTCCCTGTAGCTGTTGCCTAAATAGTCCTAACCAGGCTTCTACAAGAATGCCTCAACACTGAACATCATCACTGAAGCTCAAGAAGCCTTGGGAATCTTGTACACACAGGTACCTAATACGAACTACAAACACCAGAGTCAACACAATTCTCTTTCAGGAGAGGTGTTCTAGATTTTCTTACTTACACTAGGAAAACCCATCCCAGTAAATGAGACATACTGCTTGTTGTTAGATAGAACCCAGAAATAGACCGTTCCGGCTTTGGCAACAAGCCCCGGCCACACACCTTCGTTTGTGTACTTTTACGCTGCACGTGTGACCGAGTTTGACCGAGGTCACATGACCAGAGGGCGTGATTCAATTGGTCAATGCGCACAGTTTGATTGACAGGCCGGAACGGTCTATGGATGAGCTTCACCGCACTCTGTGTCCTGCTATGCACGTATGGCAAAATGGCGACATGCACTGATCAGATTTGATTCAAATTTATTTAGTATTACTATGTATTATCGGCACTGAGCATTTCTACATTAAACAAAATTGTTTTGTCAATCTAATAGATGGTAAATTTAGCCATATATGCATGGCACCTGTACTTGCCACACACGTGTAAACCACACGACGTAACAAAATGGTCTCACAACACACGTCGCGCCGATGGTGACTCACTCAGGGTTCTTCTGATTCTATTTCTATGTTAATACCCCCATCGGAAGGACAAATCAATTAAGAGCAAGTTGAGTTGTTCAAGGACGCAAGCAATGCGGCAAGCCACGCCGGAATTTTTTAACAGTGTGTAAATGACTGAAAACGAACACGCAGCCTGCTAGAACCTCCGCCACCTGTTCCCTGTAAAAGCAGACCAGAATTATGTTGAATAGAAAAGATTAGTTGCCAGTCAGATGGAGAAACGTGACCAACTAAAAGTGACGTCATCAAAGAGAGTCCTGTCTCTATAATGTCACCAGCTCAGATCGAACCAGCTGTGGTAGAGGCTGCCGCTCACAACTTGGTCTCATCAGCGACACAGCAGAAGACTCTCTTCTGCAAAGCAATGGGAGACTTTGGAACGATAGGTGGCAGCAGACTTAGCAGGTAAATTGTCATTGTTGCGTAGCTATGAGCGTGCGCACATTTCCGATGAACAATGGATACACATGTACCTGGCAAGTCTGCTGCCACCTAGCGTCGTCAAATCCCCCTTGGTCTCAGAGGGGCGGACAAAAGCGATAATTCTATTAGACAAGTGCCAGACTGTTTATATTTCTAGATTGGGTTTGGTGGTTACTTCAATTTGAACAAGATCAGAAAAGACAGCCAAAAGGCTCCGCTCAAATTTGAGATGGTCTTTGCCTCAGGGCTGATTACTTACAGAAACCCCAGTTGTATCTCACTTCCATATAACATGTATGCAAGGGTCGTTCTCAATGTAGTCCTCCAACTCCTGGTGACTGAGACCAGTCTTACAGCAGATCTCATCAAAGTTCAGGTGACCACTTACATATCTGAAAGGGGGGAGAGAAATAATGTCTTTTTTTAAGTACTTCTGCTCTCATATGATAGGAAAAGGCACAGAGAACCAAAATGAAGAGAAACATTGATGGAAAAGCATGCAAAGATGACAAGGTCAAATCTGATAAGCCTTCAGTGAACATCTAAAATTACATAAAATAAAGAGAGATTTGATTGAAAAGCATGTAAACTATCATGTCAAAAAGATAAAACTGATAAGCCAATTTTGTACATCTAAAATTAACTAAATAATGAGAGAAATTTACAGAAAGGCATGATTAGATGTCAACATGATTAAAACTGATAAATCATCTGTGTATATCTAAAATAACCTAAAACAAAGAGATTTGTTGGAAAAGCATGTAAATTATCATGTCAAAAAGATAAAACTGATAAGTCATCTCTACACATCTAAAATTCCCTAACTAAAGAAATTGGCAAAAAAAAAACATGCTTAGATGTCACCATGATTTAAACTGATAAGCAATGTGTGTACATCTAAAATTGGACAGAGAAATCACTTGAACGTGCAGAGAGCAGAATCCAGCAATCTGGACTCTCCCCCCAGCAAGCAATAATTCACATTTCAGTGATTAATAGAGTGAGAGGGTGAGGGACATTTCATAAACATGGTGAATAAATATCACAATGATAAGAATACAACAACCAAAGATATTTCAAGTATATGCATATAAATGTCAGTTGTAAAAGTATGGCCTGAAGAAGCATATTTGAACACATAAATGCAACAATAAGTGTGTTTATTTTCTTGCATACAGAAACGGTCTCCTCGGGACAGAACAATGTTAATAAACAACAATGAATAGCAAAATCACTTAAGGTCTGCTTGTTTTGATTGTGCAATCACAAGCAGCCCACTATGAATGCGCTCCAAACAAAACACCAGGCTAAACAAAAAATCTAATCACATCAAATCAATCAATCAATCAATCGAAACAAGTTTGCGTTGTTTTCTCTGAAACACGACCACCGAAGTTGATTAAAATATTCACAGGTTAGTTGTATGGTGTGTTTAATGAAAACTAGAAGATTGGAATATATTTACATAAACAAAAATGTACTTTCCCTTTATTAACAAAATCAGGTTTCACACGAAACATCATTGTAACGTAAATTAATTGCGACAATTTCTCCTCGTCTTTGCCTGACAAATTTGGTAATAAATCTGATTTGCGAAATTGACTTTCGAGCACTGATTAGTTTTGAAATGCGAGACAGTTGTTATCTTTTCCATTAACCGCTGGATTACATGCTCATATGATCGTGTTGCATTGAACTCAATCAGTGTTGGTGCAAGTACTGCAGAAAGTATAAAATGCTACTATAAACAGGTTTGGTGCTCCCCATAGAGTTATACTTAAGAACTAGAGGGAGCACTTGTTATGTCACGCACAGAACTCCACTAACCCACCATAGGCAGAAAATCCCCATGGGTCAATCGTGTACAAATGTCCAGTTAGAAAATGTTTGCTGTGTAAACTGATGAGTGACCAGTGTAATATGATTGGTCAGTACCATTTTCTCAATGGTAGTTAAAAAAAAAAATTATGGAAGTCGCCAGACACACAAGGCCAGTAAGCCACTCGAGGTGTGGGCTACAAATCATCTGTTTTTTTCAAGGGCCTGTTGCCACCTACTCCTGGGTCTGAAACAGGGTAACCCCCTTTACAGTCCTTAAGGATGTAGGCTTGTCAGGCCATGCTACTTTTGTACGACCTCTAGTTTTTTTTTCTATAACTCTATGGTGCTCCCACACTACGAACTGACTGAGAATCTCTGGTGCATCAGCCGACTGCACTTAATGACTTTCCAAAGGATTTGTAATTCAATGAGATTGGTGATCATTCCAAATCCAACTGCTTACTTTGCACTGATGCTCAAGTAAAAAATTGTCTTTGAATCTGGCCTTGCCAGGCAATTTCAATAAGCATCATGACAAGCATTAACAAAAAAATGCAAGCTTATATGACATTTTCCTGAAATGTGAGCATCCACTGATGTTTTTATTGGGCCTGGCTTTGTAATATAATTCTTGAACATCTCCGATGTTATGAAGTATAGCTGCCGTTCATCAAAACCCTAAGAATGGTTGGCTTAGTCTGGTTAACTACAAACAGCTGCAGTAGATTTGGTGGCCCTGATCTAAGATAATACCTGTCCAGTGGTTGGGTTTGAGTCCGGGAATGTTCGCCTGGTACGGGTACTCTAACTGGATACTGATGGAGACGTCGGATTAAACCTCGTAGTAGACCAAACTGTATCAAATGTCTTTCCACAAAACAATAAAAGCAAAAACAAAAAGTCACATTATGCAGGAACATTAAGTTGATGTGATATTTTGCATCGTGGATAAACATGTCATAAGCAAACTTCCACAGTCTCGCAGCATAGTGCTCACCGCACTCCCTAAAAGCTCTTGAGGCAGCAGGACCAACATAACCAAGAGGCGCCTCAATATCAGGACTCCGAAAGTGCTGGGTAAACAGTGCTTATCACACATCGGTGTACGGTAAAACCAAAAATATTCATATATACAGTACTAGGTTTATAACTTTGTTCTAGGCCACGATGGCATGGGTGGTAAGCTCAGATAATCTTCAGCTCTCACATGTTACACTGCCTGTTCCTCTCACAGTGGTTCTGACAAACTGTGCTCATGCTAACCTTCTGGCAACTTTTGCTATGTCCCACTTCATTCTTTTATCTAAATTGTTGTGAATCTAAATGCAGATTTGACACACCGTATCACTGATTTTGCTTCTGCAAAAGCGTGCTGTATAAGATGATAAATCTTGAGTCTTGGCTGAAGATGAGTTGGTGCAATAAAAACCTCCATGGTATTTGCTTGAACCTGCACGCTGTCTTAAAGTCAGAGTAAGGCTGTGTCAGAATAACTGTCTTCAGCATTGGCTATGGCCTGAGTGCGAAAAAAACCTACTCTTCAAAGCTGCTGTTGCAGCCAACAGTCATAGCCGTGCAAAAGTTGCTAATTCGGATATGGCCTAAGGTTTCAATCATGGAACAGTTCAAAATGTCTGCTTGCATGTTTCCAGGGCCCAACCTAATTTCATAGAGACTGTTGAAAAAAAACTACAAAAAGTTGTGAAGCACAGACAAGTCTTGCTTCGCAGAAACAGGTAACCAGCCAAAATTCCATAAAGTTTACATTGTTGTGACTGGTGCTCAGCAAAGGAATTTGCTGAGCAGTATATTCTGCTAAACAGCTCTAGGAAATTGGGCCCCTGGACGAAACAGGCTTTCCACCCAAAGATGGGGGAACAATGAAGAACTATAATACCATACCTCTCATCAATGTTCATGGACCTGGGGTCAAATCGGAGACACAGGTCCTTAACACTGATATCGGACCGCAAACTTCCATATAGATGCATAATGGACCTAATTGATGGTGCATCGGCCTTTTCTGTAGAGAGGAAAAAAAATCTGATATTGATATTTGGAGTTGATACATACAAAACATGAACTTGAGACTTGGCAAGAACAACTTAACGACAATCAATCAATCAATGAATCAATCAATCAATCAATCAAAAGTTATTTATATAGCGCCAAAATCAAAAGTTTGCTCTAAGGTGCAGAGGCACAAAATGAATGGTTAGTACATGTAAGCCTTCTGGAACAGATGAGCTTTTTGAGGAGTTTATTGAATGTGTTGAGTGAACTGGCGTCTCTGATATACCCAGGAAAGTTATTACACATCTTGGGGTCATACACAGAGAATATTACAATTATTATAATCATCATTAAAACTTGTTTATAAATCAACCTTTTTAAAGACACCAACTCGTCAACGCACGACAAACAATTCGTGCCACGAAAGATCACCTTTGACCGGCGCACACGTTGTACGTAAACTATGTACGGGTACATGATCGTTTTGTGCCACATAAATAGTCGTCGGATAATGGTGACGAGCGGGCGTCTTTAAGCCCGGAATGAAGGAGCACTGTAGCATAAAATCATCAAGAACAGTACACTAAACCTAGTCAAGCCATTGAATAACACAAATACCTTTAAAATAAAGGAATACAATTAATGCAATGTACAAAACGTGTGGGAGGCAAATATGAGGGAAATGAACAAAGGAACACAACATCAGAACATGTCAACTTAACAGAGCACAAACGGGGAGAAACACAATGCAATGATGTCATATATTGTAAAAATGCACTGATCATATATATAACCAAATTTAACAATGATTTGCAAAGAGAAAAATCACAAAGAGAAAGTACAAGAAAGATGGCAATAATCAAAACACATGCACACTTCTAATGAAAACTCTCAGTGGAACAACATACTCATGGAGCCTTCAGAGGTCACATGATATACTGCATGCTATCACTGTGTATCTATCATTCAACACTATGTGGACAGCTGAATGGTCAGACAGTTAAAGAGTTGAGTCACAGTAGTCAAATTGTGCAACAATAATGTATAAGTATATATTCAGTTTCTGGTAACACCGTGTGTTAATATCTACTGTCCTGTGTAGACTCATTCATATAAGAACCTGTCCTGGAGACCCACGACCGCTTAACAGTGTTATTTCGCATAGCCATACCTTGTCTCATCTGCTCATGGGCCGGCCCGATCCAGAATCAGATTGTATCCCAACAGTGCTATTTTGCAATGTAATGCCTTGTCTCACGGTACGGCCTGATCCAGAATCAGATTATATCCCAATTGGGAACCTGTGTTTACGGCCCGAGTGCGATTAAGGTTAACTCACCTTCTGCGTGTGATGACTGCTGCCTAACCTTTGGTCGTACTATTTAGCATCAACTCGACGGTTTCACAACAACTCAAGACAACGCGATAAAAATACCTTAACCTTAACCTTAATCGTAACCTTAACCTTAATCGCACTCGGGCGGTAAACACAGGTTCCCAAATTGGATACAATCTGATTCTGGATCGGGCAGGCCCATGTAGACAAGGCATGGCATTGCAAAATAGCATTGTTACGCGGTCGAGGGGATCGAGGGGGTTGTGGGCTTTAAAACAACCCATCCTGGACACTAGGTAGTCACCCGGTTTTTCCGATCTACTCTGCGGCAGTAGATAAACAGCAGGACATGTTCTTAAAAGAACAACTCTACACAGCAAAGTAGATATTATCACATGGTGTTACCGCAATCAAACATCTATTGGTACTCCAGCATGCAATTCCTCAAAACAAATAATGATCAGTATGCCCTGATCGTCTTAATTTATGTTTTTTTTTTCTTTCCTGAAGAAAAGGAGAGCATACTAATCAAAACCTTGAGTTGTTGCAACACCACTTCTTTTCAGAACCACCACAACTTAAAGAGAGATATTTCATTTTCATGGTGTTACTGCAAACCTTACTAAGATTGTATCTCCATCATCCAAAGTTTCAAAAAACCTAAAGGCTACTGACTGCTCACCATTTCTTGTCACATACTTCATGCATTCCTCTTGCAGCGCTTTGTCTTCAACAATTTTATTGATATCCGGTTGGGTGATGTACACATTGGAATACTGAAACAAAAAGCACATTATGCTAAAGGGTGATTTGGTTCACTGGGCATCACACATGCTCAAAATGTTTTGTAACACATCACTGACGCAGACTGCCAACAAAGTGTTTTTAACTACACTCAAAACCTCCAATGAGATGCTAACCACAGCAATATTTTGTCTTCGGCTATTTTATTGATATCCAGTTGGGTGATGTACACACTGGAATAATAAAACAAAAAGTACAACAGGCTAAGCAGTGATTTGGTTCATTTGGCATCACACTTGCTCAAAATGCCTTCAGCATTTAATAATAATGATAATAATACGCAGTTCTTATATAGCGCTTTATCACACCCTATGGGCGTCTCAAAGCACTCAGTATTTTTTCCTGCAAGGTATGATGAGTTTCGTTTTTGAAGTATGAGACCTGTTCCTTTACATAGCACCATGTAACGGTTTACATGGTGCTGTGGCGCAATCTGCAACCGATCAGACCAGGAGCACCAGGGCGAACCCCTTCTCTTTGCGATAAGTGCACTTGGTTCTTTTACGTGCATTACACAACACACGGGACCTACGGCTTTACGTCCCATCCGAAGGACGCAGCAATAATGGTTAAGTGTCTTGCTTAAGGACACAAGTGTCACGGCCGGGACTCGAACCCACACTCTGCTGATCAGAAACACCAGAGCTTGAGTCCGGTGTTCTTATCCGCTCGGCCATGGCCACGATACGCCCTTATGTTTTTTTCTGTGACTAGCCAGCTGCACCAGTTGGCTTGTCAGTTCACTAGTCTGTCAGCTTTTTCACCAGTCCATATTTCGTATTTAATAAACAGGAATGCTTTTCAAAACTGAACTAGCCAACTGGGCCACTTGGAGAGATTTTTGACTGGTCCTTGGGTGTTTTAACTGGTATTTGGCCAGCGGAGCACTGTTAAGGGAGATCAATGGCCTTGTGCCAAGTTATTTATTTTCATAGGTTGCCAACAGATGTTTCTTAACTACATCCAAAACCTTCAGAAGGGGCTCTAACTCCAGCCATGGTTGCAGACATAGATTAAGACAGAGATATGAAATGCTTGTGGTCACCTGGGGCAAATTTCATACAGCAGCTGAAGTACACAAAAGTTGTTAAGCTTTAAATAACTAAGCTTACCAGACTAAGGTTATCAGCTAAATACCATGTCACATGTACCGTCTTTGCCTGGTCTCCTGCTTAGTTTCGCTAAGCAGAACATTTTTAAGCACAATTTTTCTGCTCTATGAAATTGGGTCCTGCACAGTAGCCAATCAGAGATGATTTGTTTCTTCTTCATAGTATAGTCATCTCAACCCACAGATCATGCTCAAACTGAACACAATACTACAAATATCAGCTTATCACGGAACGTTGATTTGAATACAGACGTATAAAACACTGCTGTATCTCACATCAACCGAGGCAACATGTACAAACATGAGGTAAAAATCAACTTGTTATAGACTTACCTGAAATATGGGAACAATCGTGATAACCCTGTAGTACCTGGAAATAAATGGAACTATTATTGACACATGTTCAATGTCTAGAACCAATATGAATGGATTTTAGACTGCTGCGTGTGGTTTGGAATTTGACATCAGAACCTGATGCTTGTGTTTTGGATCCTGCTGGTATGGCCATCTTCTTAAACCGCAAGGTTTCCGCTACTTCTGGCTGCAAAGTTGTCATACAATAGACTGTGTAAGTCTCCCGCGTATTTGAACATTAGGGTCCGTTAAAGCGTGTGATTTTGTTTCCTTCACATGTTACAGCAATGTGTGTGGGATCAAAATGGTCCAAAAAATGTTTGAATACGTGCGAGACTTACACAGTCTATTGTGTATCATTTTCACAAATAAACTGCCTATGTCACTGTATAAGATCATCTTATAATGATAGAAATTGATAATTCTGATAGCTTGAGTTGTTGCAAAACTCGTGAAAGTCCGTTTTTTCCCGTACAAAAATCATTGAAGAGAAACAGTTTTCCTAAGGGCTGCAGGTAATTGTTGGGGCCATTTTGTGTAAAGTTTGTGTGGCTGACAGTTGAATTAAGTTACACTTACGAACTGGATAAAATCAAGTCCACAAAACATAAAGTATTGAATGGTCAGTTGTCTTATAATTCTTTTGAATGGCACAGAGAGTAAACAAAGAAGTCTGGCACAACTCATCAAAACATTCCATCTTGTATTTCTCATTTTAACCTCGATCACCCAAACTCTCAAAACAACAGCTTGGTTTTGCTTAAATTGAATGGATTTGGTACTGTACCCTAAAAAAGCATCCCACAATTAAGTGTCCCAAATCTTTGATGGATTTGGGAAAGAAAAAGCTAGGACGGTGCAGGAGTGGTGGTTATCGAAAACAAGAAAAAAAGATTAGTGTTCTATCTGAAAGCTGGCTGGTATCCGATCTGATACCAGTACCAATCCTCAAGACAAATATGTCCATCTGAAATAGTGTCAAAGTAGAGAAAGTTGTATTTGAAGATCCCCAAAGTCACCACTGCTTATTGTTGTTAGCTGCAATTGAAATCAGCGAGCAAATAATTGTGAACAACATCTCGGACAAAACATGAGATGTTTTTTTATTGGAAAGCTGGAGGAAGGAATGCACTATTTCTTACAGCATGTTTTGAAGGCAGATCTTGACAAGGTTAATGTCCACATCAGCCTCTGCGGCAATCCTCTGTACGTGGTTGACTCCATCAATGAATGGCAAGATCTAACAAAGACAAAGAGTTGAGACTGTTTTAGGTAAAGTCTTGTACCATTCTGTTTTTAAATAGGATCTCTATTTCGATACTTTGGGGCTTAAATAACAAAAAAGCAGCTGTTTTTAATTTGTGTAAGCAACAGAATTAATGTAACAAAGATGAGACAGCGGGCTAGAAGGGTCAACTTTCTGATTTTTTTTTTTTTTTTTTTTTTTTTTTTTTGGGGGGGGGGGGGGTTATTTAGAACATTGGCTTAATACATTTGCACATACAAAATACTACAAAGATTTTAGCAGCTTAATAAAGCTAAATTTCAATTGAGTCCGTGGCAATGTAACACGTTTACAACAAATACGCACATCAGCAGTAGTAGAATGTGCAAGTCCAATGAAGCCTTGCGCATATTCAAATGTTGGGGCCCTGTTAAAGTGCACAATTTGTTTCCTTCATGCGTTAAAGCAATCCACATGAACATGTATGTGGGTAACCAAAGGTTCCCAAGAATGTGTGAATATGCGCCGAGACATGCACGGTCAACGTACAGAAGAAATATCTCCACCCTAATTGGTCCCAACATGTCCATGCTGCATTATGGATAGGACACCTGCTTAGAGGAATATGAGTTAGCAACCTGAGTCAATGGCGTTCAATAATTGTTTTATATAACACACACACAGACCCTTGTCATTTGATTGGTGGAACAAGCGTCATGTGTCATCCTTTACCTTGCCATGTGTACTGCCGCTCCAAAATTTAATATTGGAGTCCAATATGGATAATCATTAGACGTTTCGCAATGTGTTTCCAAAATAATCGCTCCCTGCCCATTTTTCCCAAGCGAGGCAAGGTCGTGTCACGGTGGACAAGGTTGGTGTCTGCATGGAGTAGCCCTTGTTGTTTAAATTAAACAAAATCATTTTCAGAGTGTGGGCTGGTTGAGTTTCATGGTCTACTTATTGTGAAAAACAAATTAAATGACAAGGAGCTACGTTTGAGTTACAAATGTTATACAAAACAAACATTGAATGCATTTCCTTTGTGCCTTGTCACAGAATATGATAAATCGGTGAAATCTGGCTTTTCCATTCGCTCGTGAAAAGGAATAGTACAGATTTGGCCTTGTGATTATATTCTACAACAATGAACTCAGACACGTGCAATATTTGAATCATACTATTATTTGCTCAGCCAGAAATGCCAATAAATGATTGCAAGTGGTCAGTCAGTTGCACACGGTCGAGACCCAAACCACTGTAAACAAATAAAACAGCATGACTGAACAGGAGGAAATACGGCCGTAATGTAATGTACGTGTATGTTAATGGAACTGAGCATTACCATTTGCTGAGAATAATGTCAGTGTGTCAATGCCGAGTCAGTAGCTTTCTTACCTGTTGTGTAGTAAGATCCCACTGACTGGAATCGTAGGCATCTTTGTCCGTCAAGAACATCGGTACATGATGCTCTAGTACAGGGGGTGGGTCTTTGGTTGGAGAAACAATTTTCAAGTGGATAGTGTTGGATTCATCTGCAAGAGTAAAAATCAAGAGCTTAATAAAAAACAATGTTATACTGCTAGACTATTACCATCATGGTGGTATGATTAGCCACTAACCATTTTGAAATCGGCTGCACATAAATTCATTTGAATGGGTTTACTTGCTTAATTATAGCATTCGAACTGGCCTTTTTGACACCACGCATGGTGGCTGGTCTAGTGGTTAAGATATCTGCTGTAGAATGTGGGGGTCGTGGGTTCGAATCCCACCCAAGTAGCAGTGGCATTACTAGACATTTTAATTGGGGGGGGCAAGCTTGGGCAGAAAATAATTTGGGGGGCTTTTGATGTATCGAATTCGTCTTTTGTGATTTGTTTCCATCTCATTTTGGGGGTGGGTATGGGAGGCAAGAAGGGAGGCTTGGGTTACACCACTGCCCACTACTATGCCTGTGGATTTTTTTCTCCCACAGGACTCAGGAAGCACTGAGTTTCTAGTGCTAAATTCACACATTGGTTATACTTAAATACTTACTTATGGTATGTTACACTTACTTATAGGAATGGAGCATTTTCCATGTTGGTTAAGCTGTGACAGGAGGTCAGTCAGGATGCTCAGTAGACGATTCTTACTCTCATCATTGGACAGGAAGCCACACTCCAACTATCATGACGAAAAAATAAAGCAATTTATTTCTATATCACAAGTTTACTGCATTGTCTCTGGATTTGAATTCAAGACATAATAACCGAATTGCTTTCACAACCCTAACTGCCTAACCGCCATCGGGTGTTTCTTAGGGGCACTGCTAAATGCATCAAAATGCAATACAGTTGAAATGAAAACCCTGCCAAGTGCAGTAAAATGCAACAGATGACTTTGTCGCATTGTGGTTTACAAAGCCTTGGTACTGGGTAGATAACCTGGTAAATGCACCAAGTTTGCTGGGGACTCTCAATGCTGGGGCGCTGTACCCTGCTAAATGCAACAGTAGTCTATAGCCGGTTTGAATTGACTGCTGAATGCAACCAAATGCAACAGATGATTACATGTAGTTTGCCTTGTGAAGTGAACTGTTTTACACTAGACTTGGCACTGAGCAGTAATACATTGTGTTGCAATTAAGTAGGGTGAGAACTGAGGTATACGGTACATGTTAGCTGATGGAATGTTCAGATCAGGAAGCTCAAATGAGTTAACATTATAACAACATATATTTTAAAAAAACTCTTTAGAGTATATCAGGGTCGTCAAAATACCCATTAACTCTGATGAGGTTAGATTACATTGTGTCTAGCCAACAATGGTGTAAATCTTTGGCAGTAACTGGAGGGGGGGGGGCAGGAGGGGGGATGATTTTGAAATTCTGAATCTGTGGTTTCCAAGGGTTTTGAAAGGGTGCAAAACCAAAAATCTTATCCAGTGAGTGCAAGAAGCTAACAGCAATTATACTGAAGAAAGGAAAAACATGCTGTAAATATGCAGTGGAGTTTAGACGGCTGTGTGGTATTCAAAGAAGTATTGAGTGCTATTCCTTTTATATGCATTCACATTTGTTTTTATGAGCCTAAGTGGGTTTTTTTTTCTTCGAACTGAACAAGGAGCCTTGCATGTAGGTTGGGTTTTCAGTCCCTGTCTGAGTTTTTCCTAGTTGGGGTTTTCCTTTCACATCTGAAACTGTGATTTCTTCAACTTAATCTCTTCAACTTAATCTCCTCAACTTAATCTCTTCAAGCATACGGGTTACAGCAGTGCACTGCACTGTTGTGGGTACCTTGGTTTCATTTCCAATAAGATCAAAGTAAATAATAACGTAATAATATGTACATCACTTTCACTGCTATACACAAACTGTTTGTATGGAGGATGGGCCATCCAAAAACGTAGGGGTGTACCCCCAGCCCCTTTCCAGTTTCATACGCACCTCTAATGTTATCAGGTAGCTAGCCAGTTTCTTCACAAGCGGTTCGTAGCAGGCAGTGTTAGTTGATGCATCGCAGACGAAGCAAAGGTTGAAGAGAAGAGCATTGCGTGAGTACTTGGCATTCTGAATACCGACTGGACATCCTATGATCTTATGGCCAGGGGCATTTCTGTGTTTGAAAAAAAAAATTATTCATTAAATTAAAAAACCAATACATGTAGATAGCTAGTCAGCTTAGGTGGTAGAGCACGAGCACATAAATCCAGAGGTTGCAGGTTCAAATCCTGCTCTAAGTCGATTTTTCTTTGCTCAACCAAAAGTTACTTTTATGTACCCAGTCAGTTTCCCATGTGGCTTACATTGTATAACTTGAACCCCCCCCCCCCTCCTACCCCCCAAAAAAACAAAAAACAACACGAGTTCAGAATGTACACTTTAAGTAAAAAACAAAAATCAACTTTATTAAACACATATTCATACATGTCGTGGCTGAGTGGTTAGTACATCGGATTCAAGCTCTGATGGCCGAGTCATCGAAGTGTGGGTTCGAGTCCCTGTCATGACACTTATGTCCTTGAGCAAGGCACTTAACCGTAATTGCTTCATAAAAGTTGGGGAGGTAGAGCTTTCTGCTCTACCGGCCAGGTTTCTGATGGATGATACCCAAGCCTACATCCTTATATGGACTGTAAAGGGGGTAACTCTGTTTCAGCCCCAGGAGTAGGTGGCAATGGCCCCTGGGAAAATAGCTGATTTGTAGCCCACACCTCGAGTGGCTTACAGGCCTTGTGTGTCTGGGCGACTTCCATAAAAAAAAATAAAAATAAAAATCACTGTCCCAAGTCCATCAAAATATAAAGTATCATGCAAGTCTTGCATGTATTCTAATTTTTGTGTCCGTTACAGTATGTTACTTGATTCCTTCACAGGTGAAAGTTCAAGCAATATACATGTACAGTATGTGGGAACTGAAGCCTCCCAAATATACCCAAGATTTGCACGGTCTATAGACCTTATGCACATGACGTCATTTGAGTAGGGCGCCCTCGTCTAGAGGTCAAAATGAGGTTGTTCATTGGCCAATCCTGCGCGCCGGGCGTACAAATCTCTGCGTTTCCATTGTTACATCATCGATTTACCTCTAAGATGGCGGCGTGATGACGTCGATGCATAAGGTCTATTGTAATTCAAACACCCAAGATATAGATTGGCATGCCCTGAAGAGTGGGCGGTTTTAGGATACGATACCCCTCCATCATATTCACGCAAACCTGTGAGTTGGATTTTGGAGGATTTGGGGTGGTTTGGGTTAATCCATACTCTTTTTTTTTTACACTTTATTTTAATTCTTTGATATATTCAAATTGGTTTTCCATTCATGCCATTACCAATTAAATATAAAAGACCACTTGTGTGATAACGACTTTGCAATTGGGTACAATTTGGTTCTTTACAAGGAAATACTAAAATGGAATATGCAAATTTAGCTGATGTACTTACATAGTAATGAGCTTGTTCTGTAGTTCAGGTTTGGTGATGATGTAGACATGCAACGTGTCAAATAATTCTCTTGAAACAAAGTCTTCAGGAACCTGTAAACCCCCCAAAAATATATTACAAGTCAAAACAATAATAACATCAGATATCTTGTAGGGCTGGGACGTTTAACCTTAAAAAAAATAAAAAAAAAAACAATAATAATAATAATAAACACAATGCATGTTCAAACAAGACCAACAGTAAAAAAAAAGATGGGAACTTCCTTTTCGGCATTGCCTGTAAAGAATTATTTCCCTGCTTTGTTTTGTAACAATTACTAATTGAGGATAATTCTTATGAGCAACCATCGATGAGCAAAAAGTAATAAATAATGTTGGCATTGAAAGAAAATTGCATTGATTTCTGTTAAAATATGTTAGTCCCAGCCACCATCCAGGCAGACTGATTTTCATCCCTTTTGTTGGTCAGGATTAGACTTATCTTAATTCCCCTATAATTTTGTAAAATGTATGTTTTTTTTTGTACACCAAAAACACGAAAGGCACTGAGTACACAGAGGATGTAGCACCACACTCAAAACGGGTTCTAGACTATCCAGACCAACATTTTCCCTTAAGCAGTAGCGGCCGGATGAGGTGTATACACGCAAATGTTTCCCTTGCCTGGAAACAGAAGTGGTTTAAAGACGCCATTGTGTAAAATCGGAACACTGGAACAAATGTCGCCCGGTCATTCGACTGCCGAGTGTGCAAAGACCACACACACGTCGTCCAATGCTTCGTTGCACCCACACTTGTAAAGACAAAACATGGTCTTGGACATTTTGCCATTTTCTGACTATTGAGAGGTGGTTTTTGTGTAATCCCCGATTCCAGACCTTTGTCCTTTTGTTCAAAGAAGAGGATTACGAGATACCGAGAGGCTTCCACCAAGTTGTTTATTCATTATATTTCAGCCCAATGGAGGTAAGTCAGAGTGAACCAGGAATGAAGCCAAGTGGTTAGGGGTTTAGTACCAATCCTATGCTGTAGGTAACAGCCGTCGTGATGCAATTCACAATTAAATGTGTGAACTTGACATGTTCTCGGTCGAGGAAACAAACGCACAATGCAATAAAGATAATTTTTGTTCTCTTGGCTTTCTCAAGTCACGGTTTACTTTGTGCCAGAGGTACTCTCAAAGAAAGATGATTCCGGCAGTTTTGACAAATGGCATTAAACGTTAAATGGAAGTCATAAGTTCCGTTTAAACGTTTAGGAATGTAAACGTAGATGCACAACCCTTATATTATTAACCATCCTACTCTTGGTGCCTTTTGCGAATATAAAGTTAATGCACCATTTAAAAACATTTTACCATTGTTATTGTGGTTTTGAATTGGTGAGACAATTGTGTACAGTGTTTGATTCCCCAAAATGGTTTTGAATGGTAGGTAAGCTGATACAAAGCCTCGTGAGGATTGCTCCAAAATGGTAGTAGTACAGCCATGACAGCTGTGTTGAATCAATGAATCAGAAGTGGTATGCTGTTTTTTGTACATCTGACGTGTCTAATATAATAGCAATAATAAATTATTAATGAATAATTACTTTTATTTAAGCATGTTAAGCGGCAACATTCTCCTGCATACCTCGCTCAGGTGAGTTTTAAAAAGTCCAAAAAACAGTCACTGCGCATGTTCAGTGTCGTTCTGTCTTGACAATGTTTACTAAAATAAAAGAAAGTGGGTGCCGGCAAAATATCCACTGCCTTTTAAAGACACGCCCTCAGGCTCTGCTCTGGTTCTACCTTATCTGCCAGTCTGCTGATTTTTATGTTGACTTCAACGAATTAAACATAATCTTAATTGAAAAGTAAAATACAAATTAGCAGGATTAGTTTTTTGTTGTTTTTAAAATACAAACAAATGTAGCATGATTAATACAATCAGTATGCTTACTTGATATGTAATTTTATGCCCGGCCGTCGGATGAAATTCACTGAAGAAAATGCACTTCAACTTTCCCTTCTCTCCCATGTTCATTATTTTTATTAATAAAAATACACACAGACTGAACACTATCACTTTGCAGCATAGAACAAGTTGTAGCAGGGCAGTAGCAGTACGTTCTCAGTGTTGGAACCCCTTACCAAAATAACCACGTGAACTATCTTATAATGTCGGAATGTCGTCTGGGTACGCGACCACAATTGGCCTCGCGAATTTGCGGCTGGAATTCGCAGCCGTGATATGGGAATCTGCGGCTGGCACTCGCGGCTGAATTTTTCTCTGCAGTTCAGTAGTGCCATCCTCGACAAATGTTTTCCAATTTTGTTTAAAAAAATTAAAAATCCCATCGAAAATCATAATGACAGTGGCAATTTCAGACTGCAGAAAAAAAACCTTCGCGACTAGCTTATTGCGCCCAAAATTCCATCCGCGGATTCAGGAAAATTAGAATCCATTAGAATCCATGCAGTTTAAGGCGGTGAATTTTTCTTTCTCTCTTTTTTCAACGAACTTTTTTATTTTCTGTATTTGTAAGTACACTTTTTTAAATATTCTTTAAATATCACTGAGCATTCTTTAAAGTGGACATATTTTACAGTCCATATCACACAAAAGCGTTTGCAATGTTTGCGATTTTTGCAAACAGTGCCTGGGGGTCGATTTCACAAAAAGCACTAAAATTCATTTTAAGATGAGTTGTCACACTTTGCTTAGCAACTAAGAGTGATTTGAAGTTGAGATCAATCTTAGCTCTTTGTGAAATCGAGCCCTGGTTTCGGCATGAAGCGTACCCTGTGATTATTTTGTGTGAAACAGAAAAAAAGAAACAATTACCTGCAATTTCCGTCCATTTTAACAAAGTTCACAGCCCAACCATGATTTTTTTCACGTGCAATTTAACTCCCAAACGGCGAGCGTGGCAGACAGTATAGCCTCGTGTGAAGTCAGTGCGAGGGGTCAATGGGCCATATTTAAAGGGACATTTCGCCGTCAATTTTTCAATAAAAACCGTTGAATGTCCTTGTACACATTGCGTGAACCTTCTACAAGAACATCTCATAAAATGTACTTCAAATTTCTTCTCATTTAACGAGAAATGACCAAAAATATAAACTAAATATCAATGGCAACATGAATAACCAACCGTCGCCCCTACCACCGAAAATCGCAGGCATAATCTCAAATAGACTGGTCCTCTGTTTACCAACATGAAATCATTTCGATGTTATGTGATGGTACGGGGGTCAAGACTGCCAGCTAGAGGCACGACAATTCACCCATTCGCAAGACACACAGGTCAACCAGATACAATTATTTGCAATTATACATCGACACAGAAATGTTGTGAAACGTTTGTCCAAAACGTAATTCAAAATATGGTCATATGAGCACAAGAACTCCAAAGGTCTTAACTTTTTTGTGCAATGGCAAACCGGGTGCCGTTGACCTTTCGGGGGAAGAGCCACAACTCCCGAAAATATGGGAACGAATCGATACGACATTAAATTCCAGATTCAAAACAATTTCTTCAAATTATAATATTATTGATCTATTTAACCAAGTTCCACCTTCCTCAACAATTCATATCACTTGAGTTCGTCGTTAAAACCACAAAACGAGATGGTGGATTTTTGTCATGTGTCTTTGACAACTATTGGTGAGTAAATAACAACAGTGGATTTTTATTCAAAACGTGGATGAAATCTCCAACTCAAACTTAAAATTCTGAAAGTCCTAGTATTACGGACCGTAGCTTGGACATATCTACGGAGCATTGGTGCGTTATAAGACAAAAATGTATCATCTCAATAATGTTCGAAAACGAGACAGACTCAAGCGATATGATTTGTGGTGATAATGATGGGATTCGATCAAATAGATCAATCAACTTAGAAGTCGTTTTGAATCTGGGTTTTAATATACCATATAATCGGAAGTTGTGGCTCTTTCCCAAAAGACCAGGAGCCATATTACGTTTGTCTGGGATAGTCATACAACTGGACAAATTCTACACTTTTGGAATGCCCTTGATGCTGCGGGACTCTCCATACGTAACGTTTTGGTTGTAATCGAAGAGTCGTTGCTGTGGGCTACCGGGTACCGCTCAACGCAGTGGTTTACATGGTTTGATGAAGCACCCAGCTGGTCGCGGCAGGACCGCTTGGAGACAGCAGTTCTGGAACATTGAACATTATGTTGTGCATATTGCAATGACCACTGCAAAAAAGCTATTAAGCATGTTTGACTTTCATTTACTCAGTATAGCAAGACATACCAGTTACACAGTAACTCATGAGTTTCTTGTTGGGTTCGGACTCTATAATATATAGATGTGTCCATAGAATTGTAGAAACTATTCATAGTGGACATTCCAATGGTTTCGGGAGAGTCCGTGAAATTTCAGCAGCCTTTAATATGCAACCACAGCTTTTTGAAATGGTCCCTATTTTTCTATACACATAAAAAGTTATTACAATTGAACCAAAATAGGGTCGGTAGCTGTCCCAAACTCGGTTTGAATGGGTTTATTTGAAAGCGAGGAAAAACACAAAGATAAATACACTAGAAAATGTTGCTTTACGCATGTATAACTATGATTATGGGAACTCCGAGGACTCACATTGCTAGTATTTATTAACTCATTGCATCACAATTGCCGGAACTCATTGCATGGAATTGATGTAACTTAGGTCGGCCCAGGTAAACCCAACCCGTACCTTGACCCTCTTCATGTTTCCGATTTCCCTTGAGACAATAGCGACTTTTTAGGCCTGATTATTGGACAGAACATTGACAAATAATTATTGTTGTGTTTTTTGCGGTATCTGTATTGCAATAGTAACCTTTAAAGGAACAGTTAATACTGAAATAAAAAAAAACATAAAAAACAACAACAACATTCAAGTTAAATGTAACAACCGGTTTTATATAGAGTAATTAACTGGGGACGCACTACCACCATTGCTCTGTGTTCAACATGATCAACTATACAAAATAAATCTGTTAACAATGAAATTTCCGACACAGGGATCCAATGAATTATAATCAGAAACGGACACACAAAAACGTCTTCTTAGGAAGCCAGTCTACATATTTTAATCGATATTGATATATTTAATGAAACCAACTGTTCCGACAAAAGTAGGGTATAGAGCACATTCCCTGACCCTGAATAATTTGCGGTGATCCCTAAGACTAAGAACGCCTAGTTGCACAGAGGTCAAATGGACCCGGGCTTAGTATCAGGCCTGCGCTTCCATCTTGTTTGGGGATCGGTTTACCCTCTGGGAACGTAAAGGTGAACTGCTGGAGCATGTTGACGAAAAATATGAACAGTTCGGATTTGGCGAGATTCTCCCCCAAACAGACACGGCGACCTGTTAAAGATTTCAAACCAAATTAAAGTTCATTTACAAAATAAAGATACAAAAAATACAAAACAAGAAGAAGAAGAGGAATCAGGATGAAGAGAGTGAAGATGGAACAGAAAACCCCAAGAGAGGGCGCGCTGCACACTACCGCTAAAAAGATGAGACTCGATTGTTGCTTCAAACAAGACCTTTCCTACCTGTACCAAAGGGGATGAATGATTCGTGTTGAACGACACTCTTGCCATCAGCAGAGAGGAATCGGGCCGGGTTGAATTTCTCTGGCTCTGGCCACATAACAGGATCCCGATGTACTGCCCATATGTTGATCAAAACGCCTACAAAATAGTACAACATGCGTTATAGAGACAATTGTTCAAATTATACAGCCTATAGTGCATAAAATAACCTTTCCAGTTCGGTTTGCGAAAAGCATATAAAACAGTCACTCTATAGGAGACTTTTGAGGACACTAGGTGGCGGTAGACTTACCATGTAAGTCCATTGTTCTCGCAAATGCGCCCATGTTCACAACTACGCAAACAATGGAGATTTAATTGGTAACGTCTGCTGCCACATACCGTTCCATAGACTCCCATTTTTAATACAATAATTTTCAACGCATAGATCTTTTCGGACCCGTTACATTCCTATAACATTTAAAATCACTACATGATAAAAAAAAACTATTGTGATAGCGAAAAACCAACTCAAGCTGAATCTTATCTCTCTGTGAAATCGGGCAAAGCTCGCATAATGTGCATATCTTACGTGTGTCTTTGGGGACCGTGTATCCGTTCAGTGTTGTGTCTTCACTCGCCTGATGAGGAATCGCCAAGGGCGCCACAGGACGTATGCGTTGAATCTCCAAAATGGCGGCGTTGGTGTACGGCATGTTCGCACTGTCGGCCATTAATGGCTGGCGGCTATCGCCAATGATGTCATCAATTTCAGACTGAACCTGGTTGCGTTTTAAAATATGCAGTGATTTTTCAGTATGTTTGTTTGTTTGTTTGTTTAAACAATATTCTATGAAGATGAGTTTAATTGGAAAGTGGCATACGACTTGTTGTCATAAAGGGTGACTTGAAAGGAAATGCAATGCACTGTAATACATCTTTCGTTTGCAACGTCACAGCCGCGAGTTTTGCCAATCATGGTTGGCAAAAGTACAGGCGGCCTTCACTGCAAAAAACAACAGTTTATTCTTACTAAAAAGGCCACATTTTAGCAAAGCCCTTAAAAACATTTTTTAAGACTCAAGGCATTCCATACAAAACGGTGTCAAATGTTTGTAAAAAGAAGAAAAATCCATATGAGCTAAAACGGACAGGAAATAAAAGCTACCGATATCTTAAATCATATGTTCAAGTTGTCTTACCGTCTTTTGTACATCTTGGTTGAGTGCCATGTACATCAGTAACCACATCAGTGTATTACTAGTAGTGTCTGTACCAGCTATAAACAAATCCAATATACTTCGACTTAAGGCTCTATCACTAAAGGCATTCTTCTCAATTTTACCATTGTCTGTCCAAGTGTCCACCTCTGAGAAGTACATGTCAATAATGTCCCGGATGTCATTTTTATCGTAAGATTGGCGATGATCCTGCGTAGAGGAAAACAAAGACTTAGTGTGAAATTACATTCAAACATTGAGAAGAAAGTTGACGATGGTGTAAGCAATTTTTGTATTGCTGTATTTTGTATAATACATTGAACTCATAGCAGACCAAAAACACAAAGTCGATCTAATGTTAACTTTGTCTCACCCCGTTTGGTTAAACAATACATGCAAACTCCGAATGAGATGCAATTGAAATAAGTTTTTAGATAAACGCAACATCCAATCCTAATAGTCAATGAGTTGAGAGCTGGTAAATTCAAGAGGACCGTCTTTTTTAGTTTACCGGCAAAAATGGTGAGTTTAATCGCTGATGCGGGTATAAAGATTATGCCACAAGAAAAGGGAAGTTTTACTTGATAGAGATGTAATCGAGATAACATTGGATAAAGACCAGCTGCGAAAACCTGATTTTCACTGGGGACACATAGGGGCTGGGGCATTGCTTTTCAGTGGGGGCAGGTACCATGTTTGTTAATGAATTACATGTATCTCAGTTTGGTATGGAGGGCAACTGGGGTCACTGGAAATTTATGGGGAGCACGTGCCACCAGCCCCCCCCCCCCCCTCCGGTTACCCGGTTGGTAAAGACTCTAAGGACTAAACAACTGACTGTTACTCATGTTAAAAATAAACACAGTTAAAATTCTCTTTACAAAATTGTTCTCTCAAAAATTGTGCAAGCATTGGGTCCGTACCAATCAAGCCAAAGCATAAGTTTCTAACAAATCATGTTGATTTTCAATATAAATTTCATTTTGAATATTTATTTTATTTAAATCTTCAGACATTAATTTACAGGCGTTAAATACCCATTCATCAGAATGTTTGAAACTGTTTTTGGCTTTTCCGCAATCTGCGGAAAAGCCTTTGTTTTTGTTCGGATTTTTTTTTAGCTGTTCCGACTATTCGTCGGAACAGCTATTGTTTCTGTCGGGATTTTTTTTTTTTTTTTTTTTTTTTTGGGGGGGAGGCTATTATTCTTTCTTTCCACAATCCCCATTGACTTAGCCACATGACTTTTCTGCGGAGCATAATTCATTTTTAGAAAAAAAAAAACACCAGACAAATCTTTTACCATATGAAAGCTTAAGCCTTGACTTAGCGAAACGATGTAAAAAAAAAAAAAATTATTATTATTAGTTAATTAACTTAGTTACAGCGACATGAATATTTCATTAGCCAATCTTGTGGCCACCATATCTCAGGAAGTATATATCCGATATTCATTTTGTTTCCAGTTTTAGACTTGTTCGCTATTGTAGATATGCTTTTTGGATCAGTTTTTTATGTCACGTCATCATGACGTCATTTATAGCACATTTTGTATTTGTGTGCAAAGCATATTGAACACTTTTCTAAACTTGATCAAGTCCTAACCCCTTCTCCGTCTGCTGCTGCTGCTGCGTTTTGTATACGCTCGACATACATTTTGTACACTTTATTACAGTTGCAGACTTACACAAGTCTATTTGTGTGCTTCTTGCATGTGGTGGAATAATCCGTCCACACTGTGACGAGATCGACAGTGCACAGGTGCATAACGTTAGTGGGAGGTATTGGACGGTTTTACGGGGACAATATTTTGTGGAGACTTGGTGGTATGTCAAGCTGTGTGGTATTAACGGACGTCAATTCCGTTGTTTCACAACTGGTTACTCTATGAAATCGGGAAAAACTATCTTATCATGGACGATAGTTCCTTCCTGCATGGCCTAACTTGTTTTAGTCATTATACCAAATGTAAAAGAATAAGGCTCAGAACGGGATACACGACAAGCAATCAGACTTGGCATCCGAGCATATCGGTCCACTGTGACGAGATCGACCGACCGTGCACAAGTGCATAACTTTGTGGGGAGGTATTGGACGGTTTTACGGGGACATTTCCGTGGAGACCTGGTGGTATGTTAAGCTGTGTGGTATTAATGGACGTCAATTCCGTTGTGTTTCACAACTGGTTACTCCATGACATCGGGAAGAACTTTCTTATCATGGACGATAGTTCCCTCCTGCATGGCCTAACTTGTTTCAGTCATTATACCAAATGTAAAATAATAAGGCTCAGAACGGGATACACGATAAGCAATCAGACTTGGCATCAAAGAGTGGATTCAGTGGAACGTCCTGTCGCAGCATGTATATATTATGACTCTCTTTCACACCTGCTTTTTAAACCAACACTTGACAATATTAATTAAAAGCTTGGTTTTTAAATCATCAAACCTCATATATCTGCAGTTAGATAGTGTTATAACTTGTATTTCCCCCTGGCAAAGTTCCCAGAGGCGTACCAAGTACCAAGTAAAAGTACGTTGAATCATTGGGGAAGGAGATGGTTGAATCATGTAGAATCAAGATTGAGTTTAGAAAAAGTAATTTGTCATCCATAGATCAACTGAGCAAGAACAACGTTTTTTTTTAACACACACTTCAACATTCTACTCTGCCGATATTTTTTCTTGAACATTTGTCATCTGCCCTGGAGAGACACAGAAGACCTAAATATTGACAACAATTTTCTCTCAATTTTTGCTCTTTCAATACAATATTTTTAGTGAACGTTATAATATTTTAAGTGAAGTGTTTAATCCCCTCGCAAGACTATATTGATCATGCAAAATCACTTCGTCCTTCGGGACAATATCTCAGAGAATGAAATATTATTTTGTTCACTCAGAATAATTTTGTTCCTTTCAAACAATTACTCTGAGGGAGCGAAATAGATTTTCATGTGAAATGTTATTTCGCACCCTTAAAATAATATTTTGATCATCGAAACAATATTTCAGGGAACAAAATAGTATTTCTCGTAAAGTACTCCATTTCCTCAACAAATATATTAGTGCGTTCACTCACGATCAATTCGTTCCTCCAAAACAATATTTTAGGGAATTAAATAGCATTTTGAGTGAAACAATACTCCGTTCCCTCAAAATATTAATTCGTTCACTCAAAATCATTTTGTTCCTTCAAAACAATATTTCAGGGAATGAAACAGTATTTTGAGAGAAGCAATATTCCGTTTCTTCAAAATAGTAGTTTGTTTTCTCAAAATCATTTCATTCTTCGAAACAATATTTCAGGGAAGGAAATAGTACTCCGAGTAAAGTATTATTCTGTTCCCTCAAAGTATTAATTCGTTCAGTCAGAATCTTTTCGTTCCTTCAAAAGAATATTTCAGAGAACAGAATAGTATTTTGAGCGAGACAATATTCCGTTTCCTCAAAATATTAGTTTGTTCCCTCAAAACCATTTCCTCCTTCGAAACAATATTTCAGGGAGCGAAATAGTTTTTCGAGTGAAGTATTTTTCCGTTCCTTAGACCATAAGGCTATGTTTTTTTACCTTAACAATTCCGAAAAGGAAATCCTTCAGAAATTGGTTCGTTTCTCTCACTCTGGCATACAATGGCGTGTGAATAATCCAACTGAACACGTTGATCAGGTTTCCAGGGCCGTTTGAGGACAACTGTTCTCTGACCCTCGCAATGAGCTCAGTAAATTTTGGATCTGAATAGTCGAACCTGTAGCCGAAGCATATTTTACAAATGATGTTGGAGACGGCATTGTTGACAAGGTGTGCAGGATCAAATGGCTTTCCCTCTTGGTCTGCGAAGCAGTCGAGGAGGTACCGTGACTCCTCGTTGATGGAATGCTCGATGCTTTTCTTGCCCATACCAAAGCTTCTCAGAGCTCCAAGACCAAAGCGACGACGCTCCTTCCAAATCTTGCCGTTTTCAAAGACAAAACTACCTTTTAGGAAAAGAGCACACAAAATAGAATCAAAGGACTTGTGATTAATATGTTCGTCTAAGACATTTTACTTTGACCGTATTAGGACCGGGGCACAATGTGCCCCCCCCCCTTCCGATTCTTTTCCCGTAACTTTTTAACGCAATGGTCCAAGCACCGCGAAATTTTCACCCGCATATACGGCGTTTCCTAGACCAGAACTCATGTCACCAGATCGTCTGATCGTTAGCCCTTTCTAGATTAGACTACGTAAATGCAGTGTTACTTGGATCTAACGCATCTGACATACTACGACTTCAAAGAATACAAAACTGGGCAGCTATAAACTCATGTTCTGTGCTACCAAGAGAGATCATGCTACGCCATTCATTAAAGCACTCCATTGGCTTACCATCCAAGACAGGATCAAATTCAAAATCACAGTTATTGTTTACAAATGCTTAAACGGACTTGGCCCATTATATTTGTCTTCCAGTCTGTCTCTTTACTCACCTGCACGTACTGGCTTACGTTCATCAACAGATAAAACCAGACTTTTTACTGAACACATAAAGTTTTCCCGCGCACTCTACAATCTGCTGCTGATAAGTCATTTTCATTTGTGGCTCCCCAGTTGTGGAACAGTCTCTCCCCCGACACACCTGCGCTCAGCAACGTCACTTCAAATTTTCAAAAAAGGTCTCAAATCTCACTTTTTCGCTCAATGATGCTCATTGTTTTCCCTTTCCTTGTTTTTTTCCTGGGTCTTGTGTATCTTCAAACCGCTGTGATCTTAATGAAATAGTGGTATTTATGCCTTTTGTATTGTATTGTATAATTATTTTAATTAAGGGGTCAAATTATATCATGTTTTTTTAACGATAGAACATTTTCAACATGCTAATTTCTTACTTTTCAGACCCAAACAATATTTAGATTTGTCAACCAAGCCTTAATATTATTTCCCCCTGGGCCCTTGGCGGCGGCCATTTTGATTTTAAAGTGAAAAAACACACACACAAACATTTTTTCCCTAAAAAGGAGATAAATTAATTGATTATAATGCCCCTAAGGTGACTCCAGTAACTAAATTGGAAAATACGGAAGTGGGCACTATGTGCCCTCCCCCGGTCCCCGTACATAAAAAAAAGCCCGGTCTTGATAGGGTTATTTTTTTTAAGGGGCTTATCATACTTATATGTAATGATTTCATTAGCCTACCTTCAATTCCCAAATCAACACCGACTGCAGTTCTAAATCTATCCGAGAAGACCTCAGCTTGTTTATGCAAAGCCTCCTTAATACACTGAATGTCGTTCAAAACAACATACAGGGAAAGACCAAGTCGAACGGTAAACACACTTCCATACTTCCTGGACCACTCGGTGAACCTTATGTAAGGTGCGCAGGATCTAAGGGCAAGTGAACTACCGATTCCTGGCAAACCAGTCGGTCCTGGTGGAAGATTCTTAGGCAGTCGAATCCAGTACAAGCCAAGGAGAAAAACAGCCAAAAAAATAATGGCTGATTGTAACCCGACAGTCTCTGATGCAACATAACTCCACATTTTTAGCAATGACTATTTCTACCTCCATGGATAGACACAGACATTGATATTGAGTGCGTGAGTGTGACAATAGAGCAAGGATTGTAACACGGTTGACCCCCTCCTTGCTCTATGATCACACGACCAAACGACCCCCTCGACTGCTTAACAGTGCTATTTCGCAATGCCATGCATGCCGTGTTCCACGGGTCGGCCCGATCCAGAATCAGATTGTATCCCAATTGGGAACCTGTGTTTACCGCCGAAGTGTGATGACTGCTGCGTGACTTTGGGTGCGTGTAGGGAGTCGAGGGGGTCGAGGGGGTTTGGGAACAACCCACAAAGAATTACCCGCACAGATGAAGCCGTGTGCTCTTCATGATCCCATTAAAATAAGTCCACTGACTTGTACTTATTTGGAATATTTTATCGTACCTTTTATCGCACGTTAAAATTCCTATTACCATTGGTCAATATGAAGAGCAATCGTCGATTTAAACGCTGAATATTCACGAGAACGTCATCATAGACTGGTAAACACTCTTGCATAACAAAACTTTTGATAAAGTCCTTGATAACCTGGCATTACATAATAACCTACCATCGACCTATAGCCTACATTTTCAGATATTCATGTTACAGGGGCTCAGTTAGTTTTACTCATTCATATTCATTGTTTGAATAAGTTTACATTTTGTCTACGTTGCCCCTGATTATCTTAATGAGATTAAACTAGCTGTGATTGCAAGGTTGTGCGATAGCTTCACTTAACCTGGACTATTCCATTTCACGAGGTGGAACCGAGTGAAATGGAATAGTCCAGAGTTCACCTCGTGATTAACATTCTGCGACAATGCACGAACAAAATGCATTCAATATTTGTATAATATTATACAATGCAATACAATACAATACAGGTACTTATATAGCGCTCTATACACATGGAAATGGTTTCAGAGCGCTTTACAGAGTAGTACAATATACATAACAGATAAGTTAATGCTCTTAGTCAAACAGGAGGGTTTTTATGGTTCGCTTAAACGCATCTAGTGATGGCAAATGGCGGAGAGATTGGGGATATCATTCCAAGACATAAGCACAAACAAAAAACAAGCAATATTCTACAGAGTAAACAGACTGTCAATGTGAGCAATAATAAGCATTACAATCCCAATGAAAGGACAGCAAGGAGTCCATAATTTATTGGACAGCCAGTTTTAAAGTACCAAACCCCGTTAGCACGAAAAAATGGCAATATCTTATGCGGAAATATGTTACATGACTTTGCACTTCAACTGAACGATACACTCTAAGAAACGAAAGTGTTGAATCAACACTTAAAGGAAAGTGTTAAATCAACACTTCAAGGGTTTGGTCAGTGACAACGCTTTTATAAAGTTAGATTCAACTAAAATACAAGTGTCAAACTAGCGTTTCAGAAGCTGAGATTTCACTCTTAATAGTGTAAATTCAACTCTTCAAGTGGGTTACACAAAGTGTCGTCACTGATCGAACTCTTTCAATTTGTGTTGATTTAACAATTTGGTTTTTAGAGCGTACTTGTTGCTACATAGACCATGCCACGCAGTTTACAACAATATGTGACCTTGTGCATTGTAGGGTATTCAATATCATTTGACAACTTGCTTTCTTTATTTATTTAATAACAAACACAATATCAAGAATTGTTGATAAAATAAAAAAATCTTACTTAATCTTAATCTCCTTAAAAATAAAAAAGATTATTTTTTTTCTTCTACTGTGTTGGGTACAAATTGTGCCTACATGAACTACATGCCTTCACGAGATTGTTTTTTAACTTTTTAAAAATTATGATTGTCATTTACAACCTCTTTAGGGTTTATTAAATTAAAATATTCCAGTCTAACAAAATATATGAACTATGGTGGTTCTTACATGTCATCTGTTAAAATAACGACAAGAATACAGGTATCTGTTAAAATAAAGACAGAATACAGAAAAAATGTCCCTTTTGTTTTTAACCCGAATATGGCCTGAAATGTAAAAATATGAAGGGTATCGAAGCGGATTTTGATTAAGGGAATGAAAGAGTGGTGACGAGGTCTTAAACGGCAGTTAAGATCGACAGGGTCGTGGCAGTGTGATAAAGGACAGACATTTTGGTGCTCGATATGTGGCAGGGTGTACCCCCTCCCTCATTTATTGTGGCTTCATTGTGTTCTGAGAATCTCAGGAATTCTTCTGAGGATTTTAGGGGGGTGCTTCTGTACAAGAGGGGAAGAGTGTGTAAGAGAATGGGAACATTTTTTTTTTTTTTTTTTTTTGGAAGGGGGGGGGGGCTTCCTGTGCCACATAACGGGCATGGTATAAGGACAGAGCCGCCATCTATGTCTTCATCAGCCGTGTAATACCAGGTAAACATGGTCATGTGACCACCTTTCAACCAACAGGGCTGCCTAAACTGTCTGGGGGTATTTATGAATATATTTTTCAAAAGTGAAAGCTACGCCAAACCACTACCAATCCTCTGAAAGACTGTCGAGGTCAATGAAATGACGTTTGATTACCTCTGAAATAGTTGCCCCTGTTACCGACTGCGGCAATTGAAATAAGACCCAACGGCGGGAGCGTGCAAAACAAAGCTTAAAACATTTCCATTGATTTCGTCGACAAGTTGTAATATCGTTACACTGGGTGCTCAAGTTGAGTGTAAAATACAACAAATTGAAAGAAAAAAGAGAAGGAAAGAAAGTAGAAAAAAAGAAGATAAAAAAGTTAATTAAAAAACCTATTATACCATGATTTTACACAGGAGTCTTGGATAAAACCCTCAGTGGTGTAGGATTTTTGAAAGGAGGTTGTTATACGAGCACCTTAATATTAATATAAAAACCACAAGTGTCAATCAATCTGTGTGTATGACCTTTGACCCCAGTGGGCGTTGCTAATCCGTTTTGTAAATGACTGGACATTTCTGTAAGGTCATTTTGCGCCAGAATCTGCTTTGCGTCCTCGCCCGTTTTCGTAAGATGTTCTTATTTGTAGTGTAAAATATAGTTTCTTAGTTGTACATAGACTTGATGACAAGTCGTTATATGTCGTACGTATTCCGTGAATGCCATCAGTAGTAATAGCCCCATGCATGCGTCCGTTTATGTAACGTTCGCAGGCTTTATAAATAGGACGATATTCGTTTATGCAACAGTCGTACGTAGCAAATGGTCTGTGACTAACAACTTGACTAACATGTTTTCTTGATTAATATTCATAAATGCAGCTGTACATTGCATATGCATCGGTTTCTATAGAGACAAATGAGATTAAACCGGTACGGTGTTGGTATAACGCATAGGACGAAAAATGTATCATGAATATTCATATATAATGATTCTTAACCAATGAGAATGATCCTTCCAATTATGGTAGCAAGTAAATTGCTTGTGTACAAAGCCGAGTATAAGTTATTCAAGTCAGTAATTTGAGCAAAACACCCGCATATTGGGATCGAGGGTGTACGTACCGTTCCCGCAACTAGGACAGTGTGCTCAGCACGTAGCGACGTGTGTGAATGTAAGACCGCTCAATTACAGACTTGATTTCAAGTCTAAGTTGTACACTGCAACCTAATCATTGTACACTTATTAAGCCACGCTGAGATTTGAAGTATTGATATTTATCACTGTATTTATTTGTTCATGATATCAGTGTGATCTTGTTTGATTTCTTTGTTATCTGGGAAAATTCAGATTTGTTGATTGATTTAGTTTGGAGGTTTTCGGATCGTAACAAGATGCAAAATGAAATTAGGCCTACACTACAATGCGAATAGGACACAATATTTTGATGGAACGCAGATCCAAACCTCCAATACTTATGAACGTCTGGTGATGCTCAATTCGTAGGGTAAAGGGCTGAGTACAACACCAGCTGATCCATCCATCGACGGGATTGGTTTACCCTCTGGAAGAGTAACGGTGAAATGTTGGAAGATGTTGACAAAGAAAAGAAAGATCTCGGTTTTAGCGAGATTTTCACCCAAGCAGACCCGGCGACCTGTAGTTAATTTCAGAATAAAATTTCCTGTGAGAACATTGGATAAGGGAATAAAAGAGTGGCGACGAGGTCATAATCAGTTGTTTAAAAACCGCCAGTGTTGCGGCCCGTGTGATTTAAAGACCCAAGGCGAGGGCTTTATCGCACGGCAGCGACACTGTAAGGTTGTAAACGGCCGATTCAGAACGAGTCACCACCCTTTTATTCCAATTCATAAATGCCTTTTAAAATTGTTAAGAAATAAAACGTCGAAGAAAATCAGAAAACGACACAACAAACCTTGGTCGCTTTGCAATGATTTTTGCTGTACAGGTAACGTTCAGGAGCCCAGCTTTGCACTATGGTGTCTGTTTAGCGCCTCTTCATAGACATTTTCTAGAGTTAGATTATCAAGGCAGGAAACTAAACTAAAGTAACCGGTCTTAAACAGCTCCATCCATGTCTTTATCAACCGTTTAATACCAGGTAAATACGGTCATGTGACAGCATTTCAACCATTAGGAATACGTAAACTGTCTGGAATATTTATGAATTCAAATTAATGTGGAATTTACTCTTAAATGTCAAAACTAAATAGAAACTGAGTGAAGTCTAAGCTTTGCTGCAGAATAAGACTGAGAGGGCGCCACATGCAAACTAAAACGCGCCATGCAGTCTGCAGTGAGCTGGCACTCAGCTCGCTGTTTCTTCTTGCTGTGAAAAAGAAAAGTCTCATACCTGTTCCAAATGGAATGAATGATTCATGTTGAACGACACTCTTGCCATCAGCAGAGAGGAATCGGGCTGGGTTGAATTTCTCTGGATCTGTCCACTTTGCAGGATCATGATGTACTGCCCAAATGTTGACGAGCACGCCTGTACATGGATAAAAAGCAACATGTTAATTGAGTTGGTAACAAACTGAGAACCTAAGTTAACAAAAAACTATACTTTTGTTTATATTTGCTTAAACCAAAGATACTCCAAGATAGGACACTCTATTCAGAAACGTAAAATCAAAGATCGTTTGAGCAATAAGTAGGGCCTACTAGATGGAAAAACTTACGCCAAACGATCCCACCAACTAAAAAAGGTGAAGGCAGATCGAAAATTTGGTGTTCGGCAATAAATTGTGTCAATTATCCTAGCAAAGAGTAAGTTCGATCAAGGACCATAGCTAACCATAGTTCGACTAACTCTGATCGAACCCACGCTAGTTGACGATGGTTGGACTAGTCTAGTCGACTATTCGCGACCAGCCTATCGAGGTTGGTCACATCGCTGGTTACCAATAGCCGTTTCATAAGCACAATGCAGAGGGGACCAGTTATCGGGAAAGTGATAATGCTGATTTCGCCGTTTTCTCATGGTCGCGTTGACGTGACATGACTAGAGTCGTTCGCACTTCAACTTCAGTGCGCATGCACTACGTACGTCACAAACCAACCACTAGTTAACCAGTGGTCCTTGATCGAACTTGCTCAAAATTGATACATGGGGAAGGGCGCCATCACGCGGTTGGTAGGTATAAAGGCGTTACATCTGCTACCGTACAAAAAGGCACAAGTGTCCTATCTTGTGTTGCTTAAACCAAGTCAAACTAACACTGTAAAGGGAGAGCTAATTCAGTGTATTACCCGTCTGCTTTGGAATAGTGTAACCTTCCAAAGTCGTGTCTTCCCTAGTTTGATGAGTAACAGCTAAGGGAACCACAGGACGAATGCGTTGAATCTCCAATGTAACAGCTTTAGTGTACGGCATGTTCAGACTGTCGGCCATTAAAGGCTGACGACTCTCTCCAATGACGTATTCAATCTCAGACTGAACCTGTAGGGTAGTATGGTGCATAAACCTTTTAATACAAGATCCGCTACAGGCTAAGTGGAGAGGCGTCTGGGATGTATACATACACTGTATGGATGTTTTCTGTGGTTGACCACTTGGGGTGTAATTTGGCGCGCACAGAGTAAGAACTAGAGAAAATAAAGCATGAGTTCCAAACATTCATACGTGGCGCGGGACACCGGTTGAATATATTCAGACAATAATTGTGGCAATGCATATAGCAATTTTTCTAGAAAAAAAAGGTGAGACCCAGCAAAAACGTATTCTACAACAGTTTCAGATGGCTGTACCTTTTTTTGGATATCAGGATTAATGGCCATGAACATCAAAGACCAAAGCAAAGTATTAGTCGTCGTATCGGTACCAGCGATGAATAAATCTTCGATACTTCGACAAAGTGCATCATCGCTGAAGATATCCTTGGCATGTTGGCCAACGGGTTTATCACTGCTCTTTGACTGTTTGGCCTCGGTAAAACCCAAGTCAATAATGTCCCGAATGTCATTTTCATCATGCGTTTCACGATGGTCCTAAAAATTAGAAAACATAATAACAATAATGATACAAATATTAATAACAGTTCCGCTGTTGTGTAAGATGTATGAGATTGTTTCCGTATGCCGTGGATATTGTGGAGTAAAGTAATTGCTGGTGAGACCGGAACGATAGGAGAAATGAAAAGCAGTCAACCTTTTCAAACAGAAAATGACGTTCACTCCCCACAATGCTTCTCTAGGCATTACAATGATTTAAACCGGTGAGAAACTTTCACTCCCCGAAAAAAACAAAGAAAACAGGTATAATAAAGCCTAGGACATCATTATCACAATCACAGCATACAAAAGAAAAGCAATGTGAGAAGAGAATAAAGCAAGGTGATTATAAAGAGAAAACCAAGGAAAACAATAATTGAATAGAGAGATTGGAACATGACAATGAACGGAACATGACAATGAACGAAACATTTGTCAAAGGGTTGCTGATGACTTAATTAAATAAAGAATACAAGGGAGAATTGAAAAGCTACAGACATTAAACGCATGGGGAAAGACAAAATAATGAGCAAATAACAACTAAAACAGGATAAGAACTGGTAGAGGTGGTGGTGGGGGTTATTCACACACTCTGTCAAACCAGTTGGTAGTATATTTCGAATATAATATTACAAATGATGAAACAAGAGCTACTTTGGAGAGGTGTGTGATGTATTTGTTGATTTATTTTTATGGACTGAACATGGAACAGTGATTTAAAGCGATTTTTGTTAATGGTATTAATTTCGAACTATACAAGTTAAAAAGTGACTTTAGATCAAACGTTGAAAGCATTGAAAGATTTCTAGGCTCATTACCTGAACGATACCACGGATGAAATCCCTTCTCAGTTGGGCGTTTCTCTTATACTGAGCAAATATTGGTGTGGACGGAAACCATCTGAGGACATTAATGGGCGAGGTGGCCCCATTCTGAGATAGTTGCTCTCGGAGATTACCGATAAGTTTAGCGAATTTGGGGTCTGAATAGTTGAACCTGTAGCCGAAGCATATTTTACAAATGATGTTGGAGACGGCATTGTTGACAAGGTGTGCAGGATCAAATGGCTTTCCCTCTTGGTCTGCGAAGCAGTCGAGGAGGTACCGTGACTCCTCGTTGATGGACTGATCAATGCTTTTCTTGCCCATACCAAAGCTTCTCAGAGCTCCAAGACCAAAGCGACGACGCTCCTTCCAAATGGGACCATCTTCAAAAATGAAACTGCCTATTTGAAGGAGAAAATAACACGAGAAGTCATTATCAAATAATTAAGTTTTAATTATCTAATACTTTTTTTTTTTTTTTTTTTTTTTTTTGGGGGGGGGGGGAGTTTGTCAAGAAGAATTACCTTTAACTCCCATTAGCTTCGCAAATTTTGTCACATATCTGTCAGAGAAGACATCAGCTTGCTCATGCAAGGCTTTCTTGATGCTGCGTAAATCATTCAGAACAATGAAGAGCTTATCACCAAGACGAACGCTAAACACTTTTCCAAACTGCTTGGACCATCTGTTGAACACAATGTGAGGTTTTCCTTTTTTGAGGTTGAATGTACAGCCTAGAACTGGCCAACCAGTCGGTCCTGGTGGAAGATTCCCAGGCTGCTGAATCCACCACAGTCCAATAAGGAACACGACGAGGAAGAGCACAGCTGTTTGCCAACCAACCGTTTGGAGTAAATCTACGATTTGTTTAAACATAATGAGTTAGGTTTGTTTTTGGATGTTTTGAATGCTTCGGATCGTCCACAGTATGTTTTAGTGAATGAGACTATCAACGTAAGATGTATGACCCTTCAACGTAGAAACATATCATTAGTACCAGCTCCTAGCTTTGGCATCTCCTTTTTATAACATGGTTATAACTACCATTGACTTTGAACTTGACGTTGACCAAAGTTCAAGTTCATTTTGAACAAAGTTTATTTGAACAATCAGAGTGTTATCTTTTGACATTTTACCTAATTCCTGAGCTTCATTTGTGTCAACACACTTGATAGTATGCAAATTTACAGAAAAGTTGAGCTGATTAAATCAATGTTTTCAATGTCTGACATTTTGCCTAATTCTGCCCTTTTGTGCAAATTCACGCACTAATGTGTAACAGCCTTTGCGATCCGTATACAAACCCAACACTTTGTCAAATCGGGAGTGTCATTGTTATTGCACTGTATTGTTTTTGATTGAATTGCTTTGACACTTTTTAATATGGTGGCTTCGAAGAAGTGCAAAACTTAAAGGCGCAGGCCCGTTGTCATTGCCCCACGGCCAACAGACCGATCGCACGACCAAAGTTTACATGTCATCACGTGACCTGCTGTGGGTGCTACGTCATCTGAGCTAATGCCAGACTACGTGCAAACACATGCTGTGACCGAAAGAGTCACACCAACATTCGGTTTTTGGTAATAATAATACAGTTACTGAGCTCTTTTATTAAAGTTGTGTATTGTCCAAACCGAAAGTTCAAAATAAATATTATATTAAGCTCAGTTTAACGTTTTTCAGTTCATATTAACATTATTTAAGTTGATATAACTTTAAATACGTCAAATAGCAACGTTATCTACCGTAATCCCGAACACCTTGTTTTTGTGATGTCACAAAAACTTACGTCTAGTTATTATTGTTATTATATTATTTATTGTTTTGTTTTTGCTTGTTGTTGTTTTTTTTTGGAGGGGGGGGGGGAGGGGAGCCTACCTTTTTGAAAAAAGCTTGAGCTTTTTTTCTTCTTCTTTTTCACTTTTTCGACAAAAGAACCTTTTAAAAACACATTGAAAATCAGGCAGCATTGGTGTCATCAAGCCCTTGCTGCTCGGGGGGTGAAGTACCGGTTCAAAGTACCTGGCCAAAGTTCCACAGGGTGCAGCACACTAAATAGACTTCCCACAGCAACCAATGCTAAATGCTAAACTTCAATTTTCTTGTTAAATGTTTAGTAGGTTAGCCGTTGAGAATTTTTGGTAGGTATAAAAATACCCCTGAACGAGTAAACTATAGCCAGACCCCAATCTTGGAATAACAACACTTTTTAGCAAAATAGGGCCATTGTTAGAGGACCAGTGTACCCAAAATGCTCAAGGTTGAAAGTCTACACCCACAGGGTCACAATGGTGGAAAGTCTGCACCCACAGGGTCACAATGGTGGACCATTTTCAACAACTAAAACAGGCCAGGACCTTAAAATCTTTTATTTACAGACAAAGTTGTGGGTTTACAATTTGTGAGGCTCGGCGCATGATTTTCTCTCTACTTATAGTGCAACCCAGAGGCTCTAAGCATACATCATCACTACTCTCTTAATGTAAAAGAGTGGAAACATCACTCTCTTGCCCGAGTGGTGGTGTCCTTTTCACTCTTTTTAGAGTGCAATTATCTCTAGTTTGCTCTTTTAGAGTGAAATTTGAGTAAACTTCACTCTGAATCGAGTGAAAAAGAAAATATTTCCACTCTGAAAAGACTTGTCCGCCATATGGCTCTTTAAAAAGAGTGGTATGGGAGACAACTCTTTTCAGAGTGGAAATATTTTCTTTTTCACTCAATTCAGAGTAAACTTCACTCAAACTTCACTCTGAATTGAGTGAACTAGAATGAATTGCACTCTAAAATGAGTGAAATTACACTACCACTCGGGCAAGAGAGCGATGTTTTCACTCTTTTACATTAAGAGAGTACTGGTAGCCTTGAGCACGGCACATAATCTCAGAGAAGTATTGGGTAAGTTGATTGGACACTACCTCTATAGGATAATACTGTAGTTTCTACTGTAGGCAAAAGCAAACAGTTTGAATCAGAACAAGAACAAAGTACCAAAGGCTCTAACAAACACTGCACTGAGGACGGTAGTCGTAGGACTCTTCTTCTGTGCTGTACACTGTTGTATAACTATACGAAAGTGAAAAGCCTCCAAGGCTACAGGTATAAAGGTAGTGAGTTGAGTGAGTTGGTTGGACACTACCGTACCTCTATAGATAGTACTATCGTGCTGTCAGCCGCTTCCAATCGACACCTATTTCTGATCACCAATTTTAATTCCCGTTTACCGTACAAAGGAGCGAAATTCAGAGGGATCAGTACGTCTATTTTGAAATACACACTATGTGCTATCATCAGGCTTCAACATGATGAATTTATAAAGTTTATAAAAAGTTTAAATTTCGGTATAAATCAATAATGCACTATTTTACTAATAATCAAGTGTGTCATAAAAATATAATCCATAGTCCAAAAGTCCCAAAGAGAAGTTTCATCTTGTAAATCAAGTTTCACTCTCATATGGTAGAAAGATAGATCACGTTATGCTGTTTTAATAAGGATTGTATGGTATGCCAATGTTGCAAAAAATTAAGTGGATATGGTGAGAGATGAAAGGATAAAATTAAAAACCAATAAATACAAATATATAACTAAGTAAAAACAGATATACTTATAGTAAAAAAATTAATAATTACCACTTTAAAGTAGGACACAGAATACGAAAATAAAGAAAACATAAATGTAACACATCCCAGGTAGCAACCCCACATGGGTCACATATGGGTTAACCCATGGGCCCCTGTGGATCCTGCACCCAAGATTCATATGGGACCCATATGGATTGGCCCAGTCAACCCATACGGGATACATCTAGGGCCCACCTGGGTAAAATAATGGGCTATCCCATTTGGGCATTACACGGGATTTATCTGGGCATATGGGCCAAAATGAGGGTTCCATGTGGAGCAGCCCAGGTTACATACTTAATTTAAACAATTAGCGTACATAAATATATTATAAGATGTCAAATTAATTACACACGATACCTTAATGTTTAAATACAAGTTACATCAGTAAGTTATATTATAACGTACAAGTATGTACTTTTGTAAAGAAGAACTTTATTATTTTATCAACTAATTCGTCTCAATAACCACTAGTGACCGCGTGGACAACACTTTTAGATTTCCGACACACTTTGTATGTCATACTTGTATCTAAAATTGATAGAAACTGACGTTTAATGAACTGATCGGAAACTAGCTTTTCGCCAAGGACTTCGTAGCTTAGACATCTGTGTAGCCGCGAAGCAACTGCAGTGAAGACCAAGTCAGCGCGCTCGAGTGGCGAAGCCACGAGGGCCTTTTCCAACTTGTCAGGAAATCCTTTTTTTTCTTCTTTATTTCTCGATTTTTGCTACACTAACACTAACAGGGTAGCTAAATTCCCAGCCAATCAGAAGCGATGGGGTCAGCGCGCATTAACCTCATCCGCACTGTGATTGGTTAACGTTTCAGAGCTGTTCTGTTTGAAACTTCATGAATAATTCAACATCAAAAACCGCAAAATCAAGTTGGAAAGGGCCCTTGTGGCTTCGCTACTAGATCGTGTGCGCTGGCTACATAGCTGTCTAAGCCACGAAGGCCTTGACGAAAGGCTAATCGGAAACAGGTGCCGCTGCCTGTACACCACAAATACAGCACCGGGCTGTAAATGGCGGAAAATCTTTCAGAACGTCAGGATTTCAACAGATTGTGAACTTAACGTGTCTTGTGAAAAGGTGGGTCAGATGATTTTGAAAATTTTCTTTTAGTTTCTGTTCCCGAACAATTTTCCTGTTATCCGATGGTAAACCGGTTGCACTAGGATAAAGTTTCTATTGTAGGCTAGCAAATGGTATGAATAAAAACAAAATGAAGTCCGATACTGAGTCCCATTTTATTGAGATTAAAATGTCACTCGACGATCTTTAGGTATCGTAAGGTAATCAAAGGAAAAAAGGCAACAGATTGTACGATGCCTATGTAGATGAAAGCTCCGTCATAGCTTCCGCTGATGTCATAAATCCATCCTGAAAACAAGCATTAAAAAAAATCAACGAGGTACAAACATGAGATAAAGTTATTTAAATGTTAGGCCTAGATGTATTTGGTTTCTCCCCACCAGGGTATTTTTCTAAGAGGGTTTATACAATTCTTTATGCCACCAGGGCATTACTGTAGTCCCAAGTTTCTCTCTCCTTTGATTACAGAAAGGACGAGTAGAAAAATCGGGCAGCAAACTTGAAAGCCCTTTCTAGACTTTTCTCTTCAAATTATTTTTGTTTTAAACCTACCTGGAATAAATTCGATGCTGAGCTTTAGCAAGGCTACTTTAATTCCTATCCATCCATAACACGCAATCAGCAGGTCTGCTCCAAGAAGCTGTTTAGCAAGAACTTCACGAAGACACGTGAGGGAACCAAGGCAGAAGTTGAGCACAAAGGATGACATCATCATCAGCCAGTAAGAGTCAATCCATGGTGTTGCGCAGAAAATTGAAGTCGATATGAAAACCATTATACAATTAAGATTGCCGAGCTTGAAAAATCGGTCCACAACGAATCCTTGAATAAGTTTGGATAACAGATTGCCAACGCCTGCAACAGTGACAAATACCGCTGCGTTCGCAGGTGAGAATCCTTTCGACAGAGCCATTGACACAAAAAAAATAAACCACATTTCAAAGCTTAAGGCGTTACTGCAATAAACCGTCGCTACCGCCCAGTAACGCAGATTGCAAAGTATTTTCAAGTCCATATTGTCAACTACATACTCCTTCAATGTGCTACCACGGTGGTTAGTTTCAGGAGCAGATTGATGTTCATCTTGTTTAATCCTGTTGTACTGATTCTTGTGACGTACACTCTTACCAACTGCGACCAAGAGGGCACCACATACGATAATATGAAATGAGATTCCGCCAATAAGCAGCAAGGTTCCTCTCCAGCCGTAGGTATCCATGAATATCTGGACGAGAGGAGCAAACAGAATCATTCCTACAGAAGAACTGGTTTTAGAAATACCTACGGCTGTTGCGTAGTTTTTGTGAAACCGTTGGCCAACCACCGCTTTTGTAAGAACCCTGGCTATTCCGAACCCAGTTCCTATACGTTAAGAAGAAAAACACACAACTTAGTTATATCGATGTCAAGAAAACTCATGGGCTTGAAGAAGCATCCCATCACACTTAAAGCATTGACGTCAACTTACTTGAAATGAAACTGCCTTCAAAAAAAAAATGGACCCAGTAACAGATAAGTGTCTATTTCATTTACTGTCTGGCTTTTGGGGATAGGAAGAAGGTACTTTCAAACTTGTACTACCTGCTAAAACCAACAATAAAAGTGCCAGCTGATAAGCGCTCGATGTCAACGATCCGAAGACTGCAGCCATCCCAATCATGAACCCACACAGCATAATAGTGACACCAGTCCCAAATCGTCGGCTGATTAACAGTGTAAAGGGAGCTGTGGTAATGAAAAAAAAAACTCACCACCTTGAGGACATTTATCTTCTTTTAATAAAAAAATAAAATAAAAACATATATATCGTGTTTGCATTCAGCCAGAGAAGACATCTCTCTCTAAGAATACACCTCTCTCCAAAGACATCAACCGTCACTAAGCTAACATTTTAGGGGGGGGGGCACCATTTTTCATTGGGGGCATTTGTGGCCAATTAAAATTGTAGTTTCCCTTTGGTATTTTTTTCTAAACAAGCCCCTTTTCAGCGCTCTTCTGACGTATTGAGGTAAAATAAAATATACTCTGCGTGTAATATTCTGGTAAATTTTAATCTCAAAAGTTGAAATTTCAAATGGGGGGACGGGGGAGGGGCACAGACATAAGTTGGGGCACATGCACCCCGTGCCCCTCCTTAGTTATGCCACTGTGAGAAGACGTGGTCTGACATTGGTGACTGTTCCACTGAGCCTTGTGAGACTGAGTCTGTTTCTTGAAGAGCGCCCTCAGTAGACTGTAATTGGACATGTTCACATGTTATTGTGTCAGCCATATTTGACTATGCATACGTAGCCGTTTTCACCGAAAAGTTTGTAGTTAGTTCAGCAGTTTTTACCGCAAAGTACAAAGCCTATGGACACCTGATTACCTAGAGTATTGCCAAAAAAATCGAATTAAATACCTTAAAATAATATGAAACCAAGATCTCTAGTCTGTGTCAACTGTAGCTTACTCCCTAATGAGCCAGGTACCAACTTGCAACATAAACGGAATGATTGTGAGTTGGTAAGGACCGAATTTAGCGTTTCTCCTACAAAGAATTGTATCGTCAGACTACACTATCCTAGTCCCAATGTCAGTATTGACTCTTTCAACTCACTACAGTTATCTCTTTAATCCATGTTTTAGTGCAATAATAGCGGGCAGGACTGACTGGTGATTTTAAAGCCCCTGTAAAATGTTTCCATTTTTTGCACAAATCAAGATATATGTAATATAACCAACCTGTGAAAATGTCAGCTCATTTCTATGTTTCATTTGGGAAAAAAAATAAAAATAAAATGCATTCAGCATTTTTGTACTCATTCCTGTTGGCTGAGATTTCGTCTCACTGAGACAAAAAATTGTGGATCTTATTTCATGTATTATTTAAAAAACGATAACACTTCGGGCAGAAATATTTCCAGAACAGTTTTCTACCATCATTATCTTTCTTACCATGTAAGGTTATGTAAATCTGTGAACATTTATGCTTTTCTTCCTGCCAATGTTGAGCTGGGGCTTCAACCCGATTGTAAAAGGCCTTTTTTTTACTGCCATATGGCGCCCTCTGGGTAGATTGGGGGTCAAACAATAGAAATAGTGTGATAAACCAGATGTAATTAGATAGTTAATATAAAACGTTGTATTGTTTTTTATTGAAAGTTTTACAATGTAATCAGTGTAAGAAATTTGCTTGGAAAATTTCTGTTTTTAATGTTTTAAAATATTTGTGTACTTTCAAATGGAATTAGTACTGCGCCCTCTTGCTGTCAAAATACGGCTAATATTGGTATGGTGATGGCTCAATTATTATGGTTCAAGACAGCGTTCTAAATACATTTTTTCTCTGATTAAGATTAAAATGCTCCCCTCTCTCCCTGTCAAAAGCTAACGGGAAAAGAAAAAAAGTCCAAAGGTTGCGGACACAAACTTAATTTTTTATTCTAGTAAAATAATATGCAAATTGATGAGAAAGTTGCGTTCGGCCTAAAAGTGCGCATTTGGTATCCCAATACTAATATATTATTGTACAAAAACACTATCGGCAAAAAAAGCAAAATCAAACGGCATTCGACATTCTCAGGGGAATTTATGTTAATGTCCCGGATGTGAAAGTCAAACACGGTGAGTTTTTGTTAACAAAAGTTATGGCACAACACGTCGTGATTTTTACACAGATTTGAATAAGTGAGTGATTGATTTGGTATGAAAGTGACTTATTCCAGGAGGAATCATTGGGTATCACCTCTCTCGCTGCCTGGATGAGATCGCCACGGCAGGCAACTTTCGCAAACAAAGCGACAACTTCTTCACGTTTATTTTTTCTTCATAATCGAAACGAACAACTCAACCCAACAAACAAACAAGCCCAAACCTTTTTGATTATGTATAATATAATAGCAGTGGGCGTAGCGAAGCGCGGGCACCCTGCTAATAGGCCTATATAATCATACGACTTACATATGAGTCCCGCGGTGGTACCAATCATGGCAATAATCCAACCCATTATTGATGTCGTCGTCCCAAACTGTTCCTGCAGTGCTGGTAGCATTATCCCTAGTCCTTTCATAAAAACCGTCCAAACTGCATTCGAAGTCCAATATGTACCCACAGCAACCCACCCTCCAAAACCACCATCTGGGCCCGGTTGCTCCTCTTCAGTTTTCCCGATGTTAGCTCTGAGTTGACCCATCTTAATTCCCTCCTGGTTGCAATCACGAATAATAAATACTTTTACATGCAGTGCGTACACCAAGTTCAAGTATCATTATCCCTATTGACTGTATCACAAAACGCTCTTTCAAGTTAAAAAGGGCTGTTTCGGCATGATTATAGCAGGCCTGTGGCTGTGCATGGATAGATAAATTCTCACCCAGATACAGCACAAAGGGTGCCGTCTTCATCAGACCGTGATTTGACTGCCTGCGCACACTCGCCCGTAACAGGGTCATTCCATTTACCGCTACAATGACCACACAGCCCCTGTAATGCCAAGTCCACCCAAGTTGTATCAAGCATTATGCCCTATGTAGGACTCTTTCCTCTGTGCTGGACAAAGAGACAGTACCTACGCCCAGAGACAAGTGGTAGACACACTTACTGTCTCTATTAATAATCGAGCAACCTTGATCTAGCCACGACCTTATAAGAATACATTAAAAGGGGTTATTTTCTGATCATGACTAAAATACACACAACACTTGCTGTAAAATCAGTCTACCGGCGCTGTATAAAACACTTTATATGTTACTGGGTAAGAACAAAAACCGTACGAACAAACAAAAAACAAACACAGTGGCCCTTCAAGTAAGTTGACGTCATGCTTAAGTCTGATGGGATGTTTCTTCAAACCCAAGATTTTCTTTAAATCGACATAACTTAAGTAATTTTGTGCTTTTCTGTTTTTCCTGCTCGTTTTCAGGATGGATTTATGACATTAGCGGAAGCTATGACGGAGCCTTCATCTCCAAAGGCATCGTACAATATTATGTTGCTTTATTTCCTCTGATTACCTTACGATGGTTCATACACTCAACTTCAAAATTTGCTGACAAAAATAGTTCACTTGACAACTACACTAAAATTAAGGAGCCCACAGTTTCGTCACAAAACGTGCTTAGGGAATAAATTTGGAAAATGCAAGAATACAGTTTAATTCCCATTCCACACAAACTGTGTGATAGATAACTACCTCATATGCCACAACTATCTCCAATGAACCAACATCTGATAAATCATTAAAAAAAAACATGTATAAAGCATCCGCCAAATCATTAGAGATCCAAAAGTCAATTTATTCATGCACTTCCATAGCAGGTTTTCCCAGTCAGTTTCCTGAGAGGGTGATGGACATGAACTGTCAATGCCCACGGTGTACAACCGTCAGAAATTACTGACAGTTCCCCGGTAAGTCCAACATCGTAAGTCCAACATCAATTCAAACAAAGCATGGGAAAAGGGGAATAGGGGCGGAATTCGCCTCAATAATAATTCGCAGTCACTCCTCATAACAAAATGGATGTGATTGAAGGCTTTCACTGACTGTGTGAACACAGAGACAGTTGCCTAATGTGTTTTAGTGAAACATGGTTTATGATTTAGACAGTCTAAACACCACATAAATCGATGGTTTTGAATGCAAAAGAATGGACAGTACTCACGGATTCAAATAAACTTCACGGAGGTGGAGTTTGTGCACACCTGCATCTGTTAAAGCTCAACATAAAATATGTTTACGACACATGATCTCACTGCGTCCCTGAATACAATCCAGAGCGTTCAGCCGAACATAAGCATTACCTGTGTCTACTTAGCGTAAAGCTGGAATTCCTGAGATTATGCAAGACCTTGAATTGCAATCGCCAGACTCTTTGAAGCTCACACCAGGAGATTTCAATAGTTGGAGTCCACCATTTAAACACTGCCAACAACATGTGACCATTCATACGAGGGGAATAAAACACTAGAAAAATGCGATGTTGATATCAAAACAATTTCTAAATTATAACCACATATACTAAATATTATTATTATTATTATTATTATTATATTTTGTTTGTAAATCAGAATATTTTTAATTTAAGTTTCTTTAAGTTGCCTTTTCAATATTTTGTGGTTATCAATAATTTGTACTAGTTCATTTTTTATAATGTAGGCACATTAATGGTATCACTTTATAAATAAATCTTTCTCTATTTTTCATTGTAAATGTTGTTCCATTTTAGAGTTATTTTCATCACTGTAAACCAAATAGTTTATAGTCCTTGCACTTTTTGTTTGGTGAATACAAACCGAAATGAAATGAAATATTACGGATGGCTATAACGCCTGTGGATGCACTACACCAAACAGAGAGAAATCCATGCACCGAGCCTCATTAGTAATGTGCACAACTTTTTTCTGTAAATCAAAGATTTGAAGGTCCTTGCTTTTATGGATTGTTGAAAAATTGTCCAACATTGTGCCCCTGGGGTTGCTGACTTTCATCCTGGAGCATTTGGTGTACACTGGCCCTCTAAAAATTGCCCTATTTTGCAAAAAGAGTGCGGGGTAATTTTTCCAAGATGGAGTTTGGCCAATGTACTTGTTCAGGGGTGTTTTTATTTCGGATGAGCCTCCCCAAACTTACCAACGGCTAACCTACTAAAGAAGCCACAGTGAACATGGCCTTCTCGAATGTCCTACAAGCAAGTTCGCCCAAAACATGGCCAAAGGTCACTCTTGGTAAGGGGCTACAAAATACACACACACCATACGATTTCTTAAAACACAACAAAATATCTCGGTTCACACAATACTATTTGTGCGCGCAAGGCCACAATCCTGTTAAACCGTCATATGTCATGCGGTCATTGTTCAGTCAAGGTGGTCATCGGCTCGAGGCGTTTTTAGTTGTCAGGTTGAGTTGGTGATGGTCATTGGTCGAGTCGGTTTTCGGTCCAGATAAATTTACTATTTTATTGAAGTTCTTCTAGGCCTTGTAGAAATTGTCAAAATCATATAGCCAAAGAGCTTTGCATGTCGGCATTATTCCATGATTTACTTACCAATAGCAGAAAATGTACAATTGTTTGAGGCAGCCCATTTCCATGGGGGCACTCTATTGATGTAAATGCATCATGGATTGAGTGGCAACAACAGCCTGTCCTTCATATCATAGTATCATTTGGTGCTGGATATGTGGCAGGGTGTACCCCCCTCCTATTGTGTCTTTATTGTGTTCTGGGAATCTCAGGAATTCTTTTGAGGATTTCAGGGGGGGGGGTACTTCTGTACAAGAGGGGAAGAGTGTGTTAGAAAATAATAAATAATAGTAATGATAATAATGGAAGTTTATATAGCGCCAAATCCATTTTAACAAAAATGCTCCCTGGTGCTTTACATTCAACCGGGAACGTTTATGGGGGGGGGGGGGGGGGCTCCCTCTGCCACATATCGGGCATGGTACTTGTACAGTGACATGTTAAGGCCTTGTTTATGGTGCGTAATCCATGATGTTGACAAGTAGCAAGATTAATTTGTCTCAGGGACTACTTTGATTCGAGGCCACCCCATAAAAAAAGCGTGTTGCTTGCCTTAGGCTTGACATCCTTTTTTGTCATTTCAGTATATTTATTAATTCTAGTTGTGAAGCCAAGGATTCTCAGAAAAAAGGCGAACTTAAATACTATCACAATCAAGAACCCCTTGGAGAGAAGACAAGGAAGGAAGTTTCAGTTTTAGATGTGGGAGTAAAACCCCAGAGATATATTCCAGAGAAAACCCAAGCAATCGGGCAGGGACTGAAAACCCAATCCACATAGTGCCACCGGCGGGATTAGAACCAGGATCCTAGAGGTGGAAGGTGAGGAACCAATAGTGTTCCAATAGTGAGTGTACCAATAGTACATCAACCCGATCACCCAATGTCCATTACTGCAGCAGGTTTGGAGTGAGTTTTAGTTCACTTTTTACCCACTCCTTTAATCACAGTCAATATGGTCAAAGAGGGAATGCAAAGCTAAGCAACCATATTTTTATTTTTATTTATTTATTATTATTATTATTATTATAATTTTTTTTTTTTTGGGGGGGGCCGGCCATGTTCTTGATTGGTTTGGAACTTTGTTTTTAGTTGACTTGTAAGTCATGTATAGGCCCTCGATCGTCCTAGTCTTTTAACCTGGGGTCTATGTTATTACGAGAAGGCTGTACTAAAAACATAAAAAGGGGCATTAAAACATTTAGTTAAGTTAGTTGGTCTGACGTTAGTAAGGCATTACATATCAAAGTGCTTGTACTACTAAACATGTATCCTATCTGCAGTTCCAACGCCATTGACTCCGCGTTTAACATCCTTAGCTCCGTTGCTGTTCTACGCAGTCTTTTTGCATCACATCACATTAATAAACATGTCGTACTGTACAACAAGCACACCAATGTCACAAATCCATGTGCACACCTACGCGTTTCTACAATGTTTGACCACAAGTAATGTCAAATTGATGTAAACAAATGACCAGGCTCCAAGGTCTACAGGCAGATGTAAACTTTTGTAATTAATGGTAATTAGTCCTTGAGGTATGAATTTTTGAACTTTTCATAATCCGTTTGAACCCGAAGTTAAGCATTTATTCAGTTTAACAGACTTGATGATGAACAGATGATGAACAGATTGTAAAAATCCACATTATGTAGTTCCGGAGCTAAGAGTTTTTGAAAGAATAAAACTTTGATTTAATGTGATTCGACACCTGATGACGTCATGACGACGTCATTGTACAAGTGCCGTCTTATCATTTTGAGGTTCAAGTATAATATGCCAGTTTCAATTTTCAACTCAACTTCAGCCTTGAGTTTTTTAGGGGAAGAGTTTAAAGGAGTGAAACATTAAACGTAGCACAAAGGTCTTTAGGGGACAATGAATGTTCCCCGCACAAACAAAGTTCTGGGTCAAAAAGCTTTCAGTGTAGCTGGTACAATGTTTTGGAACAATCTTCCTGCTGTTGGTAGGGAATTGGTTAGTTTATCTTTATTTCGTACATTTCTAAAGACTCACATTTATCCATATTAATCTCTTTCATGTGCGCTATGACCTTGATGGAATAGCGCCTTACAAATTCTAATTGTTATGTTATGTTATGTTATGTTATGTTATGTTAACGTAACACGTGCTGTTTCGATCGTGCGAAAAACGGTACCTTCTTTTTACCCCAACTTTTGTTTGAAACGACCGATTTTTTTTCTTCAAATCTCACAAACAGACTTTAATTCATGTTAATTAATTACAAAATATTCAAGGTGAAATTTTTTGATTAAACAAACAATGAGCAAAATAACATTTCATTAAACATTGCAACCATTTCCAAATAATCTTTCATACTGACTGCAGCGCTGCAATTACACATTTTGAACACTCTTTCACTTTAACTTCCTAAAAAACTCGAACAAAAACAAGAGGTGTTCGGCTGAAGCCCGAACCATCTAAAAAAACCTCGAAAAAACAAGAGGTTTTTGGCTGAAGCCGACCACCTAAAAACGAGAACAAAAACAAGAGGTTTTTGGCTGAAGCCGACCACTTAAAAACACTAACAAAAACGAGAGGTTTTTGGCAGAAGCCGACCGCCTAAAAACGAGAACAAAAACAAGAGATTTTCGGCTGCAGCCGAACATTTTAAAAATTCGACCAAAAACAAGAGATTTTCGGCTGCAGCCGAACATCTAAAAACTCGACCACAAACGTGAGATTTTCGGCTGAAGCCGAACATCAAGAGGTGTTCGGCTTATGTTCCAATATCTAAAAAACTCGACCAAAACGAGAGGTTTTCGGCTGAAGCCCAAACACTTATTAATAATAGATAAAAACTCGAACACAAATACGGCATAGCTGTAGCTCAAACACCTAAAAAATAATGCAAGTTAGCTCATTCACGTAAGGGTGCTTGAACTTTTGTTTGGGTTTGAGGGTTTTGATTTCCTTTGAGTTCTGTTTATTTTATTGTTTTGTTTTACTTGCCAAATTTGTTTAACTTTTAAATTAGAATTGTAGTTTTCTGTGTATTCTATAATTGATTTTATATTGTTTGAAATGAGCGGGTCTGATGCGTTTTTGACAGTTTGTTTTTAAACTTTTTTCATTCCCTGGACGGCCGGCCTGTGCTAGTATACCTTGTAATTTATACTACTAGTAGTATGAATAATAATATTAATAATCACATTAACAATAATACTAATAATATGAGTAATTAATTAATAAAAATATACATGAACTACTACAGTCAACCTCCACTCTCAGCCTACATAGTAAGAAGTTTGTGGGTTGGATTTGTAAAAGATAATTTGAATCTCAACTTTATAATTGTAATAATATATTATGGGAGCCATTGTATTTCATAATGTATTCTGGGGCAATTTCGTGCTGCCCATAGTACAAATAAGGCACTTGAACAACTGGTGATAAAAAAGAAACTTTGGACTTGAGGCCAGCAATATATTCCTATATAAATCAATTTCTCCTATGATCCCACTGTCACTCATAGCTTTAAACTACATGTAATTTCTATCTCAATTTGTCTCCATGCTGACCATGCCCAACTCAGTCATGATGATATTTGAAGGTTTCGGGTTACAGTCGGTAACCGTTTTTTTGGTAGTTTTCCTACTGGGATTGTACTGGATTCGTCTGCCCAAGAATCTCCCACCAGGACCGGCTGGTTGGCCACTTATCGGCAGCGCACCGGCCCTTCGTCTTGGACTACCACACGCTGTTTTAACTAAGTGGTCCAAAGAGTACGGGGAAGTGTTCAGCGTTCGCCTTGGTGGCAAGCTCTTCGTAGTTTTAAATGGTTTACATTGCATCAAGGAAGCTTTGCACAAACAGGCTGATGTCTTCTCCGACAGACATACTTCAGCTGTTAACAAAATTAATGGAATTAAAGGTAAGCTTCTAATCAACAGTACATCGGCAGCAAATACGAAAGTGCACGATCAGATTGTTGTTTCACTGCGATCATGTCGTTATTGAAGGCACACATAATGCGATGAACTTGGCCAGTGAGCGTTTTTACCGATAAACATCAACGAATTTTTACATAGGCCTACGTTTTCAGGTTTTTTTTTCTCTATCTCTACCCCCCACCTCGCCCCTCTCTCTCTCTGCTCTCACAAAGCCGAAGCTGTTCTCGATTTCATTTTGTTTGTGCAGATTTGTGTTAAACAAAGCCCATTGTTATGTTTCCCAGACAGTCTCTGTCCGGTATAATATCATGGAAAATAAAGTTTGAACCGTCATAATTTAAACTATTTTTTATCGTATTAATTATTACTTTTGTTTCAAATAAATCTATAAATAAGTACGTATTCGTTTATACAGGTAACTTTTCCGAAGAAACAGGCCCTATTTGGAAGGAGCGTCGTCGCTTTGGTCTTAGAGCTCTGAGAAGCTTTGGTATGGGCAAGAAAAGCATCGAGCATTCCATCAACGAGGAGTCACGGTACCTCCTCGACTGCTTCGCAGACCAAGAGGGAAAGCCATTTGATCCTTTACGGCCAGTCGAATTTGCTGTCTCCAATATCATTTGTAAAATATGTATTGGAAGAAGATTCCACCTTTCGGATCAAAAATTTGTAGAGATACTTGAAATGGTCAGAGAGCAGATAAGCTACGGTAGTCAAACATCCATAATTAACTACGTACCTGGTATCATCACATTCTACTCTCGTGTGAAAGCGAACAGCAGACGTCTAAGACGTTTTTTCTCTGGTATAGTACGGGTGAGTAACTTGCATTATTTTATTACTATTTTATGAAGGTTCTGGTGATCCAGTACCGGTAACATTCAAACAATGCGCACATTTTAAACGATGATTTATGTTTTCGAAAATGGGTTCTCTCGGTCAACTATAGTTTGTGGGTGTCAACAAAAACAAACAAGGTCCACAGTTCTCTTCTTGATTTTCCTCCAAACTTTCCCATTCTTGAACAGTTTTAAATGCAATAGAATGATCCCATACTTGTGTAAACGAACTGGAACGTTTAACAAGCTTTTTCTTCAAAAACCATTCTCACGACAGCAGAAACATCTCAATGTCCCATCACCAAACCACGTCAGTATAGAAAGTATGTATAGGAATATAGGAATTCTTTACCCTCAAAGTCTCAAAAGTTAAGTGAATTTTTTTTTCAGGAACATCGCCAGTCGTACGATGAAAATGAAATCCGGGACATCATTGACCTGCAGTTTGCAGAGGTCGAGAAACGAGAAAGCAGTGGTAGGATCGATGATCGATTCGAGAAAGACGCTTTCGACGACGAAGCCTTGAGAGGGAGTGTTTTTGACCTTTTTACAGGAGGAACCGAAACAACATCTACTACATTGCTGTGGCTCATGATGTACATGGCGCTCAATCCAATCTTTCAGAAAAAGGTAAATTGAATCAATTTTGCCCGGTAAATTATTCCAAAGAACTTGATTTTACCAATTTTGTGTAACAGATATATCCCATCTTTTTTTTTTTTTTTTTTTTTTTTTTTACTTACTGGTACTTTTTGTCACGACGATCCTTCCAAAACATAATACTGCAATTTACTGTTATGTTTCTTACACGTAGAACATTTAGTGCAAAGATATTAGGTTTGCATAACAATACATTTAGTTTGATTGACATTAGGAAAACCTTGATCACTCAATATTGATAAAAAAAAATGTCCTCGATCACTTTATCCTTCAAATGACGTACTAACTTTGTTTTTGTTTTCAAAACATATTATCATTCCAAATCCACCCTTGAATATTGCAACATGTTTATTTGTTGTCCCGTTCTAGTCAATGTTTCTTTGTTCACCACTAAATTAAATTTACCCAGTTTCCCTTGAAGTTGGTTACTTGATATTTGAAATAAAAAGTCCCACCCTATCATCCCTGTATTGCCGCTTCCCATTGTTGTTTTTTAAACTTGGGTGTGATTCCTGGTTATGTGGCAGTTTTAGGTTGAATGGCTAACTGACCGACACCTCCCAATAAACTGATGATATAGACCTTATGCACACGACGTCATTCGAGTGGGGCGCCCTCTCTTGGAGGTCAAATAATAGGCTATTCATTGGTCCATTCTCCGCGCTGCGCGTACAAACCCGTGCATTTCCATTGTTTCATCATCGTTTTACCTCTAAGATGGCAGTTGGATGACGTCAATGCACAAGGTCTATTGACAAAATGGGAGACCGCCATCGTAGGGCTATGTACAGCTCACTTGGTAGAGCCAGATAAACGTTAATCCGGAGGTCGCAGGCTCAATTCCCGTTCTAGTCATTTGTATTTGTTCACCCAAAAATAAAAGTAAATTTACCCAGTCAGTTTACTTTGTGGTTTAATACACAATATAGATGTTTTAAACCTTTTCTAAAAGTTTAACTTCAGACATTAGATGGCATCATTTTGGCCCTCGATTGAGCCTCTTGTTTGTTTAATTATATAAAATGAAGCCCATGACTGACAACAAAGTAGAAAGTTTCAAAAGGAGATATTATCATAAGATATTATCATTAGTAAAAATACCTTATTCCTGCCACTGCCCTCTACAAGAACTAAAACAAGATTTATCAACCTGCAGGTTCAGTCGGAGATTGACGACGTCATTGGAGAGAGTCGCCAGCCATCAATGGCCGACAGTCCGAACATGCCGTACACCAACGCCGCCATTTTGGAGACTTTGCGCATTCGTCCGGCTGGTCCCTTGGCAATTCCTCACCAAACAAAAGAAGAAACAATTCTGAACGGATACACTGTACCTGAAAACATATGTAAGAGATACATATCGAATGTTTGATAGAAAGAAACGCTATGATCAGTTAATATGAGTGGAAGCTTATTGCCAGGGAAAATTGCTTTCAATAGTTGAAGTTGTCTGGAAATAAAGTTGTATAATTAATTTATATGTTTACCCGCAGGTGTGTTGGTCAACATATGGGCAGTACATCATGATCCTGTTACGTGGCCAGATCCAGAGAAATACAATCCAGCCCGATTCCTCTCTGCTGATGGCAAGAGTGTCGTTCATCACGAATCATTCATCCCCTTTGGTACAGGTAAATATCCCACAAGCGCGAGTGGAATATGACAACAAAATATAGTGATTCTGCGTCCTGTAGACGGAGAAGCACTAACATTAATATACGAGTGCAAGTGCGACTGGAATAATCAATTATACCCTCTAGAAAACTTGCAACAGAGACAGTTTGAAAATAAGCAAACATGTTTCTTCAGGTTTCAACTTGATTCGGTTGCGCTGATTGTTTCTGGAGGTCTGCTCAAATTTAAAAACGAAATGACTTTCAAAATATTATATTTTTGAAAAGGTTCAACTTAAAGTTTGTCTGTTTGACTGATTTGCTGATACACATCGACAGTTAAATGCGTCCAACACGCAATATGCAATAATATGATTTCGCAGTGGCATTGCCACGTTCACGGTAACCCCTTTCTAATACGTTTTTTTAATTTTCATTCTGCGTTACCCTTTATTTATTATAGGTCGACGTCACTGTATGGGGGAAAGTCTCGCCAGAACAGAACTATTCATTATTTTTGTCAACCTGCTCCAGCAATTCACCATGGAGTTTCCTGAGGAGAAACCATTGCCCTCTCTCGAAGGAGTTCCTGGTATCATATTAAAGCCCGGCCCATTTGAAATCTGCGTCACGCGACGCACATGAAGCTTCCACTAATTACTTATTTGAATGCTGGGAGAGGAGGCACAGTGATTCTAATGTTGTAGTTCAATGATATTCAACTATTTAGTAAGACTAATCAGGATATCCTCGCCAAGGCTGCCTTACCAAGCCGGGATGTGCTGCGGGATTTACAGCTTTCCCTCCCGACCCGGTTTTTGTCGTATTCTTTTATGATCCCGTGTCCTTTTAACTAGGTCATTGTAGGCTAAATTTATCTAAGAAAACACCTTTCGTACGCTCATCAACAAACTATTGATACTTTTTAAAATGTTTGTTTTATAACCACAATCTCATGTTATCGCCCCTCTGATCAAGTACTCAACATGTCAAGTGTAACGCATCGCAGTTTTATTGGTTGGAGTTTTGGTCGCCTGACTGCAAAAGCTGGCTTGTCTTTAAAAGTCCTATGAAAATTGGCTTGGGTTGAATATTTTTTGATGTTGATAAAAAATAGAATTAGATATAGTATTAGATATATTACAAATACTAGATGCAAAATGACAGCAAACCGCTAAACTTGATGACTAACACCTTGCCTGCACTAACCTCATGGGATTTATTTGTATTATTATTTTACTATTGGTATGTTTTTATGTATTTATGTGTTTCTTGATTTATTTATATATTGACTTATTGATTTATTGATTTATTGATTTATTGACTTATTGCTTTATTGCTTTAATGCTTTATGCTTTATTGCTTCATTGCTTTATTGATCTATTGATCTATTGATTTATTGATTTATTGACTTATTGGTTTATTGATTTATTGATTTATTGATTTATTGGGTATTTTTATTTTTCGGGGGTTACACCAAAAGTTTTTTTTAGGTCATTGGTTTAACTCAGATACTTTTGTCTTTCAAAAATCTATTTGTGTATAGTCACTTTAAGAACTTATGGAATTTTAAAATTTATAATTTTAATTCAGTCACAACTTTGATGTTTCCTACCACCTTGCAATCTATTCCAGTTTGAGAGGAATGTGAACAGACGCCTTCTCTCTCTCTTTGAAAAGTTGAAATTGTGTGTATTTCTCTTGTATCCTTCACCTTAACTGGCCCTTTGGCCCTGTGTCGAGTGATTATGTTAAACTAAAATCAACCTATGAAATTGTAATAAAAATATATTTTCCACATTGGAGGAAACAACGCAAATGTTTTGTGTAGGATTCCGTAAACGATTCTGTAAACTTGGGATTATTTCGATCAAGAGAAATAAGCGTCGGGATTCGGGGTCTTCTAATACTTTTGATCGACTCTTGTAGCATTTCAGACGCAAACATTTTCAGGAAAAATGGGGCAGGTAGGAGCTCTACAAATTCGTTAGCTTTCGAATTGAACCTACTATTTTTCAACCGGCAATACATAAATATGTTTTTCACTTTTAATCAATAAAACTACCTCTGTGGCTACGAGTAGTATTTTACACTGCAAGAAAATAAATAAATTCAAAAGTATGGTGGAGTATTAATCAACTTTAGATTTACCAGACAAATTAGCAAAAATATTAAGTTTGTTAACCCACACAAACCACAACCCACATTTTCTTTACCTACATCTGATCTATGGGTGCATACCACTAAATAAGATGCCATATCAATTAGTGCTAATAGCTAGATATTCGAATACACTTGACATATTTTAAAGTCAATTAGCCTCTTGAAATCATACAAAGTGAAATAAATTCCCTGACAACTGACTTTTGGTAGGTTACAGTGGCAAACTTCTCCGAACAACCTCAAAACACAATATTTGACATATTGTCAGCATCCCCCCAAAAGCCATGGCCTTCAAATCTTTGATTTACCGGAAAAGCATGTGGGTTTACAGTTATACGGTTTATAAGTGAGGCTTGGCGCATGATTTTCTCACTGTTTAGTGTAGAGAACCCCTAATATTCAGTTCAATGCAATTGATGTTTGTTAATACAAACTCTATAGGCATGTGTGTTTGTGCGCGGTTTTAATGCAGTTATAAAATTGACATTTTAGAGTTGAAAGGACAAGATCATTCACCGTGTCGGTTGTGTCCGTTACTGTCGGTTGCACATGTCATTGTCATTTGCATGTCTGCCATTTAGAGTGGTACCTGCTTTCCATCTGAATTGGCTTTCCGCCAACAAAGCTTTAGAGCAACATTTTGCTGCTGTTTAATTACATCGAAACATGTTGAGACTTACCGAGTTATTTGAAGCGGCCGGATTAAAGTCCGTCACTATTTTCCTGGTTGTTTTTCTCCTGGGAGTATACTGGCTTCGTCTGCCTAAGAATCTTCCACCGGGACCACCACTAGCCTGGCTGGGTATCAGCAATGCACTAGCCCTTCGTGCAGAGCCAGCAACCGTTGTATTTACGAAATGGTCCAAAAAGTACGGAAGTGTGTTTAGCGTTCGGCTTGGTCGCAAGCTCTTCGTTGTTCTGAATGATTTACGTAGCATCAAGAAGGCCTTGCATGAGCAAGCTGATGTCTTCAATGACAGAAATCCCACCAATGTTTCATTACTTTTCGGTATTAAAGGTAAGCTGTCAATTGCTGTTCTGTCTCTTTTGATAAAGAAACAATAAAACAGAGCAGGAACCTTCTGCAATCTTTGAATGTATTTATGTGTCCTCTACTCTCTCAACAGGCAGCGTGTCAGACGAAAACGGTGATATTTGGAAGGAACATCGTCGCTTTGGTCTTGGAGCTCTGAGAAGCTTCGGTATGGGCAAGAAAAGCATCGAGCATTCCATCAACGAGGAATCACGGTACCTCCTCGACTGCTTCGCAGACCAAGAGGGAAAACCATTTGATCCTGCCCATCTAGTTGAAAATGCGGTGTCAAATATCATCTGTAAAATATGCCTAGGCCACAGGTTCCTCTACTCAGACCCCAAATTTGCTGAACTTCTTGAAATGGTCAGAGTGATGCTGAGCTACGGTCCAACGTCATTGCTTAACTCCTTTCCTTGGTTAATTCACACCCCTCTCTATTCCAATCTACGAGAAAACAACACACAGTTAAAGTCATTCTTCTCTGAAATCATTCAGGTGTGTATGTTAAGCTTTCTTATAAGCAACACATGTGTACATGTAAAAGTATTGTATCACGCGTCTTGTCCTATTCAAGTCTAATAAGTTAACACCTCCAAAAGCAACCTGGAAGCATGATCGCGATAACAGCACATGGACAACAGACCAGTCTTCACACTGTGTGTGATCCTAAATTAAACATGAATTAACAAACCCGTGAAAGTTTCATCTCAATCGGTCATCCAAGTGACGAGAAAGTAGTGAAAAATAAACCTTAATAATTGTTTGCACTGTTTTCAAACGTCGAGTTGTTGACTCCCTAATTGGTTTACTCCTTTTTCGAAAGTTATTTAAAGGGAGGCTTTCCACCATGACTATCTTTATACCATGTAAGTTGCGTGCACATCCTGTAAACATTGATGTTGTGCACACTGGGACCTGAAATTGCTGTTTCACCGCCTAAACACATACCGTAAATATGCACTTTAAAACTGTACAGTATTTCTTATCAAACCTTTCTAAGGATAATCAAAAATCTTTCAGGCGCATCGCGAGTCGTATGATGAAAATGACATCCGGGACATCATTGACCTGCACTTCGCAGAGGTCGAGCAGAGGAAGCGAAGCGGAAAAATCGACGATGTGTTCGATGACGAATCGTTGAGAGGCTTTATTTTTGACATATTTGTTGCTGGCACAGACACGACATCAACTGCATTGCTTTGGTTTCTGATGTATATGGCTCTCCACCCAGACATACAAAGGAAGGTTTGCAAAATAATGTCAGTACAAATTGGAAAAATGTTGGGCTACAAAAAATGTTCATGTACACAAATTTCTGAGGCATAAAAGAAAACAACATGGGTAACACAGAGACAAAGACGAGTTCTGTTATTTTGTGACTTATTTCTCTTCTTTTTGTATAAGCTGGTGAATATTAAAGAATTGAGGAAACATTTAAAAGTGTTTTGATATTAATGTATTTTATACTTCTGCATTACACTGACGTTGAGCTTTGTCTTTCACCAATCTCGGTTTTTTTTTGCCTTGTGGTTTAGCAAGCTTATTTGTAAAGTATTTGCGAACCATTTGTTGTTGTTGTTGTTGTTGTTGTTGTTGTTGTTGTTGTTGTTGTTGTTGTTGTTGTTGTTGTTGTTGTTGTTGTTGTTGTTGTTGTTGTTGTTGTTGTTGTTGTTGTTGTTGTTGTTGTTGTTGTTGTTGTTGTTGTTGTTGTTGTTGTTGTTGTTGTTGTTGTTGTTGTTGTTGTTGTTGTTGTTGTTGTTGTTGTTGTTGTTGTTGTTGTTGTTGTTTTGTTTTGTTTTGGGTTTTTTGGGTTGAATTTATTTTACATTCACAATTAATTAAATGGAGGATTTGAAATGTACAAAGCATTCAAATATTTCATGCAGGTTCAATCAGAGATTGATGACATCATTGGAGATAGCCGCCAGCCATCAATGGCTGACAGTCCGAACATGCCGTACACCAATGCCGCCATCTTGGAGGTACAACGCATGCGTCCTGTAGCCCCCATGTCATTGCCTCACTATACGAGGTACCAGACTCAGCTGGATGAATACACCTGTCCAAAACACACAAGTACGTAATGTGTGCGGGGCGTAATGGGAGACTTTGGAATGCTAATTGGCAGCAGACTTACCATGTCCATTGTTTGCGTAGTTCTTAACATGGACACATATCCGAGAACGATGGATTTAACTGGTAAGTCTGCTGCCACCTAGTGTCTTCAAAGGCTTGAAAGACTGTATCAAATTATATGATTATTTACTTAAATGCAAGTCACACAAATAACTAATATATCCGTAGTCATAACCTTAAAGTAGGTTGTATTAAAACCCTGGGAGGCACGACTGTCTGGAAGAATCTCCGCACGAAAATGAATATTCATGATTGTGTTTACCTTTCATGGTTCCACGTCACCTCCAGCTAGATACGCATTCATCGCCATTGGTTGAAAGGCTTATTGGACTAGGTTTGGAAAGATTGTACATGCCGTGGAAGACATGCCGTGCACAAAAACATCCACTGCATGGTGCTTTTGATGATGTGTTGGTGTCATGTGTGAAATGACTTTAGTGTGACCATATTTATGTAGGTTTCCCCTTCAAATTGCTATTTCAATAATGGGAACATAACTGGGGCGATAATAGTACGCTAATGTTTGGATGACTTTCCACACAGGAATGACTTGATGCCGTATTCGAAAACGTTCATACCTCACATGGTTTTTATTAGTTAAAGTCAGAATTGTTTGGTTTTTAAAATGGTCATCAGTTACATATAGAATACTCATGCATAAAGTTGTACTTGTAATTATCTTCTGTTTGATTCGTAGCCGTGCTGCTCAACATCTGGGCAGTGCATCATGATCCTGCTACTTGGACAGAGCCAGAGAACTACAACCCAGCCCGATTCCTCTCTGCTGATGGCAAGAGTGTCGTTCATCACGAATCGTTCCTTCCCTTTAGTACTGGTATGACTTTTGTCTTCTCTTGAGTGAAGTTATTACTACTCCTTTTATAAAAAAACGAAGAACAAAAAACAAAAACAAAAAACACAATCAACAGTGATACACTCTTAAAACTCGCGGGTCAGAATTGATCCGGATTCCGGGTCTAGGGGGCCTGACACATTTTTGGGTCAAGCTGACCAGGAAACTGCTAAAAAAAAATGGGATTTTAACTCGGAGTCTATGTCAGTTTGACCCATATAATAATAATAATAATATTTAAAATTTATATTGCGCCCCTTACATACAAAATGATCAAAGGCGCAGAACACACGTTAAAAAGCACAGAATGGAAGAAAAAGACAAAGAAAAAAGACTGGTCACCAGGCCAGTGCCCAAACCACAGTATGGGGATACGTCTGTCCCGCCAACAGAGAACTAAAAGTTACTTATTACATAGGCCTATCCCTGCTGGCATCGGTAATGTTTTGACCTTTTCAGGAGACAGACGCCTCTAACCCTATATCTTATGCTAAAAATCTAAACTAACTGGCAAGGCGACCATAGAAGAAAGACACACTAAAAAGCGGCTTTAAAAAGGTGGGTTTTTATAATACATTTAAAAGAGGCAAGTTTCTGCTCGCTACGTATATGAGACGGTAGTGCATTCCAAAGCTTAGGGGCGGCCACAGAAAAAGCTCTATCACCAAATGTAGTCAACATTTTACCAGAAGGATAATCCAAAAAAATACCATTATTCCCTGACCTAAGTTGATATGAAGATACCTTCCGGATGGAAACAAGATCCTGTAAGTACTTTGGAGAAAGACCATGAAGAGCTTTGAAGGTCAACAAAAGGATTTTAAAATTAATCCTGTAGGAAACAGGCAGCCAATGTAATTGACGAATTATTGGTGTAATGTGTTCAAACCGGTGTGTGTTAGTAACAATTCTGGCTGCAGCGTTTTGAACCCTTTGTAGTTTAGCTATCTGTGACTTTGGCAGACCATACAAAAGGCTATTACAATAATCAAGACGACTAGTCACAAATGCATGAATTAGTTTTAAAAGAGAGTCTTGTGTTAGGAATTGACTGATGCGTTTGATGTTGTGAAGGTGAAAAAAGGCTGCAGAGCAAGCTTTATTGATGTGGGTGTTCATTGTAAGTTCTGAATCAAACCATGACCCCAAATTACGAACGCATGTTGTAGGAAAAACTTTAGCATCACCTATCATGATATTGGAAATATTAATTTTCTTCAACTGCTGCTTTGATCCGATGATCAAAAATTCGCTCTTAGCATCATTAATTAGAAGTCGGTCATGCAACATCCATTGCCTGATGTCCCTTATGCAATCTTCCATTATAGTTACAGCAGCTTTACAAGATATATCATCAGGTCTAAAAGATAGATACAGCTGAGTGTCATCGGCATAACAATGAACATCGGGCAGATGATGCTCAACGATGTCAAACAATTTAGAGGCATAGACAATGAATAAAAATGGTCCTAAGCAGGATCCCTGAGGAACACCACAGTTGATATTAAACTTTTCTGATAAGGTACCTTGAATAGATACGCGTTGACTTCTACCTGACAAATAAGAAGAAAACCAATCGAGGGCCTTGCCAGTGACTCCAAACTTAGACTGCAGACGTTTCAATAAAATGAGGTGATCAACAGTATCGAACGCTGCACTCAGGTCTAAAAGGATAAGCAGAATAACATGTTGTGGATTCATCCTCATCAGTAAATCATTTTTAACCTTTATAAGAGCCGTCTCTGTACTGTGATGCTTCCGGTAAGATGATTGGAAAACTGGAAACATGGAATGTTTTGACATGTGACAATAAAGTTGGTCACAAACGGCCCTCTCAGTTAATTTAGAAATAAATTGTAAGTTACTGATTGGTCGGTAGTTTTCTAATTTCATATCGAGATTGTGTTTTTTTAATAAAGGGCATATTAAAGCTTCCTTCCAGTCAGTAGGAAATGTACCAGATAATAATGATGAGTTTATAATTTTGGTAAGTACTGGAAGCAAAACATCAAGGCACTCACCCACAAGGTTAGTAGGCATGGGATCCAGAGTGCAAGATCCCTTAGAAGAATTGACAACAAGCTGTTTTACCTGTGACTCGGTTAATGGTATGAAACTATCAAACAGGATATTACTGGACAATGTTTCAGATGTAAAAGAGAACGTTCTGTCAACAGAGGTTGAAACTTCCAAGTCATCAAGTTTAGCATGAATATTAGATATTTTCTTTACAAAAAAGCTACCCATATCATTAGCAAGAGTCATTTTATCTTTAAAAGGTGGAAAGAGGACGTCATCACTATGTCCAAGCAGCTTTTTAGATGCTCTAAATAGTTTCCTCTGGTCGGAACTATTACTTTCGATAAAGTCTTTGTAGAAATTGCAGCGAGCTTTATTAAGAAGAAAGGTTACCTTATTTCTTATTAGCTTATATTCTGAAAGATCAGAGGCCATGTTTGTTCGTCGCCACTTCTTTTCTGCACGTCTCCTCATCCTCAAGGCAGAGTTGATTTCTTGATTAAACCAAGGAAGACGGGGCCTAGCGGTGACCATCTTTGACTTTAATGGGGCATGTGTGTTGAAGGTAGCAGCTAGTGTAGTATTATAACAATTCGTAAGCTCCTCAAGACCTTGAGGAGTGTCCCTGCACAGCCTAGAAGAGACTAAGTCACTTTTCAAGCAATTAATGTCAATGGATTTAATATCCCTATAAACAATCTGTTTAGCAGGAAAAGAAGACTTGTTTTGTTGCAAATTGCAAATAACAGAAAAATGATCAGAAAAAAGGTGGTGAGGTGTCGGGGGGCTGTTAAGAACCATGTCCGATTTCCGGGTAATAACAAGATCTAGTGTGTGACCCATCTCATGTGTAGGTTTGTTAACATGTTGCTGGAGACCCATGGATTCAAGAAGTGTTAAAAAACGTATAGTGTTTGGATCGTCAGAAATGTCAACATGGATGTTAAAATCTCCAGTTATTAAAACTGGTTCAGAAGCTAAAATAATGGATTCTAAATAATCGGCAAAATCAGTGATAAACCGATTAACTGTACAAGGGTGGCTAACTGAGTAAGGTGGCCTGTAAATGATCACAAGTCGTAATTTAAAGGAATTAATCCCTACAGACCATTCTGAGAATTCAAATGAATCTAATTCATCTCCAGCAATTTTCTTGACATTCAAATGATCACAAAACAACAAAGCAGTGCCTCCCCCCACACGGTTTTTCCGGGGATGATCTAGCAATCTAAAACCAGGTGGAGTTGCTTCAACCTTGTGGGCAACATCCATATCTGTAAACCAAGTCTCTGTAAGGGCAAACAAATCAGCCTTACTATTAATAGCATAAGAAACAAAATCGGCTGTTTTATTTTTAAGAGATCTAGTATTTAGGCAACAAAGTTTAAATAGATCATCAGATGAATCGGCAGGATTTACAACAATGTGTTTAAGGACAGGAGTACGGTTTTCCAAAGCTAACCTATTATGAACACAATCAAGCCGGTGACCAATGTGAACAGGAATTTTACACTTATAGTTACAATGACCCTCTCTATTACCCCTGAACCGAAAAATTCCATTCGCTTTCAGAATCGAAAACAATCCAGGCTGAATGGAGTGATAAAAAGTCTTACGGATGTTAAAAAGCTGACTACGAGAATACATTATAGTTGTACTACTAGACATGTTAGAATGCGAATTTTCTGTATGCGTAAAATGCAACTCATCATTGCTAGTGCATCCAATACGAGGGCCTGGGTTAACAGAAATATCCATGAATATTGTTATATCATGTGGAGGGTCATGACCAGGAATAACTAGAGTAGTTTGGCCATGTTTGGACCATTTGACTAATGGAACTTTTGAGAAATTAAATCCAGTACGGCACAGCTGTAATGTTACCCCATGACAGGGTGTGATTGGCACAACAAAATTAGTCAGACACATATACTGATCTGACAACACAAAATACTCATTTCTGACAGTCTTAGCATCAGCAAAGATTTGAACCAGTTGAGACTTATGTAGGATAAAAAGCAGATGTAAAAACACCAACAGACGAGCACGGGCACTAATGGCAACAGCCATGGTGAATACACGTTACAAAATAGTGAACTCGACCGGAGATAAAAAAACACATCAAAAAACATCAAAATAACAAGCAATACGTATCGGATAAATCACAAAAATATATCACAAATAAGCACAGAAAGCTTACCAAACACGTCAACAATAAATATAAAGACGATGCCAAAAACTCATCAAAGATTAAACGGATAAAAATAAGCAAGCACTGGCAGAGAAAAATAAACAGTGGCAGCTACAGAACAGCGCCCTCTCTATCTTTTACCTTTTATCCAGACTGTCTTTTTGACACAGAAGTTGTCCCGAGCCTTTTTAGAGTGTACAAATAACAACAAAATCACTCCTTGGGGATCGACTGCGGCCTTGAATACGGAGAGACGTGTTTACTAAATAATGATAATATATCATACAAAATTGCCTCGGGGCTTATGACTCGTTTGCCCCCATGTTGTGCACAGTGAAATATGCTTCCGTTACCCGGACTCTCTGAATTAAAAGCTTACGTCTGATTTTTCATATTTTTTTTTTTTTTACCTTTTATCCAGACTCTGAATACATAGTCTCTTTTGTCAAATACTCATGAATAGTTGTAGAAAAAAATCAGAGTTGAATTTGGTGCAGTAATTAACTTTTATACGGCTGGAAGTGAAACTATTTTCAACGATCATGTGATTTATAAATCACATGAGCAATTCTTTTGGGAAAAATGCTGAAAAACGGTCAAATTTAATGGTTTCTTTTTTGAGATCGCTCTACTCTACTCCTGGAAGACCTTTAGTGTCATGTTTGGGTCTATTTTGTAGCCCAAAATAGCCTGACAAAGCCGGTGTGTACCTATTAATTAATCATTAATACAATAATACTACCAAACTAACCATATCACCAATAAATCAATGGTGCTACCCAAAACAAAAGTACACTATTCATATTATCAATTGGGGAAGATTTGTGTTAACCCATTCTTACATGTTTTGTGATACTCAAGGCCGCAAATTATGAATATGTGGTCATTGTTTTTCGTAAACAGTCTCTCCCTGAGCAATATACGGTTTTCTTTTGTACGGTCTCTGACAGGTCGCCGTGTCTGCATGGCAGAGAACCTCGCCAAAACCCAACTGTTCACATTCTTCGTCAACATGCTCCAGCAGTTCACCTTTACGTTCCCAGAGGGTAAACCGATCCCTTCACAAGAGGGAGAAGTTGGACTTGTATTGACCCCCGGTCCTTTTGAACTCTGTGCCACCAGGCGATACTGAACCGAGAACGTTACGGTATGCAATCGCCTAATTCACGGTTCCGTTGAAAGTGAGATTGCAATTTCAACTTCCTGCCCCCGCCCCACGCCCATCATTAAAACTTACTAATAGTCTGGTACTTGAATGTCATTCCTGTAAAATACAAACACCTACTGGATTTAGCTTTTTATTTTCTGTATCAATAAATATTAAGCAATTCACTGTCACTTTTCCAGACAGCAAACGGATCCCGTAACAAGGTGGAAGTGCCCACGTCGATTCCGTAGTCCTGGTCCGCAACGTACGAAAGCCTATTACAACTGATAATGTAGTAACCAACCGATAATGTATCACAAATTGACCGACAGCACCGGTTTTATATATAGTTACATTAGATTTTGCTTATCGAGTCTAAATTTAAATTTCTGAGTCTATACATGCGCTCGAATTATCAATGGAATACTGACACTTAGAAGTGATGAGCATATAGCAATTTATCTGGGAACATATACAAGATCATGTGAATCGTAATCAACGAAACAACTTTTCCAAAAGTTATAACCTTGCCTGCCCAACTACAAGTTTACTGATGACGTCGTTTGTTAAAGGAACATAAGTCTTTTTCTCTGTATCCATAAAGAACAGTGGGTCAGATATGACATTGAGGTCAAATCCCTCTTTGGCTAGGTCAGTTTTCCTGTGTTTGAATGTCCCCGTGATGTCCATCTCTTTCAGGACACGTAGAAACTTTGGACATGCGTAAAGCGGCAGAGACTTGACCACGTGACTGTATAGATTTTTCAAATCAAGTCGGTGCTCTTTCATGATGACAATGGCGGCCATTCCTGCCTTCCCATCATGACCTAGATAAGGAAACAGACCACGTGACTGTAATAAGCATCTTTGTCCAGGTATATTCAATGTAATAGTTGCATTTGGGCACCAGGGTGTAAATCTTGAAGAAAACAATAAGAGGTATTTTTTTAAGAACAATATTAATTGAGAAAAAACATGCATGAGCGTCAGGTCAGCACTTTCTGCTTATTTTTATTTTTTTATTTATTTATTTTTTTGCAGATAATTTTGTATATTGTCCTTAATCAGCATATTTTTATTGTTTATTTTTATTCCAAACACGGGAAGCACATTTACTTCATTATGCCCTTTCTCAAATAAACATCTTATTGACAAGTATTGATTTATTCATAGTTTTCAGAGTTTTCTTGTAAAGCATAACTACCCCAAGCACTGACTACCTATTACTGAATTTAAAATGATGAACGAAATTATCATCTGCTGGACTGGATTGTGGTGATTAAGATTCCTACCTGGAACACGCACACCATAGACATTGGATTCTTGTACATCGGGGTATTGGTTCAGCACGTGTGCTACTTCTGTCGTTGCAACATTTTCGCCTTTCCACCTGCGTTTAAAATGGTTGACGCATGTCAAACAAGTTTAGTTAGATTGGTGTTAGACATGGTGTTAGATTGTGAATTTTTATTGGTCGAGAACCAATCACGTGACATAATACAAAATTTCATGTCTTCTCAAAAAAGTGATGTTGTCGGGGTCCATGACCTAGATCGTCCTCAGAAAATTCATTTCATCGTCCCCATTGATATGTATATTGAAGTTAGTGTAGTGAGTTGGGTTTTCCCCAAGTAAATATTTCACCTTTAAGATCGTTTGCGCCTTAAACGTATTGGTAGTGGGATCTATCACCGCCGCGGTTATAATCACTACGCTGAACACTTAAATAGTGCATTAGATCATTTCTTGATCTCATAGTTTATCTTTCTCCATTCAATTATAATGCTTTAAAACAAAGGTTCCATTGGAGTTTTAAGGTTAATGTATTTAGTTGCTCGTATGTTTATTTTCCCTTTTTATTCATTTCTGATCGGCGTATGAACTACGCACGGGGGTGATGGGGTCTGAAAACGTATAGGTGAAGGCGCGATGAGAAATGTGGTTGTCGTCTTTATACAAGTTTGGTTGGATAAGATGTCGCTACCTGTAGATTCACCAATTAAATGTTATCAACTGTATTTTATTTTTCATTCTTGATACTGTGGAGTGTCAACTAGAGTTTAAGGAAACGTTTAAGAACCCATTTGGTGTGTTTCGTTGTCTATTTTGTTGTTTGATTAAGTTTAACAATCATTGTGAACGTCTCAAAGTGTTAACTTTGAAGACAATGGCAGTTGCACATAGGTTTTGTACAACATACATACTGTACTAATGTTGGTGGCTGTATGCATACACGTTGTGTACGGTTGCGGTCTGTGTGTGAAATACACACAGGGCCTGTCGCCATTATTATACACTGTAGTTTCTTTATCCCGTTGCATTAGCTATTGAGACCAGGATATAGTGGGTTAACAATATTCGATATTTAAACTGATATGTACATCCTTTATATTTAAAAAGTGTAGTAGCATACATGTATTAAATGTAAGACATGTTATTGCATTTTGTTGTTTAGCTGAAGTCTGCCTCTGTGACATCTATTCCTGTATACTTGTACATGCAGTGTCATTTAACTGGTGTGTCGGGGTAAGATCCGATTAATTTTCTATTATTTAAAGATCAAGTGGCATTATACTTTTATACACTTATAAGACATGATGTAACTTCAATGCTTGTAGGATTCATGCCTGTGTATGTATTGTTATCATTAATGCAGGGTTTATTTGAGGTTGTCAAGTTTCATTTGAAATAAAGAGTCAACAGTCAACTAGTACTTGGTCTCGAACATCTTGTCTTTTCTAAGGAGGGACCGAACCCCACCTCTTTCATAAGGGAAGGGGGTCACTACATTAGCAATACACCCGATAAAAAGGTAGGTCATGTCGCCCGCGTCCATTACCTAGATCGTTCTCAAAACAATTATTTCATTGTCCCCATTGATCTGTACAACCTCATTAGCAGTACTACCTGAGAAAGAGGTTACTATGCAACCACTGGTACTATGCACGCTACTGTACTTTCGATATGATGCTCGCGATATAGGGACCAGTTGATACATTTTGGTTGATAACAAATTGTAACCAACGCACTTTTGTTGAATTGAATACTGTCGTCTGCAAACTTTGTCGGTAAGTGTCTTTTTAACAATCCTGCAATCTAATACCATGGTATAACAAAACAATTGTTGTCTGCTGTGATATGTGGTCCACGCTGTTTTGGACACCCTCAGGGGCCGATGGCACCCTCGGCTTCGCCTCGGGTGCCATCTGCCCCCTCGGGTGTCCAAAACAGCATGGACCACATCACAGCAGACAACAATTGTATAGTGACAGGCACAACGACTTTAGTAATTTAATACTACAAAATTTTATTAATACTGATTTTTGACAAATCTCAGTGTTAGTTTCGTCTGTGTTGTATGCGGGGATCGAAAAAGAATTAAAGTTGACCATGTCAATAAAAATGGTTAACTACAATAATTGGCATCATGTATTCCTTATTAAAATTTGATTAGCCTTGTCCAATGCAGTTGCACTATTCCCTGTTATGAGCCTATTTGTACGAGGTTCCCAAACCGTACGACCCCGCTGCACTTCTCTGTGACAATTAGTGGACTTTGCTCGGACCCACCGGACCAAGACCACTAGGAAAGGCTGATGAACTTGTACAAGTTCTTGTTTAGGATGTAACTGATGCATTGTCAGTGATCGGCGCGATGCACGCAATCACATCATGTAAACAAACACGATGTGAAAATGTAATTATTTAGCCCTCTCAAGTCCTTTTTAAACCAAAGTTGCGATAAGAATATAACAATTCAGGTTTTTATTGATATTGCGATTGAGTGCAAGGCAAAGAATGACAATGAATTTCCACCACGGCGCTATAAACTGTAAACTTGAAGAGGTGACCAGGGTTATTAGGTCAGGGGCAAAGGTCACATGTGCATGCGTATACGTCAGTCAATCCCAGCGCCTTTGGTTTAGGCGTCGGGACCGAGGGAAATCGTAGACATGATGAGTTCCTCAGCTTGATGTGATTTCCTGTAAAAAGCCTTAGACAACGCTTAAATTTGATGGGCGTGCCATGTTTAAAATTACACAATGCTCCCTAATTCTTTGGTATCCCCTAATTTACTAGAAAGAACGATGTGTCTAATGAGAGCTATAGTAAGTATATAAAATATTCCGTTAAAACATTTTTCTCCCGGAGAAAATGGGTTGTATTCAAATGTAATTAAGTTTAATAGAGTTATTACTTTTTTGAAAGTATGCTTCTGCAACACGCAAGATACATGCCTTGACTACAAACCCACCTGAATGTATCTCCGAGTCTATCTTTGAAATACAATTGTCCGTCTGTATCATGCATCATCAAATCTCCAGTGTTGAAAAACATGTCACCGCCCCTCTTCACGTTCCTCACAAGTTTCTTCTCGTTAGTCGCTTTATCTGCCCGGTAACCTTCGAATTGACGGATCTTGTCTAATCGAACCAGCATCAAACCCGTCTCGCCTGTCAAAATTCATGTGTCATGTTGTCACATTTATACTGAAAAGTCTACAGCGGAACTTAAGTTAACAAAACATTTATGCAAGGTATTTCCTTCTATAAAAATGTACTTGTCTGTTAACCACATTGTTAACTCGCATGATCTCAATGAACTAATTTGTCTAGAATGTGGAATTGAAAAACAACAAAATGAGCAAACAATGGTGTTTTTTATACATAGCAGCTGGAGGGATTATACCATGAGAGCACCCGTGGAAAAAGAAATATTAAACAATGGTTTAACCAGAAATAAAGTTGTATATACCCAGAGGTGTTGGGATGCACTTGCCGTCCACGCCGCGAAGTGGTTGAGCGGAATCGACGTCGCATAGAACGATAGCAATCATATCTGTTAAATCCTGCGGGAGGTATAATAGTAGCACACACACACACAATTCTCAAAGTGGATTTTAAAATGAATTAAAAACAGTTTTCAGGAGAGTTATACTTAACTTTTTTCGTTACCGCCCACCCCGATATTCACTTCGGTTTGTAGAAGGTTAATATTCCACCAGAGGTGTTAGGCCTACTAGTGGCGAAACAGACATCCTCAATTAGAAGTAATGTTTTTGGCGTGTCTGGCCATAGTCACTGCTGGAGCCAGCCATTAATTTGGACGCGGTCTCATTGCCCCCCCCCCCCCTCCCCCCACTGAGTGATGATTTCACCTGCATCAAACCCTTTAAATCTTACCCTGTATATACCATGGTATCTGCCAACACTCCCCACTTTGGAGTCCATATTGATCGACAACCACGGACACTCCGTAGCACCGTATACTTCAGCAACGTGGATAATGTTGAATCTCTCCTTGAAATCCTTCCATATATCTGGCCTTAGTCCATTCCCGAGTGCAAATCGTATTTTATGGGCATATTTTCCATCGTCTGGACGCTGGTAATGACAAAAATAGTCAAGACTTAACGAGAAGCTATAAAAGCCAGTTTTGGTTTTCCGTCCATATATAACACTGAAACCATATGTGACTCAGCCCGTGTAAATGAGACACTTTGAGGTACAAATTTAAGTCCAAATTTCATCATGTAGGGCATCTTCCAAGGATTAAAAAGACACCACACTGACCTCTATAGAGTTGACTGTTCTGGATTGGAACCGTAAACTCTGTAGAAGTCAGTGTGGTGTCGTTTTAATCCTTGGAAGATGCCCTACATGATGAAATTGAAATTTACATTTTTACCTCAAAGTGTCCTATTCACACAGGCTGAATCACATATTGTTATGAGTAACCATCGACCGTGGAATCTAAATAATTTGCATTTTAAAAGTACACTTTGAGACTTATTGACATTTAAACAAATGTATACATATATCCGTCTTTAAAACGAAAATATCCAATGGATAATTGTGCATGCTGATAGTATCAAGTTAATAAATCTGTACAACGTTGAGATTACTAACTTGAGAATATAAGAGTATAAGAATATAAAAAGTATAAGAATGAATCGTATACTCTCATTCTGCGATTTTTCCTGCGATTTTTGTATATAGATATATATATATATATTTTTAGACAATTTAATCTTGGTGTTGGGAAGTTTCAAAGGAGATAACTTATTAAAGTTTGACAAATAACGGTTCATCATTCACTATTTAAAGCTTCATCTATCAGAATCAAGTTGTATTGAAGAAGTTGCCATGGATGTATTTTGTATCATTTCGTTGCCACATCCGGTGATTATTCATTATTATTATTATTATTATTTATCTCACCGGAGGTTGTGCTAGCAAGTAGCGGCATATCTCCCCGATATATTGGAAGGCAGTTGCTCGATACTTGCGGATGTCATCCCAGAATCGTCTAGCTGAGAAGGTGGAGATAGCGATAGTGCCACCTGATCAGGGAAGAACAGAACAGGGAAATATGTTGGTGACAGTGGATAGCACTAACAGTATGGTGTGATCTCCCGGTGAGTGTGGTGGTTTAGGGTATTGTTAATACTCATAACAAAGTCATGTGGATATAGTGATGGTGCTGTTAGTTCTCACGTTGGTAGTGATTGCAATGAATTGTGATTTAATCAAAAATCATGACAACATTAATTTTGTATGAGCTAGGTGTAAGTTTATGATAGTAATAATGTTGCATATGGCCAAACCAATGGGAGGCCTTGAAACGCTAGGTGGCGGCAGACTTACTTAATGCAGAGCACATGCAAAGGGTCCGAGTACAATGGATTTATCAGGTAAATCTGCTGCTGCTTATAGAGCCCCAAAAGTCTCCAAATGCGCAGTGAGTCCCTTAGCTTATGGGCTTTCTGCTGGCATAATAATTACTTAGACTGGTCCCCTGACTTTATCCTTAAGAGAAAAACAGGCTCTAGTCTCACAAACCAACGCTAGTTTCATTGCACGTAAATAAATATACATGCAATGACGCATACACTACCAAAATATTACTTTAATACAATGATTGTATAGTCTGTGTGTACACACGCGTATTATGGCATGCAATGTCATAATAACGGCAGGCAACTGCCAGGTTTTAAAGTATTCACGCGTCAGATGTTCCGGCTAGCATTATTGATGGACTAAGCGCACTGCCGGCATGCCCATCTGAAAAAAAAACTAGGATTCTTACCTACTCTTAATGTATTGGTAAGGCCAGTACTGTAGGCAGCAATGTGGTATAGAGGTAGAGAGGTGTACATGATGTCATCTTGTGCCAATCCCAGTTTGGACAACGAGAAGGAGTTTCGAGTCTGGCGCTTATGAGACAGATTCGCTGGTTTAGGAAACCCTTAATAAGGAAACACACATATTTTTATAACAAAACATTTTTGAAAGTCAAAGGATTTTTTTTTTTTTTTTTTTAAGTGTTCTACCTGTTGTCCCTGATGTAAATATGTACAGAGCGTCGACATCGTATGGTAGTTCATCACGGACACTCCTCGGAATGGGATCGCTGCGTTCATTCCAAGTATCCACATGGGTCATTCCATCAGGAAGGACGCCCTCCACTACTTTCCCCAAAACCCAAACCTCTACTCCAAGAGCATCTAGTTCAGTCATGATAGATTCCAGCGCCTCAATTAAAATAGTGTCTGGATACGCAAACAAACAAAAAATACGTCAGATTAAAACTTAATAAAAATAAATTAATGTCCCATCTCAATCTTATATCATTTAAAAAAATATTATTACATCATTTCACAATAATGATTATATAATTACCTTTACCACATGCGATCGCCTTCACTTGGCAAGCTTTGATGCAATGCAGCAGTGTCTCTCCTCTGAGATTGTAATTCAGGAAGGCAATCCTCATACCAAGTTTGTTGAGGGCTAACCAGGAAAGAACAAAACTTGGTTCGTTCTTCATGAAAATAGCTGCTGTATCTCCACATATCAACACCCGACGTCGCCGTACAAACCTAGCTAACTTATTGGCTTCTTCATTCAAGCCACCGTAAGTATGTACCTCATCTTTGTACAAAACAAAAGCCTTCTCTGGCATTTTCTGTGCATGCTCCTCGAAGATGTCCATTAGTCTGATTCCTCGTTGTTTCATGTTCTCCTGGGTCTTTTCTATTGCCTTCATCCTTAAGATTTCAACTATTTCCTCAAACACCGTTGGTCCGTATTTGAGACGCAGGTACGAGGCAATGGCAATAGGGATCCCGGTGGTCAGCGAAGCTGCAACTGCCTTGACCACTTTTCGATGTTTAGACATTTTTGTAAAGAATTGTTTCAGTCAGTGTAACACGTACAAGTTGGCCTATACAAGTGTGTAGAAAAGCATTCAGCCATAGTAGTTTAAACAAATTAATGTTTAAAAAATGTGGCCTTTCAATTGAAGTCGGTTTCAGGCTCCGTTTTGTATAGCCACTGCTTTGAGCACCTTGGAAGCTGTGATGCACATGTGTTTGTTGGTATACTCTGTTCCAAATTCAAATTTCAAAAACAGGGAGTAACGAAAAAACTGCTCCAAAATCCATTAAAGACCTCAGCAATATACTTTAAAAACACCTGAACTACGATGGAGATGTTGCCGGTTATGATGGTTTGATTGAGTCAGATTGGACTAGACTATACCCCCAACTATCTATACCTTTCACCCCCACTTCATTTCACCCAACACCGACGGCTCCAAGCCCGATCTTCAGATCGGGCAACTTGGCTTGCACTAAATATACACAGATTCTTATCTTATAGATTTATAAATATCAAGTATGTGTTGTATGATTGTGTATCACACATACATGTAGTGACCTCGTTGTCGGTATTTCTCTTTGATCAACATAATAATAATGTCAACGTATGTCAACATACCGGTAGCTATACTGTATATGTTATCATTAGACTTGACTCAAGTCGGACTTTCTGCTTGATCTAAAAAGGGCTGATCCTTCAGGCTATCCGACATATTACGTTTGTAGGATTACCGTAAGGCCATGCTGTGGAACGTTACGTGAAGCTAGTAATAATGTGCACGTTTTTACACAACACACTTTTGGACTTACCACGCAAGGACACAACTTTAGCAAACTAGATTGAAAAGGTATGGGCGGCCAAAAGGGCCAAAACTATTTTTTTTTAATCTGACAAGCGTTTTTCGAAAACTAACATTTAAAAAAAGCTAAGAAAAACTAAATCTAACAAACGTTTTATAAAACTAACATCAATAAATCGAACAATCTTTTTTATAAAACTAACATAAAAAAGTCAAACCAAGTTTTCAAAAACTAACATAAAAATAAATCGAACAAAGTGAAAAAAACATGTTTTTTAAAACTAACAAGCTTTTTAGAAAACTAACATAACAAAAAATAATAAAAAAAACTAACATCAACAATAAATCTAACAAACAATTCAGAAAACTTACATCATAAATAAATCGAACAAACGTTTGTGGCATCTAGTTTGTGGCATCTACGTTAAAGATGAAAACAGCAATGAGGGCGCAATAACAAATTAGATTCTGCGTGAACAAAAGACAACTTCCAAAATCAATGAAGAAACGTTTTTACGAACTGGCCATAAAAGGACATAGAGGGCAGCACACGCGATAACATTGTGCGGCCCTCTTTCTCTGCTCTTTGAATCTTAACTTTCAAGGTTTGTTAAGGGAAAAGCGAATCATATTATAGTGTAGCCGTGTGAAGTTCAAGGCATGGATAGGATAATCTTTTTAGACACCAATACAAACTTGCAAGTCTATGTTTACCAAAAGCATTATGGTACTTGTATAGGGGGGACACACAGAAAAATGTAATTTCGTTCGGTTGAGTGGCGAATTAGAACGAAATTAAGTTCTTAATGTTGAAAATCACTACGCGCTCCGCGGAGTCATTTGGAAGTGCAAAGGCACTTGGGTATAAAAGGTAAAGCGCGGTAGTAAAAGCCATCTGCGTACCGACAGGCATCACATAACTTCTATTCAAAGCAAACGAAGTATATGACTCAGATATAAGGGAGAGATAGTTTATTATCAGTATAATTGCTAAAAAAAAAATCAGAAATATAGCACAAAGATTGTAAGCTGCATAAACATTTCTAGACCAGGCAGTTCTGGAAGCTTTTATTTCAGGAGAATAATAAGCTTTTGATTATTACATGCTTAGCAGGGTTTTCCCAGAGTACTTTCTCGTAAAGAAATTTTTATCTCTGGTTTTTCATCCTGCAGGGTTAGGGGAGGGTTATGAAATTGACTATAATTATAAGGAGCATGATCTCTGATTGAATATAATGTTTAAACAAACATTCGTAGCAGATATTGTAAGAAATGTTATATTATTGAAAGAGAAAGAAAAAATAAAAGAATAGCAACCAATATGTCTGTCGGTTAGCCTCCCAAAGTTGTAAATCACTGGAGTGATGCGGAAGAATTAAGAATTATAGACCGGAATGCACTCATACAGTATTCAGGAAACCTCTTTCGATTGTCATTTTTTTTTTTTTTTTTTTTTTTTTTTTTTTTTTGCCCTTCCTTCCCTCAAGGTTGAAAAGCGGGTAGGCTAAGTTTCTCAGAACCGGATTTGAGGCGTCTTATGATGTTCTTTAAAGGAAAGGGTACAAGGAGTGGAAAATGGGGATGGGGACGTGTTTGGGAGAAAGGGCAAAAGAGCAGGGTGAGGGAATGTAAGGCATTGTCAACAATAGGTATACTGGACAGCAGCAAACGTTTGACTAGTTTGGTCTTTTTGTTTTTCATGTTGCCTTTGGGTAAACAACCATCCCATGACTGATAAACATTATTGTTTGTTTCTTGTTTTAGTTAGACTGGAGAACAGAGACCTTAGTCTTTGTATAGCCCTGGGCAATGGTTACCCAAATCTTTTTCAAGCCCTTCTTGTGGGGGGATAGGGGGAAAAGATGAGAGTATTCCTTTACTAAAAGAAATGTTTTATGCGGGGTAATATGCTGAGCCAATTTTTATTTTTCCCTTTTTCATGGAATGTTTCAAAGAATATTTTTTGTGCGTTTTTGCTGCACTTCGTCAGTCACCATTTGTTAGCTTTTCGTTTCTGATTAGTGGTACTTCTTTTGCCAGCAAGAAGTGTGGTCCCAGTTCAGATATTGGAGGCAATCAGAAGAACAGGAGAACATATCCTTTTTCTTTTTTTTGTAACGGGCGTACTCTCTTCCTGTCTCAAGCCTTGTTTCTTTTTACCGGTACCCGCCTGTAGCTCTTGTAGTAATTCAAGCAAGATTTGCAGATTTTCCTTATCCATTTATCGTGTGATTCTTCTTGGTTAAAATCTTACAATCGAGCTCGTATTATTTTGTATTTTATGGGGTTTTTTGTCGTTTGTAAGCCAACAGGGGGCACATGGATGAGGTTGTTAAGGAAATCATTTTCACTTTACCAAGTGCCAGTATTTTGTAATTGCGCTTTTGAGAGCAGAGTGACGGATTTGTGATGGGGAAAAGGGCATGCTGAAAACAAGGGGCGGAGTGGGTTTTTTGGTAGATCGTAGGTGGTGGACTCAACACTGAATCCCTCAGGTTACGTTGTCATCAGATTTCGTAAAGCGGGTCAGTTCTTCCGTGGTGTAGCCACGGTATTTTACTTTTTCTTGAAAGAAATTGACCTTGTATCTCGTCGTTTCACCCTTGATGGCGACGCTGGGTGGGCCAAATCCCGAGACAGGTAATGAAATTTGTCGGTTTTTTCGTTGCTACTCGGGCATCTGTCTTTCCTTCTTTTTTAAACTGTCTGTCTTTGTAAAATCGAGGTCAAGGAAGGTGATTTCACGATCGGAGATCTCTGAGGAGAATTTCAAAGTTGGGTGCAGGTTGTTTAACAACCTTATAAAATCCGTCGCCTTATCTCAAATATTCCCTGACGCCTCTTGTTGGAAATCGATTGGTACTAGTTGGAGATTTGGGGGTCTGGGAACCAGACTAATGGTTGAAGTGCACATACAACTAGTAGGTCTACGCACGTAAGACGTACTCGAGATACTGTGCATGCGCCAGAGCGAGTTGCTACCGACGCCGGTAGTGCATAACTCAAAATAAACCTCTTTTGTAGTAGAATACTGGTAGTTTATGAAACAGTATGATTGAAATCAATGTCATAACATACAACGTTAATATAAAAAAGGGCTTAGTAACTATGTTATTATTACTAAAAGCCGACTGTTGGTGAGACTTTGTCGGTCAGTGCATGTATTTACACGCATTTTGCCATCAGCTCAAATGACGCACTACCCACTACAGGACACGTGATGACATTTTAATGCTAATACAGCAAAAAAAATTATGTAAAAAAGTAAAATAAATAAATAAATTGTAGTGATGAACAACAGATGTATTAGATTTCTACCGCAACCATTGCATACCGTGCTAGCCTGTTACAACTGATAATGTAGTAACCAATGGATAATGTATTACCAACCGATAATGTATCACAAATTGACCGACAGCACCGGTTTTATACGTAACACAAGGTTCGCCTTCAAAATATAGCGAAAATCGAAAACATTAAACAATTCCCTCTTTGAATAAACACAAAGGTGGAAAACTCAAGATTGATATGCACTGAAAGAAATTGTTAATTTATTGTAATATAAGTCTGTTCGTCAAATGTGAAAAAGCAAATCACACAATATCAGGATCCTGAAAAGTTACGTTGAGACAATAATGAGATCAGACTGGCGCCGATGCATAGTATCGAAATAAAACCTGTGATTCGCGTCCTACGGGGGCGAAGTCTACCAAAGTCGGTCTGAACTCCTGGACAGAGAAGTCGGTCTGAACTCCTGGACAGAGAAGTCGGTCTGAACTCCTGGACAGAGAAGTCGGTCTGAACTCCTGGACAGAGAAGTCGGTCTGAACTCCTGGACAGAGAAGTCGGTCTGAACTCCTGGACAGAGAAGTCGGTCTGAACTCCTGGACAGAGAAGTCGGTCTGAACTCCTGGACAGAGAAGTCGGTCTGAACTCCTGGACAGTGAAGTCGGTCTGAACTCCTGGACAGTGAAGTCGGTCTGAACTCCGGGACAGAGAAGTCGGTCTGAACTCCTGGACAGAGAAGTCGGTCTGAACTCCTGGACAGTGAAGTCGGTCTGAACTCCTGGACAGAGAAGTCGGTCTGAACTCCTGGACAGAGAAGTCGGTCTGAACTCCTGGACAGAGAAGTCGGTCTGAACTCCTGGACAGTGACGATACTTTACGTGATCCTCTCATAGAGGGTCTCAAGACATAACAAATGTAATACTTGTGATATGATGGACTCCGTTGGCTGGACGGGTCTTCAGGGATATGACCTTGGAAAACAGCGTCTAGAGAGCCAGTCTAGGTTTCTTCGCTGATGTTTGTTGGTCCAGTCCTCCGAGCCTAAATAGAGAGCTAAATAGAGAGCAGTATGGTCCATGTCATAATTACAATATACATGTAATCCTCTTCCGGAATACAAAAATGTTCGTTCATCAAAAGCTGATGAAACATTTGGAAAATATAATATCAAATACCTGCTGAAACTCCGCAAGCAAACTGAAGATAAGCAACTACCTTTTTGCTATCTGGCTACAGGGAAAACTACTCCCTCATGTAGCATATCAAAAATCAGTTTGTCTCATTAATACAAGCTTAGCAAACTTAAAAAATCAACCAAGCTAAAATAAGCTAAGAGTTTATATAAAACAGTACATTGTCTCAAATCGTAGCACGTGCAAAATACATAAATAGGGTATGGAGTACCCTCAGGTACAAAAGAAAAATTTGCCTTTAGGGTGTTTACAAAAACTAGGATTCACCCCGAGCGCAAATTAAAATTAACAAGACACTTTAACAAAGGTTGGTCACAATTTTTGTATTGGAAAAGTTGAAGCGGCAAGCTCTCTTTGGAAAAGTTGAACAACCAGCTCGATAAGAGGCAAATGGTGGAATGTCTGGTCTACCCAAAATTTGGGGCTAGACCAGCATCCTCGCTATGCCTGAGTGGAGATCAGCTAAGTCCTCATTGGATAGTTTAAAAACATCACTCAATGCCGTCAAGTTGATTGGTCAGTCTAAAAGGTAGGGGTGGTGGGCAGATGGGTTTTTTATGGCTTCACAGCTTGGGGAAGCTGTGAAAATTGTGGTCAAGGGTAAGGAAGTAATAGTAGCATTTACAACATGAAGCTTTTGAGCGTCTAAACAAGTAATACACACCCTAAATTAAACCAGAGCTTACGAGAGGTGAAGCTCAACATCTTCCAGGAAGCTGGAAGATTAAGAGCATGCCTGAATAGACAGTAGGTGAAGATCAAAGAGAAAGGATCAAGAGACTAGCAAAGTACCCTGACCACAGATTACGTAGAATCTCCATGGAGCACAGGGAGAGTAAGAAATACATGGAAATAATTAAGCAAAAGAAAATCACAACAATATGAAATACACTTTAAACCTTAAACCATATTTGGGTCGGGGTTACATATTATATAGTTACATTAGATTTTGCTTATCGAGTCTAAATTTAAATTTCTGGGTCTATACATGCGCTCGAATTATCAATGGTATACTGTCACTAAAAGTGATGAGCATATAGCAATTTATCTGGGAACATATACAAGATTATGTGAACCGTAACCAACGAAACAACTTTTCCAAAAGTTATAACCTTGCCTGCCCAACTACAAGTTTACTGATGACGTCGTTTGTTAAGGGAACATAAGTCTTTTTCTCTGTATCCATAAAGAACAGTGGGTCAGATATGACATTGAGGTCAAATCCCTCTTTGGCTAGGTCAGTTTTCCTGTGTTTGAATGTCTCCGTGATGTCCATCTCTTTCAGGACACGTAGAAACTTTGGACATGCGTAAAGCGGCAGAGACTTGACCACGTGATCGTATAGATTTTTCAAATCAAGTCGGTGCTCTTTCATGATGACAATGGCGGCCATTCCTGCCTTCCCATCATGACCTAGATAAGGAAACAGACCACGTGACTGTAATAAGCATCTTTGTCCAGGTATATTCAATGTAATAGTTGTAGGTCAAACGGACAATGTACACATTTTGCATTTGGGCACGTGGGTGTAAATCTTGAAGAAAACAATAAGACGTATATTTTTTTATGAACAATATTAATTGAGAAAAAGCATGCATGAGCGTCAGGTCAGCACTTTCTGCTTATTTTTATTTTATTTTTATTTTATTTTTTTTTGCAGATAATTTTGTATATTGTCCTTAATCAGCATCTTTTTATTTTTAATTTTTATTCCAAACACAGGAAGCACGTTTACTTCAATATGCCCTTTCTCAAATAAACATCTAATTGACAAGTATTGATTTATTCATAGTTTTCAGAGTTTTCTTGTCAAGCATAACTACCCCAAGCGCTGACTACCTATTACTGAATTTAAAAGGATGAACGAAATTATCATCTGCTGGATTGGATTGTGGTGATTAAGATTCCTACCTGGAACACGCACACCATAGACATTGGATTCTTGTACATCAGAGTATTGGTTCAGCACGTGTGCTACTTCTGTCGTTGCAACATTTTCGCCTTTCCATCTGAGTTTAAAATGGTTGACGCATATCAAACAAGTTTGTTATACCATGGTGTTAGATTGTGAATTTTTATTGGTCGAGAACCAATCACGTGACTTAATACAAAATTTCATGTCTTCTCAAAAAAGTGATGTTGTCGGGGTCCATTACCTAGATCGTCCTCAAAAAATTCATTTCATCGTCCCCATTGATATGTATATTGAAGTTAGCAATACACCCGATAAAAAGGTAGGTCATGTCACCCGTGTCCATTACCTAGATCGTTCTCAGAACATTATTTCAATGTCCCCATTGATCTGTACAACCTCATTAGCGGTACTACCTGAGAAAGAGGTTACTATGCAACCACTGGTACTATGCACGCTACTGTACTTTCGATATGATGCTCGCGATATAGGGACCAGTTGATACATTTTGGTTGATAAAAAATTGTAACCAACGCACTTTTGTTGAATTGAATATTGTCGTCTGCAAACTTTGTTGGTAAGGGTCTTTTTAACAATCCTGCAATCTAATACCATGGTATAACAAAACAATTGTTGTCTGCTGTGATATGTGGTCCATGCTGATTTGGACACCCTCGGGGGCCGATGGCACCCTCGGCTTCGCCTCGGGTGCCATCTGCCCCCTCGGGTGTCCAAAACAGCATGGACCGCATCACAGCAGACAACAATTGTATAGTGACAGGCACAACGACTTTAGTAATTTAATACTACAACATTTTATTAATACTGATTATTGACAAATCTCAGTGTTAGTTTCGTCTGTGTTGTATGCAGGGATCGAAAAAGAATTAAAGTTGACCATGTCAATAAAAATGGTTAACTACAATAATTGGCATCATGTAATCCTTATTAAAATTTGGTTAGCCTTGTCCAATGCAGTTGCACTATTCCCCGTTATGAGCCTATTTGTACGAGGTTCCCAAACCGTACGACCCCGCTGCACTTCTCTGTGACAATTAGTGGACTTTGCTCGGACCCACCGGACCAAGACCACTAGGAAAGGCTGATGAACTTGTACAAGTTCTTGTGTAGGATGTAAATGATGCATTGTCAGTGATCGGCGCGATGCACGCAATCACATCATGTAAACAAACACGATGTGAAAATGTAATTGTTTAGCCCTTGCAAGTTGTTTTTAAACCAAAGTTGCGATAAGAATATAACAATTCAGGTTTTTATTGATATTGCGATTGAGTGCAAGGCAAAGAATGACAATGAATTTCCACCACGGCGCTATAAACTGTAAACTTGAAGAGGTGACCGGGGTTATTAGGTCAGGGGCAAAGGTCACATGTGCATGCGTATACGTCAGCCAATCCCAGCGCCTTTGGTTTAGGCGTCGGGACCGAGGGAAATCGTAGACATGATGAGTTCCTCAGCTTGATGTGATTTCCTGTAAAAAGCCTTAGACAACGCTTAAGTTTGATGGAAGTGCCATGTTTAAAATTACACAGTGCTCCCTAATTCTTTGGTATCCCCTTATTTACTAGAAAGAACGATGTGTCTAATGAGAGCTATAGTATGTATATAAAATATTCCGTTAAAACATTTTTCTCCCGGAGAAAATGGGTTGTATTCAAATGTAATTAAGTTTAATAGAGTTATTACTTTTTTGAAAGTATGCTTCTGCAACACGCAAGATACATGCCTTGACTACAAACCCACCTGAATGTATCTCCGAGTCTATCTTTGAAATACAATTGTCCGTCTGTATCATGCATCATCAAATCTCCAGTGTTGAAAAACATGTCACCGTCCCTCTTCACGTTCCTCACAAGTTTCTTCTCGTTAGTCGCTTTATCTGCCCGGTAACCTTCGAATTGACGGATCTTGTCTAATCGAACCAGCATCAAACCCGTCTCGCCTGTCAAAATTCATGTGGCATGTTGTCACATTTATACTGAAAAGTCTACAGCGGAACTTAAGTAAACGAAACATTTATGCAAGGTGTTTCCTATATAAAAATGAACTTGTCTGTTAACCACCTTGTTAACTCGCATGATCTCAATGAACTAATTTGTCTAGAATGTGGAATTGAAAAACAACAAAATAAGCAAACAATGTCGTGTTTTTCATACATAGCAGCTGGAGGGATTATACCATGAGAGCACCCGTGGAAAAGAAATATTATTAAACAATGGTTTAACCAGAAATAAAGTTGTACATACCCAGAGGTGTTAGGATGCACTTGCCGTCCACGCCGCGAAGTGGTTGAGCGGAATCGACGTCGCATAGAACGATAGCAATCATATCTGTTAAATCCTGCGGGAGGTATAATAGTAGCACACACACAAAATTCTCAAAGTGGCTTTTAAAATGAATTAAAAACAGTTATTAGGAGAGTTATACTTAACTTTTTTCGTTACCGCCCACCCCGATAATCACTTCGGTGTGTAGAAGGTTAATATTCCACCAGAGGTGTTAGGCCTACTAGTGGCCAAACAGACATCCTCAATTAGAAGTAATGTTTTTGGCGTTACTGTCACTGCTGGAGCCAGCCATTAATTTGGACGCGGTCTCACCCCCCCCCCCCCCCACTGAGTGATGATTTCACCTGCATCAAACCCTTTAAATCTTACCCTGTATATACCATGGTATCTGCCAACACTCCCCACTTTGGAGTCCATATTTATCGACAACCATGGACTCTCCGTAGCACCGTATAATTCAGCAACGTGGTTAATGTTGAATCTCTCCTTGAAATCCTTCCATATATCTGGCCTTAGTCCATTCCCAAGTGCAAATCGTATTTTATGGGCATATTTCCCATCGTCTGGACGCTGGTAATGACAAAAATAGTCAAGACTTAACGACAAGCTATAAAAGCCAGTTTTGGTTTCCCGTCCATAATTATAACGCTGAAGACATTATTGTTATGAGTAACCATCGACCATGGAATCTAAATAATTTGCATTTTAAAAGTACACTTTGAGACTTATTGACATTTAAACAAATTTATATATAATATCCGTCTTTAAAACGAAAATATCCAATGGATAATTATGTATGCTGATAGTATCAAGTTAATAGATCTGTACAACGTTGAGATTACTAACTTGAGAATATAAGAGTGAAGTATAAGAATGAATCGTATACTCTCATTCTGCGATTTTTCCTACGATTTTTTATATAGATATTTTTTTTTTAGACAATTTAATCTTGGTGTTGGGAAGTTTCAAAGGAGATAACTTATTAAAGTTTTACAAATGACGATTCATCATTCACTATTTAAAGCTTCATCTATCAGAATCAAGTTGTATTGTAGAAGTTGTATGGATGTATTTTGTATGATTCCGTTGGCACATCCGGTGATTTGTTTTTGTTTATTTTTTTTAAATCTCACCCTTACCTGAGGTTGTGCTAGCAAGTAGCGGCATATCTCCCCGATATATTGGAAGGCAGTTGCTCGATACTTGCGGATGTCATCCCAGAATCGTCTCGCTGAGAAGGTGGAGATAGCGATAGTGCCACCTGATCAGGGAAGAACAGAACAGGGAAATATGTTGGTGACAGTGGATAGCACTAACAGTATGGTGTGTATCTCCCGGTGAGTGTGGTGGTTTAGGGTATTGTTAATGCTCATAACAAAGTCATGTGGATATAGTGATGGTGCTGTAGTTCTCACGTTGGTAGTGATTGCAATGAATTGTGATTTAATCAAAATCATGACAGCATTAATTTTGTATGAGCTAGGTGTAAGTTTATGATAGTAATAATGTTGCATATGGCCAAACCAATGGGAGGCTTTGAAACGCTAGGTGGCGGCAGACTTACTTTAATGCAGAGCATATGCAAAGGGTCCGAATACAATGGATTTATCTGGTAAATCTGCTGCTACCTATAGCGTCCCCCAAAAGTCTCCAAAATGCGCAGTGAGTCCCTTAGCTTATGGGCTTTCTGTTGGCATAATAATTGTTTAGACTGGTCCCCTGACTTTATCCTTAAGAGAAAAACAGGCTCTAGTCTCCACGCTAGTTTCATTGCACATAAATAAATATACATGCAATGACGCATACACTACCAGAATATTACTTTAATACAATGATTGTATAGTCTGTGTGTACACACACGTATTATGGCATGCAAGGTCATATAACTGCAGACAACTGCCAGGTTTTAAAGTATTCACGCGTCAGATGTTCCGGCTAGCATTATAATGGACTAGACGCACTGGCGGCATGCCCATCCGAAAAAAACTGATTCTTACCTACTCTTAATATATTGGTAAGGCCAAAATTGTAGGCAGCACTGTGGTATAGAGGTAGAGAGGTGTACATGACGTCATCTTGTGCCAACCCCAGTTTGGACAGCGTGAAGGAGGTTCGAATCTGGCGCTTGTGGGACAGATTCGCTGGTTTAGGAAGCCCTTAAATGAAACACATTAAAAATATGTTTTTAAAACAAAACATTTTTCAAAGTCTAAGGTTTTTTTGGGTTTTTTTTTGTTTTTTTTTGAAAAAAAGTGGTCTACCTGTTGTCCCTGATGTAAATATGTACAGAGCGTCGACATCGTATGGTAGTTCATCACGGACACTCCTTGGAATGGGATCACTGCATTCATTCCAAGTATCCACATGGGTCATTCCATCAGGAAGGACGCCATCCACTACTTTCCCCAAAACCCAAACCTGTACTCCAAGAGCATCTAGTTCAGTCATGATAGATTCCAGCGCCTCAATTAAAATAGTGTCTGGATACGCAAACAAACAAAAATACGTCAGATTAAAACTTAATGAAAATAAATTAATGTCCAATGTCAATTTTATATCATTTAAAAAAATATTATTACATCATTTCACAATAATGACTATATAATTACCTTTACCACATGCGATCGCCTTCACTTGGCAAGCTTTGATGCAATGCAGCAGTGTCTCTCCTCTGAGATTGTAATTCAGGAAGGCAATCCTCATACCCAGTTTGTTGAAGGCTAACCAGGAAAGAACAAAACTTGGTTCGTTCTTCATGAAAATAGCTGCTGTATCTCCACACGTCAACACCCGACGTCGCCGTACAAACCTAGCTAACTTATTGGCTTCTTCATTCAAGCCACCGTAAGTATGTACCTCATCTTTGTACAAAACAAAAGCCTTCTCTGGAATTTTCTGTGCATGCTCCTCGAAGATGTCCATTAGTCTGATTCCTCGTTGTTTCATGTTCTCTTGGGTCTTTTCTATTGCCTTCATCCTTAAGATTTCAACTATTTCCTCAAACACCGTTGGTCCGTATTTGAGACGCAGGTACGAGGCAATGGCAATAGGGATCCCGGCGGTCAGCGAAGCTGCAACTGCCTTGACCACTTTTCGATGTTTAGACATTTTTGAAAATAATTGTTTCAGTCAGTGTAACACGTACAAGTTGGCCTATACAAGTATGAAGAAAAGCATTCAGCCATAGTAGTTTAAACAAATTAATTTTAAAAAAATGTGACCTTTCAATTGAAGTCAGTTTCAGGTTCCGTTCGGTATAGCCACTGCTTTGAGCACCTTGGATGCTGTGATGCAGAACAAATCCAATCTAATATAATGTCGTATAACATTAAAACTCGTTCTACCTTTTAGTGCTGCGCAGCACTGGGATTCAGTTAGTGTAGAAATACGACACTGAATATGCACACACAAAATACTACAGTCCAAGATACATGTACTGTTATAACCAAAGACATTAATACTCTTTTTACACATGTACAGCACGTACATGGAGGATAGGTAAACAGTACAATGGACTCTAAACAGACTCAAAAAGACCCCTGACAGACAGTGGAAGTCGTCTTAGCGGTAGGCCAGTTTTGGTTTATCAATTTAAATGTGTGCAGTGGTTATTTATGCCAGTGCAGACATTAAATTTCATGAGGTGAATAATATATTTCGGAAGATTTTTCAATATTTTGTTATACATCAAAATAAATAAATAAATAAGCATTGTGAGCATCACCCAACAATGTAAAGAAAAGCCCACAGTTACTGTAGTATATAACTCATGCCGCGCTCTCGTAAGCCCAGACCGACCGACAGACAGATATATAACCAAATGTAGATATAAATTTATAAGTATTGACACAAATTTATAAGTATTAAGCATTTCTTTCACAGTTAAAGTTTTTTCGGGGGGGGGGGGGGCATTGAGACTATAGAACAGACAAGACATACATATATGTATATGTATATATATATATATATATATATATATATATATATATAATATATATATATATATATATATATATATATATATATATATATATATATATATATATATATATATATATATATATATATATATATATATATATATATATATATATATATATATATATATATATATATATATATATATATATATACTAGTAGGGTTGATGGCCTTAGCTTTCGATCCAAACCGGACCTTCGTCAGAGGCAAAAACAAGCACAAACATAAAAACATCCATTTATAGAAAAACCTTGGGATTAAAACAGATGGAGAGTATCCAAAATAGGCGGGAAAAAGACAACCAATCAAAGTTAATTAAATACAGACAAAGAGATTGTTGATGACCAATCAAAATGCAGCAGTGTGGACAATGGGATGTCCAGTGGTCGGTTAGTACAAAAAGGAGATTAGTGAACAAAGGAGGAAAGCTGCATGGTGGGAAATGCGGCTGACATGAAAGGACAGGATTATTAACTCACATGAGGGAGGTGATTAAGGGTAATCTCCCTAAATAAAGCAGTAGAAGTGTAAACATTGAATAATAGAGAGGGGGCTATAATGAGAATACTATGATGATAATGTAAAAGCATCGTAATAAAGTAGTTATTTGCCAAGAGGAATTATTTAACACCTGTGTTTATGTTTAATCCAAATGGTTGGATTGTTCGGAGTTTGTGAATCCAGTGGGATTCTCTGAGTTTACGATGTGAATCGTCGCCGTTGCAGGCCTCAATGACAGTTAGTTCCACATCTTTAACACTATGATTAGGACTATTAAAGTGGATAGATACTGGGTACAGTTTTTTGGTCTTTATGGAGGAGACATGGTTCGCAAAGCGAAGACTAAGTTTGGTCTTTGTCTCTCCCACATACTGTACTCCACATCTCTTACATGATATGACATAGATGACATTTGGGGTTTGGCATTGGGAGTTGGTCTTGATTTTGTAGGTAAAGCCAGTGCTGTGGCTTTTAACCTGTACAGTGGGTTTGATATACATACAAGTCTTGCACTTAGAGCGGGTGCAGTGGTGACAACCCTGTATGTCTTGTGGGGAGGGAGTTTGGCATGTACCTGGGGGGAGTTTTGCTCTAACTAGAATGTCACCTAGGCTCTTAGGGCGACGAAAGGCGACCATGGGGCGCTCAGAAATTGCTGAGCGCAACCTGTTGGAGGAGTGGAGAATTGGCATGTTGTCATTGATGATAGATGACAACTTGGGTAACCTAGGGTGGAAAGTAGTGACCAGAGCAACTCTATTGGTCGGGGTTCTCTTGGTGCCCGTGTTGGTCAACAGAGTATGGCGGGGTATGCCAAAAGCTCTGTTGATGGCAAGTTGAACCCTTCGTTTGCTATGGCCCCTAGAAACAAGGTGGTGCCTTAGGTCAGATGAACGCCTTTTGTATAGAGTATCTGTGGAGCAGATACGTCTTATACGTAAGGCTTGACTGTAGGCAATGGCCTCCTTGCAATGGCTAGGGTGGCAGCTATTAGAGAGAAGATATTGATGGGTGTCAGTGGGTTTGCTATATACATCTGTCACAATACCATTAGGGGATTTAGTTATAGTCACATCTAGAAAATTAACGCAGGTAACAGAGAAATCGGCAGTGAATTTAATGGTGGGGTGGAATGAGTTTATATGATCAATGAATTCTTCCAAGCTATCTTGGCTACCACACCAGATAGCGAAAATGTCATCAATAAATCTCCACCACACGAGTGGGCGGTTGGGAGCAGAAGACAATAGTTTGTCTTCTAAGTCAGACATGAACAAGTTAGCATATGAAGGCGCCATTTTAGTACCCATGGCAGTACCTTGTGTCTGTAAGAAGTGCCTTTCTGTGAAAGAAAAGTTATTCTTAGTTAGGATGTGGCTGATGAGTTCTGTAAGGTGTCTCACAGAGGGGCGGGTTTGTTTGTTGGCTCGGAGTACAGAACCACATGCCTTAATTCCTTCTTTATGAGGTATGTTAGTATACAGTGACGATACATCTAGAGTCACCAGAAAAGCAGAGTCAGGTATTTTGTGTTTGATATATATATATCATAAGACTTGACTCAATATATATATATATCATAAGACTTGACATAAGACTTGACTCAAGTCGGACTTTCTGCTTGATCTAAAAAGGGCTGATCCTTCAGGATATCCGACATATTACGTTTGTATAGCAATAACCGTAAGGCCATGCTGTGGAACGTTACGTGAAGCTAATAATAATGTGTACGTTTTTGCACGACACACTTTTGGACTGACCACGCAAGGACACAACTTCAGCAAATCTAGATTGAAAGGGTATGGGCGGCCAAAAGGGCCAAAACTATTTTTTTTAAATCTGAATTTTTTTTTTTTTAAATTAACATCAACATTAAATCTGACAAGCGTTATTCGAAAACTAACATTTAAAAAAAGAGCCGAAACTAAGAAAAAATAAATCTAACAAACGTCGTAGAAAATTTAACATCAACAATAAATCTAACAATTTTTTTTATGAAACTAAAATAAGAAAAAGTCAAACCAAGTTTTCAAAAACTAGCATAAAAAATAAATCTAACAAACATGTTTTTTAAAACTAACAAACTTTTTAGAAAACAAAAATTAATCAAAAAACTAACATCAAAAATAAATCTAACAAACAATTTAGAAAACTAACATAAATAAATCGAACAAACGTTTGTGGCATCTAGTTTGTGGCATCCACGTTAAAGACAAAAACAGCAATAAGGGCGCAATAATAAATTAGATTCTGCGTGAACAAAAGACAACTTCCAAAATCAATGAAGAAAAGTTTTTACGAACTGGCCATAAAAGAACATAGCGGGCAGCACACGCGATAACATTGTGCGGCTCTCTTTCTCTCTGCTTTGTTAAGGGAAAAGCGAATCATAAAGTGTAGCCGTGTGAATTTCAAGGCATGGATAGGATAATCTTTTTAGACACCAATACAAACTTGCAAGTCTATGTTTACCAAAAGCATTATGGTACTTTTATAGGGGGACACACAGAAAAATGTAATTTCGTTCGGTTGAGTGGCGAATTAGAACGAAATTAAGTTCTTATTGTTGAAAATCACTACGCGCTCCGCGGAGTCATTTGGAAGTGCAGAGGCACTTGGGTATAAAGGTAAAGCGCGGTAGTAAAAGCCATCTGCGTACCGACAGGCATCACATAACTTATATTCAAAGCAAAAGCAGTATATGACATAGATATAAGGGAGAGATAGTTTATTTTCAGTATAATTGCTAGATTTTTCAGAAATATCGCATAAAGATTGTAAGCTACATATCATTTTTTAGACCAGGCAGTTCTGGAAGCTTTTATTTCACGAGAATAATAAGCTTTTGATTGTTACATGCTTAGCAGGGTTTTCCAGAGTACTTTCTCGTAAAGAGTTTTTTATCTCTGGTTTTTCATCCCGCAGGGTTAGGGGAGGGTTATGAAATTGACTATAAAGGAGCATGATCTCTGACTGAATATAATGTTTAAACAAGCATTCGTAGCAGATGTTGTAAGAAATGTTACATTATTGAAAGAGAAAGAAGAAATAAAAGGGTTAGCAACCGGTATGTCTGTCGGTTAGCCTCCCAAAGTTGTAAATCACTGGAGTGATGCGGAAGAATTAAGAATTATAGACCGGAATGCACTCATACAGTATTCAGGAAACCTCTTTCGATTGTCATTTTTGTTTTTGCCCTTCCTTCCCTCATAAGGTTGAAAAGCGGGTAGGCTAAGTTTCTCAGAACCGGATTTGAGGCGTCTTATGATGTTCTTTAAAGGAAAGGGTACAAGGAGTGAAAAATGGGGACGGGGACGTGTTTGGGAGAAAGGGCCAAAGAGCAGGGTGAGGGAAGGTAAGGCATTGTCAACAATAGGTATACTGGACAGCAGCAAACGTTTGACTAGTTTGGTCTTTTTATTTTTCATGTTTCCTTTGGGTAAACAACCATCCCATGATCACTATTAAACATTATTGTTTGTTTCTTGTTTTAGTTAGACTGGAGAACAGAGACCTCAGTCTTTGTATAGCCCTGGGCAATGGTTACCCAAATCTTTTTTAAGCCCTTCTTGTGGGGGGATAGGGGGAAAAGATGAGAGTATTCCTTTACTAAAAGAAATGTTTTATGCGGGATAATATGCTGAGCCAATTTTTATTTTTCCCTTTTTCATGGAATGTCTCCAAAGCATATTTTCTGTGCGTTTTTGCTGCACTTCGTCAGTCACCATTTGTTAGCTTTTCGTTTCTGTTTAGTGGTAGTTTTGCAAGCAAGAAGTGTGGTCCCAGTTCAGATATTGGAGGCAATCAGAAGAACAGGAGAACATATCCTTTTTCTTTTTTTGTAACGGGCGTACTCTCTTCCTGTCTCAAGCCTTGTTTCTTTTTAGCGGTACCCGCCTGTAGCTCTTGTAGTAATTCAAGCAAGATTTGCAGATTTTCCTTATCCATTTTATCGTGTGATTCTTCTTGGTTAAAATCTTACAATCGAGCTCGTATTATTTTGTATTTTATGGTTTTTTTTTGTCGTTTGTAAGCCAACAGGGGGCACAGGGATGAGGTTGTTAAGGAAATCATTTTCACTTTACCAAGTGCCAGTATTTTGTAATTGCGCTTTTGAGAGCAGAGTGACGGATTTGTGATGGGGAAAAGGGCATGCTGAAAACAAGGGGCGGAGTGGGTTTTATTGGTAGATCGTAGGTGGTGGACTCAACACTGAATCCCTCAGGTTACGTTGTCATCAGATTTTGTAAAGCGGGTCAGTTCTTCCGTGGTGTAGCCACGGTATTTTGCTTTTTCTTTAAAGAAAATGACCTTGTATCTCGTCGTTTCACCCTTGATGACGACGCCGAATACCGACTCAGGGTGGGCCGAATCCCGAGACAGGTAATGAAATTTGTCGGTTTTTCGTTGCTACTCGGGTATCAGTCTTTCCTTCTTTTTTAAACTGTCTGTCTTTGTAAATAACGAGGTCAAGGAAGGTGATTTCACGATCGGAGATCTCTGAGGAGAATTTCAAAGTTGGTTGCAGGTTGTTTAACAACCTTATAAAATCCGTCGCCTTATCTCCAGTATTCCCTGACGTCTCTTGTTGGAAATCGATTGATACAAGTTGGAGATTTTGGGGTCTGGGAACCAGACTAATGGTTGAAGTGCACATACAACTAGTAGGTCTACGCACGTAAGACGTACTTGAGATACTGTGCATGCGCCAGAGCGAGTTGCTACCGACGCCGGTAGTGCATAACTCAAAATAAACCTCTTTTGTAGTAGAATACTGGTAGTTTATGAAACAGTATGACTGAAATCAATATAAAAAAGGCTTAGTAACTATGTTATTATTACTAAACGCCGACTGTTGGTGAGACTTTGTCGGTCAGTGCATGTATTTACACGCAGTTTGCCATCAGCTCAAATGACGCACTACCCACTATAGGTCACGTGATGACATTTTAATGCTAATACAGCAAACACAATTATGTAAAAAAGTAAAATAAATAAATAAATTGGAGTGATGAACAACAGATGTATTAGATTTCTACCGCAACCATTGCATACCGTGTTAGCCTGTTACAACTGATAATGTAGTAACCAATGGATAATGTATTACCAACCGATAATGTATCACAAATTGACCGACAGCACCGGTTTTATACGTAACCCAAGGTTCGCCTTCAAAATATAGCGAGAATCGAAAACATTAAACAATTCCCTCTTTGAATAAACACAAAGGTGGAAAACTCAAGATTTATATGCACTGAAAGAAATTGTTAACTTATTGTAATATAAGTCTCTTCGTCAAATGTGAAAAAGCAAATCACACAATATCAGGATCATGAAAAGTTACGTTGAGACAATAATGAGATCAGACTGGCGCCGATGCATAATATCGAAATAAAACCTGCGATTCACGTTCAACTGGGGCGAAGTCTACCAAAGTCGGTCTGAACTCCTGGACAGAGAAGTCGGTCTGAACTCCTGGACAGAGAAGTCAGTCTGAACTCCTGGACAGAGAAGTCGGTCTGAACTCCTGGACAGAGAAGTCGGTCTGAACTCCTGGAAAGAGAAGTCGGTCTGAACTCCTGGTCAGTGACGATACTTTACGTGATCCTCTCATAGAGGGTCTCAAGATATAACAAAATTTTATACTTGCGATATGATGGACTCCGTTGGCTGGACGGGTCTTCAGGGATATGACCTTGGAAAGCAGCGTCTAGAGGGCAAGTCTAGGTTTCTCCGCTGATGTTTGTCGGTCCAGTCCTCCGAGCCTAAATAGAGAGCTAAATAGAGAGCAGTATGGTCCATGTCATAATTACAATATACATGTACATTGAATCCTCTTCCGGAATACAACAATGTTCGTTCATCAAAAGCTGATGAAACATTTGGAAAATATAATATCAAATACCTGTTGAAACTCCGCAAGCAAACTGAAGATAAGCAACTACCTTTTCGCTATCTGGCTACAGGGAAAACTACTCCCTCATGTAGCATATCAAAATTCAGTTTGTCTCATTAATACAAGCTTAGTAAACTTAAAAATCAACCAAGCTAAAGTAATCTAAGAGTTTATATAAAACAGTACATTGTCTCAAATCGTAGCACGTGCAAAATACATAAATAGGGTATGGAGTACCCTCAGGTACAAAAGAAAAATCTGCCTTTAGGGTGTTTACAAAAATTAGGATTCACCCCGAGCGCAAATTAAAATTAAAATTAACAAGACACTTTAACAAAGGTTGGTCACAATTTTTGTACTGGAAAAGTTGAAGTGGCAAGCTCTCTTTGGAAAAGTTGAACATCCAGCTCGATAAGAGGCAAATGGTGGAATGTCTGGTCTACCCAAAATTTGGGGCTAGACCAGCATCCTCGCTATGCCTGAGTGGAGATCAGCTAAGTCCTCATTGGATAGTTTAAAAACATCACTCAATGCCGTCAAGTTGATTGGTCAGTCTAAAAGGTAGGGGTGGTGGGCAGATGGTTTTTTTATGGCTTCACAGCTTGGGGAAGCTGTGAAAATTGTGGTCAAGGGTAAGGAAGTAATAGTAGCATTTACAACATGAAGCTTTTGTGCGTCTAAACAAGTAATACACACCCTAAATTAAACCAGAGCTTACGAGAGGTGAAGCTCAACATCTTCCAGGAAGCTGGAAGATTAAGAGCATGCCTGAATAGACAGTAGGTGAAGATCAAAGAGAAAGGATTTATAAACTAGCCGAGTACCCTGACCACAGATTACAAAGGATCTCCATGGAGCACAGGGAGAGTAAGAAATACATGGAAATAATTAGCAAAAGAAAATCACAACAATATGAAATACACTTTAAACCTTAAACCATATTTGGGTCGGGGTTACATATTATATAGTTACATTAGATTTTGCTTATCGAGTCTAAATTTAAATTTCTGAGTCTATACATGCGCTCGAATTATCAATGGTATACTGTCACTAAAAGTGATGAGCATAATAGCAATTTATCTGGGAACATATACAAGATTATGTGAACCGTAACCAACGAAACAACTTTTCCAAAAGTTATAACCTTGCCTGCCCAACTACAAGTTTACTGATGACGTCGTTTGTTAAGGGAACATAAGTCTTTTTCTCTGTATCCATAAAGAACAGTGGGTCAGATATGACATTGAGGTCAAATCCCTCTTCGGCTAGGTCAGTTTTCCTGTGTTTGAATGTCTCCGTGATGTCCATCTCTTTCAGGACACGTAGAAACTTTGGACATGCGTAAAGCGGCAGAGACTTGACCACGTGATCGTATAGATTTTTCAAATCAAGTCGGTGCTCTTTCATGATGACAATGGCGGCCATTCCTGCCTTCCCATCATGACCTAGATAAGGAAACAGACCATGTGACTGTAATAAGCATCTTTGTCCAGGTATATTCAATGTAATAGTTGTAGGTCAAACGGACAATGTACACATTTTGCATTTGGGCACGTGGGTGTAAATCTTGAAGAAAACAATAAGACGTACATTTTTTTATGAACAATATTAATTGAGAAAAAACATGCATGAGCGTCAGGTCAGCACTTTCTGCTTATTTTTATTTTATTTTTATTTATTTTTTTTTGCAGATAATTTTGTATATTGTCCTTAATCAGCATCTTTTTATTTTTAATTTTTATTCCAAACACAGGAAGCACGTTTACTTCAATATGCCCTTTCTCAAATAAACATCTAATTGACAAGTATTGATTTATTCATAGTTTTCAGAGTTTTCTTGTCAAGCATAACTACCCCAAGCGCTGACTATCTATTACTGAATTTAAAAGGATGAACGAAATTATCATCTGCTGGATTGGATTGTGGTGATTAAGATTCCTACCTGGAACACGCACACCGTAGATATTGGATTCTTGTACATCAGAGTATTGGTTCAGCACGTGTGCTACTTCTGTCGTTGCAACATTTTCGCCTTTCCATCTGAGTTTAAAATGGTTGACGCATATCAAACAAGTTTGTTATACCATGGTGTTAGATTGTGAATTTTTATTGGTCGAGAACCAATCACGTGACATAATACAAAATTTCATGTCTTCTCAAAAAAGTGATGTTGTCGGGGTCCATTACCTAGATCGTCCTCAAAAAATTCATTTCATCGTCCCCATTGATATGTATATTGAAGTTAGCAATACACCCGATAAAAAGGTAGGTCATGTCGCCCGCGTCCATTACCTAGATCGTTCTCAGAACATTATTTCAATGTCCCCATTGATCTGTACAACCTAATTAGCGGTACTACCTGAGAAAGAGGTTACTATGCAACCACTGGTACTATGCACGCTTCTGTACTTTCGATATGATGCTCGCGATATAGGGACCAGTTGATACATTTTGGTTGATAAAAAATTGTAACCAACGCACTTTTGTTGAATTGAATATTGTCGTCTGCAAACTTTGTTGGTAAGGGTCTTTTTAACAATCCTACAATCTAATACCACGGTATAACAAAACAATTGTTGTCTGCTGTGATATGTGGTCCATGCTGTTTTGGACACCCCCGGGGGCCGATGGCACCCTCGGCTTCGCCGTGGGTGCCATCTGCCCCCTCGGGTGTCCAAAACAGCATGGACCGCATCACAGTAGACAACAATTGTATAGTGACAGGCACAACGACTTTAGTAATTTAATACTACAAAATTTTATTAATACTGATTATTGACAAATCTCAGTGTTAGTTTCGTCTGTGTTGTTTGCGGGGATCGAAAAAGAATTATAGTTGACCATGTCAATAAAAATGGTTAACTACAATAATTAGCATCATGTATTCCTTATTTAAATTTGATTAGCCTTGTCCAATGCAGTTGCACTATTCCCCGTTATGAGCCTATTTGTACGAGGTTCCCAAACCGTACGACCCCGCTGCACTTCTCTGTGACAATTAGTGGACTTTGCTTGGACCCACCGGACCAAGACCACTAGGAAAGGCTGATGAACTTGTACAAGTTCTTGTGTAGGATGTAAATGATGCATTGTCAGTGATCGGCGCGATGCACGCAATCACATCATGTAAACAAACACGATGTGAAAATGTAATTGTTTAGCCCTTGCAAGTTGTTTTTAAACCAAAGTTGTGATAAGAATATAACAATTCAGGTTTTTATTGATATTGCGATTGAGTGCAAGGAAAAGAATGACAATGAATTTCCACCACGGCGCTATAAACTGTAAACATGAAGAGGTGACCGGGGTTATTAGGTCAGGGGCAAAGGTCACATGTGCATGCGTATACGTCCAGCCAATCCCAGCGCCTTTGGTTTAGGCGTCGGGACCGAGGGAAATCGTAGACATGATGAGTTCCTCAGCTTGATGTGATTTCCTGTAAAAAGCCTTAGACAACGCTTAAGTTTGATGGAAGTGCCATGTTTAAAATTACACAGTGCTCCCTAATTCTTTGGTATCCCCTTATTTACTAGAAAGAACGATGTGTCTAATGAGAGCTATAGTATGTATATAAAATATTCCGTTAAAACATTTTTCTCCCGGAAAAAATGGGTTGTATTCAAATGTAATTAAGTTTAATAGAGTTATTACTTTTTTGAAAGTATGCTTCTGCAACACGCAAGATACATTTCTTGACTACAAACCCACCTGAATGTATCTCCGAGTCTATCTTTGAAATACAATTGTCCGTCTGTATCATGCATCATCAAATCTCCAGTGTTGAAAAACATGTCACCGTCCCTCTTCACGTTCCTCACAAGTTTCTTCTCGTTAGTCGCTTTATCTGCCCGGTAACCTTCGAATTGACGGATCTTGTCTAATCGAACCAGCATCAAACCCGTCTCGCCTGTCAAAATTCATGTGGCATGTTGTCACATTTATACTGAAAAGTCTACAGCGGAACTTAAGTAAACGAAACATTTATGCAAGGTGTTTTCTATATAAAAATGGACTTGTCTGTTAACCACCTTGTTAACTCGCATGATCTCAATGAACTAATTTGTCTAGAATGTGGAATTGAAAAACAACAAAATAAGCAAACAATGTTGTGTTTTTCATACATAGCAGCTGGAGGGATTATACCATGAGAGCACCCGTGGAAAAGAAATATTATTAAACAATGGTTTAACCAGAAATAAAGTTGTACATACCCAGAGGTGTTAGGATGCACTTGCCGTCCACGCCGCGAAGTGGTTGAGCGGAATCGACGTCGCATAGAACGATAGCAATCATATCTGTTAAATCCTGCGGGAGGTATAATAGTAGCACACACACAAAATTCTCAAAGTGGCTTTTAAAATGAATTAAAAACAGCTATTAGGAGAGTTATACTTAACTTTTTTCGTTACCGCCCACCCCGATAATCACTTCGGTGTGTAGAAGGTTAATATTCCACCAGAGGTGTTAGGCCTACTAGTGGCCAAACAGACATCCTCAATTAGAAGTAATGTTTTTGGCGTTACTGTCACTGCTGGAGCCAGCCATTAATTTGGACGCGGTCTCAACCTCCCCCCCCCCCCACTGAGTGATGATTTCACCTGCATCAAACCCTTTAAATCTTACCCTGTATATACCATGGTATCTGCCAACACTCCCCACTTTGGAGTCCATATTGATCGACAACCATGGACTCTCCGTAGCACCGTATAATTCAGCAACGTGGTTAATGTTGAATCTCTCCTTGAAATCCTTCCATATATCTGGCCTTAGTCCATTCCCAAGTGCAAATCGTATTTTATGGGCATATTTCCCATCGTCTGGACGCTGGTAATGACAAAAATAGTCAAGACTTAACGAGAAGCTATAAAAGCCAGTTTTGGTTTCCCGTCCATAATTATAACACTGAAGACATTATTGTTATGAGTAACCATCGACCGTGGAATCTAAATAATTTGCATTTTAAAAGTACACTTTGAGACTTATTGACATTTAAACAAATTTATATATAATATCCGTCTTTAAAACGAAAATATCCAATGGATAATTGTGTATGCTGATAGTATCAAGTTAATAGATCTGTACAACGTTGAGATTACTAACTTGAGAATTTATAAGAGTGAATATAAGAAGTATAAGAATGAATCGTATACTCTCATTCAGCGATTTTTCCTACGATTTTTTATATAGATATTTTTTTTTAGACAATTTAATCTTGGTGTTGGGAAGTTTCAAAGGAGATAACTTATTAAAGTTTTACAAATGACGATTCATCATTCACTATTTAAAGCTTCATCTATCAGAATCAAGTTGTATTGTAGAAGTTGTATGGATGTATTTTGTATGATTCCGTTGGCACATCCGGTGATTTTTTTTTATTTTTTGTTTTTTAATCTCACCCTTACCTGAGGTTGTGCTAGCAAGTAGCGGCATATCTCCCCGATATATTGGAAGGCAGTTGCTCGATACTTGCGGATGTCATCCCAGAATCGTCTCGCTGAGAAGGTGGAGATAGCGATAGTGCCACCTGATCAGGGAAGAACAGAACAGGGAAATATGTTGGTGACAGTGGATAGCACTAACAGTATGGTGTGTATCTCCCGGTGAGTGTGGTGGTTTAGGGTATTGTTAATGCTCATAACAAAGTCATGTGGATATAGTGATGGTGCTGTAGTTCTCACGTTGGTAGTGATTGCAATGAATTGTGATTTAATCAAAATCATGACAGCATTAATTTTGTATGAGCTAGGTGTAAGTTTATGATAGTAATAATGTTGCATATGGCCAAACCAATGGGAGGCTTTGAAACGCTAGGTGGCGGCAGACTTACTTTAATGCAGAGCATATGCAAAGGGTCCAAATACAATGGATTTATCTGGTAAATCTGCTGCTACCTATAGCGTCCCCCAAAAGTCTCCAAAATGCGCAGTGAGTCCCTTAGCTTATGGGCTTTCTGTTGGCATAATAATTGTTTAGACTGGTCCCCTGACTTTATCCTTAAGAGAAAAACAGGCTCTAGTCTCCACGCTAGTTTCATTGCACATAAATAAATATACATGCAATGACGCATACACTACCAGAATATTACTTTAATACAATGATTGTATAGTCTGTGTGTACACACACGTATTATGGCATGCAAGGTCATATAACTGCAGACAACTGCCAGGTTTTAAAGTATTCACGCGTCAGATGTTCCGGCTAGCATTATAATGGACTAGACGCACTGGCGGCATGCCCATCCGAAAAAAACTGATTCTTACCTACTCTTAATATATTGGTAAGGCCAAAATTGTAGGCAGCACTGTGGTATAGAGGTAGAGAGGTGTACATGACGTCATCTTGTGCCAACCCCAGTTTGGACAGCGTGAAGGAGGTTCGAATCTGGCGCTTGTGGGACAGATTCGCTGGTTTAGGAAGCCCTTAAATGAAACACATTAAAAATATGTTTTTAAAACAAAACATTTTTCAAAGTCTAAGGGTTTTTTTTGTTGTTGTTTTTTTTTTTTTTTGAAAAAAAGTGGTCTACCTGTTGTCCCTGATGTAAATATGTACAGAGCGTCGACATCGTAGGGTAGTTCATCACGGACACTCCTTGGAATGGGATCACTGCATTCATTCCAAGTATCCACATGGGTCATTCCATCAGGAAGGACGCCATCCACTACTTTCCCCAAAACCCAAACCTCTACTCCAAGAGCATCTAGTTCAGTCATGATAGATTCCAGCGCCTCAATTAAAATAGTGTCTGGATACGCAAACAAACAAAAATACGTCAGATTAAAACTTAATGAAAATAAACTAATGTCCAATGTCAATTTTATATCATTTAAAAAAATATTATTACATCATTTCACAATAATGATTATATAATTACCTTTACCACATGCGATCGCCTTCACTTGGCAAGCTTTGATGCAATGGAGCAGTGTCTCTCCTCTGAGATTGTAATTCAGGAAGGCAATCCTCATACCCAGTTTGTTGAAGGCTAACCAGGAAAGAACAAAACTTGGTTCGTTCTTCATGAAAATAGCTGCTGTATCTCCACACGTCAACACCCGACGTCGCCGTACAAACCTAGCTAACTTATTGGCTTCTTCATTCAAGCCACCGTAAGTATGTACCTCATCTTTGTACAAAACAAAAGCCTTCTCTGGAATTTTCTGTGCATGCTCCTCGAAGATGTCCATTAGTCTGATTCCTCGTTGTTTCATGTTCTCTTGGGTCTTTTCTATTGCCTTCATCCTTAAGATTTCAACTATTTCCTCAAACACCGTTGGTCCGTATTTGAGACGCAGGTACGAGGCAATGGCAATAGGGATCCCGGCGGTCAGCGAAGCTGCAACTGCCTTGACCACTTTTCGATGTTTAGACATTTTTGAAAATAATTGTTTCAGTCAGTGTAACACGTACAAGTTGGCCTATACAAGTATGAAGAAAAGCATTCAGCCATAGTAGTTTAAACAAATTAATTTTAAAAAAATGTGACCTTTCAATTGAAGTCAGTTTCAGGTTCCGTTCGGTATAGCCACTGCTTTGAGCACCTTGGATGCTGTGATGCAGAACAAATCCAATCTAATATAATGTAGTATAACATTAAAACTCGTTCTACCTTTTAGTGCTGCGCAGCACTGGGATTCAGTTAGTGTAGAAATACGACACTGAATATGCACACACAAAATACTACAGTCCAAGATACATGTACTGTTATAACCAAAGACATTAATACTCTTTTTACACATGTACAGCACGTACATGGAGGATAGGTAAACAGTACAATGGACTCTAAACAGACTCAAAAAGACCCCTGACAGACAGTGGAAGTCGTCTTAGCGGTAGGCCAGTTTTGGTTTATCAATTTAAATGTGTGCAGTGGTTATTTATGCCAGTGCAGACATTAAATTTCATGAGGTGAATAATATATTTCGGAAGATTTTTCAATATTTTGTTATACATCAAAATAAATAAATAAATAAGCATTGTGAGCATCACCCAACAATGTAAAGAAAAGCCCACAGTTACTGTAGTATATAACTCATGCCGCGCTCTCGTAAGCCCAGACCGACCGACAGACAGATATATAACCAAATGTAGATATAAATTTATAAGTTTATAAGCATTTCTTTCACAGTTAAAGTTTTTTCGGGGGGGGGGGGCATTGAGACTATAGAACAGACAAGACATACATATATGTATATATATATATATATATATATATATATATATATATATATATATATATATATATATATATATATATATATATATATATATATATATATATATATATATATATATATATATATATATGTATGTATGTATGTATGTATGTATATATATATATATATATATATATATATATATATATATATATATATATATATATATATATATATATATATATATATATATATATATATATATATATATATATATATATATATATATATATATATATATATATATATATATATATATATATATATATATCATAAGACTCGACATAAGACTTGACTCAAGTCGGACTTTCTGCTTGATCTAAAAAGGGCTGATCCTTCAGGATATCCGACATATTACGTTTGTATAGCAATAACCGTAAGGCCATGCTGTGGAACGTTACGTGAAGCTAATAATAATGTGTACGTTTTTGCACGACACACTTTTGGACTGACCACGCAAGGACACAACTTCAGCAAATCTAGATTGAAAGGGTATGGGCGGCCAAAAGGGCCAAAACTATTTTTTTTAAATCTGAATTTTTTTTTTTAAATTAACATCAACATTAAATCTGACAAGCGTTATTCGAAAACTAACATTTAAAAAAAGAGCCGAAACTAAGAAAAAATAAATCTAACAAACGTCGTAGAAAATTTAACATCAACAATAAATCTAACATTTTTTTTTTATGAAACTAAAATAAGAAAAAGTCAAACCAAGTTTTCAAAAACTAGCATAAAAAATAAATCTAACAAACATGTTTTTTAAAACTAACAAACTTTTTAGAAAACAAAAATTAATCAAAAAACTAACATCAAAAATAAATCTAACAAACAATTTAGAAAACTAACATAAATAAATCGCACAAACGTTTGTGGCATCTAGTTTGTGGCATCCACGTTAAAGACAAAAACAGCAATGAGGGCGCAATAATAAATTAGATTCTGCGTGAACAAAAGACAACTTCCAAAATCAATGAAGAAAAGTTTTTACGAACTGGCCATAAAAGAACATAGAGGGCAGCACACGCGATAACATTGTGCGGCTCTCTTTCTCTCTGCTTTGTTAAGGGAAAAGCGAATCATAAAGTGTAGCCGTGTGAATTTCAAGGCATGGATAGGATAATCTTTTTAGACACCAATACAAACTTGCAAGTCTATGTTTACCAAAAGCATTATGGTACTTTTATAGGGGGACACACAGAAAAATGTAATTTCGTTCGGTTGAGTGGCGAATTAGAACGAAATTAAGTTCTTATTGTTGAAAATCACTACGCGCTCCGCGGAGTCATTTGGAAGTGCAGAGGCACTTGGGTATAAAAGGTAAAGCGCGGTAGTAAAAGCCATCTGCGTACCGACAGGCATCACATCACTTATATTCAAAGCAAAAGAAGTATATGACATAGATATAAGGGAGAGATAGTTTATTTTCAGTATAATTGCTAGATTTTTCAGAAATATCGCTTAAAGATTGTAAGCTACATATCATTTTTTAGACCAGGCAGTTCTGGAAGCTTTTATTTCACGAGAATAATAAGCTTTTGATTGTTACATGCTTAGCAGGGTTTTCCAGAGTACTTTCTCGTAAAGAGTTTTTTATCTCTGGTTTTTCATCCCGCAGGGTTAGGGGAGGGTTATGAAATTGACTATAAAGGAGCATGATCTCTGACTGAATATAATGTTTAAACAAGCATTCGTAGCAGATGTTGTAAGAAATGTTATATTATTGAAAGAGAAAGAAGAAATAAAAGGGTTAGCAACCGGTATGTCTGTCGGTTAGCCTCCCAAAGTTGTAAATCACTGGAGTGATGCGGAAGAATTAAGAATTATAGACCGGAATGCACTCATACAGTATTCAGGAAACCTCTTTCGATTGTCATTTTTGTTTTTGCCCTTCCTTCCCTCAAGGTTGAGAAGCGGGTAGGCTAAGTTTCTCAGAACCGGATTTGAGGCGTCTTATGATGTTCTTTAAAGGAAAGGGTACAAGGAGTGGAAAATGGGGACGGGGACGTGTTTGGGAGAAAGGGCCAAAGAGCAGGGTGAGGGAAGGTAAGGCATTGTCAACAATAGGTATACTGGACAGCAGCAAACGTTTGACTAGTTTGGTCTTTTTATTTTTCATGTTTCCTTTGGGTAAACAACCATCCCATGACTGTTAAACATTATTGTTTGTTTCTTGTTTTAGTTAGACTGGAGAACAGAGACCTCAGTCTTTGTATAGCCCTGGGCAATGGTTACCCAAATCTTTTTTAAGCCCTTCTTGTGGGGGGATAGGGGGAAAAGATGAGAGTATTCCTTTACTAAAAGAAATGTTTTATGCGGGATAATATGCTGAGCCAATTTTTATTTTTCCCTTTTTCATGGAATGTCTCAAAGCATATTTTCTGTGCGTTTTTGCTGCACTTCGTCAGCCACCATTTGTTAGCTTTTCGTTTCTGTTTAGTGGTAGTTTTGCCAGCAAGAAGTGTGGTCCCAGTTCAGATATTGGAGGCAATCAGAAGAACAGGAGAACATATCCTTTTTCTTTTTTTGTAACGGGCGTACTCTCTTCCTGTCTCAAGCCTTGTTTCTTTTTAGCGGTACCCGCCTGTAGCTATTGTAGTAATTCAAGCAAGATTTGCAGATTTTCCTTATCCATTTTATCGTGTGATTCTTCTTGGTTAAAATCTTACAATCGAGCTCGTATTATTTTGTATTTTATGGTTTTTTTTGTCGTTTGTAAGCCAACAGGGGGCACAGGGATGAGGTTGTTAAGGAAATCATTTTCACTTTACCAAGTGCCAGTATTTTGTAATTGCGCTTTTGAGAGCAGAGTGACGGATTTGTGATGGGGAAAAGGGCATGCTGAAAACAAGGGGCGGAGTGGGTTTTTTTGGTAGATCGTAGGTGGTGGACTCAACACTGAATCCCTCAGGTTACGTTGTCATCAGATTTTGTAAAGCGGGTCAGTTCTTCCGTGGTGTAGCCACGGTATTTTACTTTTTCTTTAAAGAAATTGACCTTGTATCTCGTCGTTTCACCCTTGATGGCGACGCCGAATACCGACTCAGGGTGGGCCGAATCCCGAGACAGGTAATGAAATTTGTCGGTTTTTTCGTTGCTACTCGGGCATCAGTCTTTCCTTCTTTTTTAAACTGTCTGTCTTTGTAAATTACGAGGTCAAGGAAGGTGATTTCACGATCGGAGATCTCTGAGGAGAATTTCAAAGTTGGGTGCAGGTTTTTAACAACCTTATAAAATCCGTCGCCTTATCTCAAGTATTCCCTGACGCCTCTTGTTGGAAATCGATTGATACAAGTTGGAGATTTTGGGGTCTGTGAACCAGACTAATGGTTGAAGTACACATACAATTAGTAGGTCTACGCACGTCAGACGTATACTCGAGATACTGTGCATGCGCCAGCGGCGCCGCGCCCTCTATGTTCTTTTATGGCCAGTTCGTAAAAACTGTTCTTCATTGATTTGGAAAGTTGTCTTTTGTTCTACTTAACTATTGCGCCCTCAATGCTGTTTTCTTGTTTAACGTAGATGCCAAAAAGTTTGTTCGATTTATTTTTGATGTTTGTTTTCTAAATTGTTTGTTAGATTTATTTTTGAAATTAGTGTCTGATTAATTTTTTATGTTAATTTTGTAAAAGGTTTGTTAGTTTTAGAAAAACATGCTTGTTTGATTTATTTTTTTTTATGTTAGTTTTTGAAAACTTGGTTGGACTTTTTTTAACGTTATTATATAAAGGATTTGTTAGATTTATCGTTGATAGATATATTTTCTTAGTTTTGGCTCTTTTTTCCCTAAAAGTTAGTTTTTGAAAAAAAACGTTTGTCAGATTTAGTGTTGATGTTAATTTTCGGAAAAAGTTTGTTAGGCTAAAAAAAATTGTTTTAGCCCTTTTGGCCTCCCATATAGGGTGGTTAGTCCAGAAAACGTAATAATTAATGAAAATAAAGAGAACAAACGGTAAAAAAGTAAATAAATCAATTGGAATGATGAACAAAGCCTATATAGTGTGTTGTGTAAAATAAAAGTTAACACCGAGACTGAATAGACCGATTGCGCGACTCTCGTCACGTGCTGTAGTGGGTATTGAATGTAAACAAACACGACGTCCTCCATAGGAAAGTGCGGTACGGCATATGATGACTGTTGCATTTTGTTTATTCGATCGAAGCTTCTCGAAATCTGTGGAAAGTATTCCAAAGTTTGTACCAGTGTCTGAATAAAGCCATTAAGTTCAGCAAGTCTTGCAAATTCTACAACGAACACAATACCGGTATGTTACCGGTAACGTATATGTATGGTTGCACGACGGCCACGAAACAACGGAACGTTTTGGGCCAGCGATCACATACTTTTCAACACAAGAATTTCCCAGTTTTAAAGCTGAAATCATCCAAACGAAAAGGCTTTCCAAAACTGTGTGATTCCTTTGTCTATTTGGAATTCCGCAAGGCTAGATATAAATGCTCACTTTTCCTACGTTCTTTACTCCCCCTTCCCCCTCGTTTTGTTTTGTTGTTGTAGTTGTTGTTGTTGACTTAATAAGTGATTTACATTACAAACAAAATAACAGGCGAGTTGCTACATCGTCGTCTGACGCCGGTAGTGCATAACTCAAAATAAACCTATTTTGTTGTAGAATACTGGTAGTTTATGAATCAGTATGATTGAAATCAATGTCATAACATACAACGTTAATATAAAAAAGGGCTTAGTAACTATGTTATTATTACCAAAAGCCGACTGTTGGTAAGACTTTGTCGGTCAGCGCATGTATTTACACGCAGTTTGCCATCAGCTCAAATGACGCACTACCCACTACAGGTCACGTGATGACATTTTAATACTAACACAACAAAAAAATATGTAAAAATAGTAAAATAAATATTGGAGTGATGAACAACAGCTGTATTAGATTTCTACCGCAACCATTGCATACCGTGTTAGCCTGTTACAACTGATAATGTAGTAACCAATGGATAATGTATTACCAACCGATAATGTATCACAAATTGACCGACAGCACCGGTTTTATACGTAACCCAAGGTTCGCCTTCAAAATATAGCGAGAATCGAAAACATTAAACAATTCCCTCTTTGAATAAACACAAAGGTGGAAAACTCAAGATTTATATGCACTGAAAGAAACTGTTAATTTTTTGTAATATAAGTCTCTTCGTCAAATGTGAAAAAGCAAATCACACAATATCAGGATCCTGAAAAGTTACGTTGAGACAATAATGAGCTCAGACTAGGCGCAATTTTATACTTGCGATATGATGGTCTCGGTTGGCTGGACGGGTCTTCAGGGATATGACCTTGGAAAACAGCGTCTAGAGGGCCAGTCTAGGTTTCTTCGCTGATGTTTGTCGGTCCAGTCCTCCGAGCCTAAATAGAGAGCTAAATAGAGAGCAGTATGGTCCATGTCATAATTACAATATACATGTACATGTAATCCTCTTCCGGAATACAACAATGTTCGTTCATCAAAAGCTGATGAAACATTTGGAAAATATAATATCAAATACCTGTTTATATAACTCCGCAAGCTAACTGAAGATAAGCATCTACCTTTTCGCTATCTGGCTACAGGGAAAACTACTCCCTCATGTAGCATATCAAAAATCAGTTTGTCTCATTAATACAAGCTTAGTAAACTTAAAAATCAACCAAGCTAAAGTAAGCTAAGAGTTTATATAAAACAGTACATTGTCTCAAATCGTAGCACGTGCAAAATACATAAACAGGGTATGGAGTACCCTCAGGTACAAAAGAAAAATCTGCCTTTAGGGTGTTTACAAAAATTAGGATTCACCCCGAGCGCAAATTAAAATTAACAAGACACTTTAACAAAGGTTGGTCACAATTTTTGTATTGGAAAAGTTGAAGTGGCAAGCTCTCTTTGGAAAAGTTGAACAACCAGCTCGATAAGAGGCAAATGGTGGAATGTCTGGTCTACCCAAAATTTGGGGCTAGACCAGCATCCTCGCTATGCCTGAGTGGAGATCAGCTAAGTCCTCATTGGATAGTTTAAAAACATCACTCAATGCCGTCAAGTTGATTGGTCAGTCTAGTAAGGTAGGGGCGATGGGCAGATGGTTTTTTTATGGCTTCACAGCTTGGGGAAGCTGTGAAAATTGTGGTCAAGGGTAAGGAAGTAATAGTAGCATTTACAACATGAAGCTTTTGAGCGTCTAAACGAGTAATACACACCCTAAATTAAACCAGAGCTTACAAGAGGCGAAGCTCAACATCTTCCAGGAAGCTGGAAGATTAAGAGCATGCCTGAATAGACAGTAGGTGAAGATCAAAGAGAAAGGATCAAGAGACTAGCAAAGTACCCTGACCACAGATTACGTAGAATCTCCATGGAGCACAGGGAGAGTAAGAAATACATGGAAATAATTAAGCAAAAGAAAATCACAACAATATGAAATACACTTTGAACCTTAAACCATATTTGGGTCGGGGTTACATATTATATAGTTACATTAGATTTTGCTTATCGAGTCTAAATTTAAATTTCTGGGTCTATACATGCGCTCGAATTATCAATGGTATACTGTCACTAAAAATGATGAGCATATAGCAATTTATCTGGGAACATATACAAGATTATGTGAACCGTAACCAACGAAACAACTTTTCCAAAAGTTATAACCTTGCCTGCCCAACTACAAGTTTACTGATGACGTCGTTTGTTAAAGGAACATAAGTCTTTTTCTCTGTATCCATAAAGAACAGTGGGTCAGATATGACATTGAGGTCAAATCCCTCTTTGGCTAGGTCAGTTTTCCTGTGTTTGAATGTCCCCGTGATGTCCATCTCTTTCAGGACACGTAGAAACTTTGGACATGCGTAAAGCGGCAGAGACTTGACCACGTGATCGTATAGATTTTTCAAATCAAGTCGGTGCTCTTTCATGATGACAATGGCGGCCATTCCTGCCTTCCCATCATGACCTAGATAAGGAAACAGACCACGTGACTGTAATAAGCATCTTTGTCCAGGTACATTCAATGTAATAGTTGTAATTCAAACGGACAATGTACACATTTTGCATTTGGGCACCAGGCTGTAATTCTTGAAGAAAACAATAAGACGTATTTTTTTTTATGAACAATAGTAATTGAGAAAAACATGCATGAGCGTCAGATCAGCCCTTTCTACTTATTATTATTATTATTATTATTATTTTTTGCAGATAATTTTGTATATTGTCCTTAATCAGCATCTTTTTATTGTTTATTTTTTATTCCAAACACAGGAAGCACATTTACTTCAATATGCCCTTTCTCAAATAAACATCTAATTGACAAGTATTGATTTATTCATAGTTTTCAGAGTTTTCTTGTCAAGCATAACTACCCCAAGCGCTGACTACCTATTACTGAATTTAAAATGATGAACGAAATTATCATCTGCTGGACTGGATTGTGGTGATTAAGATTCCTACCTGGAACACGCACACCATAGACATTAGATTCTTGTACATCAGGGTATTGGTTCAGCACGTGGGCTACTTCTGTCGTTGCAACATTTTCGCCTTTCCACCTGAGTTTAAAATGGTTGACGCATATCAAACAAGTGTGACAGGCACAACGACCTTAGTAATTTAATACTACAAAATTTTATTAACACTGATTTTTGAGAAATCTTTAACTCAGTGTTAGTTTCGTCTGTGTTGTTTGCGAGGATCGAAAAGAATTATAGTTAGCCAAGTCAATAAAACTGGTCAACTACAATAATTAGCATCATGTATTCCCTATGAAAGTTTGATTAGCCTAATCCAATGCAGTTGCACTATTCCCCGTTTTGAGCCTATTTGTACGAGGTTAGATTCCCAAACTGTGCGACCCCCTGCACTGTTTTATTTCTCTGTTACAATTAGTGGACTTTGCTCGGACCCACCGGTCAAAGACCACGAGGAAAGGCTGATGAACTTGTACAAGTTCTTGTTTAGGATGTAAATGATGCATTGATAGTGATCGGCGCGATGCACGCAATCACAGCATGTAAACACACGATATGAAAATGCAGTTATTTAGCCCTCTCAAGTTATTCTTTAAACCAAAGTTGCGATAATAATATAACAATTCAGGTTTTTGTTAATATTGCGATCAAGTGCGAGGAAAATACTGACAATGAATTTCCACCACGGCGCTATACATTATAAACATGAAGAGGTGACCGGAGTTATTAGGTCAGGGGGCAAAGGTCACATGTGCATGTGTATACGTCAGCCAGTCCCAGCGCCTTTGGTTTAGGCGTCGGGACCGAGGGAATTCGTAGACATGATGAGTTCCTCAGCATGATGTGATTTCCTGTAAAGAGCCTTAGACAACGCTTAAATTTGGTATCCCCTAATTTACTAGAAAGAACGATGTGTCTAATGAGAGCTATAGTATGTTTATAAAATATTCCGTTAAAACATTTTTCTCCCGGAGAAAATGGGTTGTATTCAAATGTAATTAAGTTTAATAAAGTTATTACTTTTTTGAAAGTATGCTTCTGCAAGATGCAAGATACATGCCTTGACTACAAACCCACCTGAATGTATCTCCGAGTCTATCTTTGAAATACATTTGTCCGTCTGTATCATGCATCATCAAATCTCCAGTGTTGAAAAACATGTCACCGCCCCTCTTCACGTTCCTCACAAGTTTCTTCTCGTTAGTCGCTTTATCTGCCCGGTAACCTTCGAATTGACGGATCTTGTCTAATCGAACCAGCATCAAACCCGTCTCGCCTGTCAAAATTCATGTGTCATGTTGTCACATTTATACTGAAAAGTCTACAGCGAAACTTAAGTTAACGAAACATTTATGCAAGGTATTTCCTATATAAAAATGGACTTTAAAAAATGTCCGTGTCTGTTAACCACCAGACCATGTCCGTGTCTGTCAACTCGCATGATCTCAATGAACTAATTTGTCTAGAATGTGGAATTGAAAAACAACAAAATAAGCAAACAATATTGTGTTTTTCATACATAGCAGCTGGAGGGACTATACCATGAGAGCACCCGTAAAAAAAAGAAATATTATTAAACGATTGTTTAACCAGAAATAAAGTTGTATACCCAGAGGTGTTGGGATGCACTTGCCGTCCATGCCGCGAAGTGGTTGAGCGGAATCGACGTCGCATAGAACGATAGCAATCAAATCCGTTAAATCCTGCGGGAGGTATAATAGTAGCACACACACAAAATTCTCAAAGTGGCTTTGAAAATGAATTAAAAACAGTTATCAGGAGAGTTATACTTAACTTTTTTTTGTTACCGCCCACCCCGATAATCACTTCGGTGTGTAGAAGGTTAATATTCCACCAGAGGTGTTAGGCCTACTAGTGGCCAAACTTTGGTGGCTTTAAAGGGACATCGCAAGTATATATTGACACCGATATTGACGCCAATATTCACGATTTGTACCTTAAGTCGTAAATATTGTCGCCAATATTCACGATTTGTAACTCCAAGTCGCAAATATTGACGCCAAAATTGACGCCAATATTCACGACTATTGACGACAATATTGGAGTCAATATTTGCAACATGGGGCCAAGTCGTGAATATTGGCGTCAATATTTACGACTTGGAGCAAAGTCGTGAATATTTGCGTCAATATTGGCGTCAATATTTGTGACTTGAGGTACAAATCGTGAATATTGACGCCAATATTGGCGTCAATATGTATTTGCGATGTCCCTTTTAAAGCCACCATACCAAACAGACATCCTCAATTAGAAGTAATGTTTTTGGCGTGTCTGGCCATAGTCACTGCTGGAGCCAGACATTACTTTGGATGCGGTCTCATTGCGCCCCCCCCCCCCCCCCCCACCACTGAGTGATGATTTCACCTGCATCAAACCCTTTAAATCTTACCCTGTATATACCATGGTATCTGCCAACACTCCCCACTTTGGAGTCCATATTGATCGACAACCATGGACTCTCCGTAGCACCGTAGAATTCAGCAACGTGGTTAATGTTGAACCTCTCCTTGAAATCCTTCCATATATCTGGCCTTAGTCCATTCCCGAGTGCAAAGCGTATTTTATGGGCATATTTTCCATCGTCTGGACGCTGGTAATGACAAAAATAGTCAAGACTTAACGAGAAGCTATAAAAGCCAGTTTTGGTTTCCCGTCCATATATAGCACTGAAGCCATATTGTTAAGAGTAACCATCGACCGTGGAATCTAAATAATTTACATTTTAAAAGTACACTTTGAGACTTATTGACATTTAAATTTTTTTTATACATATATCCGTCTTTAAAACGAAAATATCCAATGGATAATTGTGCATGCTGATAGTATCAAGTTAATAAATCTGTACAACGTTAAGATTACTAACTTTAGAATGAATCGTATACTCTCATTCTGCGATTTTTCCTGCTATTTATATATATAAATAGCAGGAATAATTTTCTTTGCTCACGCTATTTATTTATAATATTCTCCCAGTCAGTTTCTCATGTACTTTCTCTGTGTAAATCCACGTAAAAAGCTGTATCCATTCGTTGTGTATCCCCGCTACTGCCGTTTACCAGGTTGTTTGCATCTTAACCGGGGTAGTGATCCCTGGCTTATCGGCAGCACGGTTCGGCTTCTGACTGGTCCCCCCGAGCAAAGTGGATTTGGTATTGCACATAGGACCGCCCACCAACTATAAGGGCTGGTTAGCTCAGTTGGTAGAGCGCTCGTACGGTATTCGAGAGGTCGCGGGTTCGAGTCCGGCATCAGCCAAATTTTCTTTGCTCACGCTATTTATTTATAATATTCTCCCAGTCAGTTTCTCATGTACTTTCTCTGTGTAAATCCACGTAAAAAGCTGTATCCATTCGTTGTGTATCCCCGCTACTGCCGTTTACCAGGTTGTTTGCATCTTAACCGGGGTAGTGATCCCTGGCTTATCGGCAGCACGGTTCGGCTTCTGACTGGTCCCCCCGAGCAAAGTGGATTTGGTATTGCACATAGGACCGCCCACCAACTATAAGGGCTGGTTAGCTCAGTTGGTAGAGCGCTCGTACGGTATTCGAGAGGTCGCGGGTTCGAGTCCGGCATCAGCCAAATTTTCTTTGCTCACGCTATTTATTTATATATATATGTATATATGTATATATATATATATATATATATATATATATATATATATATATATATATATATATATATATATATATATATATATATATATATATATATATATATATATATATATATATATATAGACAATTTAATCTTGGTGTTTGGAAGTTTCAAAGGAGATAACTTATTAAAGTTTGACAAATGACGAATCATCATTCACTATTTAAAGCTTCATCTATCAGAATCAAGTTGTATTGTAGAAGTTGTATTGATGTCTTTTGTATCATTTCGTTGCCACATCCGGTGATTATTTAGTATTTTTTTTTTTTTTTTATCTCACCGGAGGTTGTGCTAGCAAGTAGCGGCATATCTCCCCGATATATTGGAAGGCAGTTGCTCGATACTTGCGGATGTCATCCCAGAATCGTCTCGCTGAGAAGGTGGAGATAGCGATAGTGCCACCTGATCAGGGAAGAACAGAACAGGGAAATATGTTGGTGACAGTGGATAGCACTAACAGTATGGTGTGTATCTCCCGGTGAGTGTGGTGGTTTAGGGTATTGGGTCATTCCGTGCCAACTCACCTGAAATTCTGAAAAGTTTGATAAAACATGTACGTTACATTCTACCAATTAAATTTATCTTGTTTCATTTTGTAACACTGGGATCTCACTAGATAAAATTGTGCCTGTTTTTATTAAAGGAAAGCTTCAATTTAAAGGAATTATTCGTCTTTCGATAACACCTTCAGAAAGTTTCTCTTATAGTGACCATGTTAAACCAACTTCAGACCCTGATGAACATGCTGAATATCAACCTGGTAGATACATCGCTTACATATAATGAAGGAGTGGTTCGTTGGACACAGATGAAAACTCAGATGATAATAATGATGTGCATATCAAGTTTATGATATTTTTCCAAGTGGGCCCATTTTCAGACCCCTGCAAAACACCCACCAAAGGTGTGATTGGTCTATCCTTTTTTTTTCAGGTCAGACCTATGCCCCTGGTTGATAACAAAAATTTAATATCAAAGCAATCGGACAATTCACGCGGGCACCTGGGTGTCTCAAAAATGACGAAAAGTTGTTCTGTAGGCTAAAATGTAGGTTTTTAAAAACCTATACCTTGATAGACAAATTGTCTGTACTACTTTTGACAGCAGATTCTAGTTGTTTGGATGCCAGTCAATCTGTGTACCAATTGGTAGCAACATATCTTATTTCAATTTGGAGATATAGGCCTCCAAAAATGCCAAAAAACACCATATTATTCAAAAAGAGGGGGCGGGGCTTAAATGTTTAGGGGTCCATATCTCAGAAACGACAAAGAGTAGGAATCTAAAATTTTGTGTTTGTTCATCGCACCCATAGAGGATTGTTTAAAAAAAAATTAGCAAAATCTGAGTCGGTCACTGCCAACCCATCAGGTCAGTTGGCACGGAATGACCCTATTGTTAATGCTCATAACAAAGTCATATGGATATAGTGATGGTGCTGTTAGTTCTCACGTTGGTAGTGATTGCAATGAATTGTGATTTAATCAAAATCATGACAGCATTAATTTTGTATGAACTAGGTGTAAGTTTATGATAGTAATAATGTTGCATATGGCCAAACCAGAATACTACCAGAATATTACTTTAATACAATGTTTGTATAGTCTGTGTGTACACACGCGTATTATGGCATGCAAGGTCATAAAAACGGCAGGCAACTGCCAGGTTTTAAAGTATTCACGTGTCAGATGTTCCGGCTAGCATTATTAATGGACTAAACGCACTGGCGGCATGCCCATCTGAAACAAACTAGGATTCTTACCTACTCTTAATATATTGGTAAGGCCTAATGTGTAGGCAGCACTGTGGTATAGAGGTAGGGAGGTGTACATGACGTCATCTTGTGCCAACCCCAGTTTGGACAGCGTGAAGGAGTTTCGAGTCTGGCGCTTGTGGGACAGATTCACTGGTTTAGGAAGCCCTTAAATGAAACACATTAAAAAGATATTGTTATTACAGAACATTTTTCAAAGTCTAAGTAATTTTAATTGTTGTTTTTTTTGTGGAAAAAGTGGTCTACCTGTTGTCCCTGATGTAAATATGTACAGAGCGTCGACATCGTATGGTAGTTCATCACGGACACTCCTCGGAATGGGATCGCTGCGTTCATTCCAAGTATCCACATGGGTCATTCCATCAGGAAGGACGCCATCCACTACTTTCCCCAAAACCCAAACCTCTACTCCAAGAGCATCTAGTTCAGTCATGATAGATTCCAGTGCCTCAATTAAAATAGTGTCTGGATACGCAAACAAACAAAAATTACGTCAGATTAAAACTTAATGTAAATAAATTAATGTCCAATGTCAATCTTATATCATTTTTAAAAATATTATTACATCATTTCACAATAATGATTATATAATTACCTTTACCACATGCGATCGCCTTCACTTGGCAAGCTTTGATGCAATGCAGCAGTGTCTCTCCTCTGAGATTGTAATTCAGGAAGGCAATCCTCATACCCAGTTTGTTTAGGGCTAACCAGGAAAGAACAAAACTTGGTTCGTTCTTCATGAAAATAGCTGCTGTATCTCCACACGTCAACACCCGACGTCGCCGTACAAACCTAGCTAACTTATTGGCTTCTTCATTCAAGCCACCGTAAGTATGTACCTCATCTTTGTACAAAACAAAAGCCTTCTCTGGCATTTTCTGTGCATGCTCCTCGAAGATGTCCATTAGTCTGATTCCTCGTTGTTTCATGTTCTCTTGGGTCTTTTCTATTGCCTTCATCCTTAAGATTTCAACTATTTCCTCAAACACCGTTGGTCCGTATTTGAGACGCAGGTACGAGGCAATGGCAATAGGGATCCCGGCGGTCAGCGAAGCTGCAACTGCCTTGACCACTTTTCGATGTTTAGACATTTTTGTAAATAATTGTTTCAGTCAGTGTAACACGTACAAGTTGGCCTATACAAGTATGTAGAAAAACATTCAGCCATAGCAGTTTAAACAAATTAATTTAAAAAAAAATGTGGCCTTTCAATATTGAAGCCACTTTCATGTTCCGCACGGTATAGCCACTGCTTTAAGCACTTTGGAAACTGTGATGCAGAACAAATTCAATCCTAAATATACACTGGTTCTTATCTTATAGATTGACAAGTGACGTGTAAAGTATTTGTTGTTTGATTGCAATTGTTGTAACGCTTGCAGGTGTTGTGGCCTCGTTATCAGTATTGCTCTTTGGTCTTATGCCATCATAGCTATACTGTATGATGTTATCATTTGACTCAAGTCCGACCTTTTGCTTGATCTAAAAATGGCTGACCCTTCAGGCTTTCCGACACATTACGTTTGCAGCGATAATCGTAAAGCTATGTTGTGGAACGTTACGTGAAGCTAATAGTGAAGTTTTTACACAACACACTTTTGGACTGACCATGCAAGGACACACCCTCAGAAAATCTAGTCAAGATTGAAAGGGTGGTTAGTCCAGAAAACGTAATTATTAATGAAAATAAAGAAAACAAATGGTAAAAAAAAGTAAATAAATTAATTGGAATGATAAACAAAACCTATTTAGTGTGTTGTGTAAAATAAAAGTTAACACCGAGACTGAATAGAACGATTGCGCGACCCTTGTCAAGTGCTGTAGTGGGTACTGAATGTAAACAAACGCGACGTCCTCCATAGGAAAGTGCAGTACGGCATATGATGACTGTTGCATTTTGTTTATTCGATCGAGGCTTCTCGAAATCTGAGGAAAATATTCCAAAGTTTGTACCAGAGACCTTCGAGTGTCTGAATAAAGCCATTACGTTCAGCAAGTCTTGAAAATTCTACAATGAACACAATACCGGTATGTTACCGGTAACGTATATGTATGGTTGCACGACGGCCACGAAACAACGGAACGTTTTGGGCCAGCGATCACATACTTTTCAACACAAGAATTTCCCAGTTTTAAAGCTGAAATCATCCAAAATGCTGAAATGCTCACTTTTCCTACGTTCTTTACTCCCCCTTCCCCCTCGATTTGTTTTGTTGTTGTTGTTGTTGTTGTTGTTGTCTTAATAAGTGATTTACATTGCAAACAAAATAACAGGCGCGTTGCTACATCGTCGTCCGACGCCGGTAGTGCATAACTCAAAATAAACCTATTTTGTTGTAGAATACTGGTAGTTTATGAAACAGTATGATTGAAATCAATGTCACGACATACAGCTTTAATTTAAAAAAGGGCTTAGTAACTATGTTATTATTACTAAAAGCCGACTGTTGGTGAGACTTTGTCGGTCAGTGCATGTATTTACACGCAGTTTGCCATCAGCTCAAATGACGCAGTACCCACTACAGGTCACGTGATGACATTTAAACATTGGTCGCACAATCGGTCTATAGCAAATCTAGATTAAAAGGAAGTTGGTTAGTCCAGAAAATGTTGTAAAACAGTAAAGAAATAAATAAATTGGAGTGATGAACAAAACCTTAGATTTCTACCGCAACCATTGCATACCGTAATTTATGGTTGACACAATGGTAAAATGGCTATTATAATAAGTAAACATCATAGGCTACCGTTAAAGGGAACATTGCCTTCGGATTGGGCTCTTTTGGGCTATAACGGCGTTTGTTATGAAATGAATGTGGTTGGAAAAATATTTTCAAAGTAGAATATAATTATTCACATAAATATCCCACGGAGTTGTGGTTCTGCTGGTTGTATTTCCAGAGGCAATTGTATGTTTTTTAATCACTGCACACAAAATTACAACACACTGTGGGTGTTTTATTGCATTAACAACTCTTAAAAAGGATAAGGAAGCAATTTCAAATTGCAAATTTTAAGAGATGTGAAGGCAATGTGTCCCTTTAATGTATTGCACGTCAGACAGTTCTGCACATCCAGTTCAAGTTCTAACACTCTTAATAATCAGGATCGACAAAATAAAAAAACAGTTTACGACGTCGTACAGTGGAAATAGCGGTATTTGTTTTAATTTACAGCAGTACTGATTTACATCAATAGTATATAAATGCATGTTGAGGCGAGAGAGCGATGTCCGTCTCTTGATACTTTGGATAGTAGAACTTAAATAACAACGGTTACTCAAGGTGGCATAATATCATTCAACTTCACTTTGAGGCATGCAAATTTCCGTAGCATTGCATTCAATTAAACTAACAATGCCTTTTGTTCTTCTCTTTTTATGCAACGCGAAATCGGCCTTCATTTTATCAGAGCAGGAGCAACTAGAAATGCCTGCGAAAAGCTGCTGTGAATTTTAATGCTGTTCGAGTGGATTGTTTAAAAAACAAAAAGATGAATGGTTATCTTTTTAAAATCTCATGACGCAAAAGACCAATTGCATACACATCAGGTGTATAAATTGAATGGCAGTTTTGAGGAGCTTTCAATATTTCGCAAATGACCGGGTAAAACCCGGTTTTAAATGTTGCGTTATTGTATTTCTCGCAAATTGATCAATTTTACTTAATATGTAAACAAACATTATGGACAACACTATGACCAGATTTATTTATTGTTTAGAATGACATTAAGGGCTGGTTTGCAGTTCGGTAAGGTTTGGTTTTAGAACAGTTGCTCAATATCACCTGGTCTTAATATATGATTATAATTGCTTATCTCTCCCTAGATATAATCGACAAGCATTATCCTGCTCGAAAGCTCGTACTAGTATGCTTCTCAAAGCTGCCATAATAGGCTCGATCCATTATTTTATATTTCTTAGTATAGTGCTACAAGAGCAAGTCTTACAATGTAAAAACACAACTACACATCACTGTACACAAATGAGCTGTCTGTATTCTTTTAAAACACAACTTGAGACAAAGCCATTACGGCTGATTCAATAAATCCATCAGATATCACTTTGTCAAATTGAAAAAATAGTTGGCCGTTTTTCAACCTCGACAGCGATAATCATTTCACAAAATAACTGAAGCGGCAATAAAGAAGTAACGACTTGTATGATCATAGAAGATGACAGACGTTATATCAAAAGCTAAAACTGATCACAGTAATATCAACAGGTTGACAGCAAAACCAACATAGAACGGAGCCCGACTTTTTTTTAATTTTTTTTATAAACACATCAATCCTAATAATTAACATTTAATTGCGCACTAAAAACTGCTCCAACAGCAGGCCTGTCTTGATGTATAATAATAAACCAGTACACCATATGTTTTAATTCATCAGGTGAATTAAATCACTAATTTCTATCTCTTGACCAAATATTTTACCTTTAAACCATGACTTTAAATTCCACAAAATGGAACCCAGACGTGCGCGACCCCCCACACATGCTTGCCCTGCTGGGAGTGAAAAAGTGTTGCAAGTAAAGAGATGCAAAGTATTCAACATGGGAAGGATCAATTGTAACCCAAAGAAGCTTTCTTTTTTTTTTCTTTTCTTTTTTTAATTGTGTATGTTTTCTTTTTTATTTAATTTTTTATTTTTAAACAAAAGCAGTTATTGAAGGCGGTTAGGCTAAAGAATGACTAAATTTAAGGTAAGGGCAGAATTTCTTCGCAGCCACGTCCAAATGTAAATCATAGGTGTGTGGCCCTTAGTAGGCTTAGAGTCGAATTAAGGATAGAATAGAGGACTCGGATGCATGTTCTTGATTGGAGATCTAGATCTTGTTTTTTCTGTAAATACGAAGACAGAGAACATTCTTGACTTTTTGTCTTCCAAGCGGAATAATGAATGACGGTGGGAGTAGGTAGCCCGCCGCCTACGGTGATTTGAGTTTGAAAAGAGTATAATTCACATGTAATGCATATTAAAACAGACAGTAGTGACGTATGGTTACAGGAACGAATGCAGTAAAAGTTTAGAGTGGGGGTGTTCGTTACAGGTGCGTCAAATTGCAGGGCCATAGTTATTTAGTTTGTTTTATTGTGGTAATCATTATTTTGTATTCTTTAGGGTTATACGTTTATATACACAGAGGACGGTGGGCAAGTCTAATAGTATGTGGCCGACTTAATAGTATGTAAGCTTGTGATTGGTAGCAGTATTATTTTTGGCACCCCTTTACTGGGTCATCACCCGACATAATTTACATGGCCCACTGCCTAAAGAGGTCATCTGACTAAAGTCAACTTTCAGGGTTTACGAGGTCACATCTAAAACGGAACGACTTGTCAGAAATCAATGGGAAAGACCACAACTGAATGAGCGTGACTTGGGTAATCTCGCCTCGATTTCACAACGAATTAAGATTACTCTTAAGATGAAATGTTAATATTGCAATAGTGATTTGCAATGCTTAACGCTCCCTCCAGAACACTTGTCTACATTCTTTTCTGAAACGTCTGTTTGAAAGACTGTATATCATTGGGTTTACAGCATTGTTGATGAACCAAACGTTAGCTGCTTGATACAATTTTCCAAGGAACGGTGGATTTATACACTCCCTGCTGTGTAAAACAATTCCGGCTATTGAATAAATGATGCATGGCAACCACGTGAGAAGAAACACCACGCTAGTGAGAAAAAGCATCCTAGTCGTCCTGCGCTGTAGATCGGACGTACTTTTTGAAGGCCGTCCTTTGTTACCGACGGGCTCTTGCTGTGGTTTTCTACGATTGGTATTTTTCGGAGGGAATCCTGTATTGTCGACATATTCTTGCTGCGACTCTCTCTCGTCGGTATTCTTTGAAGGGAATCCTCTGTTGCCGACAGATTTGTTATGTGGTCCTTTCTGCTCTGTATTTTTTGAAGGGCGTTCTTTCATGTCGACAAATTCTTCCTCTAGTACTCTTTCCGTAGGGCGTCTTTTATTGTCGACAGATTCTTGGTGTGGTCCTCTTTCCTTCAATTTTTTTGAAGAACGTCCTTTATGAGAGTTTAATCTCGGTGCAAGGATACCAGAAGATGTTGTAGGTACCATATCAATGTGCGTCTTTACCTTGCTAGTTCTGCTCATTCTTTTTTGCTTTGTTGAATCCATTGCGTTGGCAGATTTTGACGAAGCGCTATGTGGAAGAGTGGCCAGTACACGTATAGTGTTGGGACATAAACTATTCCTCGCTTGTGTTGCAGGTAAAGCGCCTACTCTTAAGTGATTCTGTATAGCTCTGAAAACTTTCCCGTAACAAAAGCCCATGACCACAACAATAATGATGAAACAAAGAATGTTCCACGCCAGTGCTGTCACTTTCCATAAGGTTGACTCCAAAAATAAGACTAACGAATTAGGGATGGCCCCAACAGCTGATAACAGAACTGAAACCAAGATTGCTATCTTACCCCGTCTATTGTTGAAGAAACGCTTTTTAGGGCGGCATATGCAGTCGTAGCGGTCCGCTGCAATCACCACAGTTATCATAGCGGAGGCACCAATGGGAATTTCGTTATAGGTTAAAAGTAACTTGAAAACAAAAGGCGTTTGTCCAGTCTGACCACCGCGCGGAAGCAAAGATACGGTTTTAATAAAAACCATAGATAGGCAGACGATAAGATCCATCCAGGCTAATCCCATGATCAGAATGTGGGTGCTCGTCTTACGTGTCTTACTCCAGTACACACGGAGGATGAGACAGTTACCAGGCACACCAATTAAGAACACAATTGCGAAGAAAATCAAGAGAACTACTTGTCCTCCTAGATCAACAGAATTTGTCGTTGAATTGCAAGCTACAGTCATATTTTCTTCCATATTGAGGGAAATTATTAAGTTAGTTTCCAAACCTCAAAAGTACGTTGAGAAGATGTGCACAAGAGTGTGATCACCGGAAATCACTGGGTGATCAAGTCTTCGAATAAGCAGATAATACGTAAGTTAAAATTAGTTGATCATAAAATATCCATCTCAAAAGAAGCGAGTATGTACTCACAATACAATCTAGCAAGTAGTAGAAAAAACTCGCGGTCGTTTTCCGTTTTCAGGTAGAACGTCACGGTCCTTTATGCCACGCCCCATTGTCGTATGCGAAAGCATTGAGAGACTTTTGAGACGCTGGCGGCAGCAGACACAACGGTCTTTTTCTGACAGTCCTGAGCGTGCGTGCACATTCTCATTATTGCGCGCGTAGGTCTGAGCACGCGTACTACTGGTGAGAACTGCCAAAAAGGGCCGTCCAAAAGACTCCCAACCGAGCCCGCTTTCAGAAAGACACTTAATGATACAAACGAAATGTCATTAAAATTGGCCTACATGAACTAAAAACCCAATTTGAGGTCTGATAATGTTATTTTATTTTGATAGGCCAGGATGTTCATTGAAGCGTGAGTATCTTCAGTTAGTGTCTGAATGAAGACTAACTGTCCCGTCATTTGTAATACTCGTTAGATAATTGACTAAAACCAAACAAGTCCGTCTAATTTCAACATTTATCAGTAATACAATAATGCCAAGCCATGGAGCATATCAAGCAATTTCATACATTGTCAATCTACCAAAACAATAATTTACACGAACAACACTTTTAATTGACATCAGATTTGTTTGTCGTTAAGAATCAAAGTATGGGCCGGTTTGCACTACGGTCCGGCTTAATTTTGGAAGAGTTGCTCAGTGTAACCTGGTCTTGATATGCTGATAACCGCGTTCTTTTTGTAATAATCTCTCGGCATAAAATGCTATTCGAAAGTTTGTAGTGGCATGAAGGTTGGTATACTGGTAATACCTCAGTATTCAGAGCTGTCACAATAGGCTCGATATCGTTTTCCATTGGTAAACAGCGCACTTAGAGAAAGTATAACTGTTAAAACACGTTGCTTTTTAGAAGGAACAAATGGCTAGAAAAAATCATTTTCGGTATTCCTTTAAAAAAACAATTTAAAACAAAGCCATTATGACTGATTTATGTAGCCATTTTATCACTTTGTCAAGTTGCCAAGATACTTGACCGTTTTTCTAGCTGTCTATTCGCCATTTTGTAAAATATTGATCGACAACGATATTCATTTCACAAAATAACCGAAGCGGCAAGAATACAGTAATGAATTTTATGACTAAAAAGATGACAGACGTTGTACAAAAAGCTAAAACTATTGACAGTGATATAAACATGTTGACAGCAAGATTACTCCAGGCTTTATAAATCGATTGCACGACCAATGTTTACATGTCATCACGTGACCTGTAGTGGGTACTGTCATCTGATCTGATGGCAAACTACGTGCAAATACATGCTGTGACAGACAATATCACACCAACAGTTGGCTTTTGGTAATAATAACAAAGTTACTAAGCCATTTTATTAAAGTTGTATGATGTGACATTGATTTCAGTCATATTACTGTTTCATAAACTATACTGTTGCAAAAGAGGTTTAGTTTGACGACGACGACGACGAAGTAGCAATCCGTGTGTTATTTTGTTTGTAATGTAAATCACTGTAAAAAAAAAATAAAAGGGGGTGTAAAAACATTGGAAAAGTGAGCACTATACCTAGCCTTGTTGAATTTCAAATATACAAAGGAATCACACAGTTTTGGGAAAACCTTTTCTTTTGATGATTTCAGCTTCAAAACTGTGAAATTGCTGTGTTGAAAAGTGTGTGATCGCCGCGGTTGTCTGGCTCAAACGTTCTGTCTTGCAACTAGACGTGTACTACTACATCGTGAACATATACATGTACTATAGATACGGTCCATGTAGAATTTCCAAAACTGCCCGAACTGTCCTTACTGGCTTTTTTTCAGCCACTCGAAGGTCTCTGGTACAAACTTTGGAATATTTTTTACAGATTTTTAAGGAAGAAAAGCCTCAACCGATTAAATAAATGCAACAATCATCATGTACTGTACTGCACTTTCCTATGGAGGACGTCGTGTTTGTTTACACTTAACACCCACAGGTCAAGTGATGTGGGTCGCACAATCGGTCTGTTGTACTTATTTGAACATAAAAGAATTGATCATTTATTCATTATTTACAATTTCACAATGGCCCGCGATTGAAACCGTGTCACCTACTTTCTTTTAACTACTGATAATGTATGTTTCCACGGGACAAGCAACAATAACTCAACAGGACACATGAATTATGCAAAGCTTATTATTATTATTCAAATAAAAACAGTTAAATTAGTTACAATATTTACAAATAATCGAATGGAATGAATGAATGGTGAGGTAGGTTGCCTCAAATAAATAACTTAAATAAACTCATACTTTTGACATGGCTTATTTAAAAGAATAAACTTCTGTTACAGTCTCCGCTACAAAGCATGCAAATGGTCAACGGAAAAAAGCGTTAACTTTGCAACTTAACAGAGCTTATGATATGCAAAATAGATGATATGGAAAACTTAAAACTTATGAAATGATTCAAGAAAATAAACTTAAGCAAATAAATCTGGTATAGCTTCTTCAGTTCATCTTGACAGGCTTATTCAATAAACTCAACTCGAAACAATCAACCCATAAACCTAAGTATCTCTTCAACTAAACTTCAACCAAAATTCTCACATTGAGATAGTTAAAGTTGTACAACCTACTCTGGCTCGAGACGACTGTCTCACGGCTTACCTCAACTCTCTCTCTCTCTCTCTCCCAGCTTATTGTTCCCTGTTGTCGCAACTGGACTCGGTCTCACGAGCTTCAATTTTGGTGTCCTATTACTCAAGTGGGGTTGACTACCAGGGGTAAATGGTCATCTATGAGAATTAAAGAATATCCAAATCTCAACCAATATATGTTTCAACTTGATATTCAACAATATGCTACCAGCATTGCCAATAATCAAATAATTCAAAGTGAAAGCTTAAGGCTTCAAAACTACATTGAAGAGAATCACTCCAGACAATCTGAGCTTTGTGAATAGAGGAGCAAACCTTTGCTCTAACTTTTTTTCAACTTAATAATTACAGTAAACTTACCGTAATTTCATTGGAGCTTTTTCTTTATTCTTCAAGTTGTTTGCCGGTATGAAGACTGATCATGCAGTTTTTGCTTACAACACTGGTGGTTACTGAGCGCTTTCGGCTAGCCAAACCAGTACCTTGCGGGGCTGTATCCCTCTCACCTTATTGAATCTTACGGTTAGAGAACTCCATTGCACAATATTCAGTAAACGAATACAAAGGAATCTGACTTGGAATACAAAAAGAATACTATAGTATGTAAATTACCATGATCGAGCATTCAGGGTTGATTCCTGCACCCAAGGTGCGTCAAACAAAAAGGAGAATTTGGGGTGTGACTGAAGTGTGCCTTGAAATCAGGCCATCCTTTCTATAAAGGATATAATAATATTACATAACTAGTACGGGTTGGGATGACCCATTCTAATCAGGTATTAACACGGAACTAATTATGTACAAAAACTACGACAATCTTAAATAACAGGAACACTCTGACACATCGTTTGTGGAAGTGCTTGTACAGCATTTTAATTTATTTTAACGAACTACGATCACATTCGCTCATTTTTAGAATACAATGGCAGTATTCTGCTTGCAAGCTTTTCTCTAGTCAGTTTCCCTACACTCATAAAGAACAATGCTAACGGACTCACATTGTACATCAATCATTATTATGTATGTTAGCCTCCTAGCAATAAGTCACTTTTTGGATAAATATTACCATTGAAGGTAACACGGACCCAAAACACTTATAACTAGTTCACTTTTGATCAGAACAAACCTCGGTTAAAACAAAAAGCGTTTGTATCTACAGTTTCCAACCTAAGGAAGCTAAAATGTGTATAGTTTTCGTTTTCCCTCAAAACAACATTTTGTTGTTCATTCCAAATACCGTTTCCCCCTCGAAATCATTTATTTCACTCGAAAATTTTAGTCAAATTGTGAAGTTTTAAATCTTGTTCTAGTCAACATTTCTTTGTTCACCCCTAAATGAAAATTTACATATTTTTGTTTCATTTCATTTTAAATTCCGGCTGTGAAGCCAAAGATTCTCAGAAAAGTGAACTTAATCACTTTTAAGTAGCCAAGAACCCCATGGAGAGAAGACAATGAAGGAAGTTTCAGTTTTAGATGTGGGAGGAAAACCCCCACAGAATTATTCTCTCTGGAAAACGAAATACCTTCCCTGTTTTGTTTTTTGTTTATTTCCCTTCCACCTGTTATTTTTTTCTTTTCTTTACCTATGGATTTAGGGGCTCTACATCACAACCAATACTACAGAGACAAGATCACTAAATTAACATAGACTCATTTTTCTGAACACTTCTTTACAATCTTTCCGGAACCGTCTATTCGCAAGGCCGTAAATTAAAGGGTTAACCGCATTGTTGATGTACAAGAGCACATGTATGGATTTCAGTAGAGTGTAATAATACGGATCGATTCTCAAACATACACCAATGGAAATAAGACATGTGAGTAAGATGAAGATCCAATATGGCAGCCATGTCAACAGAAATACCACGCTGGTGATGAAGAGCATTCTTGTCGTCTTACGTTGCAGCTCTGGACTTTGTGCATTTGTCGGACATTTACGTTTAATGACACCATCTGGTTGGGTCTTTTTGTCACACTGCTGTTCCCTTGTCCGCATGAAGCTCACTGTCAAATTTCTCCCACTCTCCTTCCGCGGTTGTGACTTCAGCGATATGCTAGGTATCGGTGCTGGACTGGTGTGCGAGTGGATGTTTTTACTTCTGCTAGAGCATGGCTCATCGGCCGAGTTGATTTCTTGTTCAAGTCCAATATTTTGTGGTATGTGAATTGAAGTCCTGTTGCTGAACTCAACTTGCATCGAAGGTGCCTGTCCAACTCTAACGTGTTTTTTGATAGCGCTGTAAACTTTCGCGTAACACACGCTTATCACTATAAGCACAATGACAAAACAAATAGTTTGAGAGAGCAATTCGATTGAATATGGTAAAGTGATGTAGCTGGGGATGGAGATAATGACTGAGACCAATGGTAACGCCACTAGCGTAATCTTAGCCCGCCTGGGGGTGAAAAATCGCTTGCGATGTCGGCAGATGCAGTCGTAGCGATCCGCTGCAATTACTGCAGTAATCAACACTGAGGTGAGAATGACAGTTTCTTTCAAACTCATCATTAACTCCAAAACGTACGGAATGCCAGCCTGGTCGCTATCTGTAGCACGCATAACTGCCACCAGCACGTTAAAGATATGCATCAGACAAACCATGAGGTCGGCTGTAGCTAATGCCATGATGAAAAAATGGGTGCTGGTCTTGAGTGTCTTAGTCCAGTACACACGGAAGATAAGGCAGTTTCCAGTCAATCCAAATAAGAATAGGACACCATAAAAAATAATTCGGAATATATGTGTTGAACTAATCTCTTCAGAGTACTTCTCGGTTGCATAGTTGATAAAAATGCAAGATGATATATTTTCCATTGTAAGGTTCCCTTCTGATCGTCAATTTTTGTAACAATTTGACAACTCCCGATAATCCTCAAAGATTGGCCTCTGGTAATATGTAGCTGGTTGTATAGTAACAAGATGACTTTTCCCGGTGGAAAAGTAATTCACATTATTCATATTTCTGAAAACCCTTCATCCAATTATGATTTCGATTTTTCGCTGTCTTTTACAAACGCTCACCAATAACTTGCCCTCACTTGCCGTCGCTCTTTTGTAGTGAAATAAACACGGAGCCAGCAATTTTTCGGACGTTGAGATTCCCGCATATGCCAAGTGCTTGTGTGATAAGACCCATCGCTGTTTGATTTGCTTCCACCTCTTTGGAGCTATATGATTAAATTATATGGAGCTAGGCAGAGTAACAATCGCCTGAATTGCAAACATTTTCCAGAGATGTGGTTTCCTTGATATTCCCCGTGCCAGTGTGCATTAAAAGACATCCCTGTTTGATGATTTGCTTAACCCCTTTTAAGCTTTATACTTAATGAAATTTCTCTTGAGCTGCCCGGTGTGAAAAAAATTATAGGAGATGCATACGGTGTCTGCAAAGAAACCTTCATAATAACACAACAATATAACGAAGGAACCTTCTGAAAAATTCAAACATTGTGAAAAGGACCTCTAATTTAATAGATAAACACATTAACTATTTCATCGTATGCTGCTGTATCTCTTTACCAATTTACACACTGAAATCGATGTGACCGGAATTGAAAATCAACCAAACAGTCCAGTTACTATGATGGATATTGCGACAAAGAGACAAAATGCGGGCGAAATGACGTTGCGCTATAAGTGTGACTTCTGGGAACCAGCAGCCGGCATGGCCGTCGTACACACTTTCTCGTAGGGTGGTTGGCATCAAGGTCAAACGCGATTTATTGTTATTCATTTATTCATTTTTTTCGTTATAAAATAATATGCGCTTTAAAATTTCGTTTGTTTGAATCAATTCATTCTCAAGGTAAAGTCGGCTTAAAGCCACAACATATGTTCACAGGTTTACATATACCTAACGTGGTATAAAGATAACGATTGAAGAAAACTTTCCTTGAAATATTTCTGCCTGAAGTGTCATCGTGTTTAAATATTAAATGAAATAAGACTCAAATAATTTTCGTCTCATGTGAGACCAAAACTCTGCAGTAGAATGCGTGCGAAAATGTTGAACGCATTTTTACCGTTTTCTCGCAAATGAAACAATGAAATGAGCTGAAATTTTCACAGGTTGGTTTTATTACAAATATCTTGATTTGTGCAAAGAATGGAAGCATTTACAGTCAGTTTACTAATGTTAAGCTGGGGCTTTAAGCACGGATCATATCTTTAAAGAAGGTAAACTCTTGAATGGGGCAAATATAAATTTCAAAATTGAATAATGAATTAGTTTTAAAATGCAGTCTATAAAGGAGGCCGCACTTTAGGGCACCATGACGGATTGTTCTTATATTAGCGCACTGTTTGAACGAAAATGCCATAAAGTTGTTATTTAATCCTTATGCTATAGTATCGTGTTGTATGCTGAAATAAAATCAAGCAAATTTTGACCCTTTATTTGTAATAATCAGTTACAACACGTATTGGTCTGCGTGATTTGAACTTCAGAAAGTTTATTTGACTTGGATATTTAAAAAATTATAAGGGTGATACAAAGTAAAACACGAAGCAGTGGCGTAACCAGCGGGGTGAAGATAGGGGAAGAGCTCAACCCCTCCCGTTCATAGACCTTGCTCCCTTTGCCCCCGCTTAGATCGGGGCAAAATACACAAATGAATAGAGAAGAAAATTACAATAATGAAATATGAAAATGAAACGAAATGCCACGCCACCGCCATCACAAAGCATGTTCAAATATTATGTTCCATTGACTCGAATAACCAGATAGGGCTTTACACCATTTTTTTTATTTGATCAGCTACAGTAGCGTATATTGGGGACACATACGGAGTATGTTATTATTGAATATGGTACAGCCATGAGGTTGAAGAATTGCAATTTAGTTTTTCTTCGCGCCAAATTTGTATTTATCGACAGGCCAAACCTCTTACATGTAATTATTTGTTGTTGTTGTTGCTTATCAACAATATATTATTGTTCCCCTGGTTTGTTCATTCATCGCTTATCAATGATAATCTCAAGCTGTGTTGTGCCGTATCGTGCCTGGTGATCGATTTAACACAGTTTACAAGGAATACAATGCATTCGCCTCAGTATACCTCATGATATTCATCAGAATTTCAAATGCTACGTTTTTATTTGGGGAAAATAAACTTTAAAAAAATAGATCAAGGTCTTGTCAGACTGAGGGAGTCTTCAAGCAGTCAATACAGACTGCTTGCAAACCATTTTACATGACCCACTTTTCACGGTCTTTGAAAGCAAATAAACAATTTATGGAGAGAAAATTTTATCCCAGCGAGTGGGATTCGAATGTAATAACGTGCGCGTCAATGAAATTATAAAGATACCTTAGAATCGACTTTTGTAATGTATACAGAATGAATCCAGAGCAAATTATTGTCATAGCCAAGTTTGGTGTCCTGTTTACAAGATTTGAAGGGGAATAGTTCCTGTATCTACATGTATGTGAACAGCAGCTAAAACACTACAGGCACTCTGTTCTCGACAACCTCTGGCCTGGTGTGTTTACATCAGCCACTTGGCAAAACTAAATAATAATAATAATGCATTTTATAAAGCGCCTAGCATGGATTTCAAAGCGTTGTTCAAAACGACTTAATATAAACTGACAGAGATTATTACACAAACAGTTTTCAACATAATTTACAAACAAATGGGTTATTAACGTGGCTTTGAAGAATTCAGGAGATGAGGCCTGACGGATGTGAAGAGGGAGACTGTTCCATAATGTTGGCAATCGATCTTTCACAATACATTAAATGCACCCCGTTTGTGGAATAGGCTACCGGCAGCAATCCAATCTGATGATACTTTTGAACAATTTAAAACCTACTTGAAAACCCATCTCTTTAAGCATAGCTTTTTTATCACTTAATTGCTATTGTTTGTTTGTTAATTTGAAAATACCTGTGTGTTTTGTTTTATGACCGCTTCTATATCTGTCATTCTTAACAACATGTAGATTTGTTTTTGCGATGTTTATGTGACATGGAAAACGTTTATTTCTTCTTGTTATTATTTTATATCTATATGACAATTAATTCAGTTCATTCAAAAAAAAACACAACACATAAAACATTTCCTTGTTTGGTAGATGTAAGAAGCATATTGTATAGTAGGTGATAACGACGGATAACCATGAGTTTTGTAAAAGTAAAAGGCAGTGTGACACAACAAAATCCCGCTGAACAGAAGTCATGAAGTCAGAAGTCTGAAGTTAAACCAAACAGAAGTCATATCTCGTTATTGGTATTCCTTCGCTTATTTTGCCTATGACTCAGTGTCTTTTACAAATGAAGCAAATAGCCCGTCCTTCACGATGAGCTGGTCCGGTGTTCCGTACTCGACCAATCTCCCATCATCCAGGACCAAAATCTTATCGGAGTTTAGAATGGTTGTAATGCGGTGCTGTGTATGAAACAATAAATAAGAACTGGTTGTTGACACACCACTGTACAAGAAAGCACAGAGTTAAACATGAGCATTTTAAATAAGGGATCGATTATCATCCTAACCCCGTCGTCCTCCCTTCCCTGTCCCCCGTTTAAAATAAAATTGAAAGACGGACAGCAGCCAATTTTGCACTTCCATTTTAATCTTATAGTCGAAGACCTTACTGACTTTGAAGATATAAATACATGGAAGGATTTGTAAATGAATAGTGACATTAAACATATAATTACAATTGTCTCAAACCACGCCCTTTTAAATCTTCACCTACTTTTGGCCAGTAGCTTAAACTGTTAACAGAGAAGAATTTAAGTAATCACTATAATACGCACGATGTCATATTACAAATTATGAGGGGAAAAAAAGTCAAAATGTGACACCCATGCCACAATAAGACACTTCTCGGAAATAGTAAAATGACATTAAAAGTAAAAACAACTCAGCCACGATATCAAAGTGATGTGATGTCTGAAACATTTTATATGTTGAGAAATAGGCCTACTTATTTTATAGGACCTCAAATTGTGTTTTTTTTTATTATTATTTTTATTATTATACCAGTATTAAACAAGGGAAACTGAGTGGGTAAATTTGATTCAATTTTTGAAAAAGTTGAATATCCTGAAGGTGATCCCTTAACTGTCGCTTCCCAGGTTTAATCGTAAACTTGGGCGTGATCCCTGGTTATACGGCATTTTCAGGTTGTATGGCGTCTGACTGTCACTCCGAACAAAGATATTGAAAAAAATAGGGAGACCGCCGACACGTTAATCCGAAGGCCGCAGGTTCAAATCCTGCTCTAGTCAATTTTCTTTGGTCACCCCAAAATTGTGTTACTTTATCCTCATATATTTGATGAGCAGATAAACCCAGATTTTAGTTTTGGCAGGAAGCGCATGGTTTGGGGATGGAGCGTCACACATTCTCAAAACACCCTGGGTGAGCCCACGCATATACTTAATGCAATGTTACATATACTTCACATAAAAAAAACTGCACGTGTGTATCTTTAGATTTATAAATAAATAAATGCACAAAACATTCAGACTTACGGCGATCGTCAACACAGTTCGATCCGCAAAAGCCGTAGCAACGACCCTCTGAAGAATTTTATCCTGCGGAATCATTTCAATGACAGAAGTTCCAATGTTAATCTAAGCACGAAAACGGTATTCGTTAGCTCGGTTTATGTTGTTATACATGATTTGCTTGAATTTACAGACAACAACAGTAACTGTTTGAACTTTCTTGGGATTTGAAACCCTCCAGTCCCAGCACCGCTGAAAAGAGGTAGAGACCCGTGAAGAATGACCCATGAAGTAAATTAACATAATCGTTGTTTAAAACAGATACATGAGGATGACTGTTTTTGTACAATTTTCGCCATTTTCGTTAGTATTGTCATTAAATAACATATTAATTCAAGTCCGGAAATAATTACACAAAAAGGAACAATAATTGCCCCTCAGTAACGGTTACTGGTCATTTTTATTGTGATTATGCGTTATGAGCAGGAACACAATAGTTTTTGATGGATTTACGTAGAATCCTTGCTCATACTCTTATATTATTGCTAAATGCATCATGGTTTTTTTTTTGTTTTTTTTTTCTTGTTTAGTATCATCATGATGAAATAAAATTACCCTTTTGGTTAAAAATAGCTCGTTGTTGGTAAGAGCTAATATTTCATTCTCACAAGTCAACTGTGAAGGGAGGAAATTAATAATGAAGCGATATGAAGTTGATACATTATTGCCATTGATATTATCAAAGCGTGACAACAACATAGCCTGATTGGAATTTGATTTTCATGTTAAGTTCTTCCCCCGAACGCGAGCTGATGAGTACTCCCTTCTACTGCATGTTGCAATGAATCGCTTTGGGTGGCTGGGGCGGTCCAGTGACTAAAATACTTAGTGATGTTTGTATCATCAGTATTTTGAGTGTTGTCTTACCGTTTCCAAGTCGATAGAGGCGGTAGCTTCGTCCATGATGAGGATACGAGTCTTCCTTAAGAAGGCACGAGCCAGACAGAATAACTGTCTCTGACCAACACTGAAATTCTCCCCTCCCTCTGTCACAACAGAATCTAGTTCAAAACGACCAACAATTCTCTCTTAACATAGCTAGATTGAAAATCACTCTTTTCGATTGAGGCCAGGGACAAATCTTTAGCAGTTTGTCCATAGTTTCAATCGAATAGAGTAAATTTCAATCGAAAGTTTTAAGAAAGAATACGTAAGATTAATTAGAAATGTTTATGGTGCCCACAAAGATCGCGGCACTTTACAAAGCTAACATATACATGATGTAAATAAAGATTAAAAAAATGCAATGACACCGATACAAAACTATACAACAAAAACATAAATGGTATTATCTTTAACTAAATGAGTTTCGAGTTTATTTTTGAAGAGCTAAAATGTGTTGACTTCCCTTGATGTTACGGGAAAGGGAATACCAGAGCCAAGGGTCAGAGAGGCTTGAAAAATATTTGTATGGTGGCCCTGAAGGCACATCATACATCGCAAATATCTTTGCGATGTTGCAAAATTTGCGATGATGCAAATATTATTACAAATATTTGTAAAGACATTTGCGATATAATTTGCGACATCGCAAATAGTTGCAAGTATATTAGTGTGATGTCTGATGTCCCTTCAGGGTCACCATACATTTGTAATAAAACATATGAAACAACGTTCGTGCTCGCTCACCAACACAGAACATCGTGCATTCGTTTACCATAAAACGTATATACGGTGGCCCCGAGGGGTCTTCTCAAAATGTGTATGTTACGCATATTACGGTATCTATTTGCGATGCCATATGTAGAAATGCATAGCCTACGTCGTACAGTTTCCCGTGCGTGATATGCACAAATTCATAACTACAATCACTCGTGGTGTCGGAAATAATATAACTCTGAGTAAATATTTGCAATTTGCCATGTCCCTTCGAGGCCACACGTCAGCCATAAACTTACCAAGTCCTAAGTCCAAGGATTGTACCAGTTCTTTAAGCTGTGCTATTTCCAGTGCCTTCCATAGATCGTCATCGCTGCTGCTCCCGGTTATTGGGTCAAGATTCTTCCTGTAAGTGAATTACGCACAAATCAATGTCAATTAAAAACACTGATATCGTTACACAAAAGGTGTGTTAACACAAAGATTAACAATTCAATGTGTTTGTTTTTGGACGTAATTTGTGTGAGATTCTAAAAACTAAAACTGTCTATTAAGTCTACGATTATAATTGAACCAAAAATACCGAATACAAGATGTTATTTCTATCAGTTCTGACGTCCACGTACATTTGGGAATGCAACCCTGTGTTGAATGGGTCTAGATTTGAACATACCAATAGTAAGTAGGCCTACCGGTATGCTATTTTACGAGGTGGGCGGTGGAGGGGGGGGGGGGTAATCCTTACCTATTTTAATACAGATGTATTATTTATTTCCAATTGTTTTCTTATGTATTACATTGTATATCAACCGGTTATACTGGATAACAAACCGAACCGAAAACCAAAATCCGTTTACCTAACTGTCCCTGTGAAAAGCACAGGATCCTGCGGTATGATAGATATCTCACTCCTTAAAGTCGTCAGGGGCACAGACATGATGTTAATCCCATCAATTAAGATCCTACCTGCATAATCAAGATATCGATTAGATTATTAGTTAGTAAATCTCTTTTTTTAGATAAAACATTTAACTGGTCAAGGACAGACCTTTCTTATTGTGAGACCATGTTTTCCCCATCCATTCAAATAAATGTAACCAAACCGAGGCTCGAAGGTAATAACTGTTGACCCCTTTCGGATAGAAAAAGTATCATCATGGCAAACGTTGAAAATACAATCATACGAAAAAATTCTAAAAAAAAAATGTCACGAATTCTTAATTGAACTCACCGTCGAATATGTCAATAACACGAAGCAAAGCGAGAGTCAGAGATGATTTTCCAGCTCCAGTCCGTCCACAAATACCAACCTAAATCAAACAAAAAGTATCATCCATTATTCAGTAAACAAAGAAAATGATAGGCGTCCATTATTCAGTAAACATAGAAAATGATAGGTGTCGTGGAGATACAATCCTTCTAAATCAGATGAACGTATAGAAGAAGGCGAGAGATGTTAAAATGAATAACCAGAACCGAATTTAGAAACAGGTTTTGAAAAGGTTGTGAAGTTTTTTGTTTGTTTTTTTTTTTTTCTTCTTTTTTTTTACATTTTCCCCTGCACTGAAGGTGACGGACACGTCGTTGAGAACAGGTTCGGTGTCCTTGGCGTATCGCACGGAGACTCGTTCCATCTGTATGAGACCACGCATTGGCCAGCCAGGTGGTGGGTCGGTGCCTATGGGATTGTTCAAAAATTAAATATAGAGTTATGGGTGGACACATTTCTTCTTGACAGGTTCATTTCACTTTAAGATCGTTGTTTTATTGAGATGATAGCATTTCATAAGCTTTCATAAATGCAAATTGTGTAAGTATAAAACGGTTGTGCAATAATATCAGTGGCGTTACCAGCGAAGCGAGGGCGGGACCCCCTACCCCAAACCCTGCTCAGAACCCTTGCCCCTCCCCAAATAGGATCGAAAAAATGCACAAACTAATGGTTTGATACACCAAAAGCCCCAGCCTCCTGTTTATTTGTCCTTGCCACCCCCCTCCCACCCCAGCATTAACAATGTCTAGCTATGCCACTGAAACGCAGTCACAAAATGACACTCACTGCATAACATTTCCGGACTAAAGTGACGTAAACCAACCTTAAGTGATCCGGACCTTTATTGTATTTCGGCCCATAGTTTTATCAATGTCATGACGATACACAGACTGGGCCTATAAAGAAACGCGGCAAAAGTGTTACCGTATCTCTTTACCTTCATATGGTTCATTCTCAACGTATGTGTAATGCTTGATACGTTCCACGGCATTCATTTGCATCTCCAATTCTGCGATGCCACGTACCACGTAGTTCAAAAATAATGAAACCTGCAAAGAAAGAAGCGAATCCAAGAAAACATCAGTCATTGCCAATCATTTCCTTGAAAAAATATATGCACCTGTTTTGATTGCAGGAGTTCAATGCTTTTACCATTCGTAAATTGACTACGCAAAACTAATGGAGTTTTCCCTGGTATCCTAAACAATGTCATTCTTACCTGCAGAGAGTAGGATACTGCTAGTCCAACAAGACTCGGGTCCAAATCACTCACAAGAGCGCCAACAAGTGTTGTCATTCCAGCAAGAAGTACCACTGTAGCACCAATGAAATCCTGAAAGTGAAACGGTCGTTCACTTTAACAAACATGTCCTTAATGAAGATTCGCATTGTCCAATCAGTCCACAGTAGCAGTGGCATAACAAGCCAGAGCCTTTCCACCATTTAATATTGTCTTAAGTTGATGATTATTAGACCTTACTCAACAGTCTCCATGTGGTTTAAATGTTGTGGCCTTTATGTCAAACGAATCCCTAATTAGCACTAATTAGGGTTTGTCTTAAGTGACCTTTCCACCACCAAATTTCGTCTTAAGTTGCAGATTATTATGGCCTTCCTTATATGACTTTCAATATGGCGCGATAGTCAGCATTTTAGGCACCAAGTCAAATAAAAGTGAATTTTAGGGTAATTAAAAAGGCCCTCACTACCCCACCCACCAGTCAAAGCTTTTGTAGCTCTCATGTCAAATAAATCTCAGCTATAGATTATCTGCCTTGCTAATGGAATCATTTTTCACCCCAACTAAGTCGTACGTACAAGATACCAAGTCGTACGTACGATGTTAAGTCGTACGTACGAGATAATAGTCTTGCTGCAAGACATTCACTTTTTATTCCGCGGTCGCTAGAGGGGGCTGTTTTTACTAGTTAGTGTTGGTTACGTCGTCGGATCTCCCCCCCCCCCCCCCCACCCCCATTCCCAACGACTCTGGCTTTGACGAAGGTCAAGATGAAGCACTCGAAAACCCATTTTCCTTATTGGATTATTGGAAGAACAAGTTGCAAACAAACAAGGATCGCGCTCAAAATAACTGTCCACTAAAAACGGACTATCAATAATTCAAGCCAAAGCCAAATTATTCAATCCTACCGTCTACAAATCAGACACGAGATATGGAACCTTTTAGAATCAACTGACGAGTGCCCGTACTCGAGGCATGAAAACATTTTATTGCTACTCAAGGATCTGTAAAAATATCCTCAGTCTCACTACCCCCAGTTAAAACCGTTGACTCAATTTGTCATGCTAGTTCCTCTGGTAATTTCATATTCATAAAAATAACCCTCGTAAATACGACAAAAACTTTGAAAGTAATACTCGGTCATGACCAATAAAACGCCAATGAAACATGTCAAAACATGTTTACGGTTGTATGTTTTTCAGGTCAACAGTTTTGGAGTGTCACTGAATTAGACATCACCATTTGATTTATCAATCGTATTTAATTACTAGTGTACATATACAAACCATGTGTGCTGTCGTAGTCTTGTTTCTAGACTGTGTTCAATCACTGTTCAATGTGAAATCCGACGACTGAACCATCAACAGTAACTGGAAACAGAATCAAGACAGTCAAGCGCACAAACAGCCCCCTCTAGCGACTGCAGAAAAACATAAGGAATGTCTTGCAGTAAGACTATTATCTCGTACGTACGACTTAATGATCTCCTACGAACGACTTATTATCTCGTACGTACGACTTAATGATCTCGTACGAACGACTTATTATCTCGTACGTACGACTTATTGTCTCGCACGTACGATCTATTATTTCGTACATAAGACTTACTTGGGAGGACAATTTATTTTTATGTTGGCAGCTATACGCTTTTGTACTTGCGTGTTCACAAAAAAAAAAAACAACAAAAAACAAAACAAAAAAACATTATCCAATGACGTCACGTGTACTTCGAACCACCAACGTATCAAACCGAGGTTTTGCTACATCCTGGGGCCTATAATTATGAAAGGCTTTGAAAGAGTCTTAATATTCATAAAGGCGCAGTGAAAAACTTGCACTTTTTGAAATTGCATCCAGCAGGCTATCTCCTAGGCGGGTTCTAAAGATGTTCACACATACCAACCGAAGACCAAGCCATCGTGTGGCTGCCTGTAGGTACAGAAACGCAGATAGATTCACGTTGATTCGCTTAATGACCGTGTTGTAGAAACGGTCGGTGGCCCTGATCGGGGAAACAAACAAAAAAATGGACGAAGAAACTGCGAATGAAAATAGTTTTTAGTGTTAAAGTTCAATTGATATAAGACTGGCACTCATTTTCCTGGAAAAAAAAGTAGGAAAAAGTAGACGATGTACGAATGAATGTTGTTTAAATCAAATCTGTATTTTTTTTTCAGGTTGACTGGATGGTATTTTGCCCTACATTTTGTATCTGTGGACCCTGGTTCGAATCCCACCTGGAAAAAAAACATAGCCTCGCATGTGGATTCAGTTTTAAGTCCCTACCTGATTACATGAGTGTTCCCTATCTGGGGGTTTTCCTCCAACATCTAAAACCATCAAAGTCAACATTTCCTTAGTGTCTTCTCTACACATTGCCACAGGCGTAAAAAGCGTGGAGCACTGTAACCCATTGGGGTCGAGGTAATGTAAACTCCACGGGTTACAATGCTATAGTCACTTTTATTGTGTTCCTTTGTTTTAATAACCATCAATGTTTACACATTAAAAATAATGACAAAGAACTAGGCTCACTTGTAGGCTCGTATCGTTGTGATCCCGCCGAGGCTTTCGGAAAAGTAAGCAAAGATTGGCGACTTGCTGATACTGTCCAGTCGCTGTAGCTCCCTGAGGTGTAGATAATGCACCAAGTTGTTTCGAAACAGCAATGACAAAAGAATCAAATAAACTGATAAGTCTAATTAACCATTAAATTAAATCAAGCGAACATTGTTTTCTCTCTTACAACTCTAGATACGAATACTCAAGCGAGAATAGACTGTGCAAGTCCAGCAAGAAATGGACTTCCAATAACCTTGTTTTAGGTTTTAAAGTATGTGCAATTTGTTCCTTTATTTATTTTTGTTCTTACCTCAGCCTCTTGCCGCACACACTTGTTTGAAAATGTAAGTTTTTGAAATATACCATACTCTATAAACACACATTGTTAACAAAACAACTGACGAAAGAGTAGAGAAAGAAAATCATAAAAATGTGTTTGTACAACTGAAAATAGTTTTGTTCCAACAAATATTAAAACGTGTCAAAGAAAAAAATTATGTTAATTATTGCATCAGACAACAGTTCTAGTGAGAGGTGTATTCTGATCGTTTTCTCTCCCCGTATGAAGTCCCGTGGGTCTATAGTCCTGAATTAACAGTTGCTGTGAGTTTCCTTAACAGGAGTCATTTTAATAAACACTTAAATGCGAAACAAAATACAGGTCTGGAACAAATTGAATATTTATTACCTGGATGACGCCAAGAAGTACCTTTGCAGGAAATAGTAACCGATGGCAACGGGTATAAAAAACGCAATAAAGATCGGCATGACAACAGTATTTACTACCACAGCTGAGGCAACTTTCAGAGCGGAGTTGAGAAACATGTTAATAGTCTGAGTCAGCCTCTGGAAATCGATGAGAAATTATGCAGGATTTAAATCATTTACATTCTATCTCTATGGACTGTTGGATTTCATGAAAGTGTCGCAGTTTCGTTTTACTTTGAGAAAACAATTTTAGATGTTGAAGGTAGAATACAGGATTGGTATCTATCAACAAATTTGTTTTATTAGTGTCACAGTCTTCATGCCAGTACCAATCTTCCATAGAAATATGTTAGTCTGAAATTCTGTTGAAGTTGAACAAATATAATTTGAAGACACCTATTTTAATTTCGGTTGTAACAATCGAAATTAAGGACAATGTGTTTTTCAATGCTGAAAAGTGTGCACGGTTTTCCACTATTTTCTCCAGTGACTCGGACAACGGATTGAGCTAAAGTTTTCACGGGTTTGTTTTTTAATTTGTATATTGAATCACTCAAAGTAAGAACATTGCATTGTCAGCTCTACCAGTCCTATATTTCACCTTTAAGAAGAAGAAAGCATTTTCGTTGTCTCACCATATCGATTAGCTGAGTGTCGTTCGAAAAGCGGTTCAAAACGCGTCCAACTGGCGTCATGTCAAAAAACCTGGAAGTTTGAAAATGGAAGCAAACATTTTGTTTCAACATGAATCCGTTTTCAAACCCTAAACACAACCTCTTTTTTATTTTATTTAATTTTTTTTTTTTTTAAACTACAAGAAAACTATAAAGAGATTTAAAGAGTGATTGTTGTTTTTGTTGCATTACCTCAGTGGCACTTTAATGATGTTTCTCAGTACACGTTGATGAAGACGTTTAGCTGCCAGGAGTATCGCCCATACTAATGCACCCATGGACAGTAGTCTGGCAACCAAGTACGAAAATGACAACCCGGCATAGCCACCAAAAAATTTGGCAGTCAGAGCGTCCGTCTGAAGAGTAAGAAACGGAAGATGGCAAACCCACAACAACCTTATCAACTAATATTCGAAACTGTGGTGGGAAATGGTGACAATGTCGATTCAATTCAATTCTGTTTACACATATTGTCATCAGTAACAATTACACTTACAAATTGATAACAACAAAAAGATCAAGTATAAAAGAAAAGGGATGTCAGATAAGTATACGGTATCTGAAATCTACGGATATTACTAAACATAATATAGGCCTATTAATTATAAACAACAGTATCAATATACTATCACAGGCAACACGTGGGAAAAGGTTGTCCCTATTATGACAAATAAAAGACTTGGACATTACAAGTACGAAATAAACAGTGAATGAGGCATGACTATGTGAAATGATGACTTTTCAAACACAAATAACAACAAACAAATATACACATCCAAGTCTCAGGAGATAATTTTTCTACCCAAAACATTATTTGGCAAACAATTATAATGGTCATTACACACAACTATGCTCTTCTAATACGTTAGCAAGCGTTTCGATCGTAATGTTTGCAGTCTAAGTTTTATATATTTACATATAGGCATTTTTTAATTATTAGTCGTGATTTATTTTTAATAGTATTCCAATGCGTCGATCACTCGTAGTTTCCAGTCGAAATCGTAAATGCACGGTTCTCGACAGAAGTTTATAATCACAACACCCCAAAGAAACGATATTGATGCGCCTTTTATTAGAATGAAATTATTTGAAAGTTTGTTCTGAAGACGGAGATCCAAACAGCATCTGATGTTTGTAATAAGCCATGTAAGCAATGTTATATTCCTGCCTCTGCTTGTTATTGCCAACATTAATTGTTAAACAAAAAAATATACAATGAAAATAAACGTTCACTCACTTCGTTTCCGAGTCCTGCCTCTGACCAGGCTGACAACCAGAAACTGGTTCCAATCGACAAACCTGTATCCAGCATGGCCATAGTGAGTACCAACAGTAACATAAGCCAGCCTACGTTCCCAGCATAGTACAAGTAGACACTGTAGGATACCGAACCTCGTTCTATCTCTTCCTTTTCAATGAGCGCCCCCGCTGTAGTTTCACTGCCATCTTTTGAAACGAGGGGAAGGAGGACAAACATAAGTTTCAAGGCAAGTTTTTATAGTACTAGTGCATACTGATATTTACTTGTCTGACATTGAGCAGTAAACGGCCACAGAGCAGTGGCGTATTATTATAAGGTCAATTTTTAGGGGGGCACGAGGGAGTGCATACTTTTTTCCGGGGGCACTTCTGGCAAATTAACTGCAGCTTGCTTTAATCTCTTAAAACAAGATCTTAATCTAAGCAAAGACTAAAAAATCTCAAATTTCAAATGGGGGGGGGGGCACCCATGGAAGTCTTTCAGGGCGCTCAGGTGCCCCAGACACGAAACAAAAAATGTAAATAGCATTTCTTTCCCAAGTGGGTAGACACCTGCTACCCTAAGTATATGTATTTTGGTAATCTATCCTTTTATACCTCGGGAGATCTGGCTGGTCAATGACATAGCTCTTTTCTTCACCTCACGTTGAAGTCGTAAACGTTCCGCTCTGGTAGATTCAGACTCGTAACCAGAGAGTTCAACCTCGGCTTCTGACTCAGTGGCTAGTTCTAAAGCCTTGTTGTACTCGCTGTACATCTCAGGATCCGCAGCAATGATGTCATCTAAAGTTCCCTGTGCGGCTACCTCACCATCCTTCATCCATACAATCTAAAATCAAATCAATCAATGCATGCACTTTACAATTCTATTGGAGCAGTGTGTCACATTATTTTAAAATAAACCACATTCCTACTACACATCTAACCATTATTTAAACCATACTGTTTTTAAGTTATCCTTTAATTAAGTTTGGATCTGCTTCTGTCACTCCAGTATATTTGTATGTGGGTGTTTTGTTGTCATTTAGCCTTTGAGAAAGACTCTGCTAGGGTAAAAACGTGAGGCCATTAACAATTTTTTGCATTCTTAAGTGTTATTTGTTTTTAGCAAGACGTGTAATTTCACGGTGCCTTTAGTTCCATGAACGTTTTGTACTGTTTTGGCGCGAGGGGCTCAGTAAGTTACTTTGTACCCCCGCAAACGAACGAAAGCAAACGCACTGGTAACAATTTTACATCTTTACGTATGTGTTTTCCAAATTTGTTTCAACCTGACTGATTGGTTTGTTCCGCTAATACAATTTTGTGTGTTGAGGTCTTATAAAAAATGATTGTTCAGGTTTCAGTGACAAGAACTCACCAGCTCTGCTCTGTTGAGATATTGCAGTTGATGTGTGACCAGAACGACGGTTCTTTTTCTTTTAACCAGCAGTTTCATGATGCCATTTTCGAAGAGATGACGACCAACGTGAACATCTAATGCGGAAAGCGGGTCATCCTATATTTGACATATGTAAAGAAAAAAAAACTATTTGATTAGACTTATGTTTTTTTAACACAATGAGAGATCCTAACTGAGTGATACTAACACTCTCTGATAATCCTTATAAAAAATGCATTATCTTTCGTTGAAGGATGCCTAAGTATCAACATAATTGTTCCAGAATAGTGATTGGTTGATTGCGCTGCACAATTACTAGATGCACATTATTGCTCGAAACATTCTCAGAAATGAGAAATGCTTGAAAACCGTCTGAAAAGGTCTGAGCAAACAAAATTTGGCTTTTATTAAAATCATGATAGTTTTAAATGTTTAAACTGCCGTGATATCTTTTTAAAATAATCCACGTACCAAAGAAGGTGTGCACTTTAATTCCGTAATGAAAATGTATACTCAGACATTTCTGGTGAAATAAGACAGTAATAGCAAAAGAGGTTAGTACCTACCAGAATGATGATTCTCAGACATCTCTGGTGACACAAGACAGTAAGAGCAAAAGAGGTTAGTACTTACCAGAATGACGCTTCTCAGATCTCTGGTGAAATAAGACAGTAAGAGCAAAAGAGGTTAAGTACCTACCAGAATGATGATTCTCAGACATCTCTGGTGACACAAGACAGTAAGAGCAAAAGAGGTTAGTACCTACCAGAATGATGATTCTCAGACATCTCTGGTGAAATAAGACAGTAAGAGCAAAAGAGGTTAAGTACCTACCAGAATGATGATTCTCAGACATCCCTGGTGAAATAAGACAGTAATAGCAAAAGAGGTTAAGTACTTACCAGAATGATGATTCTCAGACATCCCTGGTGAAATAAGACAGTAATAGCAAAAGAGGTTAAGTACCTACCAGAATGATGATATCTCTGTCTGAGTACATAGCCCTCCCTACGCTAACTCGTTGTTTCTGTCCACCGCTCAAATTGATTCCCTTCTCACCAATCTCAGTGTGGTCTCCGGCAGGTAAGATATCAATGTCTGGTTTCAGAGCGCACGCTTCAATTACACGCTTGAATCTGGTGATGCAAAATCGACATTGAACATGAAGTCATATATATCTTGGAAAGGTACATTTACTCAAACTGGCCAGTTTTCATTTAAACGTGTACCAATATTATTATATTCCTTAGGTCAAAACAACACATATTTTCGTCACAAATTTTGTACTAATTTTAAAGGTTTTTTGTCATTTTTTTTTTTTTTTTTTTTTAGCGACAGCCTCGTACTTTTTTTAGTTATGGTCTACATATATTAATTATTTCCCATTCATTTGTTGTACTTATTATGTTATCATATGTAAACGTCCGTGTGTATGTTTCATTTCGAAAAGAGAAGTACGAAATAAACTTCAATGTGATTTGAATTGAATTGAATTGAATTAAGGAGAACATCTTCAGACCAAGCTCCCCTTCGTTGTTAAAAAAACCTCTAAAACCTTACAGCTACTTTTAAAGCAACCTTTTTTGTCATTTTGGTCAACTGTTATTACCTGAAAGTACACGTCAATCAATCAATAAAACTACTAAACAAAGTTCTCTTGTCCTTCCCATATCCATGGTCCTTTAGAAATCAAACATAAGCAACAGCATGCAGTCCAGTTATTTGTGTGAGTGAACCTGTGAAATTGCATCGTCATGTTTATTTGATTTATTTGACCTGAACTTAATCTATATTAACAGTACCTTTTGGAGTCATACGTTTCAGAGAAAAGGATATTATCTCGTAACGTAGCGTTCATTAACCACGGCTTCTGAGCGGCTAGAGCAACCTTTGTCTTATCCCTAGGGAAATGTAAAACAGAATAAAAACAAATTCAAAACAATTTGTTTGGTCAATTGAAGCAATTGCATTTACAATTTCGACATTGGTCTGCTTGTATGCATAAGCATAACGTAAATAATTATGATCCATCATTGCCGCTCAACCAATATTTATCAATTTCAATAAATTTGACTGTTCGATAAAGCGTCAATTATTATTCAACTCAAACTGGTGAATGTAGAAAATAAAGAAAACAATTGATACCTGATCTGTAAAAACCCATCCAAAGTAGTCATTTCTCCTAAAATAGCAGAGAGTAAGGAAGACTTGCCGCTGCCAACTTGTCCAATGACTATTGTCAGTTTACCTAAAGGTGAAAAGGTGACGATAACTTCATAAATCTCATAAACTTTTGGGGAATGTCCCAACGAGTTAGAAAACCACCATTGCAGTTAGTTGAGGCCCCTGGTAGCATTTTGTAATGGAGTCTTTATAACCAGATACTATGATAGTGGAAGACGGGGTTACATTCAATACCTTAGCTTAGAGGGCTGGATAACACCACTCCATCAGAACTAAACCTTGGACTCGGAATTAACGACTTTAAACTATAATGACGTCATACGAACGCAGAAACTAGGTAAGGAAAACTAAGGTTGCGGGAAAACTCACCCCGAGAACCAAGTCATGCACCAGCATATATATATATATATATATATATATGTGTTTTTTTTTTTTTTTATAATAAAGCAATCCAGGACAGGGGCCCTGAACATTCTTCATGTTTTCAGCTCTTTGGTGCGATCGAGGCAGGACAAATCTTCGTTATCCATTCACATCAACGTAATTGAAACCTTTGCTGGAAGGAAGTTAATAGCATTAATGAACATACAATTCCACACTTGTACTATTGGTAAAAGGTAAACATGTTTACAACTCTTGGGATTTCAACGCCCCTTAACTTGGAACAACTGCGCTGTATATTAAGAAGGTTCGAGTGCTAACCTGCAGGAATTTCGAGGTTGATACCATTTAGCACCGGGGATTCTGACTCTTGGTCCCATATGTAGCTCCCATGGGATATCTAGACGGGCAAATACAGAAGTTTCGATTACTATTTACAAACATAAAGGGCTATGCTTGACATGACTCGTCGCTGTTTTTTACAAAGTGACGAAATAGCCCCTCAGCCAAAAATACGTGTTTTTAGAAAGTTCTGTTTGGAGTTGAACTATTCTTTTTCCAACTGTTGGTTAGGGGAATGCTTGCTAATTTTTTTTTTTTTTTTTAAGTGTACTTTATATCAAAATAAAGCTGACAATTTTAAGTCATGTCCAAAACTGTTGGTATTTTTTCAATCTTGCAACTGTTCTGACTGAGCTACGGTATTAATTCCTAAACACATTTGCTATTCGTCGAAAAAGAAAAAGACCTGCCCACAGTGCACTGTGTACAAACACATGTATATTAAATTTTAGGTTTGGCACTTCGTAAAAATGATAAATGAACGGATTCGTCACTCTTCGTAAAAACGCGATAGTCAAAACTTGCCTGTTTTGGCAACCGTGCCAGTGCTATATATATACATTTGTAAATGGAGAAGGTTGCAATTTTGAAAGTCACTGGAAAATGGAAAATATAAAAAAAATGAAAATCAATATATGATTCGTCGTTATGCTAATTAGTGTAATTACGAAACTATTACGTATTAGGTCCCAAAACATGGTGAAAATATTAAAAGCACCGAGTTCAAGGATTTGCACAAAAACTGATTAGCAACATGTTGTGATTATCTACGTCACCTTTGTCACTTTGTCAAAACGACGACGGTGTGATTTAGATAACATAATAGAAGTGCCCATACAGGGTTAAGTTATCTAACCACTTTCCCCTAACGAGAATTTCTCGACATTTTTTAACATTAAGAAGTACCAAGATTTGAGTGTATTACTTGAATAGCGACGGTTTTCTTGAGCCTTGTTGAAGATTCCGTGTTCAACAGGTTTCCCCTGGCTCCTGCTGATCCATAGCGTGCCTCCTTATTAACAGATTTTCTCTTCTTGGCGGTACTTCCGTTGAGTAACGTTGTCTTTTCCGTGCCTTGGTCATCTTCCAATTCACTTGCGCTGCTAATGATGGTTACTTGGTTGGAGTCTTTACGGAACCCAACGGAAAAGTCATCCTGTTGACGGAAAAGGAAGTGTTGGAACCATTGCGTTTCCATTACATTATTGGCTAACCGTGTGAACAAGCTGGGTAGCTTATAACCGAACGATTGGTTGCTGAGTAACTGTAATGTGTTTTTAAAATCGTCGTTGATTTGTTTTTGTTTTGTTGTTGATGTTGTTGTTGTTGGTTGGACGTCACCCACCCCCACCCCCGCCCTCCCCACGAACAACTAAACTCACCTCCGCATTTTGGTAGCCGGATACCGAACGCGGTCTTAGTTTACCTCGACCGTCAGAATCTTCAATCTCCGGTGCCAGAAGGAACTTCAGAACCCGCTGGCCGCTGACTACACCATTAACCACGTACAGTAGAGACATGGGGAGCATCATCAATGGCATGGTAAGCATGTTAAAGAGTGCAAATGCCGAAAAGGTCACTTCGGGTGTTAAGGGTTCACCGGTGAAGGCAGAGTAACTTCCATAACCCTACAGTGATTGAAAGGGAAAAGGTTGAGAGAAATTTGTGCTACATAATAATGTCCGATAACATGTTTAAAACGATGAGGCTGCATCTTAGGCTGCAGTGTTTAATTAAAGAAATTAACCTATAAGACTCCATGGGCCGATCCGAACATTATTATTTTATTATCATTATTATTATTTTTTGTTTTAGGGGGAGGGGGGGGGCTGGTTGATCAATTTTACAACCGTCAAGCTTCTCTCAAAAGACTGTGCAAGTCTACGTTAAAGCGTGGGATTTTGTTTTCTGGACACGTTTATGCATTGAGGTGGGGCCTCGAGGTTCCCTGAAATGTTCAAATACGCGCGAGACTTGCGTGGTCTTTTTAAATTAACAAAAGATCAGGGCCCAGTTTCATAGAGCTGCTTGAGCACAAAAGGTATATGCTAAGCAAAACAAATTATACTTACCAGAATAAGATTACCGGCCAAAATACCCATTAACATTGTACCATCTGTGACTGGTATCCTGTTCATTTGTGCTTTGCAAAATCTTTTGTAAAGCATATTTTTCTGCTTAGGCAGCTCTATGAAATTGGGCCCAGGAGCTGAAATGGCAACGACTAATCAGACCCAATTTGATATGCATGGTATGTTATATCCTTGTTGATGTTGCAATAAATAGCAACACGATGCCAGCTAATGTACCATTTTCTTTCGTTTTTACTGAGAGCAATACATGAAATACGAGTTCATTAATACATACCACAAGTGTTACCAATACTGGAGTAGCAGAAGTCAACAAAACTAGAACAGGAAAAAACACAAACATAGTTGCAAAACAAAAAGTTTTAAACTGGACATTTTTGTTATCGATATTAACTTTTATGATTACTACACATTCTGAAGAGCCAGATTTTATAGCTCTCGTGCGCATATTTTTTGTCAAATGCGTTCAGCAAAGACAAACATCTGTAGTTATTTATTCATTATTTGACAATTGAAAATAAAGACCCACTTGTTACGATGAAGCCAAGGTTGATCTTGAGTAAGACCTTGAGTTCCTTTGCTCGGATTGCCTCGATGGCTTTACAGTACAGTCCCTCCCACGCATTCAGCTTTAGTAGCTTAATCCCTTGAAGGAGCTCATTGGTCTTCTTCAGACGGTTATCGGAGAAGGCCTGCCAAGAAAACAGTTCATCTTGTTCGGTAATGCATTGACAATGTACCACCAGGGTTCAGTTTAAAAAAGTAGCCGAGCACAAGTTTCTCCTCACCAGAATGAGGTTACCAGCCAAAATATTGTTCCACATATACCATCTGTCACTGGTATCCTGGTATTTTCTTGCTTAGCAGAGAATTAAATAACATTTTCTGTTTAAGCAGGTCTATGAAACTGGACCCAAAATTTGGGCATTGTTGAAGTAAGCTTTTAATAAAGAGAACTTCATATGTGATTACTTACAGACTAAAGATTATGAAGAATATTTGTTTTGGCTGACTTTATATCACGGAAACGGTCTGAATGCATTTGAAGAACTTCTGGTAAATAAGATCAAAATCTCAATAGCCTTTTTTTCTGCAAGTGCACGCACACGTGTGGTACAGAGTAATGTAGGCAAATATACCTCATTCGTTTCATTGTTCCACGACTTAAAGATTTCCAACATTCAAATTTCACCTTGAATTTTGTATATTTAAATCAAAGGTGCATGCTCTTTGTAATAAATGTAGCCTGTTTCATTTTATTTGACTTTTTGCATTCAATCGAATACATGTTGATGGTGCTTTTCTGACAAAATAGAAGCGAGAGCGACTTCCAGGAAACTAGAAACGCAAAATCTACTTTTTCAAAACAACATATAAGGAATTTCAACTCACAAGCATTTCTTTCTGTTTCTTGCTGATAATTGTTGCAATTTTGAATTGAATTGGACTGACGACGAGGAAAACGACTGTACCAATCAGACCAGCGTAGCCCATGGCGAAGTACAACAAGATCAGGTTTACGGTTAACTGTAGGAAAATAACAACCAATCGTTCATCAGTTAGGCCTACATGTTATTTTTGCGATTTCCCTGAATCATTCGATGTATCGATTTTGTTTACTTGTGTTTTTTTATATCAAACCTTGAAGCCGTGACTCGGGAAAAGTGTCAACAAATCGGGCTGTCACTCACATAACAAACCACAGCGACAACTAGTTCCGTAGGACTTTCGCTTTCATATAAATATCGCATCAGGGAGGGAAAACCCTACTAGGGATAGTTCTAGAGTGGACTAAAGGTCAGGATTTGATTTGCAAAATTTGACACACCGGAAAGTTCGATAAGATTCAGAGATTGCATCTTTATGGTTCCAACTGCAGTGCAAATGTTTTCAAACGGGTTAGAATGACCGTCAAAGTTCACAAGAGTTGTCTTCCAGTTTCACTCTAACCACTCGAGTGGTTAGAGTGAAACTGGAAGAAAACAAGATATGGACATGGTATTATCTGACTCATAGCGTGCCGTGGCCGAGCGGTCTAGATCGTCGAACTCAAGTTGTGATGTCTGAGTCACCAGAATGTGTTCGAATCCGGGTCGTGGCACTTGTGTTCTTGGGCAATACACTTAACTTATAAATTGCATTTCATCACCCAGGAGTAAATGGGTTACTGGGGAGGGCGGGGTACAGATGTGAATGATTAGCAACCTGTGCGCCATTTTGGCTACCGGTGCTGCATACTCCAAAGGTGTTGAGATGGTTTCAGAAAAGCTTAAGGCACTATAAGGCACAAAGTTTAAAAGCACCTTTTAAATGCCTATTGTTATTATAGACCACCATTATAAGAAAAAAAATATTTGGTAAATGAATGATGGTGCTGTCAAATTCAGTGAAAATCAAAAACTGTAATACAAAACACTGTAAAGACAGTTACATATTATGTTTCACCTCTGAAAAACAGAGTCTTTCAGGTTGTGTTCAAGTTGGCTTAGTGGTACCTTGCCCTGCCTTTCACCTCTGTGGCTTCCGGTTCGAATCCCGCCTTCAATAGGATCCTCGCATATGGATTGGGTTTTCTGTTCCTACCTAATTACGTGCTGAGGTTTTTCTCCCACATCTAAAACTGAGCATTTCCCCATCGTCTTCTTTATACAGGTATCTTCAAGCCTACTTGTAACAGTGCTGATCATCCCTTAGTTTCATTAACACAAATGTTTAAGTTAATTAATAATAGGTATATTTGGAGTGACCAGAAAAAACACACTACATTTTGACCACTTGGTCGTATAAAGCTACGTGACCTATTTACAAAGTAGCAACTTTTCTGTACCCACCTGCACCGGAACACACCACAAATTGTTGAAATTTTGGAACATGAGTTGGATAGCGTTTGGATCTACAGACATATGGTTGGTGATTTGGCCCATATTCATTGTTCCACTTGTAGTAGCCACTGTTGAAAGCCTCAACGATTTCTCGTACACCATTGCCTGAAATTAAGTTAGACAAACCATATTTATAGAAGAATGGAACATGGATACGGGCAAGCGTCTTCACCACTATCAATGGTTAGCACAAACCAACGGAAGATTTTAGAAAATTGATACATTGAGGACAAAGTAGTTTCTTGAATGTAGTTTCATTATGGTATCATCGAATACGTCTGGGATAAATTTAGTTCAGGCAGGAACGGAGGTTTTTGGTTTGGCATTTTTTTTTTTTTTTTTTTTTTTTTTAGTAAAACTTAAGAATACAGACTTGATTGATAAAGACATTCAAATACAAATGATCATAGTTTGCTAAATGTAATTTGCTTAGATCGAATTGCATTGGTACAGACATCCGTCTCACTCTCTTTTATGAAAGCAATGTAACGGAAACGAAACTTGAAGAGAAACAACCAAGCCATGTCTGCAAAATTGGAATCAGTAATTCTAGATTTGTTTTGCTTTCGGAAACAAGACAATGGAGCAACGACAACACGATTAAAAAAAGTTCAGACCACCATTACCTGCACAGCAGCTCGCACATTGATCCCCTCCATTATGCTGAAGTAGAAGTGTGTTTGTAAACAGAAGAAGTTGACCAAGGAGGCCAGGAACATGACCAAGACTAACACAAAGCCATTCTTGAAGAATTCATCCACGGTCACATGATGTCCAAGGACGGGCTGGATACAAACAAATAACAGATGAAGTTGTTGTTCACCTAAAATCTTAAATTTCAAAAGCTAGAGCAACCATCAACATTGTTTTCCAAAAACATTCATCACGGGTCAGTAAAATTTCACAAAACTGAAATAGGTTGAAAATAGTTCAATAAAAAGTTCACATGGATATGTCTAAGAATTCACCACGCACCTCATCAGCAGTTGGGTAATACTTGAGTGTTGTCACGTAGGCCGTGAGAGCTCCAACGGCAAGGGGGTTAATGAAGGCAAAGAGTTCACCGATGAGCTTGAGAGCAGCAGCAGCTAACAGCCGTCGTCCGTACACTCTTGCATAGAGCTTCAACAGGGACGGTTTCTTTCCTTTTTGTTTCGCTTTCTCCTAGAAAACAAGTCGGTTAGACTTCAAGTCATCTTATAAAAGACATTTCCTGAGGAACTTATATCTCCAAAAAGCAACCTTACACAATCCTTTAGGCCTAATACTTCGTTCCAATAAGAAAAAGAGCAATAAACTCATTTTATCAAGAAGTTGCTTTAATGTTGGAGAATGTTCAATGTATCATTGCAGGTCAAAGTCAAACACACGCACAATAAGAAATAAAAACAAAGATCAAATATATCCTAGAGAATATCAAGGAAATGAAATGGAGATGGGCAGGTCACTCAGCAAGAAGGCAAGTTGGTAGATGGACCAAGAGACTCACCAAATGGCGACCAAGGACAGGCAGGAGAAGAAGAGGAAGACAAAAAGGATGGAGAGATGAAATCCCCACATAACATGGCAACATAGAGTAGAATGACAACCGACAGAGGAGAATGGAAAATGCTGGAGAAGGGCTTCATCCAACAAGGAATGGATACAGCCTGATGATGATGACGATGCTGATGATGATGCTGATGATGGTGATGCCTGAATTTTCTTTAAACTATTCAGTTAGCACAGTCAACCTAAATGAATACACGAGCGCAATGTCTACGAATATCATTGAGTATAAGAACTAGAGGGAGCACTCATTATATCACACACAGAACTTCGCTGACCCACTATGGGCGAAAAATCCCTATGGGTCACTTGCGTACGAATGTCCGCTTAGAAAATGTTTGTTGTGTAAACTGACGAGTGACCAGTGTAACATGGTTGGTCAGTGCCATTTTCTCAATGGTTAAAAAAAATCTTGTCGGGCCGTGTCTCATTGTTTTGTACGACCTCAAGTTCCTTTATATAACTCGACAATCATCAATGCACATTTTAAAAACCAATCTGAACTACCATATCACAACTTCTTCCAGTGTATTACATGTATTTAATTTCAACCTTGTTCTTAATATGATCTACCCTCATTCTCACCGATTCTTGGATGAAGGCTTTCCGAAACCTCTCATGGTTGTACTCGGCCTCATGTTGCTCAGGGACCACACCCAGATCACTAAGCTCCAGGTGTTTCTTATACCCTAAGGAGAGGACAGAGTTAAGCCACCAGTACATCAAACTGGAGAATAGGCTCACGTAGTACTGCATGTACATCATGTCTAAACGCTTCAAGTCATTTGGGAAGTCTTTCGGATTCCGATGACATCCGAGAACCTGAACAAGAAAATAATATCCCGGGGATGAGAGCGTGTAGCTACGATTTGAATAAGAATAGTGTACTTATTGGTAGCATTCTTGCCTATAGTCAAATGAACTCAGCACGTGTGTATGTCTTTTGTTACCAACAAGTCACCAAAAGCACTTGGGGCTTGATATGTGGCATAATGTACGCAGACTCCTTTTCCCACTGAGTCATCGTTGTGTTCTGGGAATCTGAGGAATTCTGAGTGGATTTTCGCGGGGGGGGGGTGTTTCTTCTGTTTAAAGAGGGGAAGAGTGTGTCAAAGGAATGTTTGGAGGGATTCCCTCTGCCACAAATCGCGAATGGTATACCAAAAAGAGTGACCAAGATGCTGCAATGTTCATGAGAAATTACATACGTTTTTTCTTCTTCTATTTTCATTTTTCAGAAAACCATGTTGAAAGCATAAAGATAACAATCGTGCTCGGCCCAACAGCATAAAATGTAAGATTTAATGTTTTACTCTATTGAGGTATGTGTACATTTTTGCCAACAGGAAGTCAACTTTTGCAAACATGAAATATCATAAGAATACCGTCTTAAGACACTACCTTTGTTCTTATGACGTTAGCTTCAATGAACAGCAAGACGAGGTAAATGACCAGCTTGACGATGGTCAGGTCAAAGATGAACTTGTGAATATCATCCTCCTCCTGGTAGGTTAAACTTATAAGCCTGAAGATCTCCACTCCTGCAGAGCACGCCCAATACACCAACAGTACTACAGACATGCCCGGTAGCTGCCATAGCTCCATATGATGGTAGTAGACAAGGGACACGACCACTGCAACGAAGGCTACGATGCTGTGGATGTACAGATGCGGTTGCGTCGGTTGCTCATTGTACGTATAATCGGTCATCACGCCTTCACCGACGGACGCAAGAATGAGGACAAGCAGTAATACTGATAGGAGCCATCTCAAACTGTGCCCGGGGTAAACTAGGAGGTATTTGGTGTGCACTCGTCGATATCTTGTACAGCATCCAATGAGCAAGAGGAGGATGGATTGGATCAACAGGAATACACTGTGGGGGAGTGTGACCACACCGTCCACCAAGCAGGTGTTATTGCGGACGTCATCGGACCAATCCGAGCCACTACCAGTGTAAACTGAGTTCCTTCCACAAAACCACTCCCATCTTTCATTCATGCTGTTATACCTCACCGTGAAGATGGCTGAAATAGAAACTTGATGTTACATTATTATTTTCCCGTCATCATCATCCTATTTGTAATTGTATTGTTTTTTGTTTTCTATTAAATTGCAATTTGTGTACAATCCTTTGATGAACTGAACAATTATGAACCTGTACCATATACTACAAAGTACATAATTAAAAAAGACCCTTGAACAAAATTCAGTGAATTGCTTTGTTGTGCCATTTCATTCCGCTGACTTCGTAGTTTCCACAAAGTCGCCCGGAGGGTAGTAGAACCCAGACTGTGTATAGGGTTCAATGTTTTCTCAAGCAGACAGACAGACACAAACACCGCTCATAAAACTTTGCTGTAACTGTATTTTCACCACATTTTAACATCCTTCAAATCGCTGAACCACTATAGAAAGATGCCACATTTTACATTCATTAGAAAAACTTACCTACTTACGTCACAACTTTGAAGAAATAACTGCGTAAAGATTCATATCACACCGTGAAAGAGTGATCGTTACAACTGTTTTGGTAAAGGTAGTCGGGAATAGTTCATTTGGTTGAACTTTTGTATCTTCATTATAAGTGCTAGATATATATTTACAAAGTCGCAACGATACCCGTGATCAAATAATTCACTGACCTAAAATTGTTGGACTTTGAATTAACCAAAGGCGTATCTCAATATAAGTTATACCCACATAGTATTCATGAAAATCAATAAAGTATAAAGGTCACTCATGGCTGAGGTTGTTGACTAGAAGACGCAGATTCAAATTGTATAAAGTCTCAGAGACAACTGTTGCTCAATATGTGGCATGGTATACGCCCCCACCCCAACCCCACCCCCGATTATGTCTTCATTGTGTTCTGGGAATCTCTGGAAGTCTTTGTAGAGCATTTTCGGGGGATACTTCTGTGCAAGAGGGGAAGAGTGTGTTACAGTGCAGAATTTGTTTCATATTATTATTATCATTATTATTTTTTTTATTATTATTAATTTTCCTGGTGCCCCCCCCCCCTTCCCGCCATCGGATGTACTGAGTGAAGTCATAACTTTTGTTGAAAACTTGCAACGTTGCATTTACGAGTTACGATAATGCGAGGACACATAATGTACAGCGGGACAACCACGAGTAATGCATTTATCTGTATTTAAGTATGTAAGAAGTTAGATAACAATAATAATGATAAAAACAAAAACAAACCTAACGGATTTAAAGGCCCAGCTGTTCTCACTTTTGTTTTTCTTCTGTCGGAGTTTTGTGTTGTTATCATTGTTGTTTCCCTTTTAGTTGGACTTTGAATCAAATATTGTTTGATGCTTACATTTTGCGCTGCATGTGCAAGGTCTAAGGCAATTCGGTTCATTATATGAATATGTTTTCGACAAGAGGGAGATTCTGCCATTTTGGGTGATAAACTAACAGTAAGTTGATTTGCCAGACCTATTTGTTCACAATTCTCGTGAACTTGACCCCTGGGACTACTTTGCCAGGCATACTGTTTCTGTTAAACAAACCCACCTTTCCTGTTGAACTGAAAGTGGCGGGGATATGTATACATTGTGATATGCGTTTGTTTTACCAGACAGTGAAATCAGAGCTGCCTTTGTTTATAATTACGGACTGTGTAATGAGATTACATCAAATTTGAAATTACAGCCCATTTCATCTTACTATTCCAGGGTACATTCCAGGGTATTTCCAGGCAATTAGGACACTGGTAAAAATAAAAGGAAATTTTAATATTTTTTATCGTATGTAAATTACCAAACGAAAATCAAAAATTGTAAAAATAACAGGTGGACAGATTCTGAGGTTTGCCCCCTTCCTTCATGTCAAAAGTTGATAAGAATCTTGCGGTGTAATTTTCACAAAATGTAAGACATTGTCTTGTTTCTTCCACTGAAGCTTTGTACAAACCGTTGATGCAGGAAGTGTAGGTTTACTATGGCTCTTTTGTAAAACGAGATGTTACAGGTTACTGGGTCCTTATAGGAAGAAAGAATCAATCGAGGAGAGCCCCCCCCCCCCCCCGACTGTCATATCTGTCTCGGCATGGTTATTAGAGACTGAAGAACATTATCTTCAAACTATTGTTTTTTTTTAATTCTATTCTATTTTTTGTTTGTTCATTTCTTTATCAAACGCCATTTGGAACGCCATGTGGAACGCCAGAGCACACTAGTCGAAACGTCGAGTCAGAAACTGACCCTTCTCAGACCAAACCCTACTCAAAAGAGATTATCACATGGTGTCAACGCAAACCTTGCTTGCATACATGTTATTTTATTATTCTAATTCGCCAATATATCCATAAAACCAACGTCTAATTCAAAGATGGGGTGCTAATTGATGAATATGCGACAGCATCATTATCATTTTTAAAAGCTGTTTTAAGAATTATTCCCATCAGCAAAACCCCATAATTAATGGGGGTACATGATGGGTTAATAATAAATCAAACTAGCATGTGGTTTATGAACACTTTGGGGATAAGGGAATGTAACTTAATGCCTGAACACAACTACCACTTTACCCGACATTTAAATTGACATTGTTTATAAGTTGTGATTTTATTACAAGTGTTCTTTTCACATCATATTGACCCAATTCACCTGACGTCATCATCACAATAATATTGGTTGCGCCATTTTTGGTGGTCAATTTCCAGTGTGGTGTGCGTACGTACACCTTGACTTCCAAATGGCAAAGTCGCCGTGTGTGATGACGTTAGCGCGATGAGTCAATGCGACAATCTTTAACGATGAAAACTATAAAGTTATACAACACTGGATGATACACTTATAATTATATACAAACAATTGGTAAACATCTGTCAAATTTTGTATCAAATTACATGTATGAACTCAAACTTAAAAGTGAGAAATCTACAACGAACAGTGGTCACAAGTTCCTTTGTGGTGTTCTATTTTGTTTCAGGAAAAATGTTCCAAATCCAACTATTATATTTCAAGGAAGAATCTAAATGTACTTTGGTTTAGTAACACGATTTTAAACAAGCGAACTTTTAAAATATGAACTGATAATCTTCAGGATTCTGTGTTACCTTGCCGAGTGATGTTCAATGATAACAGTACGAAAGTACGAAATGACATAATCGGTCTTCCTGATGAGATCATTTATTCACCATCTTTTTTTCCCCTTTTATTTAAGCGTTTTGATTTTCTGCATCAAGCGAATTAAGAAAAACTTGACAAATACTTTTAGGTTTAATGTAATTTTGCCGTTATATTAAAAACTGTTTTCTTCTAAAAATCACAATTATGCATGCTCAATAACGTTTAGCAGTCCTTTTATAAAATCATTTCACTTATCTTTAACTCAAATAGCAAAGTTTCAAAGCAACATTTTTTTTTTTTTTTTTGTAGTTTTTGAAATATTTAACCAATGAGCATTCATGGTAGCTTTTTTGTAGTGTTAATGCAGCTCTTGTATACCCGATACAGCAAATTATTTATACAATTAATTAGTTATTAACATTGAACGTGCAGACTTTCTTGTTATTTATGGTCTGTTGATTACCCAGTCACCAGGCTAATCTTTTACAGGGTAACAAGGGTGTTGAAAGGAAAGCGCACGACCTGTACACAATTATGTGGTACAAAAAGAAGCAACAAAATATTTAGGGTTGACTAGGTAATGTTAAGGTTGAATTAGCACCTTTTGCAAGGAGCAGTAAGTCTATTCTTATAAAACTGCCAAATCTTCCTGTGCATGACAGCATAGAGGAACGGATTTAGTCCAGAATTTGACAGCAGCAAGTTCGACAAATGATTCCTGACTAGTCTGGCAGGGCAGTCTTCGCAATCGGAGCCTGGAGAGAGGACGATGAAGATGGGATACGGGAGTGTGCACAGTGCAAATGCCCCAAGGAGTATGGCGAGGCGGACAGCAGGCTTCTTGTACCTGTTCCGCAGTTTATCCCTTGTAGAACCCGAAGGGGGTCCTCCACCACGCACTGCATCACCAAAACCAAAGAAAGATTTCTTCCTTCCCGATGCCTCAAGGGTTTTCCGTTTGATTGGACGAACAGGTTGCATGGGTGGGCTGTCGGGACTGGCGGAGGTTGGCTGAGGGGATACAGATACGCTGCTGAACTCTGTAGCCTCTGCTGTGCTTAAGTTATTATCAGAACTAAGTGTGACACTTGTAATGGGACGGGGAGATCCATTTCCAGCCTTGTGGACTATTTTGTTGTTGACGGGGTCCACCGAATGATTACGGGTGCGTTTTGGTTTGCGGAGGCGCTGCCGTAGAAGAATGGAGAACCGCAGGGTTGAAATGAGCATGACGAGAAATGGGATGACAAAGAGGAGAAGGAAGATGACGATGACGAAGCGTGGGTCACTCCTGACAGGAGAGAGGCATTCCTTGCTGTAATCAACGCTGCTATAATCTCCAGAGAGCCAAAGTATGAGCTCGCAGGAGCTGATCAGGATGGCAATGATCCAGGCCGCAGCGATGGTCAGCTTCACATTACGGGATGACTGGAGCTTCAGATACGCAGGGTACTCCCTCGACACCAGAAAGTACCGGTCAAGACTGACGGCAGTAATTGTGTACATCCCTGCAGACACTCCGATGACGGAGAAGTATGCGTTGATCACACACATCACCTTCCCTAACGGCCAATAGCCGAGGCCGGTGTGAATGGCAGCCACCGGCAGCCCTGTTGCACCGACCATCAGGTCACTGCAAGACAGACTAAGCAGGAGGAGGTTGCTGGGTTTCTGGCGGAGTAGTACGTTGGACACGAAAGCAGATATGGTCAGTACATTCCCGGCTAGGGTAATAATGACTAGTACCAAAAGCATCAGTCCAATGAAGACAGACCCGGCACTGACCGTCTGTTCTGGAATCGGTGTCATCAGGCCGGGAAGGGTGTCATTATTCGTTAAGTTATCCATTATTCTTTGTAATCGAATGGTTCGTTGGAGACAAACCCAGTTGTATTTCAGTCAGTTATGACGAAGATCAAAATGAACACAACAGAAACAGTAACCCTGGTCGGTGTGGATGCAAAACAATAACGCAAGTACAACCGAAGACTTTAAATTGCCTCGTAACAGTAATTTCGGTTTGTGATATCCGCCACACATCACGCCAATCAATCCCCTTGCCTTAGAACTCAACGCCTACTATTTACATAACAGGTAAAGGAAATCCGGTAAATTGTAACACTGTGCAGTTCCTCTAATTCATAACCTAAGCTATTCTAGCCATTGTTTTCCTGCTTTTTAAGCATCAGTCCTTCCTGGTTATATTTTTAACAAAGATCGATATCCTTGGAAAAAAAGTGTTGGTTTGACTCGGTATTTGGTTTATTTCCCAACATAACACACTGAAATACAAGCAAAAGACATAACAGAAATAGTAGAAATTAACAACACATCATTGTACAAATACTACAAAACCTCATGCTTGTTAATAAAGTCTAGCTGTGAAGGCCTCGTCACATTAGGCATTTTTCAAGGCAACTTGGAGCAACCAACTGCACTGCGTGTACAGGAGGCAACACAGTAGAACAAGCTACAATTTTTTAACAGTGTTTCAAAGTAAAACAATGTGAAAATTGACGTACTATATTCTCTTCTTGTAAACTGCCTCGTGTAACATGGCCCTAGCAGCGTCTGGGATTGCCTTCCCACATGTACGCAGACTTCAAACAAATTCTATGAACTTGACCCCTGGGTTTGGATTTGTTATGCTTCATACCAAAACAAATATCGGTGGTAGATTCCACAAACGTTTTGAAGTCATTTCCCACCCCCACCCGTCTTTTTTGTCCCTCTCGTAGAACAAGGATCGTTTGCTGAGCCATTTTCCCGCAGAGAAAAACACATTCCATTACTAAAAAGTATAAACATTGCTAACATCATGATGAATAGCTTAATAACTGATCAGGAAACGAGCAACGTGACGAAGTACATAACAAAAGAAGTTGTGGAAGTTAATCTGAATGTTTGTCAATGTGGATTAAATGAAAACACTGCCAAATCAGTATCACCTTGATTAAAAATGAAAAAAAAATATTTATCTATATCTACCTAATAAGGTTGTTACTGCTTATTATTTTTTACAACGCAGTTTAAATCACACTTTACAGACTGAAAACACTTACCAGTGTTTTACGCTTAATATTCTGACAACACATCAATCTAAAGGAATATATCATAAAAGAAGTGTGATAAAAGATATTCATCAGAACCAATGGAAATGTTAGAAAGTGTAAGAAACTTTAGAACAGAGACACTATTTACGTAGATTTATTGGTCAATATCGGGGAGACCACAATTATATATAAATAATAATAATAATAAAAATAATAATAACAATATAGTAATAGTTAAATAAAAACCAATAAGAAGTTGCATTACGGCAAGTTTATCAATCCTGTATTGCAAACTTTCTTATTTTACGTAAGTTATTTTGACACAAACATCCTTTGAATATTTTTTTCTTCTTCCTTGTGTACTAGACAATATGTAATTGGCCTTAATAAACTGCGCAAAATTTCAAGATATCACCGACTGAAATGTCTGAAGAGAATATTATGCAAATGATTTATCTCTTTGTAAATTAAGGTAGCCTAATTATTATTTTGTGAAGTTTAAAGATGAGACAACTTCATTTTTGTGATTTAATTTTCAATAGATAGAGTCCTTATGAAAGTAATCTCTAAACCCATCTTTAAGTGGTGCAAAATGCCATAGTGTTTGATGCCCTTTCAGTGTAAAATCCATGACATCACTTTTCAAGTAGATCAGTACATTTTTGTACGGGGATTTTGTTTTTTAGCTCATTCCCGAAAGTAATACACTCGGATTTAAAACCTATACAGTGAGTTTGACTTTTGACTACCGACAATTCCTGTGTTGAATGTACAGACCCATTTATTATTGATGACATGAGGACTCATATCTGTTGGAAAACGAGCGCATTATCAAGTTGAATTTGACCCTACAACCGCTCTTTGAACGATACAAGTTTCACGCGTATTAAAACTTCTGGAAACCTTGAACCGGTACAGCATTCCACCAACGTCACACGCGGCTATACTGTCTTCACGCTCGCAATTTTGGGAGTCGAATTGCATGTGAAATTATGCTAAGCTTGTAAACGCCGCATCGCCTAGTATACAAATATTGACTGCTTCGAGTGGCGTAGTAAAACTAGTCACTCGAGGTGATCCCCGGAGCAGCTTATCTTCCCAAGGCAGAGCCGAGGGAAGATAGGCGGCTCCGGGGATCACCGAGAGTGACTAGTTTTACTACGCCACGAGATAAAGCAGTCAATATTTGTTTTATAACACCTCAATTTCATCCATTTTGTGGTAATGTTCGTTAAACAACTGTGCGTATATAAACAACTGTATAAAATCTGCTGACAGGAAATCTTGACAAAGAGAAAGAGGGGTACCACACTGTCTTCGTTCTCATATCGTATTTCAAATGCACGTATTATTTGATCATTTCACCGGATTCGAGGTTGTCGTTGGATAGTACCATTTAATAGTTCTTTTGGTCGGTGTGCAGTGTGATAGTAAAAATACACAACACCACGTGACGCACGTTCGGCCAATCAACAGATAGAATCAAAGGAAGAGGTGGTTTAAAAATGTGCTCTACACTGTACAACACACGGGGAATTTGACTTTCAAAATGACGCAACAAATAATATTGTGATGATGACGTCAGTTGAATTGGGTCAATATCAGCTTGCATGTAAACGAAAAATAATAATTGCTTACTTGAATACCTTAAAATGTTTGAATATGCGCGATATTTGCAAAGTTGATATGCATGGGACTAAAATGTCAGAAGAACTTTGTAAAATGTCCAACTAGCTTAATTGCTTTACAACTGTATCTTTGAAAGATTGGTACCATAAAACAATCACTTAACGTAGAAATAGAACAGAGCAGTATAACTAACAGTAATTAGGGTTATACGTTGTTAATAGTCTTTAATGGTCACATTTCTTCGTTTGATTATGCACAAATTTGAGTGAAATTGGTTATGAGCTGATTCATAGTCGCAAAATCAAACTCGAATGGCACCATGGTAAAACATATAGATAACGTACAGTTCATAATGAAATTAATTTAATTAACCACAACTTTTTTACAATCAGGTAGTTGACAATTTGTTGACAAACAAACAAATAACGAAAACAACAGTGATATTTCACCTCATAATTCCATCTCAAACGACCGCTTTGGTATTCTTTAGAGCAATAAAGAGCATTAAAGGCAGGGGTGTAAGGCAAATTGAAATTTATATTCATTCCCCCGATGCAAATATTAACATCTATCTAGTTAATTTCTTGGTAAAATATTTGAATCCGAGAAAGGCTTCAGGCATGAAGCGTTTTCACGGGGAATGAACAACATGCAGTTTCACCATTTTCTGATCCTTCTGCGTGGAAATAACCGCTTCAGATTTTCGTCGATATCTCAAGAACATTAACATCTTTCGACACAACATTTTCAGAGGTTAGTTTTGTGGTATATATCTACAATTATATAGGATAGAAACAAGCGTATGGTTCCAAATACCAAAGGTATACCCTGCCTTTCAGCGGCGATATTGTATTATCGGTAACAACCCGCGCATAGTAATACTATATCAAGAATATTGTGTTTTATTGTTGTCAGGGCCCAATCTCACGAGAGCTGCTTAAGCACAGAAAAGAACTGTTCTTACCAGGGTAAGGTTACCAGCCAAAATATAATGCGACGTGTACTGACTGTGACTGGTTTCCTATTTATTCATGCTAAGAAGACAAATTTCTGTTTAAGCAGCTCTATGAAACCAGGTCATGTTGAGGGAGATAAATATAATAATGATGTACACGCTAATAAAAAAAAAGGCCTGGGTCCGAACTGATGACCCGCGAAGCGGATCATAGGAGGTCAGACCCAAATTTCGGGCAGTCAGACCAGTTTTCCGCGTCACACTGACCAGGAATTTGGGTCACTTGCGTGCGTTTGTTTGTTTGTTTGTTTGTTTGTTTGCTTGTTTTTGTTTCTTTTTTTGTACTGGGATTCCGAGTCATGTTGACCCCAAAATTAAATCATGTTAACGCAGAAATTGGTCTGGCCCCCTGGAACTCTTCTCCGGGTCACTTCGGATCCAGAATTTTTTTTTCAGCAATACATTATGGGCATTAAAATAACACTGGCAAACAAAATAATGATTTTACATTTTGATTTGACTTATACATGTGTTTATATTTATATTAGGGTAAATACTTGCAACTCACATGTTTCTCTTCTTACAACACGGCGACGTTAACTTGCTGATATAGAATAGTCTGATCTTCCGGTGCATAATTGCATACAGGAACGGGTTCAGACCCGAATTGGAGAGCAGTAAGTTAGAGAGATGATTTCTTGCCTCCACTAATGTCTTATCTGCAAGGATGATGAAGATGGGATAAGGGAGAGTGCACACAGCAAATACCCCAAGCAGAATGGCTAATCTAATGGCTGGTTTCATGTACCTGTTCTTCATTTTAATGGCTCGCCTGTTCCTAGACGCACCAAGCGAAGCATCGGAACCAAGTCCAAAGAAGGACTTCCCTCTCCCGGTCTGGCCAAGAGATGGGTGTTTCATCGGTCGTCGGGCTGGGCCAGTCGTAGTATTACTGCTATCAGTGGGTTGTGTTTTCTTGTCGAATGTAACACTTACTTGCGAAGTTACCTTGGGTTTTTCGGATGTTGTCGGAGTATCAACACAGGCTTTGTTATCGTAAACAGAGTTATCGAAAGAACTTGTCGCGGAGGGCTCCCTCTTGATGTTAGCAATGACGTTGCTTGACGAAACGACGGACATGTTTCGGGTGCGGGATTTCCGGAGCCGTCGACGGAGTAGAACTACGAATCGCAATGTCGAGAGGACCATCACGAGAAATGGTATAGCGAACAAGAGGACGAAAATGACGAGGATGAAGAGGGAATTGCTACGAACGGGTGATATACATTGTAAACTGTAGTCGACTGATTCACTGGAACGGACCACCCATAAGATCGTCTCGCATGAGCTGATAAGGATCGCAGCGATCCAGGCTCCAGCTATCTGAAGTTTAACGTTCCGGGAGGACTGAATTCTCAGGTAGGATGGGTATTCCCGGGACACCAGAAGCCACCGGTCTACACTGATTGCAGTCACGGTGTACATGCCAGCCGAGACGCCGATCACAGAGAAGAAAGCCGATATGATGCATACCGGTTTCCCCAGAGGCCAGTAGCCAAGCCCCGTGTGTACAGCGGCTACGGGTAGTCCAGTAGCCCCTACTGCTAAGTCACAACACGATAGACTTAAAATCAACAAGTTACTCGGCTTCTGACGTAGGAGAACGTTCGATCTGAATGCCCAAATAGTTCCGATGTTTCCAGCCACAGTCACGATGGACAGAAGTACCAAGAGCACTCCAACAAATATGGACGCTGCTCCAATTATTGGTACAGCAGGCGGTGTCACCCAAGAAGTAGCGTCAGTAGCATTATCAAATTCGTACATGTCATCCATATCCGTACACTTGTGGTTCAACTTCTAAACCGTTGGCAAACAAAATGTAATTTGTTCTTTCATATAGACGCAAAAATGTTCCTCAGTCTTGCCTGGTTGTTCTCATGGGTTCAGTACTCCTCAAATCATTTGGCGCTGGTAAGTGTAGAGTCATGGCGTTTGATGGTACACCTTGATACACCAAATCCTAGTTTCCCTGACACTTCCGCAGGGACCACTTTTACCAGGCAGATGCCAGTGCAAAACGTTTCGCAGTGGTGCCGTACGCTGAACTCACAGCGTGTACACCGAACAGTAGTTCACCCGAATTTCCATACTCCGATTACATTGAAGGGAAGTCATGCGTGGCCATGCCACTACAAAAGACTCACAATGGAACCAACTTTAGATCAAAGCAGGAAGCGGTGACCTTGACCAATCACTCGCAGTGTCTATCCTCCACCCACTTTTCCCCCACTTAGTGATAAGTCATCGTTGTTGTTCCTGTTCGGATCTTTGTTCATGTTGGACACTTACAAACCTTTTTAAAATTATTCAAAGTTATACATGACTTTATTCGGATATGCCGAACTTTTACCCTATTTACTGTTCCATTTTTTACTTTATTTTTCATAACAGTGGTCAAACACATGACGAGGATTGCTGCAAAATCTCCAAATGTGGCTGGTCACATGAAGTTTATTTCTTCCAAAGTAAACCACTACATGCACAGATTGTTTATGATCAAACATTTATGTCCAGACTAATTCAATGTCAACCTAAAAAAAAAAAATGAGAAGGAAATTGATTGAGGTATGGACGATTGAAAACTCTAGCCAATATTTATAGTGACAACACAAACTTTCTTATGGTCCAGCTGATTCACATGACCAAAACTTAATGCATTGGTAAACCCTGGCATTGAAAACTGCAATGCATGTAAACTAAATTACATTATAAAACTGTTAGTACATCTGCAACTGTATAAAAAACAAACGTTCAAGTGTGCGCAATTGAACACTTTTGGAAACCTTGTGTTCCCACGTTCATGTACATGTACATGCTTCAGTAGCCGCTGTCACAGTACTGACACCATAGCGGACATTATTAATTGTCAAGATGGCGGCGTTTCAAGCTGCAGTAACTCAGTGGAACATATCAGTCGCTTCGCAGCCGGATAATCACACGACAACAAAAGGAAAATAAATCCGGTGAGCCGTTCCTAAGTGTGTTTTCGTGACGTTTGAATATTTATCATCAGTATTGGATTGCATTAACATTGTTCACGAAGACTGGTTGTTTATTTTTTTGATTGTTTACTTTTTTTTTAATTTTCTGTGGCCTTTGTGCCACAGTCGTGTCATTGTTTGTTTTTAGTTTTAGTTGTTGTTTTGAGGTGTGTTTTTTATGATGATCAACTGTGGTGGATGGGTCACCCTCGTTAAATATGGTTTCAAATAAATTGTTGAAAAAGATTGAATAATTGACATTTCTTCTAAACACCCTCATCGGCCATTGTAGGTTACTGCATGACACAGACTTATGCGTGAAGGAAACAAAATCACGTACTTTAAACGAGTTCCCAAAGTTCCAACACGCACGAGACTTGCGAAGCCTAAAACGGAAATTGCGCAACTTATAAGCCATGTTTCCAAAACAAAGTTCCCTAATGACAACAGTTTTTAAATTGTGTTTTCTCTGCTCCTTGAAACCCGTGGAAACCAACTTTCTGAATGCACTTTAGCCTGTTGTAACTGTGCCAATAGTACTGTTATTTAACCGATATCAAAGTATGATCTTGCAGGTTTCCGTTGGTGTTTCCGTTGCGGAAAAGCTGTTTGGTAGTATTATAAAGTCTAGGCCTGCATAAGCATTTGTATCAATTAAGGAAGGGATTTCCGCAATCGTTTTTTGTTTTTTGTTTGTTTGGTTTTTTTTACTCTCACGGATATATATGGTCTCATTTCAACTAAAAAATACGATTTTTGAACACCATCGTTTTTATTTTAATAACATAAAGAAGGACAACAATGCACTTTTATTAAAATCTAACATGTTCAGTAAAACACTGGCATCTATGACACTTGATATCAGACTTTTATCTATGAGTAATGTTTTCATTTAAAACAGTTATAATAGAAAGAACGAACACGAAAATTAAAAAGCAATCAATTAATAAAACTAAAAGAGACAGTATATTTAATAAGCAAAACCTCCTTTTTAAGAAAAATCTCCAATGAACAGGGATTACGGTTAATGTTTAAAGGCTTTAAGCGCCCCATAATAAGTCTATTATAGTCGTTGGATTTGTTTAACTTGGCTTATCGCATCCAATAGACTAATTGCGTGACCAATGTTTACATGTCATCACGCGACCTATTGTGGGTACTACGTCATCTGAGCTGATGGCAAACTACGTGCAAATACATGCCGTGACCGACTGAGTCACACCAAAGTCGGCTTTTGGTAATAATAACACAGTTACTAAGCCATTTTATTACAGTTGTATGTTGTGACATTGATAGTAATCACATTACTGTTTCATAAACTACCAATATTCTACTACAAAAGAGGTTTATTTTGAGTTATGCACTACCGACATCGGACGACTTTGTAGCCACCCGCCTGTTATTTTGTTTGTAATGTAGGCCTAAATCACTGTAAAAAAGAAGAAAAAAGGAATAAGAAAAAAGGGTAAAGACCGTTGGAAAAGTGAGCATTTATACCGAGCCTTGCGAAATTTCAAATAGGCAAAGGAACCACACAGTTCTGGAAAGCAATTTCTGTGGATGATTCAGCTTCAAAACTTTGAAAATCTTGTGTTGAAAAGTGTGTGATCGCGGTCGTCTGGCCTAAACGTTCCGTCGTGCACTATCTAGTACACATCGTGCACATTTATACGTTACTTTTACAATTTTCAAGACTTGCTGGAACTGTCCTTGCTGGCTTTATTCCGCCACTCGAAGGTCTCTGGTACAAACTCTGGAATATCTTTCACAGATTTCGAGAAAAGAAAAGCCTGGATCGAATAAACAAATGCAGCAATCATCATGTACCGTACCGCACTTTTCTATATGGAGGACGTCGTGTTTCTTTTCCATTTCATACCCACAATAGGTCACGTGACACGGGTCGCGCAATCGGTCTATTGTCACTAACCTTTGTTGACCTTTATTAGCCTATATAAGCCCTTTGAAAAGGAAGTGCTGGTGGAAAAGGGAATTACAGTGAAGTTGTGTGAAAATAAACCCTTATCGACCCAATTAACCTAAATTCATTACACGATAAATCTTGCTTGTGCCATTTTGGGAGTCAGGATTTCCCGTGATGGTGCGGATTTTAGGCGACGTGCGTGCAAGTAAACGCTCACAATGTTATAATTTACATGCATTTTGAATACCTTTATAATCTTCTGTCAACAGAACAAAATGTACACCCATCCCTCCCGAAAAAAAATAATTATAAATAAATAAAAAACACACAAGGTAAATAAATAGATAAACAACGATTTTCATTAATATCTGCTATAGAAAGGACTTTTTGAAAGTAGACTAACGAACATCTAAATTTCTCAGTGACTAAAATTTTACAATACTGTAAATAGTATCAACTAAATGTTTACCACATGCATAAGTAACTACTTTTTACATGGTAAATAAATTAACTTCAAACAATCTACTTTTTAATAACTGTGTATTTGAAGAAAAAAACTAACCAATGTGGTCATTTTTTACGGTTCCTTTAATCATCTTTCAACATCACTCGAGTTATAATAGACCTTATGCACATGGCGTCATTTGAGTAGGGCGCCCTCGTCTATAGGTCAAAATGAGGTTGCTCATTTGCCAATCCTGTGACAAATCTCTGCGTTTCCATTGTTACATCATCGATTTACCTCTAAGATGGCGGCGTGATGACGTCAATGCATAAGGTCTAATAGACTCAAGGGTTTTCAATGGAAACGTGTTGTTCGTGTAAACGCTGCTTCTTATAGAGCGATTGCTTAAGGCCCCGGCTCAACATTGCTAAACTGACTGTAAATGCTTCCATTCTTTGCAAAAATCAAGATATTTGTAATAAAACCAACCTGTGAAATGGCAGCTCATTTCGTTGTTTCATTTGCAAGAAAACGGTAAAAATGCAATCAGCATTTTTGTATGCATTCCTATAGGCAGAGTTTTCGTCTCAGTGGTGTTCCTTCGTTTTGAACGTTTGTAGGACCGTAGCACGGTAAAAACCTTGCTGTTAAATGTGCATTCACGTGTGCACATCTTCTATTGCCAGTAAACATGATCTTGTCCCAAGAGCCATGCAGCACAACCTCCATTTAAGTGAAATTCTTGTACGAGCTCAATTCTTATATTAGTGTGTGCACATTGCTGCCTTGCATTGGCAGCAATTGTCTTCGCCCTGTAGGCTTTATAGGTAGCAGCACAATACGAAAATTTCTCAATGCGTGTCTCTCTCCTGCCTCTTTGAACAGCATGAATATTTATGATGTTCAACAAAAACAACGGTCAGAGTTGGGTGGAGTCTTCAGTGCATAGCTTGTGAGTGGGCAATGGCAAGGTCTCTACAGTGCTACGGTCCTACGAACGTTCAAAACGAAGGAACACTAGTGAGGCGAAAACTAATTTTGGATCTACCACCATTATCTTTATACCATGTAAGGTATATGTAAATCTGTAAACATTTACGGGTTTTTTCCTACCAATGTTGAGCTGGGGCTATAAAGCAACTACTGTGGTTGGCTTTTTGTTGCAAGTTGGTTTGCCCATATTTTGTTCGCAAATATAGGGTTTTACGGACTTTATACTCCAAACTGTTATGTACATTTTTGTATTTCTTTGTTTGTTTGTTTGTATTTTTTGTGTGTGTGTTTTGGGTTGTTGGGTTGTTGGGTTATTTTTCTCAAAAATGTCATAATACCTGCATTTCCCTGAATGGATCGAAATCCATTGGCATTGAGATCGTATGTGGCTCCACCGAGGCTGAAACCCTCGTAACGAACGCTGGCAGAGCTCCCGTCAAATGCCTCCAGATCCACCACCAATTCCCACGAGATTGACTCGGTGTCTGTCAGCTCCCAGAGCTTGTTATTTCCCCACCAGAACTCCCCCTCTAGATCACCGAATCCATCTTGGTAGTCGACCCAGGTGCGATCAAAATTGACTGAGCCGTTAATGCGTCGTTGAATGATCTACATGAAGGAAAATGATAAGTATATATCATGTTTAAAATATACTCGTCAGTAACTACTTTTTCAAGTAAGACTTGAAGCCTTTTACTGTGTGGAAAGTGATAACTTATTTGAAGGTAACAAACATGCGAAAAGTTGCGACTTAATAGAACGACTTAGTGTATCTTTAAAACGACTAGTGTCTCAAAAGAACGACTACGTATCGAGTTAGAACGATTTATTGTGTTGTTTAGGAAGACTTCAAAAATGGCCGCATTGTCTTTCTGTGGGAATATGTCAAACTTTCAAGAGTTTAGTGTGTTTTTCTAAGGAGCTTCGAGTCTGTAGTCCAGACCTGAAACCATTAAGAAAGCAGACGTGTCAACAAACCGTGACGTCATCAGTACATGGGTCTATTGATCTTTCCATGCAATCTCGTAACTTAAGACAGTTTTATGGAATGAAATATAATAATTACACATTTTTATTTCACTCATCATCCGAAACTGCAAAACGAAGTCGTATACTTACAATAAATCCCTTCCCTTGTGAACCTGACTGCAAGTCACAGAAGACCTGCGTGGATATCCCATTAATTGAGATGCTGTACACTCCACTGGTAATGTGCCCCGAGTCAAGAGCATCCTGACAGTCTATGTATACTTACAATAAATCCCTTCCCTTGTGAACCTGACTGCAAGTCACAGAAGACCTGCGTGGATATCCCATTAATTGAGATGCTGTACACTCCACTGGTAATGTGCCCCGAGTCAAGAGCATCCTGACAGTCTATGTACACTGGGTTTACAGTTGTACTAGGGGCTGAAGACGTAACATCCGCTAGAAAAAATAACACAACTTATATAAGAAATGTCATGGAAAAGACTGTCATACAAAACAGAATGGAAAATGTTGGGGTTTTTTTTACACCCCATCAGTTGGTTTGACTTTTTTAGAGTGCATTTCATAACTTACCATTTGTACTGATTTCAGGACATCCCTGTGACCTACGGAGTCCTTCAACATCCATTGGTAGAATGTCGATGTAGACAGGTCGGTCTTTTCTGGGTGGCGCATAAGTATTGTGTCCACCCAACTTGATGTGAGTGCAGGAACAAGGATCCCCCGATGGTAGAACGAACCGAACCCTGCCGCCGGCAGATTCATCTGGTTCCGTACAAAGGAAACAGTCATGAGCTGAAGATGACACTGCGTGTGTTGTATGATCTAAGATGGAAGTGTACACCATAAAGAGTTCAAAACGTAATCCTTGATAATTACCTGATTACTGAGAATCAGGGAAAGACTTTAAGTTCACAGTACTTACCAAAAGCAACTATTATTACAATTAATGCCAATAAGCTCCACGACCTCGGCTCACTATTTCTTGGCAACTCCATCAGGTTGTAATCTTGGGTAAAAAAAACAAGAAAAAAACGAAACAAGTTTGAAATATGATTTTTCTCCTGAAGAAGATCAGAGCATACTGATCGAAAAGTCGAGTTGTCAAACCACCTGTTCTTTTCAGAACCACCACAACTCAAAGAGGGAGTTTTCATGTGCATGGTGTCTCCGCAAACCTCACTGGAAATAGTTTCAAGAAGCATAATCGTAAATCAGCCCCAAGAGATTTACAAAACTGGGCTTTATAGAGGCTACACGAACCCTCCCAAAACCACTCATTATCTGATAACCGATTTTAGACAATGAACCAATTCTCCGATAGTGGAGAAAAGGATTGGGTACGGAGGATAATGATTTAAGTTTGAGGCATGGAAACAGATTATGTCTAAATGATTATCATAGTATTTAAAATAATTATGTTTTTAATTTACGTCCTCATAACAACGTTTAATATTTGCTAAGGCATGAAGAGCACTTGTCGTTGTATAAAAATTCAGTTGGTTTTTGTTTGACTTATTAATACCTAAAAAATGCTGTTTGGTGGGAATAAAATACTATTTTTCTCGAAATAAATAATCGAGTACATTGCTATATGCCACTCTTACTTTAAATCATCTTTCCGAGATCACTGAATACTTTCGCCCGGTTTACGTTTATAGTTCGTTTACGCTTTTTGCTTAATACTTAAATTCACATTTAAGCTTCAAATATAAGGTAGAGGGAGAAGAGAAGCGTTGATTACTGAATTCCATATAAGTCTTAAGTAAGCCCCAGTGTCTCCCAGTGTCGTTCGAGGGGAGCGGGGTATCGTAGAGTGTGTGATGCCATCCAGGTTTGTGACGTCATATTCACACACAGAACAGACGGCGCCTGGTTATTAAAAAAAAATGTGTTATGAAAAACAATATTTTTGTTGAGGATTTAAAATGAGAATTAAATAGCGGCTGCATATTAATATAGTTAACATTCCTGATATCCCACACGACTATTAGTTGGGCTGATAGGGGGCAAATGGGGGGGGGGGGTTGTGCCTTTGATGATACAAGCACAAAATTTGGCACATAGTCAGGGTACGTCATGAAAAAGTTATTTGGCAATAGTATTGTGTTGTTCTAGAGAGGTACCGGGGGCGGACACAAACAACCAAAAACAGATTTCTGACGAACCAAATTTAGGTCCAAACAATTTATTAACTTAAACTTACATCTTGGAAAACTGAACAGAAAATACAATCATGGCGGTGGGCGCTGTCGACGAGTCCCTCAGACCAACTACGCCGAGTACAACAACGTGGCCGAATATAAAGATATAATTACGTAATACATGGTACAAGAGACAAAATGAAAAGGGTCGTTCAGCCCAGCCGGGGTATTTGATAAATGTGCAGAATGCTTCACAACAATAGGGCCATCACAGAATTGTCCTTTAAAAGAATATGGGTATAATGACAAGCAATTTTTAAAAATTGTCAAAATTGCCGTCCTAGCTGTTCTTCTCCCTACAAAGGACAAATGTGCGATGGACCTACAGTCAAATGTCTTTCTCACGACGTACTCTGACTCAAATTCCATGTTTGTTCGTATTATTTCCTTATTGTTTTCTTTAAGAGGGGTCTTCGAAACAAGTTTGTCTGTGGATGAAAAAGGGCGTCTAGGGTGGGAAGTCATATAAATATTAAGGAACGCACTATTGAATGCCAGATCTTTATAACAAAATAAATATTGCACTAATACTTATATTTCCCCCATGCCCCTTATGAATACGAGATCAAACAAATTAAAATACAAGTGATTAATGAACTCCTATTTTCATTTAAATGTTTTATCCAATAGAATTTGACCCGTGAGCCCTCAGAATGTGACAAAGAAAAATGTTATGGTTTTGATTTTTTTGATTTTTTTTTATAATTATCATAAACAAAATGGGGAAAAAATGAAAACAATTACCGGTAGGATCTTGGTTTGCCGCCTGCTTTGTCCATGGAATTTTCCGCCCAAAGATGAAAAGTAGGCAGCACCGCCTCGGATGTGCATATTATAAATTATTATATACAACCCTGAATTACATACATACATATACATACCATACTAGGCCTTGTTGATTTGTGAGTCTGAGTATATTTTTCTTCGAGGCCCCCTCCCCACCCTACCACTAGCTTTTTTTCCCGAGCCCATTATTGATTTGATCATAATATGCAAGATTAAAACTCACAATAAAACTAAAATGAACACTGTATACTTGCATTATTTGTATTCTTGTGTAGAGAATAACTGCAGAATCTTCCACAGAGAAAACATGTCCTGCTTTTACTGTCTCTTCCAATATGTTAGATTCAGTGAATATTGTACTCATCTACCACATATACATCAATGGTTACAGTACTCAAGGTAAAAGGAGTTTATGATAATTTTATAATTCGGTCAGTGTAATAATTTATTTTGTCAATTGTTCGGTGATTTGTTCTAAAGGAAGCATAGACTAACCTAACAAAAAACTCCACTCTTTTCAAGGCGCAAAGTCATTCGCGAGTTAATGATTCAAGTCTAATTTTGGGGTGAACAAAGACAAATTGACTGAAGCGGGATTTGACCCAGCGGTCCCCGGATTAACATACAGCGCTAATACCACTTGATTTAATGACTTTCTGTGCTTTCAATTATTTAAGACAATAGTTCAGTTATTATCAAATAATCACTTAAAACAACTATACATACAATGGTTTCTAGCAATTAGATTTTACCGTATACTGAACTTTATTGTTTGTTTGTATCATTACACAAAAATATATTTTCCCTGTCTGGGTTATTTCTGGCAAAATTCTTAACCAATTTTTGCGTTTAAATTAAACTCATTTAAAACCCAATCGCGTGGTGATGCAAGGTTCTCTGCACAAGCAGCGGTCACAATGTCCTGTTGTTCTGTTAAGACGATCGTGCGTGCCTTTATTTTTACTTGACTGAACACAGGTATACATCAAGCTGTACATTTTTTTGTATCATTACACAAAAATATATTTTCCCTGTCTGGGTTATTTTTAGCAAGATTCTTAACCAATATTTGCGTTTAAATTAAACACATTTAAAACCCAATCGCCAGGTGATGCAAGGTTATCTGCAAGCCGCAGTTACAATAGATGGCCTATTGTTCTGTTAAGACGATCGTGCGTGCCTTTAATTTTACTTGAATGAACACAGGTATACATCGAGCTGCACGTTTTAGTTATAGAGAATGGACCAGGAATTAGAGCTCCTGTATAGACTGTACGAGCCGCCAACCAGGCGCGGTTCTATGGGGGGAGTGGGGCTAGGGGTCTTTACCCCCGACCTTCCACCTAAAAAAATTAATAAATAAATAAATAAATAAATAATAACAATAAAAATTAAAAAAAAAAAAAAAAAAAAAAAACCTTTTGACTAGCCCCCCCCCCAAAAAAAAAAAAATAAAAAAATAAAAAATGCATGGTGGAAAGGAGAAGAAGAGGAAAATACTGGATCTTTATTCAAAGTTCAAAGAGTCAACATTTGCACGCAACTGCATCAAGTATTGTGTGATTATTGTAAATTACCACTTACTATACATGCCAAATACATGAAATTTGCGCTGCATATCTAGGTTGGTTTTCGACTCCCAAAATGAAATAGCAGTAGCGAAAGTTAGAAGGTGACGTCACGTTTGAAGGATCTAGCCCACCCAAAATAATTGGCTCTAGAATCGTGCCTGCCGTCAACACGAGTGCAGTGCATGTATCTAGCAATTTACTCGTTGAGTCTATACTCTTGACTTAAACTAAATTCAAGAACATTAATTTCATCTGTTCATTTATGTCCTTGTATTTTGTTAAATGGCTCATTTCGTAAATATTTATTTAATAGTTATCCTACACAATGTCGTTTGTATTAATTGCAAATTATATTGCTTCAAATTTTGAAATTGTAGTCATTAAAACACGTTAATTAACTCTAGACTAAAATACAATACATATTAGGACACCAAATTTGCCAAAGTGAAATACTTCTACATGAAACTAACGAATCTAGAGTTCAGTTGTTCTGTTGCCGATTATGAAAAATATGTCACACTTTCCTATTGAATATTGAAACATCTTTGCAAAAATTTTAGTTAACTAAAGACTACAATATAATCAGATTACGTCACCACATTTGCCACAAGTGAAAGACTTCTAAAACAAGGTGCAGTAAAATCGGCCAATTAGGCTCTTCCATTCACGGGAGATCATTAGTATAATCCAGAAAAGAAAAAGAAACTTAAAAGAATTTGGGCAAGTTATTGAAATATCCTTTCATCAGATGAAGTGAAGTACAATTTCTGTTTGTATTAGGCCCTATAATAAGCTTGCCGACGCAGGTATGAGGAGTGCATACAGGGCAAGGTGCACGGCATGGAAATAGATAGATAGATAGATAGATAGATAATTACTATTATAACTACAATTGATATTGACTTTTTGATTTGCTGACAATTCGTCGCTCGTACCACGAACTGACCTATCTCAGTTTTTGGCGAAAATGAGTTTTTTGTATATTTGGATTAAATATAGTGAAATCTTCATTTTCTCAAAATTTTGGGACAAAATCTCATCTCTTGTTGTTGTTTATAGCTGTAAACAAAAGCGACGCATCGTCAAAAATGAAAATTTGTGGTTCACGAAGTGACGTATCGCGATAGGTCACTTCGTGGGACCAGACACCCTTGTTATGCGCGTTTCACGAAGTGACCTAAATGAATATTCAAATAATATTCTTTCTCAAGAGCAGAATCTTTTATTTTTTTAAAGATCGTTTTTCATAATTAAATTTCTAAAAATATATAATAGGAGTTTAGCTTCTGTTACTAAAACCTCGTATCCTGTAATATTTATGAATGAATCAAACAAAATCATATAAGATGTTATTTCTATAGAGGACGTGCGTCTGGTAATTGAACGTAATGCACACTAACATTGTGTATAATGTGGAATGGGAGCAGTCCAAGTTAACAAGGACGTGGCGTGTTATAATGTGAATGATTGTGAGTATATTTTTGATCAAAATATAGCTCAAATTGTTTTAACGTTTCGTTCTTTAATTAATTTCTTATGAATACTATAAAATCGGATGGCTTAGTTGACAATTCAATGCACAGATTTTGTGTCAATTAGCCTAGGCCTGACCCTGGACCCGTCCGCCTTTTGTGTGGTTAACCCACGCCCACGCCCACGGCATTACATTCACAATCACAGGCCTAACTCTCTACCTGCTCTAGTCTCTACTCTAATCATTTATTATGTTGAACTAAAAAAGTTTAACGATAGACTGGCTGGGTGGAAGCCGAATTAAATTGTTGTCTTGTCGCAGTCGGGCCATGTTGATGGGATGGCGGTGGGGTGGTGAATATTGAAAGAGTTTATTCAAACACTTGAGGCTACACATTATACTATACAGTATACTAGGAAGGAAGGAAGGCTTGTTTAACTTATTTTTTAGTGTAGGCCTATTGTAATTTTATTCACTCTATCGTGTGACAAAAGCCTAACAATGTTAAGCAGAGCAGAGTAAAAACTCACTTTTGATGCTGTTCATAAATCGTAATCAATTGCCTACCTTGGTTCTATTTTGTATTTTAAGGAGTAGCCACTATAATGTAGCCTCTGTCATGAATTTCTGAAAGGAGGGCGTTTTGGGGGAAATTTGTCAAGATGGCGGACAGGCTGAATGATAACTATTCAAAAATCACGACAAAATACTTAGGACCGTCCCACATTGTTGAAACAAAAATTTAGATACTATACGATAGGGATTATCCGGCTGGGAAGTGAAAACAATTTTCCATTGAATTACTACAGCATAAACATTAGTATAGCAAGTGTTAAACAGTCATCCTGAAATTTAAACTTATAAAATGACTTAAGGATTTTGTGACAAAGACAAAAAGAGTGACAAGCATCCTTATTATTTTTTTTTACCATAGCCTTGGACTCAACCCTGGTGAGCTACACTATGGGTGTTTTAGTAAGGGGGTCTGATGGTAGTCAAAATATTGTGCTATCAAACACCTGAAATTTCAGCCCCCATCGAGACTTTACCAGACAGAAGATGATGTGGGGGAAAGTACGGTGGAAGGGAACAGTGATATACATGGATGACATTGGAGGTAAGCTTAAGATGTGTAAATAATGAAACATTAGCCATTGACTCTTATCAGTGTCTGTATACGTTTTACATTCTTTCAGAATTACGTTTTGTTTGAAAGTACCAAGTACATGAAATAATTATTGTTTCAATAATCAGTCTGTTAAATGTTGTTTTATTCCACAGGACCTGAGGATAGCGATAGCGGTGAAGACGACATGCCTCTCGCCTCATTACTAGGCCATTCAGCAAAGAGTGAGTCTTAGTGTTATACTAAATCATAAATACTATGTGGTCTGTATTACAGTATTCTGTTGTTTTTTGTTCTATATGTCATCAGCTATTGATATTGCAACTGAGCATGCATCATATCCAGAATCCTCACTAAGTCTAATGTTACTCCTCAATTGTGTATAGACAGGGTCTTTTATTCAAACAATGGTTCTTTTTTCAGGTGCAATGTCAAATGTAAGCATTAAACTGTTTTCTTTCTCCACCTAAAACCATTATTGCATTACTCTGTTTCAGTCTATGAGGGTGACTCAGGGAGCATCAGCAGCATTCCCGGTGAAAATGCAGCATTGGATGTTACTGCATTGGACACCACACCACAAGACACCTCACCAGACATTGGACACCAAACAACATTGGACACAACTGCTGAATCCCAATGAAATAGTTTTTAAATTAACTTGTACGTTAAATAAATAGATTGAATAAAGGTATAATGCATCATGTGATTTTGGAAGAATGCATTCATTCTGATTATCTAGTTTCCAAAATGCATATCATAAAACAAACCTCTGAAAATGTCATCAAAATCACACTTTTGAGAAAACAGTGAATAACGGTTGGATTTTATCAGTTATTTTGTATACATTGTCTTTGGTAACTGTTGTTGCATTTACATCATTTTAGACGGAAATGTTCAAGGAGGGAGGGGAGAGGTGGTTACAATCTTCATCTTTACCAATCTTTCAGATTGAAATTAATCAAAACATTTCTGCTTATTACTAAAGCTATATCACACCTTTAGAGTAAAATTTAAAGATTAAAGATTTGAAGCTTGTATGTGCAAAATGCAAAACCAATCAATTACAATTCTTAATTTATTTACAAAATTTCACTATATTTCAACATTTCGATTTTAGTCATCATCATGTCCAACCTTTTCCGAGATGAATTAATCCATTTCTTTAGTGTTATGGACATTAATAAGGACTAAGTATTTTGGATCATTGTTAAAAACTTACTTAGTTCATCATTGCCTTTCGTTAAATGACCAGCCTGGCAATCCTGTGTATGTACATGTTGGAGGTTTTGAAATGAGATTCGTTTTTACAATAAATCATTGGTTAAAACGGACAGAATTGGCTTGTCATGTGATTGCATAACGTACTGACATTAATGAATGACTAAATCACTATTAATTATAAAATTACCCCTGTGAAAGATCCTATTATGACATTTTGTTAAAGAGCATGGTTTCCACCGACTTTCCCCATGATGAAATATAAACAGATGAAAAAAAAACCCGTGTAACAACGTGATCGGATTTTAAATGCCCTTTTCCGACTATTTTGGACACATTGACCCCCACCCCACCCCACCCCGATAGTATTTTTAAAAATCGGCCTGTATGCCAGCGTGTGCATTATGGACGCGTTGAGTGCCATAGGCAGAGTGTGTTGCGTGTGCGCACAACAGATAGGTCGCCCGGCACAGAGCTCAGAAATGAAACTTTTCGTACCACGAAGTGACCTATCGCGATACGCCGCTCGCTGCGCGTAAGAAAACTGAATATTATAATTTCACGAAGTGACGTATAACTTTGCCACTTTATATTTACCTTAATACTTGATATTTTTAAATTAAACAAAAACAGTGTGAATCTATGACTTTTAATCTACCTGCTGTAGTATTATCAGTTCCAAAGAAGTGATATTTCTGTGGGAAATGACCAATCCAAAAACAGCTAAACTGTAAACCCGTTTAACTCGAAACGACAAAAACTGAGATAGGTCAGTTCGTGGTACGAGCGACGAATTCTGGTCCAGTTAGGGACACGGTATTAAGCAAACTTCCCCCTCCCCTGCTAGGAACGGGTTTTTCCACCTGGTGGGGGTTGGGGTACCGGCGAGGGGCCAATGTTTAAAATTCAAAGACAAATTGTAAACAGTCTATTTTAGTGTTAATGTACGGAAGCGTACAGTGCCGCCACATGAAAAAAAAACGACACTTATCATGTACGTACACGATAATTATAATGTAAGTACACGATAATTATCGTGCACGTACATGATAAGTTTGGACTTATCGTGTATGTACACGACAAGTGCAAAATAATCGTGTACGTACATGATGACTTATTATGTACGTACACGATAAGTCCAAACTTGTTGGACCCCGTTTAAATCAATATCAAAATCACTAGAGTATATGCGTGCCTTTTCTGTCTCAGCACCCTGTACGAACTTCCTCGTGGTATTCGTTGTGCACCGTCTCTTTTGTCTTTTAAGTCATTAAAGCAGCTCTAAAACACATCATTATCATAAAAAAAATGATTTAAACGAAAGTTGATTAAAAACGACAATTCATTCAAATGTAATACAAGCACATTAAGAAAAAGAAAAATTTTATGTAGCCTGTATAAAGTGCTTGAGATTAATTGATGTTATGCGCTGTATGAGAAATAAATGTTAATTTAATTATTATTATTATTACTGTTGTTGTTGTTGTTGTTGTTGCTGCTGCTGCTGCTTCTGTTGTTGTTGTTGTTGTTGTTGTTGTTGTTGCTGCTGCTGCTGCTGTTATTGTTGTTGTTGCTGCTGCTGCTACTGCTGCTGCTGCTGCTACTACTGCTGCTGCTGCTGCTACTGCTGCTGCTGCTGCTGCTGCTGCTGCTGCTGTTGCTACCGCTGCCACTGCCAACACCGCCGCCGCCGCCGCCCCTGCAGCACAAACATTATGCTCTTGTTCTTGTTTTGTTCTTCTTTTTCGTTTTTTTTCAAATTGTGGAGGTTGAACCTCCTGTTGAGTAAACTGATATATGTTGTTCTATTTTCGTCGTATCTTCATTTGACATCCTTTGAGGGAGACACGACTGCCTTGCCATGTTGACCATTGCACTCCTTGGTAATCAGCAACGTCTTCAGACTGACTGTACCTGCCGTTCAGGTTACTACCAATTTGTTTACATTTGTCGTACCACCAGCCTCCGTTGAATTTTTCAGCGCAGTTAGCTCCTCCGGACTCGTCGTTGTCCCTGTCTTTCGTTGTGAATGCTTTCTGTTGGTGAGCAAGGGCATCATCTTCAAATTCAAAGAGATAACGAATGAATCAATGTTAATATATTATATCATAACTGGTCTAGTGTAATCATTATCGTCGCCGTCGTGGTCATCTTCGTCTTCGTTGCTGCCGTCGTTGTCGTTGTTTTTTGTTTTTTGTTTTGTTTTTATATTTTTACGTAAAGACAAGAAGCCAAAGTGTCATGTGTGACTGGCTTGAGCAGCTTTTATTTGCATGACACAAACCCAACTTTGTTTACAAAATTATGATATAATGTACAACATATCTCTGGCCGTTGCATCAAAGCCGCAACACCTTCACTAAACGACATACAGAAAAACCAAATTGATTTCCGCAAAATCACAAACAAAACTTGCGGCAAAACTCTTTAGCTGATCTGATTGTCGCTTAACACTGATAAGCATACAAATTTACAAACGTCCCTCGTTTCTCACGAGGGTCATAGGTCATGAGTGCCCATTCACAGAACACTTTCTTTTTTACTAGGGACAGATAACGCTATAAATATAACGTAAGGTTAATCGCGAGGGCTAAATAATAATGTTACTCTCTCCACATTTCCTGTAAATTTTCTTAGACATTTTACATTTATATTGATCTCACACCAAGCATACTTTCAACAGTTCCTGTAGAACCATTTAAGCATTGCATCGAACGTAAGGGTCATCCAAGAGGGCGGCTAATAAGACAACTAAACGACGTGTCTCGAGCGAGAAAGTCACTTGGAATCATGACGGAACTGTTCCCCTTACGGTACAAGCTGATCTGTAACGTGACACGTTCTGTGCACGCAAGCAAAGTGATATCGCCATATCAAGGGTTCCCCGGTTTCGGCGCATAAGGCCGTGTCCGAATGAATGACTTCGGCAGAGGCTACGGCTGGAACGCCGAGGATTCCTATTCTTCAACGTTGTCGTTGCAGCCAGCGACCATAGCCGTAGCCGAAGTTGCTTGATTCGGACAGCCTAAGATTCGCTAAATCTTCACCGACTAATTTGGTGAAACATTAAAAGCAAAACTTGCAGCAGTTTGTTAATACAGGGTGGACGAGGGACCTCCTCTCTTTGTGAACGGACTGTTTGTTTCAAATTGTCCGATAAACGAACTTTTAGCAAGAGATTTAATAATGCAATTTTTCTCTGAAGTTTTTCTGAAGTTTGCCAAAACTCCGACCGGGCCAGCGACCTATTTGTCACATACATATACACTATTTTAATAAGTGTACCCATGAGCAAGGGCCAGCATTAATCAAGCATCAGGATCAGGTAACAACATTGTGTAAGCAGCTGAGTTGACTATAGGCGAAAAACGCCTGTTCACATACATTGAGTGAAATTCATTCCGCGCCGAGGTGAATGAGTAACACGCGTTTCAACGTGATAAATCCGCTCATCACTCAATCATCGTATTGTGTATACACCGTGATCGATTCGAAATTAATGGTTTCATAATGAGGGGTTATTTCATAAAGGTGTTATGTCCGAGAAAATGTGTTGGCTCTAAACCTGATACCATAGAAGATGGTAATAATTGTTTAAAGTAGATGAGATTCCTATAATATATAACGTACTAGAAGTCATCTGAAACTATTTGTCAAAATACCTGCATCGCCCTGAATGGAGTGGAATTCCCTGAATGTAAGATCATACGTGGGTCCGCTAAGGCTGAAACCCTCGTAAAGAACGCTGGCAGAGCTCCCGTCAAATGCCTCCAGATCCACCACCAATTCCCACGAGATTGACTCGGTGTCTGTCAGCTCTTGGAGCTTGTTATTTCCCCACCAGAACTCCCCCTCTAGATCACCGAATCCATCTTGGTACTCGACCCAAGTGCGATCAAAATTGACCGTGCCGTTAATGCGTTTTTGAACAACCTGCATAAAGGGAAATAAGGCAAAATACCAGCATACTCATGCAGTAATTGTAAAGTATTAAGTTTGAAGCTTTGCATCGTGTATATAGAAAATAAGAATACAGTTTAGTTTACTTGTGAAACCTTGCGAAACTAATCCAACTTATTGCTCGTTACAACGACTGATATCGATCAAAGGAATTCTTTTTGCTGTAAAAAAAAAAAAAAAATATACGCTTTAACTTGTACACATTGTATTTCAGTGCGTTTAAAAAATTAAGAAGAAATAAATAAATAAAAATGAAAGTTACCCAGTAAAACAAACAGTTAACTAGCAAGTTGTTAATCTTTCCATGGAAATAATTTTGTAAATTAAAAATGCAACATTAACATGTTTCGTATTGTATAATGACACTATCGCACATATTTTTCACTCATCATCCGAAACTGCGAAACGAAGTCGTATACTTACAATAAATCCCTTCCCTTGTGAACCTGACTGCAAGTCACAGAAGACCTGCGTGGATATCCCATTAATTGAGATGCTGTACACTCCACTGGTAATGTGCCCCGAGTCAAGAGCATCCTGACAGTCTGTGTACACTGGGTTTACAGTTGTACTAGGGGCTGAAAATGTAACATCCGCTGGAAAAAAAAACAACACAACTTATACATCCTATATATAAACAACAAAACTAGAAGGAAACAACATTGACTATTTTGTCGCAGCTTTAAATAACTGCTTTTATTCAAACCAAAATCGGGCAAAAATTCTTGCCCGAACGGGACCAATAGACACCCAAAATGGGGCAGGCTTGCCCCAAGGTCAAATTTACCATAAAACAAATGGGCATGTTGCCCTCATTACCCTGGTTAAATATCCCCAGCATGAGCAGGCGTGCTCACACACACAAAACCGAAAGTGAAACATGAGGCCAGAACTGGCGCCCTGTCCCAACAGGTTACGTAACAAAGGCTGTTACAGATTTTGCAATATAGATTTCCCTAGTAACAGAGGTACGGTAACGAATTGGCCAAATCAAACGAGCCCGCGAAACCATAAAGCCAGCTTGCCCAAGCCAAATTAGAATAAAGCAGCCCATTGGATAAGGAGAGCTTACCCCATGGAGCGGGGGGCACCAATGATGTGTAAAGCGGCATATAATGCATGTGATGGTGTAATCCATAAAATGAATTATATAAGAAATTTCATAGAAAAGACTGTCATACACAATGGCGTAACTAAGGGGGGGGGGGGCACGGGGGGCACGTGCCCCCCAACTGAAGTCCTTGCCCGCCCCCCCCCTTTGAAATCTGGCTTTTTGAGATTAAAAATTACCACAATAAAATGTTACATTTTATGAGCATCTACGTAGTAACTTCGATGTTTTGTGAACTATTTTTATTTATTTACACACATAATGTCTTTTGTTTTATGTCAACACGTCAGAAAACACTGAAAAGAGGCTCGTTTATGAAAAATACAAACGAAAACTACATTTTTAATTGGCCAAAAGTGCCCCCTAGGAAAAATGGTGCACCCCCTTGTGCCCCCTAAAATTTAGCCCTAGTTACGGCGCTGGTCATACAAAACAGCATGTAAAGGGTTTGTTTCATTGCATCCCATTAGCTGGTTTGACTTTTTTAGTGCATGTATTTCATAACTTACCATTGGTACTGATTTCAGGACATCCCTGTGACCTACGGAGTCCTTCAACATCCATTGGTAGAATGTCGATGTAGACAGGTCGGTCTTTTCTGGGTGGCGCATAAGTATTGTGTCCACCCAACTTGATGTGAGTGCAAGAACAAGGATCCCCCGATGGTAGAACGAACCGAACCCTGCCGCCGGCAGATTCATCTGATTCCGTACTAAGGAAACAGTCATGGGCTGAAGATGACACTGCGTGTATAGTAAGATCTAAAAAAAAAAAAAAAAAAAGATGGAAGTGTACACCATGTGGTGAACCAATAATTGAACTGTGTATTTTGTTAATAACTGTATATGTTTATAGCGCCCTCTCTTGTTGACATGGGTGCCTCATTTGCATAATCGTTTGCATATCATTTGCGTAGAGGTGTTATATTACATTTTTTTTGCAACACCTTAGACTTCCACATGTAGAGCAATTTACTGCATCCATGCACACACTAAGTGCACACAGTTCAGCCATTCCTTTTCTTGTATTGCTTAAATGGACAATGAGTTAAGAAGAGTTTGGATTTCAATAAAAATACTATAATTCAAAGTTCAACAATTTCCTCTTTTTCAAGCGTTCATTTAAATGGGAATCATCAACCAACAAGAGTTCAAAATCGGATTTTTGGTCATAACTTGATTTCTTTATCACGAATAACTTGTACAGTGGTGTGACAAGAGGGGGAGGGGGCTTGAGCCATCTCAGCTACTCATACCAAGTGAATGAAAAATAAATATTAACTAAGTAATGACTAATTAATTAATAAAACAATGAATAACGCCGATCTTCTAAAACAAATGTTTAAAAAGTGCCTATGAATCACATCGTTCACTGGCTAACAGTTTGTAATCAAAGTCAATACATTAACATTCTTCTTTATACTGATGAAAAGCAACTATTAAAACCCTCGCAGCAACCACATTAATCAACAACTTCGCTGGATCCAGGAGGTTAAAATTTCGTCCACTCTGTCTTTAAGGTCAATAACCCACCCTGCAAGCCCAAAGCCATTATAAATCACTGTGGGGTGAATTGGAGTGCTAGTCAAGACTTAGACTTGTGTTATTTAAGATCCACGTGCCGCACAAGCTGTTTTCACAAATTGCATACTGACCTGTGCCAAGGGATTTCTTGGCACAGGGGTTACAGGGGTCAATCAATTACTACACTGAGACAGGTGGCTGCTGTCTTTCAACACTCCTTACTCTGCATTGGGTTAGGGTCTGGCCAATGGGAGTCTACAGGCTTGTGGGGTATACCAGGGGTGAGGATTACATGGAATCTTGGCCTTATTGGCCCATTAAAAAAAATTATGCCCATATTTGGTAACAATTGGATTATTTCTTGTCTCTCGGATGCTGCGAGAGTTAATCACAGCGTCGATGTGGGTAACGCATTTATTCATCTGAGTTCAAATGGCAAAATGTCACGTACCGTACAAAATGTCATGTACAAATTGTCTTGTACAAAAAGGCAACCCGTACTGAAAGTGAAGAGTCACAGCACTGGCTTCACTTTTAGTGTTAAGACTAACTCCAAATGTGACTCACCCAATGAAGTACATGTCATATCTTGTAAGAGAAGTGGACTGCAGTATGTGGAAGAGACTAAGATTAAACTCTGTCTCTGCTTTGCGAACCATGTCTCTTCCACAAAGACCAAGAAATGATACCCAGTATCCATCCACTTCAATACCATGCCCGATATGTGGCAGCCCCCCCCCCCCCCACTAATGTTCCCATTCTCTACACACTCTTTCCATCTTGTACAGAAGCACCCCCCCCCCCCCTAAAATCCTCAAAAGAATTCCAGAGATTTCTAGAACACAATGAAGACACAATAAGAAGGGGGGGTACACCCTGCCACATATCGAGCACCAAAATGCTTGCAGTGGTGGCGACCCACAGTGCAAATTCAGAGAATCACGTACCGGCCAAAAGGAAAATCGCAACGACGGCATTCCAATCCAAATTAGTTCCCATGTTTCGTTTGCGACTTCAATCAAGTAAAAGCTGAAAGATAGACGAATTTTTTTGTTATTCTCAAAAAAATCTCAAAGACAAACACAAATGATGATCCAAAGAAACTGCAAAAAGGTTGGCTGCACACAACTTTGTTGGATAAAAAACGTAAAAAGTACAATATTGTTATACGCTATTTACTCACGCTCCTGAAAATCATGACTTGTTACCATCCCCAATCACACGTTACCGACAACAAAATTGAGTTAAATTTTCTATGAAATATACTTTATTTTTACTAGTTTTAAAGGTAGAATACATGCAGGATTGTATTCATCATTTTTGTTTTTATCAGTATCAGTCTGAAAGCTAACGGATTATGAAGTTCATACAAGTTCCATAGAAATATTTCTGTCTGAAATACTGTCGTGAATTAGAATTCGCATTTGAAGCCCCAAATTTAATTTCGGCTGTAACAATTGAATTCAAAGACAATCTCTTTACATGCTAGAAATTGTGCACGGTTTTTCACGATTTTCTCTTGACTCGGACTCGGATTGAGCACAAATTCCCACAGGTTTTTTTCATGTTTATATTGAATCACACAAAGTAAGAACACTTCACTATCAGCTTTACCAATCTATATATTTTATCTTTAGATGAAAATAAAATAACGGCTGCATATTAATCTTTGACATTCCTGCTTTTGTCTGGGTTTACTCATGTTACTTGAAGCTACTCGAATGCACCCTAAAAATATTGTAAGGACGAGTTTTTGGTTGTATTTTCTTTTTTCTTTTAAAGGGGTGTTCAAAACAAGGTCTGTGATTGAAAACCAAAAAAGAAACAAAGAAAACAAAAAGAAAAGCCACATTAAATGTTAGATATAAAACAAAAACATTCGCACTGTATGGATAGATAACAACAAAATTAAAATTGCACTACTCTCTTAAATAGTTAGATTGAAAATCACTCTTTTCGATTGAGCCAGGGACAAATTTTTTGCAGTTTGTCCCTGGTTTCAATCGAATAGAGTACATTTCGATCGAAAATTTTATGAGAGTAACACTCCTTGTACTTTCCCCATGCCCCCTTAGATGTGAATATAAGATTTTTTTAAAATTACAATGCAACTTATTATTAGCATTTTCCAATTTGTTTATAAATGTTACGTCCGATTGACTTTTAACCACAATGTGAGATAAAAAAAAAGCACAACTAACCCGAGCCACAAAGCAAAAGCAACAAAATAGTTTCCGTATAAAAATAAAATTAGTCCTACCACTAGCTTTTTTCTCCAACTCCTATTTTTCAATTTAAACAAAACATGCAAAAATAGAAATCACAAGTTAGACTTGAATTAACAATGTTACTTGCATTATTTGTCTTTTCAGAACGGCTCAATGTTTGCATCGTATGTAGAGAGTAAGTTGAGTATCTGCAGAATCGTCCGTGGAGAGAGAACACTCCCAGCTTGTTCGCTGTCTCCTCACAGTCAATGTTATCTTAAGTGAATGTTGCACTCATCTACCCCTAATGCAACCATGGTAAATCAAGGTTAACGGAGTTTATGATAATTTTATTATTCGGTCAGTGTAATAACTTACATGTCCATTGTTCTGCGATTGCTTTTAAAGGCACCGCATAGACTAAAAAAAAAACCAGCACTATCTTCAAAATGACAAATTTATTTACGAGTTAGTTAATTAAATTTCAAAACATGTCGGAGAAGACGGCTTTACACATTTTGGTTGTTCTGTTCTTTTTAGACATAATTTAAAGATAATTTCAATCGCTGTAATATTTACCTTGTAGATAAAGAAAACACTGCTGTAAATTATTCTAAGATCCTGTTATTATGCAAACAAAGAGCAGATTCATTGCGGGTTTTTTTCTGTTTACACAGACTTGATGTAAGTGTATTGACTTGAGAAAGGAAAATATTACAGGTTTTATTGTATTTATATTCTTTCAAATTTTTAAAACAAATCTAATAGTTCAGGTACTATCAAATGCTAAATTTAAGCAATTATTATAACTGTGTACAGTGGAACATAGCAAGTGTATTTTACATTTTGCTGAACTTAATTGTTTAATATTACTACACAAGTTACATTTTCTCAATGTGGGTTTTTTTTTAAAGCAAAATTCGTAACAAATTTTTGCGTTTAAATTAAACACTTTAAAACCCAATCGCGTGGTAATGCAAGGATCTCTGCAAGCCGCAGTCACAATGGCCTATTGTTCTGTTAAGGGGATCGTGCGTGCCTTTATTTTTACTTGACTGAACACAGGTACACATCAAGCTGCACGTTTTAGTTATAGAGAATGAACGAGGAATTAGAGCTCCTGTGTAGATTGTACGAGCCGCACACCAGGCGCGGTTCTACGGAGGGAGTGGGGCTAGGGGTATTTACCCCCACCCTTCCCCCCTAAAAAATAAATAAATAAACAAATAATAGCAATAACAAAAAAAAACATAAAATAAAACCTTTTGACTAGCCCCCAAAAAATGCAAGGTGGAAAGGAGAAGAGTAGAAAAATACTGGATCTTCAATTCAAAATTCAAACGAGTCAAAATTTGCACGCAACTGCATTAAGTATTGTGTGATTCAAGTTTCAAATCTTACTTATTGTGTGATTATTGTAAATTACCACTTACTATGCGTGCCAAATACATGAAATTTGCGCTGCATATCTAGTTTGCTTTTCGACTCCCAAAATGAAATAGCGGTAGTGAAAGTTAGAAGGTGACGTCACGTTTGAAGGATCTAGCCCACCCAAAATATTGGCTCTAGAATCGCGCCTGCCGTCAACACGAGTGCAGTGCATGTATCTTGCAATTTACTCGTTGAGTCTATACTCTTGACTTAAACTAAATTCAAGGACATTAATTTCATCTGTTCATTTATGTCCTTGTATTTTGTTAAATGGCTCATTTCGTAAACATTTATTTAATAGTAACTGTTATCCTACACAATGTAGTTTGTATTTATTGCAAATATTATTGCTTCAAATTTTAAAATTGTAGTAATTAAAACACGTTAATTAACTCTAGACTACAATACAATATAATTATATTAGGACACCAAATTTGCCAAAGTGAAATACTTCTACATGAAACTAACGAATCTAGAGTTCAGTTGTTCTGTTGCCGATTATGAAAAATATGTCACACTTTCCTATTGAATATTGAAACATCTTTGCAAAAACTTTAATTATCTAAAGACTACAATATAATCAGATTACGTCACCACATTTGCCACAAGTGAAAGACTTCTAAAACAAGGTGCAGTAAAATCGGCCAATTAGGCTCTTCCATTCACGGGAGATCATTAGCATAATCCAGAAAAGAAAAAGAAACTTAAAAGAATTCGGGCAAGTTATTGAAATATCCCTTCATCAGATGAAGTGAAGTATAATTTCCGTTTGTATTAGGCCCTAAGCTTGCCGATGCAGGTATGAGGAGTGCTTACAGGGCAAGGTGTACGGTATGCTACAAGTAGATGAAATAAAATTACTATTATAACTAGAATTGATATTGACTTTTTGATTTGCTGACGATTCTAGTCCAGTTAGGGACACGGTATTAAGCAAACTTCCCCCTCCCCGGCTAGGAACGGGTTTTTCCACTTGGTGGGGGTTGGGGTACCGGCGAGGGGCCAATGTTTAAAATTCAAAGACAAATTGTAAACAGTCTATTTTAGTGTTAATGTTAATTTAATTATTATTATTATTATTATTACTGTTGTTGTTGTTGCTGCTGCTGCTGCTGCTGATGCTGTTGTTGTTGCTGCTGCTGCTGCTGCTGCTGCTACTGCTGTTATTGTTGTTGTTGCTGCTGCTGCTGCTACTGCTGCAGGGGCTGCCGCTGCCACTGCCAACGCCGCCGCCGCCGCCCCTGCAGCACAAACATTATGCTCTTGTTCTTGTTTTGTTCTTCTTTTACGTTTTTTTTTTCAAATTGTGGAGGTTGAACCTCCTGTTGAGTAAACTGATATATGTTGTTCTATTTTCGTCGTATCTTCATTTGACATCCTTTGAGGGAGACACGACTGCCTTGCCATGTTGACCATTGCACTCCTTGGTAATCAGCAACGTCTTCAGACTGACTGTACCTGCCGTTCAGGTTACTACCAATTTGTTTACATTTGTCGTACCACCAGCCTCCGTTGAATTTTTCAGCGCAGTTAGCTCCTCCGGACTCGTCGTTGTCCCTGTCTTTCGTTGTGAATGCTTTCTGTTGGTGAGCAAGGGCATCATCTTCAAATTCAAAGAGATAACGAATGAATCAATGTTAATATATTATATCATAACTGGTCTAGTGTAATCATTATCGTCGCCGTCGTGGTCATCTTCGTCTTCGTTGCTGCCGTCGTTGTCGTTGTTTTTTTTTTTTTTTTTTTTTACATTTTTACATAAAGACAAGAAGCCAAAGTGTTATGTGTGACTGGCTTGAGCAGCTTTTATATTTGCATTACACAAAGCCAACTTTGTTTACAAAATTATATGATATATGTACAACATATCTCTGGCCGTTGCATCAAAGCCGCAACACCTTCACTAAACGACATACAGAAAAAAACAAAATGATTTCCGTAAAATAACAAACAAAACTTGCGGCAAAACTCTTTAGCTGATCTGATTTCCGACAGTCGCTTAACAATGATAAGCATACAAATTTACAAACGTCCCTCGTTTCTCACGAGGGTCATAGGTCATGAGTGCCAATTCACAGAATACTTGCTTTTTTACTAGGGACAGATAAAGCTATAAATATAACGCAAGGTTAATCGCGAGGGCTAAATAATAATGTTACTCTCTCCACATTTCCTGTAAATTTTCTTAGACATTTTACATTTATATTGATCTCACACCAAGCATACTTTCAACAGTTCCTATAGAACCATTTAAGCATTGCATCGAACGTAAGGGTCATCCAAGAGGGCGGCTAATAAGACAACTAAACGACGTGTCCCGAGCGAGAAAGTCACTTGGAATCATGACGGAACTGTTCCCCTTACGGTACAAGCTGATCTGTAACGTGACACGTTCTGTGCACGCAAGCAAAATGATATAGCCATACCAAGGGTTCCCCGGTTTCGGTACATAAGGCCGTGTCCGAATGAATGACTTCGGCAGTGGCTACGGCTGGAACGCCAAGGATTCCTATTCTTCAACGTTGTCGTTGCAGCCAGCGACCATAGCCGTAGCCGAAGTTGCTTGATTCGGACAGCCTAAGATTCGCTAAATCTTCACCGACTAATTTGGTGAAACATTAAAAGCAAAACTTGCAGCAGTTTGTTAATACAGGGTGGACGAGGGACCTCCTCTCTTTGTGAACGGACTGTTTGTTTCAAATTGTCCGATAAACGAACTTTTAGCAAGAGAATTAATAATGCAATTTTTCCCTGACGTTTTTCTGAAGTTTGCCAAAACTCCGACCGGGCCAGCGACCTATTTGTCACATACATATACAATATTTTAATAAGTGTACCCATGAGCAAGGGCCAGCATTAATCAAACATCAGGATCAGGTAACAACATTGTGTAAGCAGCTGAGTTGACTATAGGCGAAATTCGCCCGTTCACATTCATTGAGTGAAACTCATTTCGTGCCGAGGTGAATGAGTAACACGCGTTTCAACATGATAAATCCGCTCCTCACTCAATCGTCGTATTGTGTATACACCGTGATCACTTCGAAATAATGGCTTCATAATGAGGGGTTATTTCATAAAGGTGTTATGTCCGAGAAAATGTGTTGGCTCTAAACCTAATACCAATTAGAAGATGGTAATAATTGTTTAAAGTAGATGAGATTCCTATAATATATAACATACAAGAAGTCATCTGAAACTATTTGTCAAAATACCTGCATCGCCCTGAATGGAGTGGAATTCCCTGAATGTAAGATCATACGTGGCTCCGCTAAGGCTGAAATCCTCGTAACGAACGCTGGCAGTGCTCCCGTCAAATGCCTCCAGATCCACCACCAATTCCCACGAGGTTGCATCGGTGTCTGTCAGCTCTTGGAGCTTGTTATTTCCCCACCAGAACTCCCCCTCTAGATCACCGAATCCATCTTGGTACTCGACCCAAGTGCGATCAAAATTGACCGAGCCGTTAATGCGTTTTTGAACAACCTGCACAAAGGGAAATGAGGCGAAATACCGGCATACTCATGCAGTAATTGTAAAGTATTAAGGTTGAAGCTTTGCATCGTTAGAAAATAAGAATCAATTTAGTTTACTTGTGAAACCTTGTGAAATTAATACAACTTATTGCTCGTTACGACTTATATCGGTCAAAGGAATTCTTTTTGCTATGAAAAATAACAAATATCGCTTTAACTTTTACACACTGCATTTCAGTGCGTTTAAAAAATTAAGAAGAAATAAATAAATGAAATAGTAAAACAAACACTTAAACTAGCAAGTTGTTAATCTTTCCATGGAAATAATTTTGTAAATTAAAAATGCAACATTAAGATGTTTCGTATTGTATAACGACACTATCGCACATATTTTTCACTCATCATCCGAAACTGCGAAACGAAGTCGTATACTTACAATAAATCCCTCCCCTTGTGAACCTGGCTCCAAGTGCAAGTCACAGAATACCTGCGTGGATATCCCATTAATTGAGATGCTGTACACTCCACTGGTAATGTGCCCCGACTCAAGAGCATCCTGACAGTCTGTGTACACTGGGTTTACAGTTGTACTAGGGGCTGAAGACGTAACATCCGCTAGAAAAAACAACACAACTTATACATCCTATATATAAACAACAAAACTAGAAGGAAACAACATTGACTGTTCTGTCGCAGCTTTAAATAACTGCTTTTATTCAAACCAAATTGGGCAAAAATTCTTGCCCGAACGGGACCAATAAACACCCAAATGGGGGCAGGCTTGCCCCAATGTCAAATTTACCATAAAACAAATGGGCATGTTGCCCTCATTACCCTGGTTAAATATCCCCAGCATGAGCAGGCGTGCTCACACACACAAAACCGAAAGTGAAACATGAGGCCAGAACTGGCGACCTGTCCCAACAGGTTACGTAACAAAAGCCGTTACAGATTTTGCAATATAGATTTCCCTAGTAACAGAGGTACGGTAACGAATTGGCCAATCCCAAACGAGCCCGCAAAACCATAAAGGCAGCTTGCCCAGCCAAAGTAGAATAAAGCAGCCCATTGGATAAGGAGAGCTTACCCCATGGAGCGGGGGGCACCAATGATGTGTAAAGCGGCATATAATGCATTTGATGGTGTAATCCATAAAATGAATTATATAAGAAATTTCATAGAAAAGACTGTCATACACAATGGCGTAACTAAGGGGGGCGGCACGGGGGGCACGTGTCCCCCAACTGAAGTCCTTGCCCCCCCCCCCCCCCATTTGAAATCTGGCTTTTTGAGATTAAAAATTACCAGAATAAAATGTTACATTTTATGAGCATCTACGTAGTAACTTCGATGTTTTGTGAACTATTTTTATTTATTTACACACATAATGTCTTTTGTTTTATGTCAACACGTCAGAAAACACTGAAAAGAGGCTCGTTTATGAAAAAAAACTACATTTTTAATTGGCCAAAAGTGCCCCCTAGGAAAAATGGTGCACCCCCTTGTGCGCCCATAAAATTTAGCCCTAGTTACGGCGCTGGTCATACAAAACAGCATAGAAAGGGTTTGTTTCATTGCACCCCATTAGCTGGTTTGACTTTTTAGTGCATGTATTTCATAACTTACCATTGGTACTGATTTCAGGACATCCCTGTGACCTACGGAGTCCTTCAACATCCAGTGGTAGAATGTCGATGTAGACAGGTCGGTCTTTTCTGGGTGGCGCATAAGTATTGTGTCCACCCAACTTGATGTGAGTGCAAGAACAAGGATCCCCCGATGGTAGAACGAACCGAACCCTGCCGCCGGCAGATTCATCTGGTTCCGTACTAAGGAAACAGACATGGGCTGAATATGACATCGCGTGTGTTGTAGGATCTAAAAAAAAAAAAAAGATGGAAGTGTACACCATGTGGTGAACCAATAATTAAACTATGTATTTTGTTAATAACTGTACATGTATATAGCGCCCTCTCTTGTTGACATGGGTGCCTCATTTGCATAATCGTTTGCATATCATTTGCGTAGAGGTGTTATATATTACATTTTTTTTGCAACACCTTAGACTTCCAAGTAGAGCACTATACTGCATCCATGCACACACTAAGTGCACACAGTTCAACCATTCCTTTTCTTGTCATTCATTGTATTGCTTATATGGACAATGAGTGAAGAAGAGTTTGGATTTCAATAAAAATACTATAATTCAAAGTTCAACAATTTCCTCTTTTTCAAGCCTTCATTTATATGGGAATCATCAACCAATAAGAGTTCAAAATCTGATTTTGGGTCATAACTTGATTTCTTTATCACGAATAACTTACAGTGGTGTGACAAGAGGGGGAGGGGGCTTGAGCCATCCCCTTCTGCTCAGAAGCCTTGTCAGCTACCCAACCCCGCCGTAAAAAAAACAATACTAAGTGAATGAAAAAAATATTAATCAATAATAATGACTAATTAATTAATAAAACAATGAATAACGCCGATCTTCTAAAACAAATGTTTAAAAAGTGCCTATGAATCACATCGTTCACTGGCTAACAGTTTGTAATCAAAGTCACTACATTAACATTCTTCTTTATACTGATGAAAAGCAACTATTAATCACAGCGTCGATGTGGGTAACGCATTTATTCATCTGAGATCAAAAGGCAAAATGTCCCGTACCGTACAAAATATCATGTACAAATTGTCCTGTACAAAAAGGCAACCCGCCCTGAAAGTGAAGAGTCCCAGCACTGGCTTCACTTTTAGTGTTAAGACCAACTCCAAATGTGACTCACCCAATAAAGTACATGTCATATCTTGTAAGAGAAGTGGACTGCAGTATGTGGAAGAGACTAATATTAAACTCTGTCTCAGCTTTGCGAACCATGTCTCTTCCATAAAGACCAAGAAATGATACCCAGTATCCATCCACTTCAATATCCCCAATCACATAATAATACCATGCCCGATATGTGGCAGGGGAGCTCTCCCCCCCCCCCCCCCCCCACCAATGTTCCCATTCTCTAACACACACTTCCTCTCTTGTACAGAAGCATCCCCCTAAATCCTCAAAAGAATTCCAGAGATTTCTAGAAAACAATGAAGACACAATAGGAAGGGGGTACACCCTGCCACCTTTCGAGCACAAAATGTTTACAATGGTGACGACCCACATCGCAAACTTAGAGAATCACACTGGATTCGATTGACCAACTTCGAACAGTCCAACCATTTGGACTTAACATAAACACAATATGTGTCAGGAATTTAATTTACACAATTATGTGCCTCCAATTACCTCTATATTGAGAGAGTTGTCCCTTTGCTAACTTAAAATGCTCCTGAAGTGAAAATTTCTTCGTAACATATTTTGTGATACTTACTAATCGCAACATGTATGAAAACTAATTCAACTAATTATCAATCTATTAATTATCAACTATCAATCGACTAATCGATATCCCTTTTTGGTTAATTTTATTGAAAAGTGCACTTCTATTAATACTTAAAATTGTCAATGCTTTTCCGGCCAACGAAAAGGACGCTGTTGCCATGATGTCATTCCAAGGATACACTGTGGTTTTCTGTCGAAATTCAAACAAATTGTAAACCCCCAAATTTGCATTTTGAAAACATTTGTGAGAAAGTGTTCTCATTGGCTTACTGCCATGAAATGACACAACTAAGAATCGCTAAAGAAAATGAGGTTTACGATGGTGAAATATCCAAAATTCTGTCAACTTTTTGTGCATAAACTAATTGCAACATCGAGGTTTCTGCCTGAAATGACATCACACTTTTGCTCATGAGTATGAAAATCTTCGTTAGCCTAAAAACCAAAGAGGCACCAATATGAAAAATGGCAAAATGAAAACTGTTATTAAGTTTTAACAAGACACAAATGTGCTCTTCCTTACACTTTTATATGAGCGATTAATCCTGTACTTTCTAGCCACATTATCCAAAATGCAGCTTGCCCATTGTTTGGTTCAGTAATCCCCTGTTTGTAGTATCCAACATGGCCATCCCCTTGTCTAAACTGTTTAACTCTGATTGCTCATTAACCCATCCCTTTGTCTGAAATAGATAACTAAATTGATAAAAAAAAAATAACAATTAACAAACAAAAATAGATAACAAATACAATTAAAAAAAAATACACCCAAGTTAAAATTTCAAAATGCAATTAAATTTAATTGTCTAGATACGCCATTGAGCATAAGGTCATGGTACTTACCTAGAGCAATTATTGCACTTAATACTAATAAACTCCACGTCCACGGCTTGATATTGTTCGTTTGGAACTCCATCAGGTCTGTAATCTGGTGAAGAAAAAGATAAACAAATAAAAACGAATACAAAATTGAAAAATAGTTCGGGAAAGCGTAATCGTGTACAGTGCCTGCCAAAAGATTTAATCTTTTGGCAGACATACATGGACTCGACGGAGGCTCGCACAACTTCCCAAAACCCCAAAACATAAACCGAAGATTTTATTTAGCAGACCGATTTTTTCGACAGCGGAGCGAAGGATGGGGAGGGGAGCGAGAGGGACATGAGTCTAAAAATCACATTCCTCTCCAAAATGAACAGACCTTATTTTTTATCAACACGTCTCCCCTTTCCTGTGAATGTTATTGTTGAGGCAATGTGCTGTTTAGCAATACACATTAGGCCTATCGAATGGCTATCAATATGGCAGTGCTCAATTAAGCAAAAAGTAATTGCCGTGTTGTCATGGCACAGTCATAACAGGGTTTCAACGTATAACATCGTAAATTCTAGAAGATTACAGTGTGACGTTTTTAAAGAGACTCTCCAACGGTTAAAGATACTGAGAATGCGCTATGTATTGTTTGCAACATTTATATTTAAATATATTTATATTATACTAATAGCATCGCACAAATTTTACGATGACAGATTATAGCAAGCTGTGGGAAAATGTACAGCGTTAATCACGTATATTAATTATGTCAATTTTGATCTTTATGAAAAAAAAAGTTAACTCCTGAACCATATAGTGGATTGACAACCTACACATCTTCGGAAAGGTTACTGAGCACTAAGCAAAAGTCAAACAGTCATGACCACAATTTGCAGACATACCGATATGTGACTCAGCCTGTGTAAATGAGACACTTTGAGGTAAAAATTTAAGTCCAAATTTCATCATGTAGGGCATCCTCCAAGGATTAAAAAGACACTACACTGACCTCTACAGAGTTGACTGTTCTGGATTGGAACCGTATATTCTGTAGAGGTCAGTGTGGTGTCGTTTTAATCCTTGGAAGATGCCCTACATGATGAAATTGAAATTTACATTTTTACCTCAAAGTGTCTCATTCACACGGGCTGAGTCACATATGTTTAAGAATAGCACATATATATTGTGAATAATTGGTCAAGTATACAATGAAGCCCCCTCCAGCCACAACACATTCTACACAATTAGTATAATATAAAAATGTCCTTGCCCCGCCTGCCCCCTGAAGTTTAAATGTCTAGTTAGGACACTGGCTAATTATTCTCTGTAAAACCTCAAATTCTACAATCCCTGGGCCCACTAACCCATACAGATGACCTCAATCCTCCAATATTCTCCACTCTATCCTCCATGTCACTTCACACCAACATGTTTGGACAAAGATTAGTGGGTTTTGGACGATCCAGGTGGGGCTCATCTTGGCTGGCCAAGATTTGATATCTAATTGCCCTTGAGGTTTACTGCACACATGTTGTGCCGAGTTTTTGTTTTCTCTCTCTCTGTTTTATCTTTTTAATGTTTTTTGTAATTTTCAATTTTAATATTCCTTGGCACCTTTGAAAAGATCAGGAACAACCAGAAATAAAAAAATAAATTATTACAGGGGGGACAATCCCCCCATGTCCCAAGCAAATAAAAGACTGATAATTGTAAAATGTTCGTTTCCACATTTTGTTTTTTCCCATGATTTTTCTTAATGATGTAGGATTCGTGCTCCTTTGATATGCGCTCCAAAATGAATTGGTTGCAAAGAACGATATTTAAAAGAGTATGTTATTTATAACAAATAAAATTAATAAATCGCGTTTGACCTTTTTGGCTAAAGCAATGTTGTTTTCAAACGATTATTCTTGCAAACCACCCAACGTGGAAACGTGTACGACGGTCAGGCCTGCTACTGGTACCCAGAAGTTAGCTATTATAAACGTCATTTTGCCTGCATTGTTTTTTCTGTAGCAAAACACACCCGGCTGAAATTGAGTAGGCAGCGCGCGGAGGTTTTTTTTTTATTTTATTTTATATTATTATTTTTTTTGTATTGTGCTCCACACAAACATTCATTTGTTGTCACTTAATTACTCTGTTTTCATTCGTTGTTGGATTTTTCGTTCGGTATTTCATTTGAAAGTAAATAATTAGTTATCCTAATAAAATTACAATTCAACATTTAGATTCATTTGTCAAGGTAAAATCGGCATGAGCACGTAGATCATTATTATCTGAAATGTGACATAACAAATAGCACAACTAATCATTCATTTTCCACGACACAGCGTATCAAAACCTCAATGAAAATATGTATTTTACTACCATTATGAGAGTACAATACTTATTTTAATACATTGGCTTTTTTCACGTGCCTATTTATATTAGATATAAAAAGCGAGTATACTCATTTTACAACATGCAGGAATAAAACAAGTATAACAAAATGATAAATGTACTTACATTGTGTGTTTCCTTGTAGGAACAATGCTTTGATCTTGAGTAGATAGTAACTGTAGATTCTCTACACGAAGGGATAGAACACACCCTCCTTTGTTTGTTCACTTGACTGTCAAGTGCTCAGCTCATTGAGTATCATTTGCATTCAACTAGACATCATCAAACAAACGAACCACATAATTACAAGTAAAACGTGTCTACAGAAGCCTGCGCTCATTGAACACACTGCTCAAAAGGTTCATTATCAAGTAGTTGCCCGATCGATCATTGTATTTTTAGAAAATTTATTTTCCAATTGTTCCGTTAATAATATTTTAAAGGAAGCATGGCCTTAAAAAAATGTATCAAAGTTGCATTTCATTTTTTTTCATTACGATTATACTATTGACATTATTGTCAGGGAGAAAGGTTAGGGAACAAAAATAACGAATCTTGTTTGTGTTGCTATCAAGTATAATTTCATTTGAATAAAAGATTATTGTATAATTTCATTATTTGGTTTAATTGCAAACAAGGACAATAGTTGTCTATTCGAAGTTTTTTTTTATCGAAATTTACTCGGAACTATTTGACTTATATTGAATCACTCAGAAAAATACTGCTGTTTTATTATCTTTTAAACCAAGATTTAGACTTTGTAAAAAAAAAATATTTTGGCGCATTTTTTTTTTGTCATTTTCCTCACACTCTTAACAGTTATGACAAAAAAAAATTGCCCATGCGAAAGTAATGAGTTGACCTACATGCATGCGGCAGTCACAATAGCCTCTTGTTCTTATTCAGGAGATCACGTGTGTTGACTGAACACAGTAGACTACAAAAGAACAAAGATAAGGAAACCAAATTAGCCACAAGTGAAGTATTTTTTCTACTAAAAACAACCACAAGTTAAAAACGAATCCAGTCAATAACAAGTTCACGGAGATCAATAACATCAAACTGTAACCCAGAAAGAAAAAAAAACCTTATCAAAACAAGTCGGGCAAGATACCCTTTGCCAGAAGATGAAGAGCATAATGTTCGCTTGTATAGACCTTTCTTTTGCAACGTCAAAGCCCGAGTTTTTGCCAACCAAGATGGAGAAACCATCAATGCAAAGCAAAAACAAATAATCACAGTTTGTAAATGTTACACAAATATTCAAACAAATTGTTTAGATTTTGTTGGAAACAAACCAACCAATAATGGGTTGTGTTTTCTTTAAATAGAAAGTTTGCAAAAATGTTGAATTTGGTCACAACGTCTGTCAACAAGACTTTAATGTTTTGCTACAAGTTATTTTTGCCGTCTGTGCCAAACAGCGCGGTTTGTTTCCCAACAATAGAAAGGTCCATTATGCTGGCGAGTGTGCAAATCTCTACAGGAGCCATACTACAAGCCGTAACCTGCGACGTCTTGGAATGTAAGGGTGCCATCTGGGTGCACCACACTAAATAGGCTCTCATAGTTACCAATGCTAAATGCTAAATATTCAAAAATACTCAAAAAGTACTTAAAAGTGTCTCAGACTCTATAAAACAATTTCTTTTCAATTTGTTGTAGGGTAGCCGTTGAGAATTTTTACTAGGCTGATCCAAAAGAAAACACCCCTGAACGAGTAAACTGACCAGCGTTCATCTTGAAAAAATCACCCTACACTAGCAAAATATGGCCATTTTTAGAGGGCCAGTCTACCCAAAATGCTTCAGGGTGAAAGTCAACAACCGCAGGGGGACAATGTTGGACCATTTTTCAACAATCCATAAAAGCAAGGACCTTCAAATCTTTGATTTACAGAAAAAGTTGTGGGTTTACATTTTATTATTGAGGCTCGGTGCATGGATTTCTCTCTATTAAGTGTAGTGCACCCATCTTGGCTTAGGATCGCGCCCTCTCTGGTTTTTGGTGTGGTTACTTCCCGACTTTATGGTAAGATCACCCAGATCCGGCAAACGGTTACCCTAACAACTACCGGGTGCGAGATATGTGGTTGGCTGTTTGAGACGGACCTCTTGATTGGTCGCACTCAGCTGGCTCCAGCTAACCTCTGACCCAAATTAAAGCTCCCGAACTGCTGTGATGCAAGATGTCTAGTTGGCTGTTTTAGAAGGATCTCCCGGCCCGATTGGTCCTCTTCTTGCTGTTTTGATAGTTGGGCTTTTTTCCCCGGTCTTCGCTGTCTCCGCGATTTCTCCAGTTCTTTGTGATTTTTTGTAATGTAAGTTCATTGGAAAATATTGTCCACATATCTTACGACTAAAAAGGTGGTGACAACTTAAGGATGAGTAGTTACTGTATTTATATCCTGAAAAACATGCTTGGTTACGCCCACACATGATCGTTTTCTGTGCATCGTGGAACCATGGTTGACAAGGTAAATGAATAAGGCAATTACCAAAGGCTGACCTTTGACCCACAACAAAGCTAACTGCCGTGTTGATTAATAACACATTATAACGCCAAATATGTACTGTCTTGTGGTTGGTTTAGAGCGCGTCACATGATATGTCCTATTTTTACTAAAAAGGCGCGCAAACGGCGAGCGACGTATTATACCCATAGCAACCAATATACTATATCATAATAATAACCATGGCAACCAATGTACTATACCATAATAGCAACCAGGGTACTATACCGAGCTGCGAGGTATCAAGACGTCTATTTTATTGTGTATATATAGCGTACAGCGCGTAGTGATACACCTCAAACCATTGATCTCTGACTGGATAGGCCACGCTGCGCATCTTGCGTCAATGCCCGCGTTTTTTTCATAGAGGATTTGAAAACACAAAACGCAGGTCGCCTCACCATTCTGTTCTCCGCTCCAGCAACAATCACATACTGCCCCTGCAGTCAAACACTCGGACAGAGTCAGGTATCTACGCCAATATCTCCATTATTGCTCTCTTATAATTATGTTATTTTAATATAGTGTGCAGAATCTATGGTATGGGGTGTTAGAAAAAATATTGACTGCTTTTACTGGTGCTGTTGTTAAAACTATGAAATAATAATGCTTATTTATAAATAGGCCTAAAGTTTTGTTTTTTTTATAAATAATGCATATTCATGAATACCTGAGACAGTTTATCTATTCTGATTGGCCGAGAAGACATCACGTGGCCATATTTAAACGGGCGATATAAACACAGTGAAAAGTGTTTAAAACCGGCTAGCCTTCGCGAACGTAAAATATGGCCCCTGAATCAGAATAAGAAGTATATGTGTTTCCAGCTTTCGGTTTCCAACGTCATAACCTGGTCTATCAATTGGGTTTTTTTTAATCAAAGAAGCTGAATGTATCCCCGAAAGTGGGTGGGTTCTGAAGCTTAGGGAAATTTGGGGTAGTAATAATAATATGTTTACGACCAGTTTTAAACAACTCTCTGTTTAAGATTGGTTTTAAACAAAACATTCAAATCCATCATCATGAAAGAGCCTAAAAACTTATGTAAATGTCGTCAGCTCTTTTTGGTCACTGTTTACATTGTAAAAGAATACAATAATTTTTAATCACATTTTCCTGCATTCACACACGTACAAACACATATTCATAATAAAAATATCGCCAGCGATAATGTCAGACTACATACCACATGCGTGTTTTGACCTACAACAGCAGCGATAGCACCGGTGCCGACGTCGGACATGGCGGAGACCCCTGCCGTACCCACACATGGTTCGTACCGCCGGTGTAGCGCATCGCGATCCGGGTGATGGCGGTGCAGTACATCTGAACACATCCAACATGTCCGCTCAGTCCCTCTTCGCAGGATGCACTTTCAACAGTAGTGTTGTTGTCAATATGCTGCCAGCTTCAGCAGCATATTCGGTGGACTCTTGACTCACTCAAGAACTTTGATAAGTTTTTTGAGACCGAAAGTGGTGATTTTTTGTAAGTTTTTTTCGCGAACAAGTCATGCATGCGTGACTTGCGAGAGTTCGAGTACTAGCAATGGCATGGCCGCGCGCCGCAACGCTACGGTTTTCAGCTGTTCTATTTCCAGATTAGTTTAATTATTTAAAAGTCAAAATATGTTAAGGGAAAATCCATATTTATTGCAGAAGAATTATCTATATTTATTTTCCAAACGTGTTTTTAATTCATAACGTAATAAAGAAATTGCTGAAATGTTTTTAAAATCAACATTTTGTTTTCTGTTTCTAATTGGTGTGGGAAACGAACAGCATTAATCATTTAGTCTGGTTTCCATATAGTGACGTGTGATTTCCAATGATTGTCAGAGGCAGAAATAAGATCGACATTCTGTTCAAGGAATTGGCCCGTAAATATGAATAGAAATTTAACGCAGAATCGAGGTGAGCTGAGTCCAACTGTCAGATTTGTTCCCAACTTTTAAAGGTGTTTGCATGTTTTTGACAGAAAGGCATTTTTGAATGGGTGTGCTGAATCGGTTTTTAACTATTGTTTAAAACCTCTGAGGGTCCTGGTGGCCGATAAATGCCCTCGCCTTTGGCTCGGGCAATTATGGGCCACCAGGCCCCTCATCGGTTTTAAACAATAGTTAAAAATCGATTCAGCACACCTTTATTCCCTTATTTAGAAATAAGGCTTATTTATAAATAAGACTTTTTTTTAAACAATGCTTATATAATATGTATAATGGTTTTTACAAGTAATGGTTATTTATAAATATTTATTATCTATTAATACTAGTATATGAATAATGTGTATTTAAAAACAGTGGCTGTATATAAATAATTGATATTTATAACTGTCATCTTAAAAAAACAATTGACGGCAATCAGTTGACTTATTTGTGTTTTACCCAACACCGATGCGTGTTAATGACTTGCATACACTCTAAAAAAAAACTCCCTGATCAAATTGACCCGGGATCCGGGACCCGGGAGACCTGACCCGATTCTGGGTCAAGCTGACCCGAAAACATGTGGATATTAACTCGGATTCTGCTTCAGTACGACCCATTTCTGGGTCATTTTGACACAGATTCGGGGTCAAACTGATCGAGAAAAGGGTCACGTCCCACGGGACACGGAACACGGGTCAATTCTGACCCTGGAAATTTTTAGAGTGTTATCAGCCACGAGCATACCACTTGGGCGGGATTCGAACCCAGGACCACCCGCCATTTCTAGAGCAGATGTCAATTTAGTTGTCATTGTCATTATTTTTTGATGGCCTCATCATCATTTCGCATCGTTTCAGCGAGACAGTGTTACCCTTCCATGGCGCCCAAATTATTCCATGGCCCGCCTCAGCTTGAGAGGTGTTACTGTATACTCCATTCAGGTAACTGCCGTAGTCATTGCATTTTTTGAACCACCATCCTCCTCGGAGCTTCTCAGCACAGTTCAAGGCCCCGGAACCATCGTTATCCACATCATGAGTACTGAAGGATTGCTGATGGCGATCAAGACCATCCTCTTATAGAAAAAATAAGAACAACAGAAACAAGGAAGTTAGTTAGTTTTGTTAAAGATTACCCTCTTTCCAGCTTGTTGACAATGTTGCTCTGGGTTCACTTGAGTAAGATCCGTCAGTGGTAAGAAGTGGGGGATGAATTAGAAATTTGCCGACATTACTTAAGTGAGATAAATTTAACAGTTATCAAAGGCAGATCCAGGATCTTTTCCTTCTTTACTTCTTATCTTTTTTGTAATTTTGAAGAATGTCCTCTTGAGAAGGGTTCTTTTAGTTACAGTAATGTAGTGTGTCCTTGCGGGTAAGTGTTTTTCGTATATAGGCGAATATCCTTTTAAACAAGATGGCCGTGATATAAGAAAAGATACTTCCGGTTACAGAGTTAATTACGCATTTAAGCAGGTCTGTGAAAGTGGGCCCTAGGCTCAATTTCATAGAGCCGCTTAAGCAGACAATAGTTCTTAATATTTTTCTGCTGAGCAAAAATAAGCAGAAAACCAGTCGCAAATGGTATATACAACATGATATTTCGACTGGATAATCTTTTTTCTGGAAAGCACAATTGCTTTATGCTTAGCTAATTTTGTGCTTTCAAGCAGCTCTATGAAATTGGGCCCTCCGTCTCTCTGCAACCCCAACCAGGTATGAAAGTGTAAAACAGTCGGGTTCCCTTTTGCCTGTTCCCTATCAACGTTGTCATTGTTTAAGGGGAACCGGACAAGGATGACCGCATCTTCATGATAGACTGTAAGAACTTGAACTTGAGGAGGATGCCCTTATAAATGAAGAAGTTGATTTACCCCCCTGTCCATTGGCATCTTCAAAGTTGTCCACATTTAAATCGTATTTTTCTCCACCGATGCTGAAAACACCGTAGTTGTACGTCCTTTCATCACCGTTAAATGCCGTCAAAGAAACACGCAGTTGCCAAGGGGTACCTGTTCATAATGTAATTAAATATCGTCATAATACTAATCTGTGAGTTGGGGTGAGATGACAGACCAGTCGATTTGATTTTGAGTACAAAACCAAAGGGGACATTGTATAAAATCGCAAAATCTTAGAGAACAAAATAGATGTTGTTGAGTTACCATGTCGACAAAATTTGTGAAGGTTGGATCGATCGGCACATATTTATGACATTGATACCAACAAGGATATAGATATATTGGAAATGATTTTAAAATTAGGAATGACCGTCTGTTATCCTATGTAGTTTAACAAGATGTTCAATTTACATTCTGATATCCCCTGTACGAATTATGAAGCGATGCGCATACATGCGTTTAGATGCAACATCCTTGAACATGCAACCAAGTCTTGGTCCAAGACGTCAGTGATCGACGGCGGATTGTGCGTGTACACTCGTAGTAAATAGTGATAGCGCGCACTTTAATCACGGATTTAATCATTTTGACCAGCTTTTCCCTAACGTCTTGAGAATCCTGTATCAATGGGTTAACTTTTTCTTTGTTTTCTCCCCAGCCTTTTCCATTCCAAGGGACCAATCAGCGTGCGATCGCAGAAATAAGTTTACAGAAATTATAATATGGACCAGGGTCACGGCCTGGGTTACATGGGACCAGAAACCGACGAGAACAAGGTTTCTTTAATTGTTTCTTATTAATCAAAAATAAAACTTGTGAATTAAACATCACGCTGAAGAAGATGCTTCAAATTCCATCCTGGCCATTTTCGTCTAATTTTAAAACATGTAAGTTTTCAAACGAAAGCTTAAATCCGACCACTGCGCGCGTTGTAAAAAACAAATTGTACCAATACTCAATCCTACACTAAAAGAACGCCATTTCCAAGCAGATCGGATCTGCCCCCCCCCCTCCCAAAAACGCAGGTTTCTTCCTGAAAAATACTACTCTTTTGATTTGTATTACTGCTTACAAGGTGAATTTACATTAAGAAGCTAGTCAAACTCCACGCAGAAATCTGGAGCCTAGTCAGTGTAAAAAAATAATTCCGGTAGTTTGTGAAAATAAGATTTGCGATGATTCAATGTTCGTACAGGTAGGCTCTAATTTGTTTTACAATTTCGAAGAAAAACCCTTAAAAAATGAAAGTCATGTCCTCTTTGTTTTAAGAATTAAGTATGAATTGCAATGAGTTTTGAAGTGATTAATGTGATCATAATAGGGCCCACCTACCCCATACTTTTTTTCTTTTTTTTCTTTTTTACGAGCAGGCGCTGTCGACGTCACCTGGAGTGACATGGCAGGAGCCTCAAGTCACGACTCTACAAAGATGATTACATACCGTCTTCGGTGAAACTTCGAAGGTTTTCATTTCCCCACTAGAATTCTCCGTTAAGATCTCCAAAACCTTCTGAGTATTCGTTCCAAGTACGTTCAAAGTTCTCTGAGCCATCAATGCGTCTTTGAATAACCTGTGGTGGGTAATTCATGTTGCTTTGTCAGTTATTGAGTTGGTTTAAACGATTTCCAAGGACCAGATGATTAAACCACCGCCCAAAAAAAGTATGTCTTTTCAAGGCAGCTTTTAGAAAAGACAAAACTTACCCACACCATGCACCCGTGTTGGAGTCTTTTTGTTGAGAAAAATTACAAAATTGAAAAACAAATTCCAACTTACTATGAAACCTTTGCTGGAATCCATGTGACAGTAGACTTGAATGGACTTCATTGCGCGTCGGACTGTGTACAGACCACTCTCGGTGTATCCATCATCCAATATTGCCTGACAGTCTGAATGTGATGTGACAATAGCGGTCTTTGGCAACTCTGAACAAAATATGAAGAAAGAAAGAAAACACACAAAACAGCAGTTAATTCAAAATCATTCAAAATCAGTCAGACTTGAAGCACTTCAAACCTTGTGGCCTGTATACACCGTACTTGGCTTTTCGTTGCCGTAGTTCACAGAGGCGTAAATGTGTTGTGAAAAGCGGGTGGGGATGGTAATGGAGGTAAAAAAAAAAGAATAATGTTGAGATCACGAGCGAAGGGGGCATGGGGAAGGTTACATGTAAGTCCACAGCAGACGTTCGACTGCATTATGGATGCCCTCTGTGTTGTTTATGTTCTACGTAGTTTGTTAGAATGATTACAGAAAGGGGTTTGTTGAAATGTTTTATTCATTTACTGAGCTATTGGGTGCTTTTTCAGTGAAAACCACAAATTTTTGCTTTTAAGGACCAAAAATCTAGGGGGTGATCCTATAGACCACCCCCCGGACAAAAAGTGAGGAGGATATACGCCCATGGTATAGTTCATTTAACTGTCAATACGTCTGCTCAAGTACGATGATTCAGTTTGAATCCAACCCATGATGCCTTTGTCTCCCCGGGAAATCACAAAGCACTGGCCGTACATTGTAAAATGCCTATAATTTCAATCTGCTAACTTGCTGCTGGGTTTTTTCTGTGAAATTAATCCGCACTAGTCTCTGGGTAAATTAAAGACAATTAAATAATAACAGGGAAAACGATCACAACAATTAGGTACCAGTCTGCATTATAGAATTTATCTACGAGGTACTGTATACAAATGTTAAACCTGTACCCCTTCAAAAAACTTCGTATGGATTCTGCGTACCACAAAAAGTCCCCCCCCCCCCCCCCTTTAGTTACACCACATCTCGGTTTCAACGGGTAGACACCCTGGCCCCCTTGCACATGGAAGTTACGGGTTCCTGTCAATGTTGTTCTATTGTTCCCTAACATATCCACCACTTCCATTGAGGATTTAAAAAATAAAACAAACTAAAATGAATGCACCTTACCTTGCGTAGTTGTAACAGTCGTCGTATCTGCTGTGGGAACGACCATTTCCAGGCAGTCATACAATTTACGAATTGTCTCAGCACCCTCAGAAGGAGAATCCACGTAAACCGGTGGAGTCTTTCTCCGTGGCGCAACGGTGTTGTGCCCACCCAACTTGATCCGAGTGCAGGAACACGGATCCTCCGGTGGTAGAACGAACCGAACCTTGCCTGATTCATCTGGTTCCGTACCCATGTAACATACTCTAGCTGAGACCGACATTACTGTAGCGTTACATACAAACAAAAGGTTTGGGAGACATAAGAGAAACGCTGAGATTGTCATAGAGGGTGCGTTAGAAGGTGCGTTTTAAAGTCCGAGTATGAACTAGTCAAAATAATGATGGTTTCTATTACGTTCAAAGTATTATGGGTAATTCTTGAACAATGAACCCTGGATACTGATGACGTATGGGAACCAGGTAACCCTATTCCGTATGTCGCATAAGGCTGACCCGGATGTGACTCGACAATATCGTACACTGAATCATTGAAAAAGTCAATCAAATGCATTCTAATGTGTGTGCTGTTGTCATAGATATCCAACTTGAAGATGGTATGGGTGATACTCCAATTCACAATAGGTATCTAAAACTGAAGCGACTGAAACTCAGAACCGTTATCTAGTTATGTGAATATAATATACCTAACTTGAAGATGGTATAGGTTTCACTCCAATTTAGGAAAGGTATAACTGAAGCGACTGAAACTCAGCATCATTTACTCAAATTACAAGTGATATCATTATTTCTTTATTCATCATTCTGACTTTCAGTTTTCCTTCCTTTTTTAGCTGTACTTTGTTGACAATTTATATGCTGAGAATGTATTAAACATGATAAGAGTTGATGCTTGAGTAAACAATGTCTGATGTTTCATGCATTTTGAGAGTTGTGGGGACGCTATCATGCTGCCACCTACTGTTCCAAGGTCTCTAATTATTTGACCAATTTGTAGTCTACTAGAAAAATAGAAAAACGTGATACGAAATATAGTTGAAGATGAACTTACTTAGAGCAATCTGAACTACAGCAAATGTGATTAACACAGGGCTCATGCACATCATCATTTCGTCAGTCAACACCCATATACAGGAAAACTGAAATGAGAAATAGATAAGTTAAGGCATAATAAATTTAGGAAAATTCTGTATAATTATCGTCCGCCAACTCCATTGTCAAAATTAATAACTTGTGGCTTTTCTTTTTTAAGAAAAAGTACAGAGTTTGGTTACCGAAAGAAAACTTGATATGTAAAGTTTCAATCTGGAATCTCACTCATATGGTGGCTTTGATCTGAAGGGACACACAAGACCTAAATTCCATGACTATTGACGTTTACATGTCCAAATCAAAAAAGTTTATTGCCGGCAACTTGACGACCTTAAAACTAAAAATTTGAGAGCGTCTGGGGCATTCGCCCCTAGACCCCCATAAGAATTGTTGCCCAAATAAACTCCAAAAGTAGGGGATTTGGCCCCAGCCCAAAAGTTTAAACGTCTATTTTACGGCAATTTTACGGTCCTTCTTAGCCCTGAAAACACTCCAAACCGTAGAGCGAACGGGGGCTTCGCCCCTGGACCCCCACAAGAATTTGTGTCCATATACCCCAACAGGGGATTCGAAAAACAAATTGTTTTTCAAAGTTTGCATTATTTTACTTTGAGTCGTCTAATGCTCGACATCTCAGGGTCATTTTGAACCTTAGAATTACTAAAAAAAAAAAAAACTCGATCGTTCGGGAGCTTTGCCCCCGAACCCCGTCATGTAGTAAGTTAGTCCCATGTCATTGCGCGTTTGCTTTCATTTGGTAATGTCAGTCGGCAAATTTATGCTTCCACACCCCCCAAAGAAAGTGCCTTCGCTACGCCGCTGCCCTTCAGTGCCAATGGGGTTTAGTCACAGACATAAGTTCGCCGTCGAATTTTGTGACTTTGAGAAACAATCACAGACATAAAATTGCCGTCAAATTTCGCAACTCGGAAAGTAAGTCGCAGACATGAAACTTGACGTCGAATCTCGAGTCTTGGGAAAGTCTTGCATTTTTTTCAATGAAATTTGACACCAATATTTAGGTCTTGCGTATCCTCCAGGGCCACTATGCACTATTTATAAAATTCATACTAGTAAAAAGAGTCCAGAGGACTATGTCTGTCTGATGTGCTCTCAAATACAAGGAATTAGCAATTGAGGAACCCGATGTATACGTTTGTGTGCAATGTTACCAAAAATCACCCATTTCGTCGTTCAAAAGCATTTCTTATGACAGAAGCGTTTAATTCTGAGAAGACCTGTAGTCTTTAAAGAACGTTTGTAAAAGCCAAGTCCAATTATTTTAAACTTTTCTTGTATAGATCATCGAAGAAAACAAGCTTAGTGCAACTCCTATGGGCTTCACGTCATCAGTGGCGCCAGTTTGTGTGAACTGGCGTCGCTTACTGTATAAACTATAAGTCACACTAACGAACAGAATTGTCATCTTTTAAAATTAATTATATATGTGGTTTTAAATACACGCGCCCAGGTAATTATGATTTCTACAACTACGGTTAGTATTTGAAGTGCACGAAATGCACAAAGAGTCATTTGTGGCATCGCTCCAGTAACGTCTTGAGTGTAGTCACGTCATCGTCATCATTAAAGATTCACATTTACATGGGGAAAATTAACGTTTGCAATATAAATGAGGCTGTAAAAGAAACGACTTCGTTCCGAGGCTTTTAGCAATTATCTAAACTTGAAGCACATATAAATATCATTATCCTTGTAAAAGGCAAGTGCTTGTGAATTATTAAGGCGAAAAAGATACTCAGTATTCAAGCAGAACGAAAGTGAGTTTGGTATCAAGAATAAAAGTTATATGTTTTCACTCGTTTTCAAACAACGGATATCAGACTCGCTAGATAAAAAAAAACATTATTTCCTAAATTCTCAAAAACTATAGTATTTAAAGTACGAATATTTCAAGGCAAATTTCCACCATGACCATCTTAATACCATGTAAATTGCGTGTAAATCTGTGACCTTTATATTTTCATCTTTATCAATGTTGTTTACACCTGTTCAGGGTCAGTGAATGTTTGCGTAAAACATGCAGAGAATCATTGTTGTAGGTCTAAGCATGGTGAAAGAAGACAATTAGTGACAATTCTTTACGTATTATGTGCAAAAAAAAAATAAAGCTGAACATTGAGTTTTGGTGCCAATAAGAGTTATGTCCATGATAACTATCTGTGAGTGCTGATCGAAACGTCGAAATGTTGGTTCATCATTTATTTTCGGACTCAAATGTTGGGGCACAGTATGTGCTACTCCAATTAAACAAAAAGCATATCATTATGTAGTGGTGTGCCCGGAAGAAGCTAGTAAGTTTTCCCCCTTTTTTTACCGGCACACAATCTACAGGTTTTTTTTGCCCAAGCAGAAGGTCATAAGTAATATTACATGGCTTGTCTCTTTATTCCTCCAATCACCAATTCATCCCAGGCCTTCATTCCTTCGTCCCTTCATTCGTGCCTTCATCCCTTCTTCTCTTCATCCCTTCATCCCTTCATCCCTTCATCCCTTCATCCCTTCATCCTTTCATCCCTTCATCCCATCATCAATTTATCCCTTCATCATATTTCATTCCTTTACCCCTAGTATCAGTTCGTCTCTTCATCCCTTTGGCACCCATTCAGTCTTTCAGGAACCTTTTTCTATATTCCCAAAAACGAAATACAGAAAATTACAAGAAAATGAGGGCATATACACATATTCACACTGGTATGAACTTGGTAATCAATTGCTTTTCATGTTGAAAATCGTGACATGTTTTTTGTTTTTTTCAAAAGTTACACAATTGTGTTCGAAGTCTTTAACTTTGAAATAACTTATAACTTCCCCGTAAAAACCGTACATGAAATACATGAACTCACCGATTCTGGAGGAGATGTCACTGTCAAAACGTCTGTGTTGAGTTAGTGGTAAGACAAAAATAATCATACCTAGTCCCTCAAACGACTTATTTATGCGATGGTGTATGGTTATCGTCCGTGGTCACCAGGAACCGTGAAATATTAATGTTAAGTGGAGTTCATAAAAAAAATAGACTAATTGGGGAGGTGATTTAATGAAGCGGAAAAGACGAGATCCTGTACCAAAGTAATTTAATTCTTGATGAGAAGACAACATGATGAAAATAAGCAATGTTATGGATGTCATGTTTAGTAAACTATAAAAGACAAAGTTTTATTTTAGAGTGTGTCTAATAGTATGGATGGATTGTGAAAAGGTATTCAACAATACCTGGGACAGTTTCTCCTTTCTTGTCGGTAGAGAGAAGATCACGTGGCCATGTTTGAACGTGTGGTTGAGACACGATAAGAAGCGATTAAACATGACCTGAGGAAATTGAGCTAATTAAAAGGAAGCCCTTTCCATAGATATAGAACATGATAACGAGATCGGACGCGCATTCAGTACACGCGGGTTTTGACTGGGGGCTGACATTGGTCACGTGCCGGTGCTTCAAAATTCAAACGCGCCCGCTGTGACGGTACGAACTGTGCTTTACATAGCGTATAATGACGGTAGGCAGCATGGTTTCCCTGTAGAAAACAAAAACAAAATGCCAAGTTCATGAAGTTGTGCAGCCGCAATTTGTCACAGCTGACAAAGGCATGAGCGGAGTCAATTACCGTCAGTGTTAACATTTCACAGGTAAGTTTTGATCCTGTAAAATGGTTGTATTTTTTAGACCTAGCTTCGGACTGAATAGGAACAGTGTATCCTACCTAATATATGTTGATAATAATTGTAAATTCTTAACAAATCTTATATTTTGACATTGAACATCTGGGTTACATCTGGGTTAGTATAACAGCGCTCTTCCTGAGCTACCCAGTTCTACGAAGTACAGGCGTGTAGCAACGTCACTTTTGTTGGGGGGGGGGGGGATGTTACATTGTTGCACTATGTTGATGCACTGGTGATAGGGGTGAGGGTCAAAACCAAACAGGGTACACGGTACACTAAACATCTCCCCCGCCTAAACACACCGTTAAACACCCACTTGCCACTGACGTTTGCCTGAATTTTAAAATATTTCTTTTCTTTTGTTGTCAAGAGGGCAATCCAAAACAAACAAGGCACTCAAATAACAAGATGCTACGCCTATGAAGATGCAGACCTTCACCTGAATGAATATTATAGGCAATTATCTTTGCACGGGTTGGGGTGCAAGTTATATAGAAGACATTTACCGATTAACTTTGTAATGTTTAACAGTTGTATAATATAGGCCTACATGTACATAACCTATACTTTACCTCACATTTTGCAGTCCTTTTATTATAATTATATTTGAGGGGTTTTTTTTGTTGTTTTTTTTATATAGTTTTATTTTGTGTGCCTGCTTGATTTTGAATTATTTTAAGTAGGCTGCAATAACTACATATTGATCGTGGCTAAATCCACCAAGTATGAAAACCAAAATGAACACAAGTCGCAACATTAGGTCTGTAGGTGACCGAGTTGTATGTCTATAGTTGAGTTGATATTGTCTGGCGTTATATTATGTTGCATTAAACTCAGAAATGTTAAAATCAATAATGCTCTTTTGATTTTTTTTTCAATGTCATTAAGAAACAACTTGTTTGAATTAATGGTCATCTTCATGGAAAAACCTCACTCCCCCTTTATTAATGTACTATTTTGTGAAAACTGTTGCATTGGCTACGGTGTAGAAAGAGTGTTAAATTGTCGGCAATCCACATATCTCTGTAGCAGACTTTGTCATGTAGTTGCAGCGCGTTAGCACCGGCACGTGACATTTTAGCGCGTCCATGGCGAACCAGAATTTTTTGTGTACGTCCGATCTAGTTACTATGTTCTATATCTATGGCCCTTTCCTTTTCAGACGATTGCGCGGAGTGCACAAACCAACTTGTGTGTATGGTGTTTAAACACGGGCAGAAGAAAAGCGCACGAACATTTCATAATACAGAAGTGTTAGCCTCAATCACGAAAAAAGCAGGCCGTGATACCTTCAATAAGCGACGGTCAGTGTTAGATGTGGGAGGCAAACCCAATTGGTGCCGGTACCGAATTGCTATTTTTGACGAATGGGATCCCTGGGTGAGTGACGCTTGACGTAATATTTGCGGTACTGCTGGAATAGAATTGGTCTCTGAATTAAAGGTCATGTGAAGTGGGTTTCTTAACTTTACATTTTGATGGCCGATTTACGTCATATTGGGAACTATGTAAAAAGAACATTTCAGAGCCAAAAGTTAACACTCCTCAAGAGAGGGATTAACAACGGTATAACTCGCAAGATTACTTCTTATCATTCACACCATGCAAAGCTTTAAACATCACTTATACATAGATGAGTTGAGACAAAAGCATAGATTGTGAAGATAAATAATCATATTTTGAGCCGGGTTTAATGGCCAAAAACGACGCGTGATAATTAAAGTCTGTATTGTTAACGGTTGTATCCACATTATTAATTATTGTTTGAAGGTCATGTTCGCTTTGTGATCTATACGTATACTCCTAATCTGTGTGCTGTAGGAACTCGACACAATAATATTGATGACTTTGCCTTTCTGGTAATGAAGCCAAATAACCCTACAAAGTGCATTGCACTATGACCCGTAGGCCTGAAGATACCTGTTCATGTAGAGAAGACAATGGGGAAATGTCAGTGTTAGATGTAGGCGGGAAACCCCAAGCAATTAGGTGGGAAGTGAAAACTCAATCCACAATCTGCAAGGCTCCAGCCCCAAGTCCGTGGCGGGACTCGAACGGGGTCCACAGCGGTGAAAGGCAGGGAAGAGGCACTACTAACCCAACCTGAACAGTGGATATATTGCTTGAAATTTGTAATGGTCATTTTGGTTAATTTTGTTTTCTATTATAAACTCCAAGCAACCACAAGGGAAACTGACTGTGGGTAAATTTTAATTCAATTTTTGAGGTGAACAAAGAAAATTAAATAGAGCGTGATTTGAACCTGCGACCTCCGGATTTAAAGGTGATGCGACTTTTACTTAAAGGCTTATAAATTATAACGACCACCTGTGATCAGACAACCCTTAAAAAATTCATTGGAAACCAAAAATGTAAAGAAAAAAACATTTACAATCAAGTTTAAAGAGAAAACTTGCCATAGTAGACCCAGAAGAAAAAAAGGCGTGTCGTCTTCGAGCAAGATGCTTTACTATATAATTGCTTATCTTCACCCAGGGGTATAATGGGCAACTGCGAGGGTAACGGTAGATATTGTGTCTGAAAAAGCCTTCGGAGCGACACGGTAGCCCGGGTTGTATACTCCCCAGGGAGCTGAAAAAGGTTTAATTAATAGAGGAAGGGTATTGGCCCATTAACCAGGCATGATGTAAAGCGCATTGCAACATTATTGTAAAATCTGCTATATAAGAACTAGGTATTGTTGTTATTATAAAAAAGAAAAAACACAAGACGGACGAGAATTTGAACAAAAAAAATCATTCGCAAGCCGGCATGCACGGTCCAGACTAAGATTAACCAATGATAAAACGGCAACTTACAAAGTAAACATGTTATGAGGCATAAGTATTTAATTTTTGTATTTTATTTTATTCATTAAAATAAATCTACAAGTATTTAAATTGTCAGAAAAAGTACATGTATAAAGGGTCAATCAAATTACTTGGATTTTTTTTCCTATTTTACTCTACACCAATAAGCACCCCGGTGTAGGGTAAAGACCAAAAATGCTATTCTTAATCACTGATGCAAAATAGTGCCTATAACATTTAAGGTACCCCCGCCAATTGCAGGATTCGAACTACAACCTCTCATCACCGGGTACGCTCGGTGGTCTATTTAGACATCCTGTTCTGGAATCCTGGGGTGTACAGTTCAAATCCAACCCGAGTAGTTTGCTTGTGGATTTTTGTCCTCAGGACTCGGGGAAAAAAGGGACTTATTATGCGGTGCTTATCACACGCTTTTATCGGTGAAGGGTAAAAAAACAAAATAATATTCTTTATTCTCAATACAATAATATACGATCTAAAAATCAGAATGTTATGAATTAAGACAAAAAGAAAGTAAGAAGTGGTTACACTTACGCTTTCAATTCCAATTTGACTGAAAATTAGAAAGCAGAATCTATTATTTAAATATTTAAATATTCCCTTCGGAAATAGACTGAACGCTTTCTCGGACACACACGCGGGGTATACTTTCTGGCAGATTATATAAGCTACATAGCGAAGAGAGCAATTCAAAAAGTCTAGCAAAGACTGCATGTTAGTTTACCATTTAATATTACCTTTGCAGCTACAAATAAACCCTATAGTCAATTACCAAACTTTCCCAACTCTAATGGCTCACAAAGTTTGTTGGTTTTGGTAAAGGGACGCTTGAGTGTCCCCTAACTGATTTGGCTTTAAATGTAGCCCATGTTGTACCGAATTGAGCCTGGACCTAAACGTAGCCCCATATTTTGTAAAAGAAAAATGTTAACCCAGATTTTAATAGCGGGGTACATTTAAGTACTGTGGTTGGGGCTACATGACCGGGCTACATTTAGGTTCAATGTTGCTGTTATAGGTACCAAGGTTGGGACTACATTTAGGGCCTGTGTAGGTCACTGGCTATATTTATGCATTGCTCTATGTTTGAGGAGCCGCACAGACGTTCAACCTGGTGATCTATGTGGCTCATCAGTGATGAGGGATGAAATACAACACAGCACAATGTAGCGCAATAGGCAACACTGTTGATGAAATCCGTAGATCATTGTATGATTACCTTTACAGTCGGTTTGGTATTTTAGCAACTCGCAATGACGTGGAACATTAAAGATACAAATTCTGGGTTTTGGCTGAATAAAAAACCAACAGAGTTCACGAGCGAACTAATTATTCAATTCAAAAACAAATTTTCAAGAACCGTGAAATTCAGCTTAACTGTCTATATTCTTATTAGCCGCACGTGTTTTCGTGTAGCTTCATGTATGCGGAGGTCGTGTGTACTCCATGCGTGCACATTCAGTGATGATGTGAAAATAATACTTTTACATAACTCACCAACTTCATAATGCACACATAGATAAACTAATTGTACGTTTTAACTCAACTGCACTCAGCTGCACTCAATAAGTTTCAGTTCATTCCGTTAAATTGGCCGACAGTATGCGATTCATATTCAACTTTCAATGAGCACTGGGTTACTGAATTATAATGTGTTCCTTGATTAATGAATAAATGAAAAGTTTATGAAAACGAAACAAAATATGCCAGTGTGTCAACATTCAAACCTTTTTGATGTCAAACCACTGATTCGAAAAAGCTTCAACTTCGTTTCTTTTGATATAACCTGTGATACTGAGTATTGCAATTTCAATTATTCTTCGAATAAAATGCATTCTTATAAGTTTTTGTTCCAAAGACTGAACTGAATCTACTTTTTCATAAACACACATACTGTATGAATTACAATGTCCAATACTATCAAATTGGGAACTTTGTTAAAAAATCAAGAACAAAATGTACTTTTTGACAGTAACCTCTTATATAATATAAAAGTTACAAAGATGATATTTATTAGAATTTATACTTTACTGTTTATAAATAATAAAGGTTTCATTCAACCAGCTGAAAATATTTTAAAATAATGTGCTCTACTTATTATTTTCCTGTTATATGCTGAAATTTCGCCTTAAAACTTGTTCGCGTGGACAAGAGATCATACGCTTCTTATCTTCATTTTAGTTGCTTTAAGGGATTCTCTACTGCCCTTCCATGGTGACCAGTGTATTCCCTGGTTCTCTTCTACATCGGCAGTGCTACGGTACAAACCATTCAGATTACTCGGTATTTCGTTACATTCAGCAAACCACCAACCTCCTTTCAGCAACTTGGCGCAATTCTTCCCACCCTCATCGTCGTTGTCTTTGTCAAACGTTGTGAACTTCTTCGCATGAATAGCGTCACCTTCAAAGGCAAATTTGAAAAGTTGTTTTAGTGGAAAATTGAAAGAGATACATCGCTGATCATCGAGGAACATAATTCACAACTAATAAGCTTGACTTTATCGGACTGCGATAATTGATAAAAGGAATATTTCAATACCACGAATGATGTCATTGTCTTATATAATTTACAAAGAGAAATTTTAGCGGACCGCTAACTAAAGAATCAGACCCGACGATGCACTGCAGTGCGAACTTACAATGCACTGTAACTTTGTTTCACGTATAATATTGTTCGAACGTTGAGAAACATTAAAAGTTAGCAATTTTGTTAAAGTTAAACAATATTGTTAGACCAATGTTCGAAAACGCGAGAGACAAATTTCGTACAGCTTATAAAGCAGAAAATTTTGCACGAACAATTCTGATGAGCAAAACTAAGCAGCGGGATACCAGTCAAAAATGATACGTGTGACATGGTTTCTTGGACTGGTAACCTCACCCTGTGAGCAAAATTGCATTGTGCTCAGCTGTTTTTGTGCTTTTGCAGCTCTACGAAAATGGGCCATGCATGGAAAGACACGTATACACATATGGTTTATTATGACTTACCAGCATCTTTGAAGCCTTGTGCTTGGCTTCCAAAACTAACGTCAATCTCATAGTTATCAGCTTCCCCTTTCAGGATGAATTTCTCGTATCGAGCCTGAGCATTAGAGTCATCAAATGCAGTCAAAGTGACCAACAGTTCACATTCCCGTCCATCGGCCGTTATCTTGCTAACCTTGTCGTTTCCTAACCAGAACTCCCCATTCAGATCTCCGAAACCCTCTTTGTAAACGGCCCAGTTTTGGTTAAAGTCTACTGATCCATCTTGGCGTCTTTGAATCACCTAGAAAAATGGAAAGAACGACCCATGATTAGTGGGTTTGTTATGCAAACGTAACACAGCACCACAAACAAGCCATCTTTACGTGACCGTTTGCTGACCCTAAGAGACGGAGTTACGTTCTGTAAGTTTTCTTTTTGGAAATCGATGTAGTTGTAAGAAGTCTCTAGAATCTAGTTTTAGTACAGAACCCGGAAAGGGACAGTAGTGAAAAAACACAGGGGCTTATCCGTTCGCTCGGTTCAGTAATCTGTTCGAACGAATTAGCAACGAATTCCAACGAGTTAGTAGTCCGTTCGAAATCATTAGTCATTCGTTCGAACGAAATAGCAATCCGTTCGAACGAATTAGTAATCCGTTCGAACGAATTAGCATTCTGTTAAACAGACTTGTCCAAGACATTAAAGGGCGATGCACGCATGCGCAAGATCCACCCAAGTATGATTCAAGATGGCGGAGGGCAAAGGAGGTCTGATGATGACCGTATTGGTAAGTTTGTCAATACTTGTGATACTGACCGTACAGATAAAGATTGACAAACTTACCAATAGTCCCCTTGGTTTCGTCTATTTCCGGCTGGTTGTTGGAGGTGAACTCGCCCCGCGTTCCAGCTCAGTTACACCGTCAAAGGACCGTATTCGCCATGGTTAGAGTCTACAGAGCCTGCCTAAGTCATCACCCGTATATAAGATCTTCTTATTTGTAGTATATTTTCTTAGTTGTACGCTAATCAACCTAATCATTAAACGCTTGTTAGGCCCTAAACCCCATCGAAATTTGAAGCGGTTGACATTTTCATTATTTAATCAATTTGTGTCTTTCTACTTTGTATCAGTGTGATCTTGTTTGATTTCTTTGTAGCATCTAAGAAAATTCAGGCTTGTTGAGTGATTTACATTCACGGACCGTTTGGAGATTTTCGGATCGTTATACAGGTTAATGACGCAGTATTCTATTGTCACATATTTGCGACTGCGTTTGTTTATTTCAGACCCTTTATCTTTATCGTTATTATATTTTATAAGGAGGCGACATAAACTCAAGGTATATTTTGAATGGTAATAATATAGTGTTGCTTTTACATTATTAAATTGATGAACTCTGGAGAGGAAGAAGCGAGGCAGTATTTTCCAGCCTCTCAAGCTTCATTATCACAATCGGAAAGAATCGGATTTTCAAAAAGTTATTTTTTCGCAAACTGCTTGACCAGTATTTGCACGATCATGTCAACAATCTTTCGTGTCGCTTAATTAAGTCGAATCAATAACGTGTAAAAAGAATAATAGTGCTAATTAAATTGTGAAATTTTGAATATAAATCGAAACTAAGACACTTACAATGTATCCCTTAGTTGTTTCCATATCACAGTATACACGGAATTGTTCGTTTTCATGATAACTTAGTTTGATAGTGTATATTCCGCTGGTTGTCTTGCCCTTATCAAGCGCATCCTGGCAGTCTTTATACACTGCTTGAGCCTCAGAGGTAACAGGCGAATCTGATGTCACGTCTATAATGATTCAACAAAAATGACAAGTCTAAGGGTAAGATATAACATAGTTGGGGCAAGAATATAGATTATTATTCTTAGCTCATCAAAGTTGCAAAGCGAGAACTCTTTTTCATAAAACCAGTCACTGATAGCAACTTACACTGTCCTTAAACGAATGAACGATATCTAAAAACCTCTATCTTAACTTTGTCGTCTATCAGTGGGAGTCAACGTAAAAGTGTTAACTTTGATCATTTCAATTGTTGTTTCTGTCTTATCCCGGATTATATTTTACCCTGTGAAGTTGACGTTTGCGTTGTGTGTCCCCTTTGCGTGCTTTCATGCACTGCTTGAGCTTCAGTGGTAACAGACGAATCTGATGTCACGTCTATAATGATTCAACAAAAATGACAAGTCTAAGGGTAAGATATAGCACGTTTGGGGCAAGAATGGTCAAATTATATATTCTTATATAGATTATTTTTCTTAGCTCAACAAAGTTGCAAACCGAGAAATCTTTTTAAAAAAATCAGTCACTGACATTTTGATCATTTCAAATTGTTGTTTCTGTCTTATCCACTCTTACCCTGTGAGGTTGACGTTTGCGTTGTGTGTTCTCTTTGCGTGCTTTCATCGGGGCATCCTTGTAATCTACGGAGTCCTTCAGCGTCCATTGGTAGACTGTCGATGCAGAGAGGTTGGTCCTTTCTGGGCGGTGAATAAGCGTTGTGTCCGCCCAGTACGACTTGGGTACAGGAACATGGGTCCCCCGGTGGCAAAACAAAACGAACCCTTCCATCAATAAACTCATTTGGTTCCGTGCTTAGAACACAGACACGGGCTGACACCGATGTCCCTGCAACCAATGAGTGACAAGGATTGACTCAATGCATCTCCCTGGCTGTTTGAGTAACAAATGTTTGCTCTATGCTGACGACTTGAAAGTTTTTCGTCAGATTGGTTGTTCTGCAGATAATATATCTTTGCAGGCAGACTTAGATAGAATCATGACCTGGTCAGAAACTTGGCATCTATTTCTTAATGTTAATAAATGTAGTATTTTAACTCTGACTCTTAAGAAGAGTAACTGATTGTATTCTGTTTTTATTTTTAGATGTATCTAGTCTTTGCTCATCTCCTCTTATTGTTAATATTTTTATATTACTTTTAATTCTTCTTGATTAATTATTTATTTATTTAATTATTTAATTATTTATTTATTAAATAATTTGTTTATTTATTTATCTATATTGTATTTATTTATTTATTTCTTTATTAATTTCTTTCTTTATTTATTTATTTATTTATTTATTTATTTATTAGTTTATTTTTATTTTTATTTTTGGCAATTATTTATTTATTTATGCGTATATTATTATTATTATTATTTATTTATTTTTTTATTTTTTATTTTTTATTTTTTATTTTTTATTTTTTATTTTTTATTTTTTATTTTTTATTTTTTATTTTTTATTTTTTATTTTTTATTTTTTATTTTTTATTTTTTATTTTTTATTTTTTATTTTTTATTTTTTATTTTTTATTTTTTATTTCTTATTTTTTATTTTTTATTTTTTATTTTTTATTTTTTATTTTTTATTTTTTATTTTTTATTTTTTATTTTTTATTTTTTATTTTTTATTTTTTATTTTTTATTATTTTATATATTTTATATAAAAAGGTTTGCGTTGTGTGTTCTCTTTGCGTGCTTTCATCGGGGCATCCTTGTAATCTACGGAGTCCTTCAGCGTCCATTGGTAGAGTGTCGACATCCCAATATTACTTTCACAAATACAATGAGCTCTCACGTTTTAAAATCTAGCATTGTTTGGAGGTATACACCTGCTTCGTTTGTCTATTTGGAGTAGAATGGTCCCTAAACGAAACCATCAAATGTGGCGGTTTTTGCGCATTTGTTCTCAAAACATTGGGGTCACGTTATTTATCCGAAACTCATTTTCGGTTCAGTAAATCACACGATTTTTGGAAGTAAATTTACTTCCTGCAGTGTAAAAGTCACCGCACCAAATTCAACTCTGATTATTATTATTTATTTATTTATTTATTTTTTACAATTATTTGTGTGTATTTGACAAAAGAGAAAGAAACGAAAAACTATTAAAAGCGAACGTAAGATTTTAATTCAGACGAGAGTCCGGGCAAGGGAAGCGTGTTCCACGGTGCACATCGTGGGGCTAGCGAGACATAAAACCCGAGAAAATATTCCATAAAGTCGGTGCCGTGGCTCGTATGGGGCGCCGTTTGTCAATGTTAATCACTAATAACATTTTGGAGACATTTTTCCATGATTTTTAACAATATTGTTTATGGTTTATAACAATTATAGATGTCAACCATAAACAGTGTGCTCAACAATTGTTTTTGTTGTTTACAGACCATGTTTTCTTTTGTGCACTATTGTTACTTGTCATGAGTTCATATGATTATCCAATAATAGTATGGTTTATAAACAATTATTATAACGCGTTGTCCATAATATTTATGGTTTACAAACCATGAACATGTTACAGGATGATTTCAAATCATAGTTTAAAAACCATAATAAAGGAGTCATTAAAAAAACATGATTCATAAACCAAGAATGGTTAAAATCATTGAAACTGAATGCACAAAAAACATGGTTTATAAGCAATGAAAGCGAAAATGTGTTTTCACAAACTCATGGTTTACAAACCATAAAATAAGATTCATCATAAAAACATGGTTGGTAACGGCCAAAAATGGCCTACCGCTCGCTTGGCTGGTGAATGGGGAACCGATCTGAAATGGGGAGGAGGTTGAATGAAACCACGTTCCGTCGTCATGGTGATTAGTTCATGTTAACCATGTTTTAAGCTGAATCAATTTTCATGGATTGTAAACCATTTTTTGGGTGGATTCAATTTCCAAAAGCCATGGTGATTCTCATTTCATGGTGTGTAAACCATGGTCTTGATATCAAACACAGTTTTTCATAGTTTATAAACCATGTTTTTGGTGGAGTCAATTTCCATGGTTTGCAAACGATGATTTTGTGAAAAACACTGTTTTAGTTCAGGTTTATAAACCATGTTTTATGATGGTGATTGTTTTATGGTTAGTAAACCATGATTTTGTAAACACACAATTTGTCATGGTATATAAAACATGTTTATTAAATGATTCGGGTTTTTATGGTTTACAAATTATGATTTAAAAACATACTAACTATGTTCACGGTTGGTAAACCATAAATATAAACAACGCATTATAATCATTGTTTATAAACCATACTATTCTTTGATATTCATATCAACTCAAGCACAACAGAAAACAAGGTATGTTATTTTATTTTATTTTAACACACCAACTGTTACAAACCATGGACATTTTTCTCCAAAATGTTGCAAACAATTAATTGACAAACGGCACCCATATCTGAATCATGCTGATCTTAGATGTTCATTAACTCATGGTTTAAAAATAATAAAAGTGCACAAAAATTGGTATGTAAACAGAGAAAAAACAAATTTTGAACACGCTGTTTATGGTTTACATCTAATTGTTAAAAACCATATAAAAAAATCCAAACCATGGAAAATTGTCTCCAACATATTGTAAACAATTAATTGACAAACGGCGCCCCATATACGTGGAATCCTTGTTCATACTGTGTTATTGCCAAAGGCATTAGGTGTTGTTAATTTTTAATTCAGACATCGCTAAAACTTTTCATTTCGAGCACGGTGGAAATCTTTAATACAAAATGAAAAAGTCTAAAACAGTGCTCGGACTTCGGATACTAAATTATTGCAAAAAGAAGAAAACAACTGTAAAATATTCTTTAATACGTTAATATCGGCTAATGTAGAAATCAAGTGAGCTAGAAATACGTTTTAAAACATCACATCGAAAGGACAAAAATACCATACAAGTAAGCACTGACTAACCACGTCCTTATTGCTGTTGTTATTTGTTTTTAATTTTATTTATTTATTCATTTATTTTTTAAGAGAAATAAAACACTACCTACCAGCCAAAAGGCAAATTGCAAAGATGGCATTCCAATCCAATTCAGTTCCCATGTTTTTTTTGCGACTTCGATCAAAATAGAAGCTGAAAGATAGATGAATGTAAAAAGGTTGAAAGTCTTAGAAATATCTCAAAAAGAAACACAAATTTTGTACACAGAAATGCAAAAAGGTTGGCTGCACACAACTGAGATGAAAACAAATTGCTGAAAGTAAATATTGTTACGCACTATTTACTCACGTTCTTGAAAACCATATCCCCCCCCCCCCGCCCCCCCCCCCCCACCACCACCACCACCAAAAAAAAAAAAAAAACATAAAAACGTCATGTACCGACAAAAAAAATGAGTTAAAAGGGAGCGGGCGGGTCGATATACCCAGACGTCTGGAGTTTAGGGCTTTCCTTGCAATACGCCTATAGGTCTACCTACCCTCACCTAGACCTTACTTTTCACATTGACCTAATTCACATTGCAGCAAAACTATTACTTGGTGGCGTAACACCAGGGGAGAGCCCCCCCCCCCCCCCCGTTTAGAACCCTTACCCCACCCTTTTGTTGCAACAAATGCAATAGAAAAAAATGCACACATAAATAGTTCGATACATCAAATGCCATCACATCCCCTCAGCAACAACAAAATTGTCTTTTCCCCTGCGACTGCTATAGTAATGGCCTTTGGGATAGATTGTGATTGACATCAATAAATATGTGCTACACACTGCATACGGTGATATGCCCTAGGGGGAAAAAAAACGTTGTCAGCAACTTGTAATTGTGTATCCTCAATATGCTAAGATTCAAAAAGAACCAAATATAAAAACCACGATTAAAACATGGCACTACTTGATTAGTTGATTAGTTAATTAATGTGCTTTATTTTAGCTCATACGTTTCAGTAGCAGCGCATTTGTTTGAAATTTCTGCCTGTGGGTTTTCAAACATGTATATTCTGGCGGTGGGATTGGCTACGTGGTCAATTTTGAATCAAACAAAATTATTCGTTGGTCTATCACCAGCTAATGTTACCTCAAATTGGATAACCTTGATTTGACGCACATCTCCCATCTACTCATTTTCTGCATGTTGCTGATGATGACAGGTGCATAAAAGGTCCGAGAATTTAAAATTGGTAATTTCCTGGCAATATTGCCAAGCAACTGACAGTCTGAATAGAAAGGTGTTATTAGAATGGGCTGCACATGCCTCGAAAAATAGAAGAAACGACAGAGGAATCGGAAGCAAACGATGCCTCTATTGTCAGCCACCAGGAACTTTGCAACATATTCTAGTTGTTGACTGTTCAACCCGGTTGCTTCTAAATTTAGCCTTTTGAAAAAATTATGTCATGGCCAAAACGTGAGAGCCTCTGACACTTTCGGCATCTAATAACTAATTCAACGTTCTTGATTCCAATATTCAACCACGTCAAAACAATACTGAGGTCAACTTCTTTTGTACGTATAAGTCTACGACAAATTTATTTTCTATTCGTTCATAATACGAAGTTGTCATTAAAGGTTTCTGCAGAGTCGTCTTATCTAAAAAGCAATCAAAGAAAATTTTGGATTCTAGATACCCGTGGTGCGATCTCAGGCAATATCTGAGCACTTTAATAAATTTATTTTAGCTAAAAATCATCATTCATACATCATTTTCGAGTCATTGAATCAGCTATCCTGAGTATCAAACTGGGGGCTTCAATATTTGTTTTTGTGGGCGAAAAAAGTGACACTAATAATGACACGAAAATAAAGATATAAACATTGTCACTTTTAAGACTATTCTTTCTTACACCAGTCTGCTTATGATTTTCAGACCTGCACTTTAAAGGGTCCATGAAACATGAATAGTGTCCCCCTGAAATGACAACACGACAACAGCACCCTCAGCTGACCGAAAAAGCATGAAAATGTGTGATGATTAAGTGCCCGCGGTTTTTTTTTCAGCGAGGGTCCCAGGGTTTTAAAGAAGTGTACTTCTTTAAACGTGCAAAATAATTCAATAACAATTAACCAAAAAGGGTTTCCCTGTCTCATGTAACTTAAGGGGATTAGAATGTAAAAAAGAAAAAAGAAAGTTGATTGACTGACGTTTCGACCTCTCAAAAGCTCTCGTTTTGCCTTAGAGAAAGACTTTGCTAGGGTCGAAACGTCAGGCCATGAACAATTTTTGCGTTTATACTTCAGGTCCTTTTGGTTGGTAAGCAGTGTGCAACAGTTATTTGTTTTTCTCAGGATTAGAATGTAACAACAAAACTCGTTCCAGATGAAAAAATGTTCGCTTCATGGGCCATTTAATGTGTGTTCAATGGATTCAAAAACCCCATTCGGCCAGAGTTTTTCTGCTTTAGGTATCTCCCGTTCTATTATAACTTTTTTTTCATTACCCCCCCCCCCCCCCATTTTTACTGGAGGAAAAGGGGTCGTGCACTACCACGCCCTCTCTGAATCAGCCCCTGTCATTCGTGCTTCTTCTAACAACGTATAGATTCCCATTTCAATGTTCAAGGTTCATTATCAAAACAATAATGAAAACATCGATCATGAAGAGATCAATACAAAAATACGTTTTCAAAGAATAGACTGAAGAACTGAGATGCAAAACAAATGTGACACCGTAGAGGAATCCATTTTAAAAGCAGTGCTTGGAGGCAATGCTCCCTTTGTGACAATGCACATCCATTGAGACATAGATAAAAGAACGTTAAGTGAACCATGTAGGTCAAGAGAAGCTAAAATCATGAGAAATCAAGAGAAGCTAAAACTCCTTCCATATATAAACTTTGACAATGTCTGGAGGCACAACAGTGCCACACAGACAATGCGACGGCACAACGCGACAGACGACGGCACGACGTACGACGCGACGGGTGACGGCACCCAAAACCACTATGAAAATCAGTTGAAAACAGGCGACGCGACGGGCGACGGCACAGGCGACGTGAAGGCACAACCCAACGCACAATAGATCGATTGCGCGACAAGTTCACATGCGGTCACGTGACCTCCTATCGGGTATGACGTCATACAGCTGAGGAAAAAATACGTGTAAAAGCATAGGCCGTGACACAGAGCGAGTACGAAAACAGTCGATTTAACTTTCGTTAAGCAATGAATTAGTTAATCAGCCCCTTTAAAGTAGTATGTTGTGGCATTAATTTAAATCACCTCTGTTTCATAATTTAACAGAATTCTTCTAAAAAGAGGTTTTTTTAGCCATGCACTACCGGCGTCGGACGACTATTTATGTAGCCACCCGTCTGTTATTTTGTTGGCCTAAATCACTATACAAAAGGATAAACAACGTTGGAAAAGTAAGCATTAATACCTAGCCTTGCAGAATTTCAAATAGGCAAAGGAATCACACAGTTTTAGAAAGCAATTTCTTTGGATGATTTCAGCTTCAAAACTTTGACATTTTTTAGTTGAAAAGACTTTTCAACACAAAAATTTCAAAGTTTACGGTACACGATGATTAATGCATTTAGTTTATTCGATCGAGGCTTTCTTGCTCGAAATCTGTGAAAGATATTCCAGAGTTTGTACCAAAGACCTTCAAGTGGCTGAATAAAGCCAGTAAGGACAGTTCCAGCAAGTCTTGAAACACACTTAGTGTGTGGTGATCGCAGTCGTCTGGTCTAACGTTCCGTCGTGCGCTGTACACATCGTGCACATTTATACGGTACTTTTACAATTTTCAAGACTTGTTGTTTTCTACTGTATTTCCTCTTGGTTGATAATTTGGAATTCTATCTAAAAAAATTTCTTCGAAGAAATATACCGTAATCTCCCCTTGTCACATTTTATAACAACATTATTTTAAGACACCTCGTTTATCTACTATACAGGTCTACTTCAATAGATCATCTACGTTCAGCTTAAAGGTAGAATACAAGATTGGTATTCATTAAAAACAAATTTCTGTATCAGTCTGAAAGCTTACTGAAAGCAGTACCTAGGCATCCATGGAAATATCTGTCTGCTGTCAAAGTCGATAAAATAGAACTTGAAGACCCCGAAGTTTAACTTCGGCTATAACAATCGAAATAATGTGTTTACATGCTGAAAAGTGTGCAAGTCTTTTTTTACTATTTTCTCCCGACTCGGACGACAGATTGCGCCCAAATTTTCACAAGTTTGTTTTTTTATGTATATATTGAATCACAGAAAGTAAGAGCGCTGCAAAATCAGCTTCACCGATCCTCTTACCTAAAAAAATAATAATAATAATAATAATAATAAAACCGTCTTTGGTGTCCCTTAAAGCCTTAGCTCAACATTATAGTAAAGTGTATGTAAATGCTTCCATTCCTTGCACAAATCAAGATACATGTAATTACAGTGAAATTTGCAGCTCATTTCGTCGTAACATTTGCGAGAAAACGGTAAAAATGTATTCAGCAGTTTTGTACGCATTCTTAGGCATAGTTTGGTCTCACATGAGACGAAAATTAATTTTGGATTCTACTTCATTAAAAAAATGATGACACTCCAGGCAATTTTTTATTTTTTTTTAGTTTTCTACCATCATTATTTTATACCATGTAAGGTATATGTAAATCTGTGATTATTAACGTTTTTCTTTCTTACCAATGTTGAGCTGGGGCTTCGAGGAAATATCAAGTACGAAGTCGCAGTCACAAAATTTGACGTCGAGCTTTGCAACCGGGAGAAAAACGCAGAGATGAAAGTTGATGTCAAATTTCGCGACTTCAGGAGAATGTCACGACATTTTCCAGCACAGACAAGTTTGTATGACTCGATTTCAAACATTTGGATACTTACGATTTCATTCAGCCACGTAGAGCTCCACCAATACGAATAAGCTTGATACGAGCTGTTTTATTACATTTTTCGATAAGAGACGCATGTGCGTATAACATTATTAGATTATTAATCATAATTTCTAGTTTCCATGACAACTGTGGCACCGAAAATTCCCCTTTTATGCGATGCATTTCGTATTGTAATGAAGTATAGGATCGAATACTGCTCATCGCAGTGATCGATTTACTACGCATATCCTCCTCCCCGCGTAATAAAAGGACGTATGCTAATGGGACAAACTCGGAAGAGAAATGGGCGGCGTTTTTCATTGATTGTTTTAGGCTGTCGTGTGAAACTACCTAGCCTATAACACAAATGTAGCAAAAAAAAGTAAAAAACAAAATTACAATTACGTTGAATGTTTTTGATACAAACTAGGCCTATCCATCAAAATTTAAATTAAATTTTTATTAATATTTAATTACTTTATGTTATCTTATTTGTTATTACTTTGTATTCTTTTAGGTTGTCGAAGCTCTAGTGTTTTGAAGTTTGAGTAGTCTTGTCACAACATTTTCAAACAATAACTAAACGAACATTTAAAAATGGAGACTTTTAATTGAACATACGTTTAAACAATGAGGCTTCTCTTTTCGGTATAGCTAAAAAAAAAAAATCACGGGTGCTCATAACAAGATCCTTTTGTGTCGTTTTCATATTCATAAAATGAAGACGAACGATATAAGACCACCCCTTGCACTATTGAAAATATTTTTAAAACGTTATTATACTTTGGAAAATACATCTCAATTACAAATGGATCTACTCTGTATATGGGACTCCTTTATAATACCGTGGCAAGGTTAATTCTGTATTTTTAAAAGTGTTATATAGAGCGGTGTAGCCGGGGGCTGGGGACGTGCCAAATTTCTAGTGCCCCCAATAAAAAATGTAGATACATGTAATTCATTTCAAAAAAATACACTTGCCACCCCCCACCCCCCAAAGTATTGTGTTTAAATTGAGATGCTGTTTTCAGAATGAATAGAACATTTCCTTCAGAAAAAAACCTAAATACTAAGATTCAGATTCAGATTCAAATTTATTCAATCAAGTTAAAAATATGAACATTTTCTTCCCAGTGGATTATCAGAAGCATTAAAATCATTGATAGCACAAAAAATAAGAAAATAGAAAGATAATTAATTTAAATAAATTGAAGAATAGCCGTTCTCGAATGGATGACGCTCATAATAATATTATAATGTAAGAAGTGAAGGAGAAAATGTCATACATGGCGCCAGCATGTGGTATTGCACAGTGTCTCATCAATGATGCACTTTTGTGTATCAAATGATTCGTTTTACGCAGTCACCTTAAACTGCATACAGTTAGACAGGTCACAAATCAAAGAAGAATGTCAGGGGACCAGTTGCTCTATGATTAATGATGTCACTTTTGCGAGATACCATATTTGAGCGGCGCGTCGAGTGGATAGGCCACAGGCCTAGTTTAAATTTCCCATATAATGGGAGATTTTCTTGTCACAATAGACTTTTCTATTGCTGATAAACAAACCGCGCTGGTTGGCATGGACGGCCAAATGTAGCAAAACATTCAAGTCTTGTTGACAGACGTTGTGACCTAATTTAACATTTTTTTTTTTTGCAACTTTCTATTTAAAGAAAATACATCCAATAATTGGTTGGTTTGTTTCCAACAAATTTTGAACAATTTTTGAATATTTGTGTAACATTTTTGCACTGTGATTATCTGTTTTTGCTTTGCATTGATGGCTCCCCGTAGTTTTTCCATCTTGGTTGGCAAAAAACTCGGGCTGTGATGTTGCAAAAGAAAGGTCTTTTCCTGGGGTTTTGATCAAGCCAACCTCGGTACCAAAAAAAATGGTGCGGCGAGATCAATACCCCTGGGAACGAGGCTGGTCTTGTGAGCAACTCTAAGGCGTTTGCCTACCAATAATGTTTGTACGCATGCGAGAATAAATTAGCATATTTCATGAGAAAGGCTAATTGCTGACTGGGTATGAACACTCTCGGCAATGTCTTTGTCAGCCTTTTAAACACGCCCATGTGACATGCTCTCGACCAATCAGAATGGATAAACTGTCTGGGTATTTATGAATCTAATATACAAATATTTAATGCTTCGAGTGGACTAGTCAACTACATCGCGGGCAACTTGCTCAATCCGAGCAACTTGAAATTGGATCCGGATGCATTTGTGCGCATTGTCGCAGAATATAATCAAGCGCCTTACATACATGACTGAATCTCAAGGCGCTGTACAAAATTAAAACAGCACCAAACATTAACAAAAGGATGAAATAATTAAAAGAGCATTAAAATATGATATAAAATATCAAACCCGAAGCTGGACCAGCAACTGATTAAACCTTCACACCACCAGAAGGTAAACATTTACAAACGTTACCCCTCAAATGAAACATTTCCTAAAAGAATCCAAAATGGGGACCACAATCTTGTATTTTTTCCTTAATGTTATCCGATGGCTCGATTTCACAAACAGCTAAGATTGATCTTAACAGCGAATCACTGTCAATTGCTAAGCAAAGTGTGATGTCGCAATACAAATCACTATGGTAATACTAACAACTCATCTTAAGATGAATCTTGGTGCTTTGTGCACGTAGTGTCATAATCATTATACAAATGTAACATACTGTTACCATGCCACCCATTAATTTCAGTTCAGATACACAAGTTATTTCCATACTTCTATAAAAAATAATTACAAATACATGTAATTATGCCAAATCAGAGCCAAAATACATGATTAGTAACCATAAGCATGATAAATATAATAAATAGAGTATGGGGCTGTTTTGATAAGCAGAAACTTGTAGAAAACAGCCAAACAAAACAAACAAACAAAACAAAAACACACACACAAAAAGACAGACAAGCATGGGGCATGACAATAGCCACACAGACACAAGACACATAATATAGATCAGAGATAGTACAACAAATTCATAATTTTAATGAAAAGATGGCAAAAACAGTTCAGACAAAAGCGACAATAAACAAGTACGACGGATTAAGAAGCCAAAGTGAAACGAATTACTTGGGAGGGGAAGCTAAGATGCACAATGGGAGATAACGTCACATTTGAAAGAATACTTTGGAAGACTCACGTAGCGCTGAGATCTTATACATGGCATATCACACAGGAGGACCAAAGAAGCAGATCGTGTTCATAGGATAAGTGGTGCAAGTGAATGGAACTTAAAGATCAAGTTCAAGATCTTGTGGAGTGGCTGTAGATTTCTTAATGATTACCTTGGTATATAAGAAAATATTCTTCTTGGCAAGTATAAGTTCTGAAATAGAAATAGTTTCCACAAAGGAAGCAAAACGACTGCCCTCAGTGGTGAGCAGATTCTGTGAAAGAATAAGTTTCCAGTTAGTGATGAGTGCAGGGAGGCAGTTGCTCCCCCACCCCCTTCAAAAAAAGGGGGGAAACTCGGGCAAAGGAAAAAAAAGAAACAACTTGTCATTAGAAATTGTTTTTTTTCTGTGTAAAATATCGGGCAAATCAACCCCTCTGCCCCCCTTAACCAAAGAGTCCCCATAGCTAGAAGAGACTGCCCTCTTTGGTAAGCAGATTTTCTGATGGGATTAGTTTCCAGTAGCAGATTCTAGGATGAGATGATTTTCCGTCAGTGATGAGCGCTGTCCACAAAGGAGCAAAGAGATTGCCTTCAGTGGTGAGCAGATTCTGTGATAGGATCAGCTTCCGTCAGATGAGCGCTATATCCACAAAAAGACAGCCCTCCTTGGTGAGCAGATTATGTGACAGGAGATTAGGATTAGGTTCTGTCAGTGATGAACGCTGCCCACAAAGGAAGCAAAGAGACTGCCCCAGTGGTCAGCAGATTCTGCGATATGATAAGCTTCCGTCAGTGATACAGATGAGCACCATCCACAAAAATACTGCCCTCCTTGGTGAGCAGATTAGGATTAGTTTCCTTTAGTGATGAGCACTGCCCACAAAGGAGGCAAAGAGACTGCCCTCAGTGGTCAGCAGATTCTGCGATATGATAAGCTTCCGTCAGTGATACAGATGAGCACCATCCACAAAAATACTGCCCTCCTTGGTGAGCAGATTAGGATTAGTTTCCTTTAGTGATGAGCACTTCCCACAAAGGAAGCAAATAGACCGTCCTCCTTGACCAGTAAGTTCTGTGGTGTATCACACTCAACAATAGCTCCATCATTCAGCACTACAATGGCATCTGCATTCAGTATGGTCGTTACACGATGCTGAAAGAGTAAAACATGACATGGAGATAACTGAGAGAAAAAAAGGTATCATCCTTGAAACTTTTGAACTCAAAATCACAACCGGCTTTTTGTTTGCTAATCTATATTCGGATATAAAACAAAACTTGTCAAATACAAACAAAAATACAATCAAATAAATGTAGGTCGGGGTTGATAAAAATCGTATATATTTTTTTCAATATTTTCCGGGTCAAACTGATCTTGAATCTGGGTTAGTAACTTATGTTTTAACTCACAATCCGGGTCACCCTGACCCCAAAAAATTTGCCACAAGCTGATCCTGAAATGAGGTTGACCGACAGTAATCTTTCTCTAAATCAAATCTTTAGTATGATGGTTACATACAAACGTCAGCAATGGAGCTATGCTTCAATTGCCTGTCTCAGTTCTTTAAAATGTTAGTAGACTTTGTTAGCCAATCAAATACGGAGCTATCTATGCACATGCACATGTAAATAATGTTTGAATCTAAATTGCCACCAAAATTGTTCATTCAGGCCCTTCAAACAGGGATGAGATTTGCCAACGGTGAAAATTCATGAAACTGACTTGCAGACCTGGGGTTCCAACCCTTATTCTAGACCCGTACATAACTTCAGGTTTACAGACTCTGCGCATCACCAGAAATACCAAACTACAGGTTTGGACACAATGTGGACTATTTCTTTCTCCATTTGGTGATTGCTTTACTTCCTTCAAAAAAATTTGAATGCCAAGGAGATTTTGAGAAAATCCTGAAACAAGGAAAATTCTGAAACCTGCCTGCCTGCTCAAAGTATTGTTCTATAGGTTTGACAGTTTCTTTTAAGGTAAACAAAGATTTTTTTAGACAAATTTGTTTAATTTTTTTTCCCCATCGATATAAATCCATCCAAAGTTTCAATCGACTGATTTAATCAATCAAACAAACTTGACGGAGGTTACTCACCGCTATGACAAGAATTGTCTGATCACTGAACTCCTCAGTTAAGACTTTCTGAACAATGTTGTCCTGTAATATGATAAACCGTTAAAAGCACTACTTCAACATATTAGATTTGTGGCTGCATATACAGCCAGATTGTCGTGTACTACTGTGTCCAACAGCAACAGAGATAAACCACACACCGACGGCATCTTTTCCAACAAAATTGACCTCCTCCACATTTTGTTTTGTGTCTGCCGATACAGCAAGATTGTTGTGTGCTATTGTGTCCACAAGCAACACTGCAACAAAAACCAAACATCTACGGTACCTTTCCCAACAAAATAACCTTGTTCTCCTCAGATACTGAAAAACTGCACTGAATGGGTCAGCTATAACCTGGTGATATCATTGATTTACTATTGAGACCAATCCATTGACATTCATTGGTTAAATCCAAATACAAAAACATTTGTCCATTTTCATCATGGTCACACCCACTTCTAAAACAAGCAATTAAGCTAACTTAAATAAGAATAAACAGGACAAAATAATGACCATGCATTGTTTGAGGTTTAATTACAGTAGAGATGAGTCTGACTTGACAGGATTGGACATGGCTAAGGCTACACCTGCATATACTCCAATAGCACAACTGAAGCCAACAGCCACAGCTGTTGCCAAAGTCACTCAACTCCCACCCAGACTTAGTCTTTTTTTCTCGGTTATTTTCTAGAGCTCACCGTGTCTCTGTCAATAGATGCAGTGGCTTCATCCAGGATGAGAATACGAGACTTCCTGAGGAAGGCACGAGCCAAACAGAACAACTGTCGCTGTCCCATGCTGAAATTATCACCACCCTCTGATACCCAGGAATCTACAGATGAAAATAACAAGAACGCTATTTTTATATTAGGGATACGGCTAAATGCACAAGGTTGCTACTTACATAAAACGGCTTCCCGGCCAATGACTGTTGCTTTGATTAAATAATTTGTTCATTACCAGAGTGCCAGTAATTCCTGAATCATAATTGCAGTACAATATACGCTAGATTTAATACTTTTTCAACAACTTTTAATAAAATCAATAAGAATCAATCAAAGTAAATATTTGTCTTTTCTCAAATCCAAGGATTTTTGCACAAAAATTAGATATTCATATATAACATGTACAGGGTGGTACTTTACCTGAGCCCACTTCCAGACAATTGGCTTGAGCTTAGAATACATATTGATTTAGACCATTTACTGGTCACAGAATAGTTGGTACATAAACCTCATAAGTAGGCCTCCTGGTCATTGGCTGTTTCAATAAATACCTAATTAGTTAGATAGTTTGTATGAGTCTGGAAAATTTGGTACTTTACCCATGAGCTAGCGTCTAGCACTTGCATGAATGACATATTAAAAGTAGATCATTTATAAGTCATGGAAAAGTTAGTACTTTGTACAGCCATTGGCTGTTGCTTGGCATACAAAATGATTTAGACCATTTACTGATCACTGACAATGTGGTACTTTACCTTAGCTTGCATAGATAGCTAATTAAGTAATTTATGAGTCACGGAAGATTTAGTACTTTACCTAAGCCGACTTCTAGGTCAGTAACTGTTGCTTTCAGTTGTGCAATCTCCAGTGAGGTCCAGAGGTCTTCCTCACTGCACTTTCCTAGAGGGTCAAGATTGAACCTATGTGACAGAAAAAAAGTTCAAATTTTAAGTTTATTGGGTGACAAATTATAAAAGTATGGGTGCTAATATAATAATTTATCCAAAACTCTACGTTCTGAAATGACTGAGAATACACTGAGTTGGTTTTCAACCAAAAAACTTAAGTACTTAAGAAAAAGAACAACAACTTATTCTTTACCGCATGACCTGCAGTAAAGAACTTAATTGGGAATGTATGTCCAGGATAAAGAACTTAGGCTCATGGTTTTTAATCAATTTATTTTTCTCCTTTAATAGTCACAGTAAGTCAAGTTAAAATCCCCTGTAGCGTTCATGTACCTGATAGTACCACTAAACAGTATAGGATCCTGAGGTATTATGGACAGGCGCTGCCGGAGAAAACCCAAAGGCAATGTAGCAATATCAATATTATCAATCAAGATTCTACCTGTAAAAAATGACACATCAACAAATGGATGAAGTCAGATTCATAAAAGCTTTTTACACAGTGAAGAAGGCAAGACAAATAAACCAGCAGAGTTGGCTGTCTGAATTATCCAGACCTATCATCCCTGGTTCTTTTCGAACCTCGAGGAGATTATTACTGCACTGGTCAGGACTCGATTTAGACACTAGTCCCGCGTACAAACACTAGTCAAGAGTGCCGTGGGCTAGTCAAACTTGCTTCTGGGTAGCCCGGCCGGGCTACTAAAAACTGAGTCAGATGATTCCTCTTTCTAAATGTACCCAGTCAGTTTTCTATGTTGTGTAAATGGTCAGGCTAGTAAAAATTTGTGAGGGCTAGTCAAGACTATATCTGACTAGCCCGGTGGTCTAGTCAGGACAAAAAGTTAGCGCTAGCCCTGCTGGTAATAGATTGATTTATTTGTTAACAACCCATTCAACAAAGGTGGGTTTTCAAGGGGACATGGTGCATAAATACATCTGGTAAATTTGAACAACACACAAAGTAAAATAAATCATTTAAGTAACAAGATAAAATAAATCTTAAGGCAAACTAAATCACTGAATCAGTGTACACAAAGCAAGACTAAATCTTAACACACAAAATCACAAGCCAGATGGTTAAAACTGAACTACAAGCACAAGAAATTAGTAAAAATCGAAAAGAAATTAGAAATCAAACAAGAGGATAAGTGACATTTGAGTAATAAATGTGAAATGGATATGATTTAATTATACAAAAATATATAAAAATTAAATGATTAACTGGAAACTAAACAAAGCTTTTACAGACAAGACCAAAAATGTTCCCTTAGAAGAACCACATCCGATAAATCACTTAATCAGGGATATAGCGAGATAATCGCTTTCATAATCCTCCTTCATAGTATCAATGCAATGAATCAAGCAAAAAGAACAATTCAAGTTCATTGCTTGATTCTCAGTCACTACAGATCCATTTAAAAACACATGTCATTGGCCTTTAAAGGGAGTGGGGTTTGAAGGGAATAAGCACTGACCTTTAAACATATCCACTATCCTGAATAGGGCTAAAGTAAGGGATGACTTTCCACTACCAGTACGGCCACATATACCAATCTAAGGTATAGTAAAATATATATAAATGAAAAAGTTTTAAGTCCCAAATTACACAGTAAATTTTGCAAAACCCATCACTACAACTTCTTTTTCTTTTCAATTGTAAAATTTAATATCAACATTTTGAATGGATTAAATGGCAAACTCTTTCATCACTCTTCACTCCACGACGAATACACGCCCATCTTATCTTTCAATTGTTGGCTGCTCTACGTCTTTCATGGATAAAGTTTGACGCAAACGGACACATTCAGAGAAGTTCTGGCTGAACCTGTCATAGTCTGCTATATGGACATGAAGGAGCACTAACCTTTTGCCCAGGTTTAATACTCAGAGAGATATTGCGTAGGACTGGGTCCAGTGTCTCAGCATAGCGTACTGATATATCATCCACTGTAACTGCACCATGCTGTGGCCATCCTGAATCCGGTGCTGTACCTGACAAATCATTAATAGTGTTACTAAAAACATCAAACTTATATCACATATAGGATCTAATAAACACTGCTGTCACTGTCGCACTGTCACTTCCTTGTCATCTGTGATTGCAGCAAGTCTGGCTGATAAACATCCCGGTTAAGCTAGCTCCCGGTATCTCCATCAACTCCAAGGAGAGTAACCTCTCTTTCCCAAGACTGGTCTAGAGCACGGCTGCCAAGATTGGATAGGTCAACTGAAAAGGCCTGTAGTGAGACCCATATCCCATACAACCAGGCTGTTCATCACATGGACACAGGAGTGAGATGCAAAGCTGCCTATGCAAACTGACAGAGATGACTGAATGCCTACAAGCCGGGGGGGGGGGGGGGCAGGGGGAAACTGCCCCTCCCACCCAAGTTTGGGCAAAACAGTGTGGAAAATTCGGGCAAATCAAGGAGTGAAATAATTTAAAAGACTTTTTATTAGAAATTGGAACTTGTGTTTTTGTTTGTGTAAAATTTGGGGCAAATCAGCCCCTCTGCCCCCCATAACCAAAGAGTCCCCAATGCCTATGTGATTGATTCTTTCAATCATTCATTTATTGAAACATTACCATTCAGCAAAACATTTGAGAACAATTTGCAGGATTTCTGAGTAGAATATTTTAGAGTAATTCAAATCCGAATTTAAGTAAAAAGGTTACCTTAAACAGTTTGTTTGCATTATCAAAGTCAATAACAGGGACTGCTCTTTCTCGACACTGTTCATACCTTCGTAGTTTTCTGTCACAATATCGCAGTAGTACTTGATTCTCTCCACAGCATTCATTTGCATCTCAAGAAGACACAAATGACGGACGAACCAATTCATATTGGTAGATGCCTGTACATGTATATAGAATAACAAGTACATCACCCACAATTCTGGCCACCATGGGTAAAAAAGGTAGGTCAAGTCACAGAACAGCTAAAAATGCATGTGTGTACAATGCATTTCACAGCAATTTATCCCCTCTCCACATGTCCATTACAAATCTAAAGGAGCAGATAGGAGTCTGTAAACTTACCACCACCGTGTATGCCAAAGCCAGTCCGACATAGCTTGGCTCCAGTGACGAGGTAACTGCTACAAGAAGGGAGATCAGAGCAGCTAGAAAGACACACAGGGCCCCGATGAGATCCTGTCAAGATGGAAGTAAACATTTGAGGTTTACACTCTGGAACATTCAAGGTCTTTGGTTCAAATCTCATCCTGCCTCCCAACTCCAATCCCACCTTGGTCCCTCAATCCTTTCCCGTCACCATCTTGGTATCTAAAGGACTTTAACCTTTGACCCAAGGCTTCCATGTTTTTAAATAAACCAAGAATGACATAATAATAACTGATGACGATCACAATCAATAAACCAGACGATAATAGTTGAAGACTAACCAAGGACACCCCGAGCCATCGATTGCACGTGTTCAGATGCAGGAAAGCCACTGTGTTCTTATCAATAGCATCCGATAGGAGCTCCTTAAATCTCCTCTCAACTCTATTAAAAAACAAAGTTTTGAAAAAGCATCAAACCAAATAAAGATAAAACTACTCAACACACCGGTCCATTAAGCTCCCCCGTTATATGCAGGCATGAAACTACACGGAGACCACGGAGGCCATGGCCTCTGTCGCTGTGGTCTTGGGCTTGGTGCTCCTTCTGAAGTTTTCAATAGACTTTAAGACTTTCCAATAGAAGTGCCCGTTGCAAAATGAGAATGGCCTTGCCCTCTCAACAATGAAATTATATACTAAACAATCGAGTCTGACAAAAGTGAGAGGCGTCAAGACCCCATCAATAAATGCATTTACATACAGTGTTGGCTTTCTGCTTTTCTTTCTATTTTCTTGGTTATCAGGTAAATTAGCTTGGAACGGCAAGTATTACCAAAGTGAACTTACATGAACTCTATTTTATCACTGAAATTAAAATTAATGTCGAAGCTGTAATTCTTTGTGATTTTCCTGGAAAATATTTTCAAGTCTCAGCATATTAAACAAACAGATGTAATATGTTGCTAATAAAGAAACATCTCGACAGAACAAAAGAAAAATCATTTTAAAACAGCAAAAGGAAACCGGATAAACATTTTCAATGATGGATTAATTCTAGAAATACCTATTCATTGCGGGTAAATTTCCATGGTTACTACTTATCATTTTTTGTTGGACCATGTTTTGGTGAGAAACATTTTACATGACAGATGAAGTGTAGTGAATGGTCTTAACGCCAAGTCTCGCTTTGCTCACTTGTTCAACAGTTAAAGTTATCAAGTCGTGTTGAGATAAGTTTATCTTTGTAAGGTTTGTATGGGTCCTGAAGTACTGTTCTCTTTATGAAATCGTGACTAACTGCCATACCTATAAGCACGTATGGTTGACAGTCCGTTCAGACTCTCTGAGAAATGGGCATAGATTGGAGACTTGGTTATACTATCCAGTCTCTGTAACTCCCTGAAATTCAAAAAAACAGTCATCAGTGTCAAGAACAACGGAGGATAAATCATGTAGATAAGTAGCAGTTTTCAGTCTCATTATTATATAATAATAATAAATAATAATAAAAATAATAATAATAACCAATTCTTATATAGCGCCAAAGTCCATCTATAAAAAAAAGGCACCTCACAAGGAAATAAATAAATAAGGCCATTAGAACTAAAGATAAAAATTACACAAGTAAACTAAACAGCTAGATAAAAGCATAAAAGTGAACTAAGTCTGAAGTACTTTTTTCGATTTCCAACCTCATGTAGAGAATTTGCATTCAGGTTATCATTGAAGACACCCAAATCCTCGGTTCCCACATCAGCAGCATATGGTAAACAAGACTCCAGCAAAGCTAACAATTCACACAACAACCGAGCACCAATCATAGCAGTTCCCTACTAGAAAAAGATCCTCCGACAGTTAACATTTTATGTTTACACAGTGCCAAGTGTTTTTGACTTTCAACGGTATTAATAAGTGTTAGTTATTTCGTTTCTAAGGAAAAAAAACTAAATAAAATAGGTCGGCCGTTTTGCCGGTCGGGCGGGAATGCAAGGCAAGTATTTATTTCTTGGATGGCATTTTTCTGATCAGCATCAGCAGAGTGTTTATGTTCGAGTCCCGGTCTTGATACTTGTGTCCACAAGCAGGACACTTGACCATTTTTTTGCTTTGTCTTTTGGATGGGACGTGAAGTCCCGCGTGTTGTGTAATGCACATAGAAGAACCCAGTGCACTAATCGTTAAGAGAAGGGGTTTGCCTCGGTGTTTTCTGGCATGGTTGGCAGCAGACTTTGTAAAACTTTACAAGGTGTTACATAACATAGGTCTCATATTCATAATTCCGCATACCTGTCATAAAATCAAAGTGACAAATATCGGTACCATGAGCGCCAATCTATGATGGATACCAGCACTTTATAAATGTTCATCATTATCATTATGGCCTTCAATTATAAAGGCAGTTTGGGTAAAATCAATTATGCATCTTTTTAAGAAAGTGTTGTTGATTGCAAGAATGAGTTCGAGCTACGAGAGGACTTAAATTAAAAGAAAAATCTTGAAAAAGAAGGGGCAATTTCTTTTGACTTATCGTTCATTTGATTTTCATTCAATGGTTTTACATGTTGAAGGAAGTGCGACAGCCCACATTTACTTTAGATCTTACTGTGAATGCATCTCAACAATCCGATCCATTAAGCCCCGCCCCCTTACGTGTTCACCAATCACAGTCTTGGCTACGCCACCGAAAGTTCATCAAAAGTCCGACACGATAAATACTTATTGGGAAATGTAAACATGCGTGTGTGTACTTATAGCATGCCCATTCATGTCGTGCAGTGTGTTATTAAAGAGACGCACATTGTGCTGCCCACATGTACAGTGGTGATGAAGCAAATGCTGTGATTGGTCAATATGTTTGGGGGCTTAGTGGATCGGTCTATGCACATACATACCTTGATGATGTGATAAAGAAGTGGTGTATTCTGAAGAAGCAGACAGCTACAGGTAAAAGAACTAATATGAAGAGCGGGCTAACGATACTGTTTACAACAACAGCTGCCAGCAAATCAAAGGTTGCATTGAACACAAGCATTACTTCGTCCATCAAAGACTGAAAAACAGAAAAAACACAAGGATATTAGTTACAATTATCTGAGAATAGCAAGCTAGAATTCTTGACTCTGACTAGTAAACAGTCGTGAGTTACATTTCATACACCCAACTCCAAAATAGTGTTTCTGTGTCACATGGGATAATTTAGCTTATAACATGGTAACAATGAGCAATGAAGTTTGTATCAACAAGAAATGGTACCCTTGAGGCAGAATTTCATGGCTCTGCTTAGCACGGAACTCAACACTTACAGTTGCCATTCTCCACTTACAGTGTTAATGCCGAATTTCAACGCAAGGTGTGTAATACCAAGAATGCTTTGTATGCAACCAGTTTGTTCTCAGAGCTGACACTATTCAAGCGAAATTATCACATGGTGCTACCACAAACCTTTCTTTAACGACCCTACATAAAGCAATTCAAACTCATCTCTCCAAATTGAAAAAAAAAATCCCTTCCACTTTGACTTTTTTTTACATAATTGGCATGATTTTTAAGTCAAGCACTTTTTACTTGGTTTCGTAGCGACAACTACTTGCATCTGATCAAGTAGTTGTCGCTACGAAATCTTGTGCAGATTTTTTACTAGTTAGTCATTGAAGTGCTACATTTAATTTTTTGCCATTACCTGACTAACACGGCTACCCACCAATTGTTCTTGTTTTGGTATCTTTCTCTGACTTGTAAATCTTTGGACCCTGGTTCAAATCCTGCCTCACAAAATGTGGATGAGGTTCTCAGATTCCTTGGTTTCGATACCAGACATTAAAAAACTTACAGAGTCCACGGTATATGTATCGCTGGAGAAACGGTTCAAGATCCGTCCAACGGGGTTGGTATCAAAGAATCTCATGGGTGCCTTGGAGACGACCTCAAGCATCCGACTGTGGAGATGCTTAGCTGCCACAATACCAGACAAGAAGAGAGCAAGGGTAGCTATGAATGAGAGTGATGCTGATGATAGGGCCATACTACTATAGCTGTAGATGTAATATAACTGACTCTCATGCATCTCTTCCTGTAGAATGGGCGGATATCAATATTAAATTAGGCATTAGGAAATATCTCTTTTTTTTTTTAATGAACTACTAATCTTAGGTATATTGTGGCTGATTGGTTTAGTGCATCGGACTCCAGTTCTGGTGGCTAAATCATCAGGATGTGGGTTCGAATCCCAGTCATGACACTTGTGTCCATGAGCAAGACACTTAATTGCTTCTCTTCACCCAGAGGTAAATGGGTACCTGTGAGGGCAGAGATGGTTCTTGTGATTGATTTAGCTTGGTGTGCTACATACTTAATAAAATAAATGGCCCAGTGACCAGGGGTAATAATATTGGAGTGCCATGGGCATCAATGAGTGACGGAGTTGAGCGTTATATAAGAAGCCACTATTGTTATTATTATTATTATTATCATCCTAAAACTTTGTTCTTAATGTTGTGAAGGAAACTTTCTCAAAGTTGATTTCTTAAAGGATATGGTCAAGGAAGCAACTGCCATAAATTGCTGCATATTTAAATGTTTGATAGAAAAACAAATTCAAGGATCTTCAATCTTCTTAAACTTGATACCAATGCCAAGTGTCCTGAGAATTATTTAATATTAATACTGATAATTTTGGGGGCAATCATACAGCGGAGAAGCTGAACTGCAAAGGACACAGCTACACGCGTTTGAGCTGCAGGCATGCATATATGACCACAGATCACAACCCGAGATCAAAAGTGTTTGATTTTTCCAGAGAAAAGGAAAAATGGAGTGCCCTTGTGGCACAGGAGAGAACCAATGCGCAACTCTACTCACATATGGCCCAGGCCGGGAATCGAACCAAGGCCACATTGGTGAGAGGCGAGTGCTTTCCACACACATCACCCATGCCAACCCGTCTCCCGTCTGAAATATTTCAATGCACAAGAAAATTGTCCTCCAATACTCTCTGCTTGATTTTATTAACTCAAATAAGCTTTTATGTGAATGTGCACAAAAAAAACATTAAAAAAACGTAAACCATTATCCATTTTCACAATTCGGGTTGTCTCGGTGGTTTCTTCTCTACCTTTCACCCAATTATAATCCCAGACTGGATCAGGTTTTCAGCCCATACCTGACGGCATGGGTTTTCCCTATTTGGTGTGTTCCCCATTTGGTTTCTGCTGACATTTCTTCATCATCTTCTCTACACAGGTATCTTCTGGGTCACAGTGCTAGGTGCTTTTGAGGGTCCCTTTGGTTGCATTACCAGAAAGGTATATAGTAATAACTACAGATAAAAATAATTGCACTTGTCCAATAACCAATGATGTATCATAACTTCAGACTCTAAATATCCCCTCTTCATCACCGTCATACTTCATACCTCGGTGGCATTCCCCAGCTCTAATCGTTTTCCAGCCTCTGACCACTTGGAGAGCCAGAAGTCTCTACTGATGATCAGCGATTGCTGCATAAGGGTAATGATGAGAACTAAACATGCTTGAGGAAATCTCATGGCCTGTAGGTAGAATACAATCACCTTCCATGAAATGGTTCCTGTGTTTCTTTCCTCTTTCTCAATCAGTCTCCCTTTCTCTTCAGACAAGCTGCCTGCAGGTGTGGATTTAGGGGTGGGGGCGGCAGGCGCGGGCACCCCCTTAGTTTCACCAACTGCAAGAAAAATGAGTTGACAGACAAATAAAGCAAATTCTTCTTTCAAAATGGGTGTAAAAAAAAAAGATGTTCAAAATGCTTCTGTGATGTCATAGATTGCACCAGACTGAGAGACCATCTCATGTTTAAAAATGTTCCCAGGCTCCTAAAGAAATAAAGTTTGCCTCAAAATATAATCAAATAGGACAACAATGCAGCAATGGAGTACCTTAACACCAACAATTTTCCCGTTGTCCTTATGCATACCCAGGGCTCTAGGATACAAATTAGTGGGGTTCCCTATAAAGTTCATCTGTATAGAATTTCCATCCCTAAACCGTACCTCATAAGATGGGACTGACTAAAGATTTGGAGCTTCCTGTGGGCTTGTTTTCATTACCTCACACTATAACACCTCACCCATAGATTTTTATTCAAACTTGGAAATTAGCCCTCAAAATATGCGACCCCTCCCGTTTCAAAATCCTGGATCCGCCCCTGGCTTGGCAGTTGAAAAAGACTTTTGTTTGGTAAAAGGAAATAATGAATGTGCAAAGGACATACACAAGCCAAATAGGATGGTTTACAAAGATGTAGCAAATTCTTGACTTCAATTACACCCATCACGAAACTCCAAGAAAATGTGAATCTCTTGAAGCAAGGGTGTCTGTTAGTTCAAAAGCATATTGGTACATCTCAAGTGTGGATGAAAGAAATGAGAAGAAAATAATTCTAAGAAGGTCATTTTGTGTGAGATGTTGTTCCAGGAGATTCAGAATGGATGAAGGCCACATAGTTCAAGTCCCAACAAGATGCCAGTGGACTGCTACACAAGTCAGTCGAAAGGCACTTAGAGAATATAAAGCTTCATGATACATCACTCAGTGTAGGGCAAAAAATTTAATGAAATCTTTTCAACAGTTTATATACATTCGTTCCTCAAGCACCTTTTTAGTATTTGGCAACTACCCCATCTGAAAATAAGTGCGTTGAGATGGCTAGGTTTTTCCTTTGGAGAATTTACACAAGAAATTATAATTGCTCTGAACTAAAGAAAGATTCAAGATTTTTTTTTTTTAATCACTATTATTATTACTACATTCCTTTTCTTCTTTCTGCCTTTTCTTCACCAGTTTCTGTTTATTCTTTTGTTCCTTCTCCACCTCGTCCACACAAAATTCTTCTTGAGACTTACTTGCAATGTCAGCTAAATGTCCGGAGGTGATCTCAAGATCTGGATTGGCGGCCCACACATCACTGGGAGTTCCTTGAAGACTGATACGCCCATCCTTCATCACCAACACCTATAGCATATAAAGGAGAAATATCCTATTGTCATGCCAGTTTCATATTTCAGGAGATTATGTCTTAATACTGGTTTCATATTATAAAATGCGCTATTTCTGTTGATGATTTATGAGAACAGGCCCAAGTTACACCGTAACAGTGAAAGAAACTCGCAACAGGAAAGAATACTTTTAGAAAGAAACAAACAGCGACAGTTACGCAGAATTTGGTTTCTTTAGGGATAGAAAGCTACTTTACCATAAGTGCTTCTCTCCATGCAGGAGTAGAATGTGTACCCATGGGTTTCTTACCTACTAATTGGGAGTACAATAATGTGAAATGCTTAGAGTATCATTGACCAATAGAGCGATATCAACAAGTCTGTGTTATTGTTTCTGGGACTTTGTTTTGAGCAAGGAATATACCTTGTTTGCATATTTCAGGTACTGTAGTTGATGCGTGACCAGCACTACGGTACATTTTCTTCCAAGAAGCTGATCGATGATACCTTCTTGGAAGAGATGACTTCCCACATGGACATCCAGAGCTGATAGTGGATCATCCTGATAATATAAATGGTACAGATCAAACACAATGTGAAATGAGACAATTGTAAAAGAGCACTGCCTTCCTCCTGCTCATCATTCCTTATGCTTTTGAACAACAAAAATAATCAAACTTTTGTAACGATCAAATAGACTTGTACAGCACTTTTTCTTCTGAGCCATAACATTGTTTCACTGCCTAAACAAACAACAACCATGTAAACAGTTTTGCCATTACCGAGTTTTAGGTCATCTCCATTTGAATCTGCTTATTAGTATCTTTCTGGCAATGAAATAAAGAAGCCCTTAAAAGTGCCATGCACTGTAACCCAAAGCCAGAAGATACATGTGAAGAGAAAACTATGAAGACATTTTAGGTATGTGGGATAATTATTATTAATGTAATCAGAGTCCAATTTCATAAAGCTGCTTAACCACAGAAAGTAGCTAAGCACAACAAAATTATGCTTACCAGAATAAGGTTACCAGCCAAAGTACCATGTCATTTGTACCATTTGTGACTGGTATCCTGATTATTTTTGTTTAACAGAACATTTTTAAGCAGTATTTTTTGCTTAAGTAGCTCTATGATAGGGCCCAGGTTGGGATTGAAAATCCCATCCACTTGCAAGGCTCCAATCCGATTTGAATTGAAGTCCCCCAAGGTAGAAGGCAGCTCAAACTTCCCCTCTAGTTTCCATCATCTCATTGGTTTTGCCCCTACTGTGCTTTCCATTATGGAGTTTAACGTTGGGTTGGGTTTGGGTTGGGTTGGGTTTGGGTTGGGTTTGGGTTGGGTTGAGGTCGGGGACAGTCCCTCTACTATGTTCAGACTGTGCATAACCGTGGCCACATTGTCTCGTTATTTTTTAATAATTCAATTCAATTCAATTCAAGGATTTTATTATCAATTCATCCCAGCCCAAGGGCTGAATTGCAAAAGAGATACAAAGAAAAATTAACAAAACATTTAGAAAAACTTCATGCAATGAACAAAATTACAAAACTTTGCCGAAAGAAAAGATTAACAAAATAATGCCAAAATCAAAATGTCAAATGAAAACAGCAATGTTCCATTTATTAAATTTTGTCATCAGAAAGATTTAGATCACAGATTGAGGGGGGGTTCAGTTTAGAGTTTAATATCTCTATTATTTCTTACCAGTATGACAATGTCATTCTGACTGTACATGGCCCTAGCTACACTGACTCGTTGTTTTTGTCCTCCACTCAGATTGATTCCTTTTTCTCCGATCTCTGTTTTTTCACCAGCTGGCAAGATGTCGATATCTGGCTGCAGGGAACAAGCTGATACAACGGCCTCAAATCTAGACAACAACAAAAACACCCAAAAAGTGTTTGGTGTGTCTACGCTAACAGAAAACCCGACAACAGCTTGAAGAAAACTCATAAAGTGTTCCGTTGTACTAAATGTTGTCACTTAATTTTTTAAAATAAACAATCCTTTTCAAGAGAACAAACACAAAATGACTTGAGACAGCCCTCGGCCAAATCCCACATTCCTACATGTCCTACTGCTTGATAGCACAGTACATTTCCATGTAAAATCAGTTTTTTTGGCACACTAAACCTTTTGGTTGTTAGTGAAAAAAATCCTCCTCAGTCTACCTTTCTATGCATCGACATTAACATATTATAGTGTTTTTGTTTTGTTTTTCCTTTTTGACTTCATAGCGATTGTTTTCTAATACTGCATTTTAGTGTGTATTTAAATGATTTGTGTAGAGAAATGAACTAATAATAATAAATAATAGTTGCACAAACTTACTTCTCTTCTTCAAACTCTTGTCCAAATAAAATATTGTCTGTTAGTGATGCATTGATGAGCCAGGCTTTCTGAGCGCAGTACGCAATGCCGGTGTTCTCCCTGTGCAAATAACACAATTCTATTAAAGTAAGGACAGTGATGTTATTTAATACAGAAACAGCCAGTGGTATAGATTCAGATGTGTGTGCAAAGATAAAGGTGGGGAGTGCGAGAGTGACAGAGGCACGCAAGCAACTCTGAATTCTGAGATGGTATCATTACATCAGTATAAAAAAGCCATTACTCAATAACAACATTTTATTTTGACAGAGAGATGCCTCGTGCAAAAAGGGTTCCACCTCAACATCATGTGAGAAAATTGGGGGGAATTTTAGCATGACGACGATGTTCCCATCTTTCAACCACATGACATGTGATGGCCATTTTTGTTGATTTGGCCTTTTTGCACTAATATGACAAGATATTTTTCTGCTTGATATACAATTAGTTATAAACACAAGCTGGGGCGTGTTTTGGCGACCTTGACCAGAAACAAGTTTGAGCTTCGGTTATTGGTTTAGCGTTTACCCGCGTTCTGTTCAACCACAGAGACGTAGCTGTTCCGATCAAACAATAACCGAGTTGTTGGCTCGGTTAAGCTTGGTTTCAAGATGGCTGATTTCACAAACATACAAAAAGTGTCTAGAGAATTCTTTTAAGCATACCAATCCAACAATGTTGATAAAATTACAAAAACTATGTTCCATTACTTGAAAATAAAAAGAAGGCTTTGCATTTTGAGAGCATCAATTTCTAAGAAATGTACCCTTGTCACAAACTGTTCCTGGTTACCGACCCGTTTTTTTGCGTAGCTCTCAAAAGTTGTTCAGGTCTGTGAATTTGACGTCAGAAACTTGTTTCTTGTCGAGGTCGCCAAAACACGCCCCTGACTGGTTCCCCTGTCATGTGAACCTACCAGCACTTTTGTTTTTACCAGGGAAATTCATTCAATCGAAAACCATTTGTTTACTTTTAAAAACCTTCTGGTGAATAAATGCAGGAGTATTAATTAGAGCATACCTGTTGAATTGGACGGTGCCTGACACTGTGTGCATCTCACCCAGTACAGCTGATAGTAAAGATGACTTGCCCATGCCAACCTGACCGATGATCATCGTCAGGCTTCCTGAGGGTATTCAAGGGTAATCACTTCATTATCTGATTTCAAAGCAGTGATGATTTCAAAGGGATTTTTCACACTGGTGTCAAATGATGTAATATAAAGGCTCTCAATAAAGCAAATTAGTTGGCAACAAAATTAGTCAGGAACATTAAATAATGTGATTGGATAATCTTTTCCGGTAAGTTGAGATGCTATTACTACCATTTGGATTGATGGTAGGTTACCATGGCTGCTTGCTTATGGTAAAAAACCGGTTTGGGTGAAAACAAATCATCAAGTTGTTTTGATTTAGTGAGGAATTTTAACAAATGAAAGCGATTGATTTATATAGAGCGCCTTTTGCAAGCCTCAAAGCGCTTTACAGTATAAACAATATGTAAGAATGAAAAAAATACAAAAAATCAACTCAAAAATTAAAATGGAATGGGCGAATTTAAAGCATAAAGCGAACGTCACTACACACACTAAAAGACCAAAATAATTAAATTACAGAAACACAATGACAAAAATATGATGAAATGAGAATAAGGAACAAAAGGGGAGGTTAACAGCATACGCACCCTCAGTCAGATCCTCAGCATCAGACTTTTACAGTAAAAGAGCAAATAGAACAATTGAAACAACATAAACAAGCAGAAGATTCAATTCTAAACAAATTGTGTCTTGAGTAATTACTTTAAAATATCTAAGGATTCCGCATGACAGATGTTCGCAGAAAGACTGTTGCAAAGTTGTGCTGCATATTGACAAAAATATCTGTCACCGCAGAATTAGTTGCAGGAACAAGACAGAGTTTATTTAAGGATCTATAAGGGGTCGAGATGGTGTACGTAGCTGATCATCGCTGATCACTTGGTGCATAACCATACATAGCTTTGTAGGTGATTATTAGGATACTGTGCCCTAGTCTTTGTCTCACTGGAAGCCAATGTAGCTGATGAAGAAATGGTGTGATGTGAGTTCTCTTAGTTAACTGCAGGACAAGACGGGCGGCTACGCTTTGCAAACGCTGAAGGTTTTTGATCTTGCTCTCCAGTAAACCACACAGGAGTGAATTACAGGAATCTAACCATGATGTGACAACTGCATGCACATGTCTTGTAGTAGTGTCTTGATCAAGAAATTGCCGAATCGGCACTATTTTTTTGATGCCAAACAAAGCAGATTTGCACGTTGAGTTTACAAGACTGGTCATTTTGAGTGATGAATCTATATTGACACAAAGGTTGTGTGCTTGAAGTGAAGGATGAAAAGCTGGGTTTCCGAATGATATGTTAGATGTGTTTGAGTTGCTGATAAACTTGGATGTGAAATATATATTAGCTCAGTCTTGCCCCTATTTACTACCAACTTGCTTGCCGCACATGATATCTTGATGTCATCCACGCTATAAGAGGTATTCTTAATTTACTTGGTAATTTTTTTGTTGTTTTGGGGTGTTTCTTTTATTGTTTAGAAGGCTCAGTGGAAATCTTGCAATGTCTTGTTCACTTATAATCATCTTTTGGACCGGAGCATTGCATGGTCAAATGGGTTTTCGGTCCTTACCTAATCACACAGGTTTTCTCCTGTTTGAGATGTTCCTCCCACATCTGAACAACTGAACATTTGTTCATTGTCTTGTATATGAGCAGATGTATAGTTAGATGTGTATTAAAATAAAATCAAACATAAATTTAATTAAGGGATTGAGATCAATAGACCTACAACTGCAATAAAACAAGGATATCAATAAAATTACATCTGGCTAACTAGTAAGACTGTTTTCCTATATTATCAGATGGCAGTAATCTACATGTACCTTTAGGAATTTCCAAATCGATATCACACAAACAACTGGACGAAGATTCAGGCACCCAGGAAAAATTCCCATTTTGAACCTGAAAAAAATGTCATAGTAGTTACAATACGCACTTCTTATTTTGACCCAGTTTGGAAGTCAACGGGTAAGCGTGTAAACGCCGCGTCGCCTAAAATTTGCATGCTACGCTGTATAACACACAGTGACATTGATTCCTAAAAGACGCCATCAAGATTATTGTGATGACGACGTCAGGTGAATTAGGTCAATCTAGCACTTTATCAGGTATGCAGTATATGGTTTGACTTATGAGACCCCTTTTTATAGCACGTTTTAAGGGTTTACAAAACCAATGAGCCAACTGTGCCAGATATACCAGGGAAATCCCTTCTTAGGCAGCTGTCTGAAGATGGGCCCTTGCCTTTATATCAGATTTATGTTATGATGTCCTGGCCGAGCGGTCTAGTCTGCCAGACTTAAGCTCTGTAGTTTACAGAATGTGGGTTCGAATCCCGTCTTGGCCAGTCATGACACTTGTGTCCTTGAGCAAGACACTTTACCATAATTGCTTTGTCCTTTTGGATGGGACGTTAAGTCGTAGGTCCCGTGTACTAGGGTGGGTAGAACACGTAAAAGAATCAAGAACACTTATCGTGAATGTAGGGGTTTACCCCGGTGTTTCTGGTTCAAATAGCAAGCATCCTAATCTACAGGTTTCCTCAGGCATCTGAGCTACAGTGATTAAGTTTGCTTTTGAGGCATCCTTGGTTTCATTACTAGAAAATAATAATAATAAAAATAAAGAGACAAACACCATCGGTTTTTGGAATAGTGTAATAATCTCCAATCCTCTAGTTTTCATTAACAAATCAAACAGCCAACCTGTAGTCTATCTTTAAAAACTTATTCATTTTACGAACACTTATGACTGAATTCCCTTTGTAAATGACCAACCTTGATGGCTACATCATCAGGCAAGTCTGGCAGAGTCGCACCTCCCTCTGTCTCATCATCTTCTCGCCCTGACCCCAGCCCTATGTACATGTAATCATTATGTGCCGATGTTACGGCTTTCTTCTTGTGTGAAACGAAGGCGGTGCTATGAAAGGATCGTCTGCCTAGCCTGGTTGCACGTGACTCGGATGGCTTCCTGCAATGAATGTCTACCTCCTGATCCTGAAGGAAACAGAAATACAATTACCAAATTACCAAAATTATCTTATTCGACTTTGAAAGAGTTTAGCTGGCTCAATGCTTCTCAAAGGGTGTGCACAACACTGTTAAGATTTAATTTAAATGTTGACATATTTACACATAGCTTACCTGGTATAAAGATGGGCAAGGTCAAATCTTGCTTGAAATATGTTTGAAATACTATGAGTAAATGAGAAATGAGTAAAACTATCAGTTTTGATCTCACGAGTCTATAAACCCGATGTTTCAAAACAGTGAAAATATAAGGTGTTTTTTTTCCATTTTTTGTATGTAACTCCGATGACCGAATGAGCTTAAACTTTTACAGGTGTGTTATTTCATGTATATGTTGGGTCACATAAAGTGTGAATACTGGTTTTTGCCAATTACCACTGTTGTCCGCATGGTTTAAACGGTGTTCTTGACAATTTCCTACTCACCATGCTGCGGTTGTGAGGCTCCTCGTCATGTGCTTCATCCTTGATGAATCCAGGATCGTCTTGGAATTCTCGCTCAATCTCCTTAGCTATGAAGAAGGCGTTCAGTCTCTTGATGCTGACATGATTAGTGATGATATACTTGATAACTTCGGCAAGCACTGTAGAGATATTGGACATTGTGTGTGAGCATTCTAAATTCACTCCCGTTGGTGACCATGGGTTTTAAAACCGTGATTTTCTAAAATATGTTCATGGTTTGATATTTGAAAATTGTTACACTATGTTGGAAATATCAACAAAAGATTCACTTCAATGGTAAACCTTTGGAACGCTAGGTGGCAGCAGACTTACCAGGTACATTTCCATTGTTTGTGTAGTTCTGAGCATCCACCAATTTCTGAGAACAATGGATTTACCTGGCAAGTCTGCTGCCACCTAGTGTCTTCAAAAGTCTCCCATTCAATTCATCTCAACATTTATTTCCATATTACAAAGTGTATATAGAGAGGTTACGTGACCCCAGGGAAAGTTAGTTTTGCAGCCATGTTGGGTACCGCCATGTACAAACTAAATGGGTGGCACGTCGTCTGCTGAATAATTTCCAGCATCTGTTTGTGCACGCAATATTAGAAAAAGGTCTCGGGTGACGTCACGTGCAACCTCTCTATACAGATGATTATACAAGAGTTAAAAAAATGAAAATGAAGCCAGTTATGGAGAAATATTCAAAATACCAAGTCTCGTATGAAAATTCAACCTCTATAAACAAGAAACTGGACTAGCAGAACTTACAACGGATCGAACAAGACAGACAGAGAACGGCACAGGACAAACAAAACATAAGCAGTTGAATGAATTGTTGTTTTATTAAACATGTTAAAACTAGAAATTCCCATTGATAGAGGAGGATAAAAGAGAACAGAAGCTACCCTAGATTAGATAATTAGAGAGATGTTTTTCAGAAAACCAGAGTTCTGACATCCCTGGGCAATGGGACCAAGGATGCCTCAAGATGCAAAAATGTAATATCACTAAGAAATTAAATATTTGTGAGAACGGCAATGGAAATAAATCTACCACCAATGATGAATTTCATATTTGTTCTTCAGTTTCCAAACCAGGTGAGCATAGTTGAACAACTTGCTACCAAGGTTGGTTTCTGGTACTTAAAGGCATCAAAGTCTCCTCAGGTCAGTCCAAGGAAGATCAAGGAAGCTCAGAATCTTCCTCAAGAATTAACGGCTTCATACAAATAAAGAGAATTATACAAGACTGAACATGGGATACTAACTTTTGACAGGGAAGCGAAGCTGGTCGACAATTGTGAGTGTTGTAAAGGCAATGGCGGGTGTCAAAGGCAAGCCAGTAAGTGCAATGAAAAGTGAAAAACTCTGCAGAGAAAAGAACATCATTGACTTTTGGATGTCTAATCGTGGAGAGTCTGATGGGTCTGAATCTAGCAACTTCAGTTACTACTACAGCAAGCCCTCAAATTCAGACATGGCTTTACTTTGCCACACTGTTCACAAAGTACTATTCATACCCCAAACCCCCGCTAATAGACTGTGTAAATCTTGCATGTTTTTGAACATTTTGGGGACCGGTTGGTCCCACGCACATTGCTTTAACATTTGTGAAGGAAACAAAATCTTTCACAGAAGCTAATGTTTAAATACGCACACGACTCGCACGGTCGATTGTCAGTCAAGTTTGGATTGTGCTGTTAATTTGATCTAATTTTTGGCGGTCACAATAAGCTGTGCTTGCCATGAAACTGATTTACTCAAAGATAAGCTGCTCTGGAAAACAAAGACCATGGTGACCCATTAGCTGAAAGTCTTTACCAAAATCAACAAACAAGCATTAACATAAAGTAAGTTCAAGAATTAACAACTGCGCACAAATGTTGAAATGGTTGCATATTCAGTAATTTTTTCTTTGTTCAACGTAGAGAGACATCTCTCCAAGCAATCTTTAAATTAATTTGAATATTTTCAGGATTTTTATATCTTGTTAGTCGAAGCTTTATTGGGTCTGACTATGACACATCTATAATGATAGTTTTTTTTATATTTATTTATTTGTTGTCTTTTTTTTTTACTTTGGTCGTCTCCCTGGACAATTTAAGATATAAATATGTATTTATCTAAACAGTTAAATCACCCACTTTTTAGCCTGCAAAATCACATAAAGCATGCAGAAGTTTAATTTCTAAAGCTCTAACAAAGTTACAAATTAAGATAATGCAATTAAATTGACAGAATAACTGTGATAACGTTGCAAATTGGTTTTAATCGACTGTCGGCTAGAAAACTGGAAGATCAAATGCATAAATGCAAGCTGTACTAATGTTGAAAATTAACCTTTGTTAGATAAATCCTTACAAAAATATTAGAATAGTTTTTTGTTAAATAATTTCAAAGCAGTTAATAGAAATGACTCTATAAGCAGAGCAAAAACAATATTAAAGCAACTATATTATTGGCCAGTTTTACAACATTTTCCATTTTCCATCCAAACTTACCAAGACAAGGAATATGGCTGGAACTGAATAACTTGTAAGAACTGTAAAATTGTAAAACAATTGTCATAAATGTTTTATCTGTATACCCTTGACCTACTTAAAAGTTACTGTAAGGGGAATGTAATATTATACAATTGTTGCATACTGTGATGGGGTCTATGGTGTTTTGTACACCCATGGGACAAATGGCACCCAAGGTAAAGCCCAGGGTGCCATTTGGCCCTGAGGGCGTACAAAACCTATGGACCCCATCACACAGCAAGCAACAATGGGAGACTTCTGAGACTCTGACGGCAGCAGACACAACAGGCCTTTTTGACAGTTCTGAGCATGCGCACACATGCTCAGTATTGCGCGCGTAGTTCTGAGCATGCGTACTATTGGTGGGAACTGTAAAAAAAGACCGTCCAAAAGTCTCCCATTGTTCTGTGATAACATGGTAAAAGATTGCAGGAGAGGGAGACAAACAATTATAAAGTGAAATAAACTATATTTCTTTTTATTAATTTGTTGTTGAACATTGCATTTTGTTGTTTATTTGAACAAATTCAAAAATACATACAACCTCACACCCGGGGCTATTTCTAATATTGTACAAGGCGGTGGAAATGACCAATGGTGGGCACAATCAAGGTAATGTACCTCGTGGGGTACATCACTTATGTTCCCGTCCTGAGCGCGCACGCCATGTACATGCGTCTTTGTAGCAAATCACGTGATTGGTTCTCGACCAATAATAATTCACAATCTATTGCCATAACATTGCCTTTTGCCAATATTTGTAAAGACGGACTTTGAGCGTACATAGGGGTCTAGCTGCAAGGAGTTCAGACGGCTCCAGGCTATCTGCCTTGTGTAAAGCTCTCTACATGTGCTTGTTTGCATGTTGGTGCAACCGCAAGCCAGGCAGGCATCATATCCATGAACTGCATGTAAATAATATTTATCTGCCATTAAGTTTTTTATAGCGAGCTGCATTTTTTTTTTTACTTTGTTTTTAATTTTGCCACCCTGTTTTTGATCCATTGGTGACCAAGGTTTTATAGGAAAACTGTGTGGAACTCACCGGCAACAGAAAATAACACAGCTGCCCACATCAACTTCTTAATTTCTCTATTGCGAACTGAAGTGATGACATCACAGAAGATCTTCTCCCAGCCGTACAGTTTTATCACTTTCATTCCTTGCAGTAACTCACGGGTCTGTTTCAGACGCTTGTCGGAGATTTGCTGCATGATTGGAAGAGTTAATCAATATTGTGAAATGACCGGTTGTGTGAAATGACCATGCTGTTATTTTGTACACATACACACAACCTTTAAGTACACTACCACCTGCCGGGGCCCAATTTAAAAGAGCTGCTTAAGCACAAAAAGTGGCCGAGCACAAAACAATTATTTTTACCAGAAAAAGGTTACCAGCCGAAATACCATGTCAAATGTATCATTGGTGACTGGTTTCCTGATAACAGGTGCTCAGCAAATATTTGTTGAGCAGTACTTTCTGCTTAATTATCTTCATGAAACTGGGCTCAGTTCCCCTGTACAGAGGATGAAACAAATTGTAATTTCATTCCTAAAAGAATAATGCCACTTCCATGATCAAGGCTCTGTCAGGGATGAGATTCATTGCTGATAAAAAGTCTGAAACTAGGATCCAAATTTGGGAAGATATGTTGAATTGATGCTACTTCCACCATCTAGAAACCCCTGCAGTTAAAGATTTCAAGGAGCTTTCGGGGACAGTATTTTCAGCTCAAGAGAAGTAGATCAGAGAGCTTGTTTTCTTTGTATCTGAAGAAAAGAACACTTACTTTTTTCAACAGGCAGACATAAACAAGTCTAAATTCAGAAAAAAAGTCTGTCATCCCTGCTCTTTCTGCAATTGCAAAAAAGACACAACAAGGCCCAAAATTGTAGGTCAGTAGGTCAGCCATGAAGACAGATGCTCATATGCAAATGTTTCTATGAACATCCTGGTGTGGATTTCACAAAAGTAGTCCTAACTTAGGACTAGTCTTAACTTATGACAAGTCATATAAGTTAGGACTAGTTACTCATCCTAACTCGAAATAAGACTAGTCCTAGCGCTTTGTGAAATCCACCCCCTGGAGTGCAAACTGAGACCGTCTAGTTCTAGGCGCTTTCCAAGACCTGAGGAAGAAAATCCAGGGGACACCAGTTGGATTTAACCAACAACCAACTACATTCAGAGCAAATTTCTAGGCCGCTACAGAACTAAGATACTTCCAGTGACGAGACGCCAGTTCAAATCCTATCATTAGAAATGGGTAACCTACACATCAGTCAAATTTACAAATTCAGTCATACAGCCTAAACAATGCAATCACAACACAGTGCCTGACATTTTGGTGGTGCCGGTGAAGCATTTCTGCTTCACAATTTTGAAACATTGAGACTTATCTCCCAATGAGAGACTTTGGAGCACTAGGATCCAGCAGACGTATCAGGTATATATTTATTGTTTACATAGTTCTGAGCATATATGCATATTTCCAAAAACAATAATTTTTCTGGTAAGTCTGCTGTAAGTCTAGTGTCCCCAAAAGTCTGCCATTATCAGTGGTTTTTCCACAAAACCACTTTTTCCTGGGAGGTTATTATTTGCAGTTTTTCACTTGAAAACTAGTTTCCACTTAATTACTAACAATGTGAAAAGTTTCAAATCCTACTTGAATTTCATATATTGCACCATTGGGTTTTTAATCCAATCTTTCTCAACTCACCAAGGCCTGTTTTTGTAATCGAGCTTGAAACTTGGCTAGCTGGTATTGAACTGGGACGGCGAGTATGAAACACATCGACGCAATCAAAGGAGCCACACCAAGGATGTTATAAAGCATGATCAGAAACACTGTTATCTAAAGGAAAAAATTATTAGCTATTATGGTTATTGAGGGTGAATGCTGAGAAAGCTATTCGGAATGAAGAGTGTCTAACACCATGGTTGAATGACCTCAACTAACTCCAAAGTGCACTGCAAGTTTATAAAAACTGCATGTATTATGTCTCAATCAATTAACTATTTCAATCAGTGCAAATAGCAATATCCGAAAGCAGCAAAAAGGCTTTATCTTCTACATACTGCCAGAGTAAATTGAATTGTCTTCAAACAATAGTGTAAACTTCAAGAAAGTTATAAGTGGGTCCTTGCTCTATGAGTAGAGCGTTGAAGTCCTTTTGGATCTTATATTCATGCAAACCCACCAGGGGTTTTAATTGTGCTTTACCTGATGGGTGTTAAGCACTGAATACTCAGTATTTTCCAAAGTTCCTCGGAAAAAAAAAATCCACAGGCGTATTACTCGGGTGGTTCCCACAGGTTAATTTCAGGGGGATGCTTATTTTTAAGCCCACACAATTTGCAAAGCACTGATATTATTTGCTAATTAGGCTAAGTAAAATTAGGTAACCAACTAAAATGCAACATGATTTACTCTGATACTGGTTCCCTGCTGATTGTTGCTCAGCAGCTCCATGAAATCAGGCCCAGGTATACTTACCATGAGAGGAAGGGAGTAGACATAGTGGCCAAACTCACAGAAGTTCATCATGTTAAGGATGTCAACTGAAATAAAGTTGGTGATCTGACCCGTCGTCATGGCGCCACTTGTCAAGGTCCCACCGGAAAGACGAAGAGTTTTATTATAAACAGCAGCCTGGACAGAATTCACAAAGTACCACTTTAACTTTAATTGCTTCTCATCACCTAGGAGTAAATGGTTACCTGCCTATACTGGATAGAGAGTGTTTACATGAATGGTATCCTGTGGACTCGATTGGTTTCCAGTGCTGCATGCTCTTAATAGAACTAAGAAATACTTCAGGCCAAATGAAAGGGGTAGTACGTTAGTGCAAGGCACCTTTTGGGTTTACATCGCCATTGATAGATAGATAGATAGATAAAAACTTTATTATCCCACAGGGGGAAGTTAAAATGGTCTTGACTAAAACGGTACATACAGTAATGAACAATACATTAAAATCTTACGACGTACACGTTAAAAAGATTTGACAAAGTTACAGAGCTACTCATTAAGAAACAGACCTGATCAAATGGAATCTACTGCATAAAGGGATGTATTGGTACCTCTACCTCCGTAAAGAAAATTGCTTACCTGCATTCCAGCTTGAAGAAGAATGCCGGATACAATCGTGTAGTAGTAGTAGTTTTGTAATAGAATGTTTCGGATTATCCCAACAACGGTCATAATGGCCAGGAGAACAAAACCATTACTGAAAAATTCCTCGAGAGTCACAAACTCCGAGTACTGCAAAGATAAATAAGTAAGAGGACCATAATGTTGTTTAGCGCAAAAACCTTTTGGATATAGTCCCACTGTTGCTCGTGTTAAAACATTAAAGTTGTATGGCCTGGTTTTCGCCACTTTTTTTCTTTTCTCTTTTTTTTTAACTTTTTCTCTGAACTAATGTTGACAGATGATATCATACAAAAAACTCTTGCATATGCCACAGACAACTCACAAAATACATGTATTATGCAAAATTGTTTGTACATGGCTGTTGGACATGATTTAATGTTGGGATCCTGACAGTAATTCATTTCTAGTGTATTATTTAAACGCCACTAATCGTTGGCAGATTGTTTTCGTGCAATACCTTAAATGAAAGCTAGCAACTTTCTTGAGTCTATAAAAATAGCTATTTAAAATTTAAATCTAAACTTTATGGTCAAACCGACCAATAATTGGACCTAGCATCTTTAAATACAAGCATCAAAATGTGGTTTTCAGAAGATTGTTGTAAGTTGATGAAATGAAATTTGCAACTGGTAATAATAACAAACCTAAACCTATCAAGTCGAAACATTGACCTACTTTGGTGATTTATGTGGTCCTGAGTATAAAGTGGAATTTCCTTTTTACTTAAGAACAAACAGTTTTAATAGTGGTACCCGCTGCTTAGTTATAGGATTCAAACTGCCTCTATAGCTACCGGGCAAACGAGGGGGTCTACTGGTGAGACATCTGCTCTAGAGTAGTAAAGGTCATGGGATCGAATCCCACCCAAGTAATATGCCTGTGGATTTTTAGCACAAATCTGGGTATGTAAAACAAATATAAAACAGATTAAAAGGCCAAAATGCTAGACATAATGGGTCAAATTCTCACTGGTCCATTTACCATCACATGCCAGATGCTATTTTTGCTGTTTACCAAGCGCATGTGTCAGCATTCACGCACAGGGTAATTATGCATGTAGTAGACTGTGGCAGGTGCAACAGTCTACAGGCATGCACTCTACGAAGCAATCATGGAACTGTCCCAACATCGCCCGAACTAGTTCAACATATGAAAAGATGGCAGCACACGTAAATGTCAATCCACATTTTCCCAAGCTCAATGATGCCGAACTAAAGAAGTATGAGGTATTGTAAAACAAGTGTGACATGGTTTATTTTGGTTTGCCTCAGGAACTTGTTCGAGGGGAGCTAATTATATCGACTGTCCGACCTCAATGTTTTTGTATACTGTACAATGAAACAGTACGTAAAATTGAGCTATCTGATGGGGAAAAACAATTCGGAAGAAAACAACAAATACAAAACAACAATCCAAGACAACTGAGCCAAATAACAAAATGAAACCAACCTGATCAGTCATCTGTCCTTTGTCGTAGTATAACACCGTAGCATATGTGATGATACCGCTAACAGTAAGGGGTATGATGAAGTGTGAAACATCTGCCGTTATTTTCAGGAGCCCAGCTGTAAGGTGGCACCAGAAGTACGCCTTTAAGATGATGCGATAAACTGAGAAGTGTTCCAGGCCACCTTTTCTCATAGCGCGCTCCTAACACAAGAAGAAAAAGCAGTATATTTTAGAAGTAAAACTGCTGGGAAAAGTGATGTTTTGAAAATTACCATAGCCAAAAGTGCCCCAAAAATAACACAATTACAATGTTTGACGTACATGACCCAATTTCATGACATTGCTTCGCACGGAAACCAAAAAACTCAATCTTTAAAAAAATGATAAGCCTTTCAATTTTCTTACATACCTTTTCCTCCTTGATACATCTTTCTAATACACACTCGTTGTAGTGGGAGGAGCTCATTTTAGGGAGATCCCCTAAATCACTCATCTCCAGTGGCTTCTTGTAACCCAGGCGCAATAACCACAGCTCCCAGCTAAATACAACCTTGGATGGCAAGCTAACATATCTGTTTGATTAAAAAAAATATTAGGGGCATGTCTCGTAAGGCAATTTATAGACAACCAGTTCCGGGCAAGAAGAAAAGGCGTTCTGATTTGAATTTTCACAATTTTCTTGGGATATTAAAACACCGTCAGAACAACTACTCTAAAAGTGCTCCTTATAAATTAATTGTTTTGCAGTGTAATGCAGTTGGTTGCCTTCAAGCTGCAAGTAAAACTTGCCTCATGTGACAAGGCTCTTACGCAGGACTTCAAAGAGGTAACGTTAGCTGGCGTTTATTTGGGATTTCAAATTCTCTGCAGTCAAAACTCATTTATTAGGGGCAGACGGGAAAATGATCAAGAGAATCTAGACCGATCCATTAAGCCCCGCCCACTGTTTACACACTCCATATGCACTAACATGTTTGTCAGACTTTTGGTTGCACAATCACGTCTGTGATTGGTCAATACAGCAAGGGCAGAGCTTAATGGATCGGTCTATTGTGCCTTTGATGATTCATAGAGTAATAGTCAGGGAGCTTGTGTATAAATTTTACGTTCTGTGGGCAATGAAAGATTAGAACATGCCACCTAGCTAGATACTTAATTTTGATCCGAAGAAACAAGAAAAATTATGTTGGCAAAAATTAGGTGCTGCAGATGGTGGCCATCTTGGTTTTCAAAATGGCCGCCATTTTGAACCCTTTTCTGACTATCACTCAACTTGTGGGTATTATATGTCATCAATTTCGGTAGACTTACAACCCAAATGGTCTGTCAATGGTACAACAAAAATGCAAATGTCTTTTTATAATGGATTAATAATAAATGTCGGCCATGTTGATTTTAAAAATGGCCCCTGCTCTATGGATGATACAACTTACAAGCATGAAATTTGACACACAGTCAGAGTATGTCATGAAAAAGAGTATGTCATGAAATAATATACATAGAATAACAAGCAATTTTCATAATTGTAAAAATGGCTGCCATTTCTTTTTATACTACCTACTTTTTTTTAAAGGATAAATCTGTAATGGCCCTATAGCCTAATATCTTTCTCATGACATACTCTGATCACTGTATGCCAAATTCCATACGCCAATATAGTAATATGTGGGGACTCTCAAATGATTACAAACGGCCAAACACTTGACTTATAACGAGAGGAACAACTTTAATGTGACGACAAAACGTACACGGTGAAAGAAGATGGCGTAGCCAATGTTTACAATATAACTGGACGCATGAGGGCGCTATAACATAACTGGCGCGACTACTTCTTTTTCTTCTATTCTATGGAAAAACAATACATAAGTACAAGGCCGAGCATCTACATGTACTGTACATGCAGAAAAAAAGGCAATGTGACCTGTGAGAAGCAAACACGCTACAGTCATTGTTCAAAAACGCTGTCTTGCGTACAATGAGTTAGTGATCAGCTGTCAAAGAACGAGGGAAAAAAATGAAGAGCAAAAAAACTGAGGCTGTCATAGGGGTGGACTACCCTCGAGCCTAAAAGCATGGGGATTATTCTGCCCCGTAAAACAAAAGCAAAAACACTATAACGAAGTGAGGTTCGGGAACTAATAGTCCAGAACAAAGTCTTTCAGGTGTTTTGGTAGGCTGCGCTGACGAATGGAGCGCCTATGAGTAGGTACAGTGGAACAGGGCTGGGCTGGTGTGGGTGGCTCTCCATCAGTGACGTGAGTGGGTGTCTCGCTTGAACCCATAGCGATGTGAGGTGTGAACTCCTCGGTGATTGGGACAATGTCGGAGGAATCATCAGCAGGTGTGGATAGTTCCGTGGGGATGTGTGGTGGATCTGGGGGTCGTGGTGCTGGTTGCAGATAGATGTCATCATCTTCATGCGCAGTGTCATCCGGTGGGGGAGGCATTCTGTGCATGCTGGTGTGTTCCCAGTGTGATGGAACCCTGTAGCATTCGGATTTCTTGACTCGGTACGATGCAGATCTTAGTTGGGAGCCCCGGAACTTGCGAATGTTGCACCATGCACCTTCGACGGATGAGACGAGGTATCGGTCTCTTGCTCGGGTTTTGTCACGGTCAGAGTACAGATACACAAGATCACCAACCTCAAGCTGTGGCGTTGGCGCAGCGGGTCTCAGGGGAGCTTTAGACCGTTCGCTGTAGGGGTGGTTTGTTGTGCGAAGCTGGTGTTGTGACTGGATCATCTGCAGGTCGGAGAACGGGATTTGTTGATTTGTGAATTGATCGCGTTGATGCCACATTTCACGGGCAGAGAGCCCACGAGTGCGGATGCGGGAATTCAGGTTAGCGGTGGCGAGAGAGAGGGCCAATGGTGTAGTGGTTCCTCCCATTGGGTCCAGGCGTAGAAGTTCTTCCTCCAATTCACGAACTGCCTTCTCTGCGACTGGATTCTTATTGGGGTTTTTGATCCGGCCAACTTCAATGCTCATGTGGTGTTGTTTGAGGAAGTCATCGCGGACAAGGCGTGTGAACCCGGGAGCTGGGTCGGTGCGAATTACTGCAGGAGGGCCGTCCAATGGCCGAAGCTCAATGCAAAGGCGAATCAGTGCATCACGGAGCGTATCGTGACGTTCGCTTTCCACATGACATGATGCAGTAAACGAAGTAGTATTTTCGCGCACGACGAGGATAAGTTGGCGGTTGCGTTTGATGACGTCGGCGGAAAACGAGACACCGACTGTCTCTGGGGGATCTCCCGTGGATTGTTCAATCACAGTATGCGGTGTGGTGCGTAGGGATGCACAGTGATGACAGCTGGTGGTCACCTGTTCAATGGCTTTGTCCATGTCAAGGGCATAGAAGTACCGGTTTGTGACAGTGTGAAGTTGGTGGCGAGTAGGATGGCTTAACTGAATGTGAAGTGCCGTGAGGAGCCCATTTAGTACTTGACGAGGGACGATGATGCACTCACGTGTTGGAGACAGGGGTTGGTCACGGCGGACTATCAACAAGCCGTCCTTGGCTACAGAGGCGACGTGGAGATAGCGCTTAACGTCTTTGATGTTGGTAAGTTTCTTAGAGGGGCGGGTTCCCTGGACGAGGTGGGCATGGGTGCGTCGTAGGTCTGCGCATTCGGACTGGACTTCTGCCCACGCTGCCCTACTGGTGAAGGGGAGTTTAGTGTTACCAGAGATCACGTCCTCGGCAGATATGCGAAGGACCACAGAATCTTCCTCATGCTTCACAAAGGCGCAAATCTGGCAGGTGGAGTCGTGGCAGGTGGGAGCATTGCGGCTGGCAAAATCAGAAGGAATGTTGGCTGATCCGGCGAGGTGTCGGACTGACGCTTGATATCGGCTGACTGTGGAGAGGAATGTTGAAACACGGGGGCTCGCTGAAAATTCGCCACGGCATAGCTTTTCGAACGCTTGCACACATGGTTTGCTGTCCGTGAGTATGCATGCGTGGTGTTTCGACTGAATGATGAGGGGGCTGAAGTGTTTGGTCGATGCGGAGATGGAGAGAGCTTCAACCTCACATGGTAACCACGTAGGCTGGCGACCTCGCAATTTGGCGCTGAAGAAGCCGGCCAGGAGAGGTTTGTCATTGCGAGTGATGTAGAGTGTTGAGCCGATGCTGTGCTTTTTGACTGAGCCATCAGTCACAATCCATAGCTGATCGTCTGGGCGTGGGAGAGTGATTGTTTTGGCAGAGGTCAATGCACTTTGGGCTTTGCGGAATGCAGCTCGTAAATCATCTGACCAGGTAAGTTTGTCTTTAGTTTGTCGTCCGGCTGCGGCATCGTCCAATGGAGACATTAGGCTGGAGCATTCTGGAACTACTCGTGACAACACTTTGAAGGCGCCGATGAATGACCTCAATCCGCCAACTTTGTCGGGTATGGTGCAAGTTGAGAGGGTAGCTATCCGATGAGGACTGGCTTGGATTGTGCCATTGGACCAGATCCAGCCCAAAATTGTAGTGCTCTTTGGGCAGACTACTGTCTTTGATGCAGAAAGGCGTAAGCGGCTTTTGTACATGGCATGTAGAACTGATCTCCAGTTGTTGAGTAGCTCGTCGAGGGTGTTGCCGCCGCAGTAGAGGTCGTCGGCAAGCTTTGCAACTATACCTTTTTCGAGGTGGTCCCCGAGGATGCGGCACATGAGCTCTTCCAAGGCTGTCTCGGAGCCAGGCATACCCATCGCAGATCTGGTATATACACGAACACCACGGAATGGTGTTGCGACACCACAGTATTTCATCGACTGGCGAGATAACGGAATCTGGTAAAACGCACTGGTGAGGTCGGTGGCGATGAGGTATTTCCACTGTGCGATTTTGCGCAAGGTGGAATCTACATCCGGCATGAGGGAGGGCTGAGGCTTGCTGTATCTGCCGACATCGGCAAATGCGGTAACGAGTCGGAATCCCCCATTTGGCTTTTTGATAAGGAATGAGGGATTGAGATATTCAACATTGACTCCCATGTCTTCTGGGCGGGCAAAGACTCCCTGCTTCTCGAGCTCGTCAAATTTGTGTTGCAGTTCGCGAAGCTTGTCTTGGGCATACTGTGGCAGGCGGCCTTTGCGTTGGGGGGGTTGAACTGGGCCCATGTTAACAACGGCTTCAAAGGGGCCTGCCGCACCGTTGTAGCCAGGAAATGTTGGGTCGAAAACCTCATCGTATTCTTCATGTAGGCCGCGAAATCTGGACTGCATGTCTGAATTCAACATGTTGTTGGGATCAAGTGTGATTGAGGCAGAGTGCGTTATGTGGCGTGCTGAGGGGCATGGAGTTTTTGGGGCACCCGTCGTGTCCTGTTCATGACTGTCCGCGTGAAGATTGTCTGACAGGGGTATGAACACTGGACTAACCTGGCAGAATTGTTCCTTGCGCTTGAGGACCAGGGGCTCGTCTGTGAGATTTGGGATGCGAACTCGCCCTGCCACACTTTGGATAAGGGCAGGTGGAGGCCAAAGGTTGGCATGGCTGGTGTCTCTGGCATGGGTGTAAGTGCGCGGTTCCAATGCCAACATTGTGTCATTGAGGCTGTTGGAAGGGAGCTCCAGTTCGATGAATTCTCCCGGCCACACGGTCGTGGTGTGGGATGGGGCACGTAAGACGTCGGCTCGTCGTACTGTGTGGCGACCTTTGGGTTCCTTGGTAGATCCATATGTGTATGTAGTGCCATCGCCGAGTATGACCTGACGTTTTGCAGGGCGGATTGCAATGTCATTTGTCTCCATGAAGGGGGTCCCTGCGAGAATTTCAACGTCAAGGTTTTCGACGACTAATCCCTCAAAGCGAAATTCGCTCCCATCTCGCGTCAGCGTGAAGTCGGTTTCCCCGATGACTACCAGGGGTGAGCATCCATCGGCCTGATGGGCAGACTGTGAGCTTTTGCGTATTTTGGAATTTAGTCTCTTCGCTGTGTTCTCACGAATCATGTTACCTGTTGCCCCACTATCAATGGTAACACGGACAGTGTGGTGGTCATGGAACGTGTCGATGTATGGGGATTGTCGGACCTGAACACGTAGTGTTGTCGATGACTCTGAAGAAAGTTGGTTGTCAATACGCTCGTCAACCAGGGCGCAAGCCAGCTCTGTGGGTTCGTCATCTGACTCATCGAGAATATTAGCGACTTGGCGTGCTCTTGCGATGTACTTGCGGTCTGGGTCAGGTAAGTGGGGGCATTCACTGAGGAAATGGCGATAGTCATTGCGTCCCACTTGTTTGCAGAGGGGACAAGTTTTCGTGGCTCTGGCAGGCTTTGGGCGAAATGGAGTTTGGCTATGAGGTGTCGTTGAGGGCGTCGTCTGGCGAGGCCACTGTGGTTTGGATGTTGAGGTGCGCATGGACCGTGTACTGTCGGAGGTGTGTAGCTCTTCCAACAATGACTCCAGGGCTTGTGATATTTCTGGCTTAATTGAAGCTAGGGTGCGGGAGCGTAGCTCGGTGCCATAGCGTTGCTTGACGAGGCGGGGGAGGCCACTATGGATAAGTCGAAGCCATGTAAGCACGATGTAGTTTTCAAGTGAAGGAGATAGCTCTTCATCTTCATTGATAACTTGGCCATGGTGGGATATGCCACTGTCCCGACGAAGGAGATTATCCTCGACAAAGGCCGTTATGCGTTGGTAAAGGTCTTCCGGACGTTCATCAGCATTGAGATGTATGGATGCAAAGTCTAGTATGTGTCCCCCAGTGGACTGGAATCCGAAATGTAGTCGGATCGCTTGCCAAATGTTCGTGATGGATGTGGAATTCTTAACTATAGTGCTTCTGGAGATGACTGGGCAGTAGTTAGCTATTTGGCCTAACATGAGCTCGAGCATGGACATCTTTTGTTGAGCGGTCCGGCGTTTGGCAGCTGGGACCTGGTCATCATCATCAATAAATCCACGGAGGGGAGATGCCTTAGTCTTTTTGTCCCATGTGAAGTTGTCAATGAGAAAGGGGGCAAAGTTTGGGTCAAGCGAGAGAGTATATTGCAGGTTGTGCTTCCAGTTTTCGAAGGAGTTTACTGTCTCATTCTTACTTAGGGACCACTGTTTTGGCGCACGATGTGTGGTGGCCATGTTTGGAGGGTGTAGTAGTCACTCTCGCTACGGGACAAATCAAAGTCAGTGTTATGCACAGCTGTAGTATCAGCTGGTTAGCCGCTCACCTGCTTGTGAAGGATGCAAACGATCGGGAGTCCGGAAATGGTACTCAAACTCGACGGTTTCCTGTGACGACCAGTCCTGTTATGAGCTTGAAATTGCGTGGAAATGTTTCCGACGCTGCCACCACGCCAATATAGTAATATGTGGGGACTCTCAAATGATTACAAACGGCCAAACACTTGACTTATAACGAGAGGAACAACTTTAATGTGACGACAAAACGTACACGGTGAAAGAAGATGGCGTAGCCAATGTTTACAATATAACTGGACGCATGAGGGCGCTATAACATAACTGGCGATACTTGTATTTCTATAAAAGGCACAATCCCATCACCTACCTGGAGTACTAATAGTCAGAGCTGTCTGCATTTTGACACGAGCTTTGAACTTCCAAATCACACGTATTTTAAACAAATTTACTGCATTGTATTTAATATATATGTTGTACCTCAGGTAATATTTCATAGATGCATTCTTTAGATCCTGTGGAAAATCACCCGTCATTTCACTTGACTGTCCAAGAACCTAAGACAATCAAATAACATTCAAGTTATAATAACAAAATTAAGAAATCTACGTATGATATGAATAAACTGATAAACTACCTAAAAAGATAACAAGAAAAAGACGTATGACCATTCAATATCATCTCATAAAGTATATTATAACACACCTCTCACTGGTTCTTTATCCTAATTGGCTGAAACACGGTCACGTGGGGTGAACTAATATAGCCTTGTGCATGAAATCTGCACCACCGTGAACTTGACGCGCGTCAACAAACCGCACGTGCTTCATTTGGGGGAAATAGTTCGCAAAGCAGGAAATAGTTTCAAAAACCCCAAAACTATTGACTGGTAAACAGCGCCCTCAAGAGGTTTACAATGCTCACAGCAGTTTATAGTTGTAAAACCGTGCCTCCTGAAAATATTTTTTTTTCACATGACATTTTGAACAGAGGTGTGTTATAAAACACATGGACTGCCATTATTCCGACAATGCTCCCGTTTTTTTTAACTTATTTCAAGAGTGATTGATGTTTTAACTTTTTCCGAAGCAACCGAAGTTACAGAATTTATGTCAATAAAAAGTTTTCTGATAACATAGCAACAAGCAAGTTGAAATCATTAAAAAATGTATTAGGAACTTACGGCTGTAAACAACTCCAACAGCACCAATATTGAATATGAAGACAAAGCGACCACAATTGCATTGAAGCGAACAATTCTCGTGTCAACATTACCTGGCTCTTCAATCCAACTAACTAGTCTTAAACACTCCCCTAAGAACGCCAGCACCCAGTAAGCCACAAGAAGCCAAATAAAGCCAGGTCTAAGCCATGCCTCCATATGATGATAGTACACACAGGCGAGAATGGCAGCTACACAAGCAGAGATAGCCGGTAGGTACAGATGTGGCTGCGTCTGAGGAGCAGTAGACTTTAAGTCTGATAAGACGCCATCTAAGATGGCGAACATCATGATGAAGATGAGCGTGAGAAGCAAGATCCATCTAGCATTGTGGAACGTATGGTGGAGGGTGTACGGTGTCTTGTTACGCTTGAGCGGAGGGTGGCATCCATACAATAAGAGGAGGAGAGAAGAGATGAGAATGAACCAAAGATGCGGGATGCAGCTTGCAAGATCAGCTCTACATACCATTGTTTTGTAAGAGGTTGCATTTTGGTGTGGGCACAAATACATCATCTCACATTAGACCTGGATAATATTACAAAAACAAAAAACTTTTATTGGTTGCTACTTCTTAATTCATTTTTTTCAACTACATGTGTATACAAATAATTTCTTGCCAATGGGTCAGTTAAGATACTGCAAGGTGCCAAGCTAGACAACTTTTGATGTTCGTCATGGGATGGGATCCTCATTATTCACTAAAACATTTACAGCACTTGGCAGGACAGCGACAAAATTTACGGCTAATTTCTGCAGCTAACAAATCAACAGGAAGTTAGGAACAGCCACTAAAAAGTCCTATATGGCCTTTGGCTGTGAATCTTTGGAAAGGAGACAGAAATCCAGACAACTTAGTATATGTTCATTATGTTTTAATAAGATCTTGGTCAACAACTCAATTGATCTTCCACTTTGTTTAACCCTCAAGAAAGCACAACGAACATATCGTCAGTGGCTGCATATTGTCAAATTCGGCATTCATACAAAGTAATGTTAGTGTGGCAAAAATGGGATTTCCGCGTAGAAACAGCTAGTTAAAAGTACTCCTTTTTATTTACAAAGGTTCTGTCGTCATGATCATAGCACGCCTGCGGCTGTACATTGAAATACGAACTACCACCCAGTTACTATACGTGCGAGCGCGCTGGCCATAGATCTCTGAAACAAAGGGTGCGCTTGCAAGTTAGATTTCATAATTCCATGTACAGCCACAGGCCTGCTATGATGACGACAGTGCCCCTTTAACTTAATAACTTCGCTCTACTATTTCCATAAGTAAGTACTGACCTTATCCCCTTTCCTATAAGTTTTCTTGTTTATGATCCATAGTATCTTTATTTCCAGCAAGTGTTCAATTTCAGCTAAATTAGGCACGTATTCAGTAGTGAATTTATCAGTGTATTGTGGGCGTTTTTGCAGTACACGCCAAAGCTGATTACTGCTACCGAGTACTAAGTCAAACTTGTTGCAAGAAGCTTCCATCATCAAAGGTTAAGAGCACACAAAAATCTTGCTAATAACAGAAACCGGTAACAATCCACAATTCCATGAATTTTACATTGTTACGAGTAGCATGGAGGAAGGAATTTCCTTCCTCCATGCGAGTAGTGCCACACTCACTTTTTGCTCAGAAATTTACTTGATAGTGTTTTCTAAGTCCACAGTTTTTTCTAAGTCAAAAAGTTCGAAATGCTTTTGAACAATAAATGGGGGATTTTTGGTAAATCTACGCACAAAAGTTGCCAGCTTTGGAGCCGAAAGTAGCGAAACTTTGGACATGCAGCAAATACATATGCATGACCATGTCCATGAGGCATGACAAGTTCATGTTTATTTAAGGGGGCTGTGTCCTCTTGATTATAGCAGTAGGCCTATTAAATGGAATAACCCAGCTATATTAAGTGCGCACCGGTGGTCATGCCACAGGTTGACAAATACGGCACCCTTCGGCCTTGGGAAATACGACCCTCTCCTGGTCACTCACAGGCCCTCGGGGTGCATGGACGTTCACTACTGCCCTCATTGCCAGTCCATATGTTTACAGGCCTACGTACTAAGTAAAAAGCATATGGAGGAAGGAAGTAAACAACTACGAACTAGTTTATAAATCATGATGAATAACTTTACCTTTGTAAAGATTGGTGGAATACACTGCCCTCACAGAAATCATCGACAGTAAATCATTTCAAGAAAAATTCTTCTTACCTTTCACTGGATAGCTAAAGCAGCCCTTCCTATCCACACACTTTTTCAGCAAGGTGGTGTAACCTGTGTTGAAGTTAACTTTAAAATACAGACGACAGAAACACCAGCACGTACCGTACCAGCAGATGCTAGATGTTGCGTTGAAATGACTCATTTAAGCGCCACCTATTGGCAGGATTAGGAGAGGCATAAACAATTGGAGACCCAAGCATAAAGCGCGGGGGGGGTGAAACTATCATAATTTAAGCCACTGAGCTCCAGAAGACAAAGCAAAAGAGAGAACAAAAGTGCAGCGTGGACCAGTGATTTATTTTAATTCATTAATTGCTGCTGATAAACGGGGTCCAGTTTAAAGACGAAGTAGATGATAGTTGTGCTTACTAAGAGTAAGCCGAGTGAAACTTGAGTAACTAAAGTGCAGGGAACCATCCGCGAGCAGCTTTGACTAACATTACAATGAGCTTAGAATTTTCGTGTTCTCATAGCTTTATGAAATTTGGCCATCATGCATGCACACATGCCATTCGTTAGTCTGGTTCCCAGACCCAAAAATCTCCGACTACTTTCTGTCTAAGATTCGTGAGACGTCATAATGTCAATAAACATCATTCCCAATATTATCCAATAAGTAGCAGACTGTTATGAGCTGTTGACCAATGGCGAGCCCTAAAATTCTCCCCCCAAAAAATTTGGCAGACGACATTCATACTTTCCATGTAGGTCGTAAAGAGTCAGTATCCCTTCGCGCACAGGGGAAATAGTTTATACTTTAATCAATTTCAAAATTAGAACTTAACCAAACATGACAATTATGTCCCTAAAACTACATTGCGAAGGTTTTACAAGAAACATAGATGTTTGACTGCTAAAAAAATGAAATTTGAAGCCATTTTCAGTGACTGCGGAACAATATAATTTAGAGTGAACCGCCCCTTGGAAGAAAAGTCAATTGTCTCCACCACCACCACCGTCTGTTGCGTTTCATTGCAGTAGCAGTGCCAGATTTTCATGCTGTGCTGATTTAATTTAAATTCCGTGAACATTTTTCACACGAATTTCTGTAACGTGTCACAACTTCTCCCTTAAACCATAACCGGGAAAGTTTTGCTGGTGCAACTGCAGTCTTTTTCTTCGTAGCGCGGATAATAATTCGAATGATTTCCATGAAAATCCGATGACCACGCTGACGACTGTACGACGAGTGCAGCCACTCCTTGTCGTAGGACCACTACTTGAGGTGTTGCGGTCTAGTCTGTAGGCTCATGAACTCGACGGATCATTTTTGGTGAGTTTTTCAAAGAAACTTAGAAAACAGAGAGTACGGTATAACAAGAAAAGCCCAATAAAACTATTCAGGAAAGCCTGCTTACATGTACGGGGGATTTGGGTTTGTCATTCCTAAGAGAACATTATTAACTTACTACATAGAGTGCATTTTAATTATTTTTATGTCAGGTTAACATCATTATATGCAAACTAGCAGACTAGTATCATCTTGAAATTTGTGTATCACATTTTAGGCGCAACTGGAGCGTCACTGGTTGCTCAAAAACACGAAGAGGTTCTGTGAGTGGATTTTGTGCTGGTTGTAATGTCTGTATGTCCAATGATCTGTATGACGAATTGAGGGACGTCGAGATCATCGAGGGTAAGTCCTACACACGGCTGCAAATAAAGTGAGTTTTTATCCTTAACTCAGAGAGAAAGGTTGTGCGTGAAATAAATTGTAATGTCAATTGAAATCCTCAAGGTAATAACTCGTTTAAAAATCCTACCAGTACTACATGCTCCTTAGAACTAGAATTGTTACTTTGTCATGTTTGTACACTTTAGAATATAAAATGAGTTCTTAGCAGACTGAAAGTTCAAAGCGAAAGCCTATTATTTAAAGATGAAATGTGTTGTGCATTATTTCTAACCCTTTAGGCCTGTCACATTCCACCCCCCCCCCCGAAAAAGAGTCCCAAAATGTTTATTTCTTAACCAGTGTCAGTGTTACTGTTAGGATACCAAAGACAAGTTAAAACGTATGGGTAAGCTATACATTAAGTTTATTTGGTTAAAACATGCAAATAGCTTTTACTAATCCAATTAAAAAGCAGAACGTGAATAGTACTAAGGCTAACTTTATAACATTGTATAACTTGAGCTATTGTGTAAAACACCTGCACCTGCCTCCGTTCCTGTATCAACACTGAATAGAGTTCATGACCCATATAAGGGAATGTGTTTTTAATTACATAACCTCAACAGAGTTGAATAAAAGTGTGGATGCATGCATTCAAGAAGTAGACATTTTAAAGATACAAATACAACTAGGAGGACATACCGATAAGAGTTCATCATCAGTATTCCTCCAGGAAATTAAACTGAAAAATAAATGAACAAGACTTTAACATTAATTTAGAAATGATCAAGATGTTTCCGAAGAAATTTTGGAAACCTGGATGAAAGCAGATTTTAGTGACAATATTTCTCTGGAGGAAACCAACTTTTGTGACAATGTTTCTTCAGCAAACAGAACATGTCCATACCCCCACTGAACAAAGAGCCACTGAAATTTCTTCGGCATCAATTGACGTTAAGGGAACGTAAACAATTAGAAGTGAAGAAGATGAACATTCCCATCATGCAGGCTCTCCATCAATGGAAATAAATTTAAAATTTTTGGATTTTAGAGAGCGACTGAAACATCTCTCCTTCAACATAACAATTGGGGATGTGCAACTGGAAAATGTAGTGGTGCAAAAACCCAAAAACAAAACACCAACAACAAATTGACACTACCAACATTACAGAACCAAAACAACCAACATGCATAAAAACTGCTCAACAACTTGACAACATATATAGGCTTGATATTTGTAAAAAGGACAAGAATAATTTGTTTTAAACATTCAATTAATTAAAAATTCCAAAGTACGTTCACATCAGGAATGATAGATGGATGAAGTGAAATTGTTTGAGTGAATGAAAGTACATGACTTTAAAGTAGGTGATTCAGGTTAAATAATATATCATTTATAGATTAGGATCCTGATAACATGGGTGCATTGCAACATTATTGCCATGGTGATTTTATGACAGACCATCATTATGATCTAGCACTCTTTCTTTATCTTCTAACCAATGTTGCATGGGTCAAAAAATGGTGAAGGAGTCTAAGTAAAAAAACAAATTAGCAGCTCCCATTTTTAATATAAAGATTATCAATACTCATACTTGTGTATACATGAATGTATAAGAAAGATGGATGTAGCATAATAATGATTTGTGTAAAAACGAAGGGGTTTTATTGTAGAATCTTTGAAATTTTGATCAACCGATTATTTGTCTTGCTTGCTTTTGGCCCAACTGAGGAATTCTTAATCCTTATCGGTATCAGGCCAATCATTTTCAATTTTGAGACCTATACATGGATTTGTTTGTTGTGTTTGGCTCAGAAAAAAAACATTGATAAATGAAATGCCTTTTCAATTATTTATTAACTTATTTGCAAGGATTAGTCACATGGTTATCTTGATATAATGTCATGGCAACGGTTACCTTTTGGGAACTTAGTGTATCTTTGTCTTTTGATCTTTTTCGTTGCATTGTTAGCACCTGAGAAATCTTTGTTCTTATTATTGACAAAACCCATAAACCTTCTTTTTCTGCCCTAAGGCTTCCTAAAAAATGTTTTGTTACGGTTCACTTGAGGAATTCTTAATCCTCATCACCAATGGCTGCCGGATTAGTGGCTCCAATCATAGTGAGTTTCCTATCTGACCTATGGGTCTGATTGATGTTTTGATTGTCATATTTTTGAAAGTTTGTCCATCATCTCATGGTGAGGGTTACATTCGTCTGTGCTGATTATGGTGATATAAAAATAATATTGGCAGACTTTGGTATTAACTCATATATAGATATATAGCAATAGAGATTTATACATTTGTGTGGACTGAAAATATTGTTATCATTCCGTGTGTTGCTTCTGTTGTCATATCAGAAGAATTCTTAATCCTCTTGCTGTACACCGACAGTATCACTCTCATTTTTCTCTCACTGTAATAAATCAATGTATGTAGGTCTACAGTGGTGATCATTTTTTGAACAAATTACCTGTGGTAGGCCTAATTGTCATATCATTGAGCAATTAACATGGTTGTAGAGGTTGATACACCTGTTTATTGAAAGCATTGTGTTTTGTGTCATTCTACTGACTAACCAGATGAATTCAATCTTCATTGTTGGCTGATCGTAGAGGCGGACTTTAGATTAGTACAGAGGTTGTGACACTGCATTATAGGTGGAAGGAGATATTATAAACTTACTCTTTCTATTGGCTTATTTATCTGAGGAATTCTCATGATCCTCATGATGGTTCGCCAATACCCTGTAATTTTCTGTGAATATTTTGACAGTCTGCTCTGGATCAAATGACAAGGCTACTTGTTATATAGTTTTCTTATTTAATTATTGGTGTGATGTAATGCTCTATGGACGTGTTGTCTTATCTTTTATTTATGTTGGCCTTATTTAGGAATTCTTAATCCTCATTGTTGGTCAACACATAATCTCCTCTTGAAAGATCTGTTGTCATGTTAAACTTTGAGGTCTCCCTCTTCTATAGAGACGTTTTACTAAAAACGGTAAAGGCTGCTGTACTGAGTAAACCATTAACAGTTAATAAAATTTTCAATGTTGAAGTTAGTAATAGGGTCGTAGAGAGATAATCTCACATGTGTTGATCATGGTTGATGAGTTGTAAGTTTTAACCTATGTACCGCGTGTAGACCTGTCTGATGTCTTTCTGACTATTGGCTCATCTGGGGAACCCTTAATCCCCACATCTGCATTAAGGTTGATGGCCACGGCCTTAATGCACAACTGGAGATCTTTGATTTAATCCATCTTGATTTTGTAAATTAGGTCAGACCATGTTTTACTTATCGTCATTGGTTATTGTGCCAAAAAATGATGATTTTTAGAAGTTGTGGATGACATTTTAATTGATTTTACCCTTTTGTTTTATCTTTCACTCTCTTTGGCTAAATGGTTAAATTATAAATTATTATATTAGTTATCATTCAAACTTTACTTGGAGAAATGGTTGAGTATGTCAACCTTTGTTTTTTTGTCTTATCGTTTCTCTTGCCTTCTTTTGGTAATATTTTTCATCCTGGCTCTTCCTTTCTATTGGCTTATCTGAGGAATTCTCATGATCCTTATAATGGTTGGCCAATACCCTGTAAATTTCTATGAATGTTTTGACAGTCTGCTCTGGATCGAATGACAAGGCTACTTGTCTCGTAGTTTTTTTTAATTAAATGTCAATAAATTGTAATCATAATTATTGTTGTGATGTAATGCTCCATTTATAGAGTCTAAATCGTGCAACTGTTATGCAAATGTTTTCAGATGATGGGTGAAGTGAAAATGTTGTGATAACACTTCAAGTATTTTTACTCTTTGTCTTATCTTTTATTTCTGTTGGCCTCATTGAGGAATCTTTAATCCTCATTGTTGGTCAACACATAATCTCCTCGATGGATCTGTTGGAGACCTGTCTGATGTCTTTCTGACTATTGGCTCATCTGAGGAAACCTTAATCCTCATGTCTGCATTGAGGTTGTTGGCCACGGCCTTAATGCACATCTTGAGATCTTTGATTGGATCCATCTTGATTTTGTAAATTAGCTAGGACCATGTTTTACTTTATATCGTCATTGGTTATTGTGGCGTAAAAAATGTTGATTTTAGCAGTTGTGGATGACATTTTAATTGATTTTACCCTTTGGTTTTATCTTTCACTCTCTTTGGCTCACCTGAGGATTTATCCTTGGTACTGTTGATAGATTCCCTTCGTGATGGTTAAATGTATAAATTATTATATTAGTTATCATCCAAACTTTATTTTGAGAAATGGTTGAGTATGTCAACATTTGTTTTCTGTCTTATCGTTTCTCTTGCCTTCTTTTGCTAATATTTTTAAGTACTTTAAGTATTTTTACTCTTTGTCTTATCTTTTATTTCCGTTGGCCTCATTGACGAATCCTTAATCCTCATTGTTGGTCAACACATAATCTCCTCGATGGATCTGTTGTAGACCTGTCTGATGTCTTTCTGACTAATGGCTCATCTGAGGAAACCTTAATCCTCATGTCTGCATTGAGGTTGTTGGCCACGGCCTTAATGCACATCTTGAGATCTTTGATTGGATCCATCTTGATTTTGTAAATTAGCTAAGACCATGTTTTACTTATCGTCATTGGTTATTGTGGCGTAAAAAATGATGATTTTTAGCAGTTGTGGATGACATTTTAATTGATTTTACCCTTTTGTTTTATCTTTCACTCTCTTTGGCTCACCTAAGGATTTATCCTCGATGTTGCTGGTAGATTATCTTCGTGATGGTTAAATTTATAAATCATTATATTAGTTATCATTCAAACTTCAGTTGGAGAAATGGTTGAGTAAGTCAACGTTTGTTTTTGTTTCATCGTCTCTCTTGCCTTCTTTTGGTAATAGTTTTCATACTGGCTCCTCCTTTCTATTGGCTTATCTGAGGAATTCTTATGATCCTCATAATGGTTGGCCAATACCCTGTAATTTTCTATGAATATTTTAACAGTCTGCTCTGGATCAAATGACAAGGCTACTTGTCATGTGTTTTTGTTATTTAACTGTCAATTAATTGTAATCATAGTTATTGTTGTGATGTAATGCTCTATTTATAGAGTCTAAATCGTGCAACTGTTATGCAAATGTTTTAAGATGATGGGACAAGTGAACATGTTGTGGATACACTTTAAGTATTTTTATTCTTTGACTTATCTTGTATTTATGTTGGCCTTATTGAGGAATCCTTAATCCTCATTGTTGGTCAACACATAGTCTGCCCTTGATGGATCTGTTGTCATGTTAAACTTTGAGGTCTCCCTCTTCTATGGAAGATGTGTTTATACTAAAAACAGGTAAAGGCTGCTGTACGGAGTAACCCATTAACAATTAACTGAATTGTTAATGTTAAAGTTAGTATAGGGTCATAGGAAGATAATCTCACATGTGTTAATCATGGTTGATGAGTTGTAAGTTTTAACCTATATACCACGTGTAGACCTGTCTGATCTTTTTCTGACTATTGGCTCATCTGAGGAATCTTTAATCTTCATATTGAGGTTGATGACCACGGCATTAATGCACATCTTGAGATCTTTGATTGGATCCATCCTGACTAATTTAGCTAAGACCATGTTTTATTGTCATTGGTTATTGTGGTGTAAAAAATGTTGATTTTAGCAGTTATGGATGGCATTTTAATTGATTTTACCCTTTTCAGTTTTATCTTTCACTCTCTTTGGCTCACCTAAGGATGTTGTCCCCGGTGCTGTTGGTAGATTACCTCCGTGATGGTTAAATTGATGGTTGAGTAAGTCAATGTTTGGGTCGTAATCGTCTCTCTTGCCTTCTTTTGGTAGCAGTTTCCATTCTGGCTTCTCCTTTCTATTGGCTTATCTGAGGAATTCTCATGATCCTCATAATGGTTGGCCAATAACCTGTTATTTTCTGTAAATATTTTGACAGTCTGCTCTGGATCAAATGACAAGGCTACTTGTCATGTATTTTTCTTTAGTTTTAACCTTTAAACCACGTGTAGACCTGTCTAATGTCTTTCTGGAAGCTGACTATTGGCTCATCTAAGGATTCATCCTGGCTCTTCCTTTTTATTGGCTTACTTTGTGGAAATCTTAGTCCTCTGTGTTAGCCAATATCCTAAAGTTCTTATTTCCTCAAAAGGTAAGACCATTTGTTATACCATCCCTTGTAATGCTGTCCCTTTAACCTGTAAGTAAAACATTAAAAATAACTTACAGAAATGGAGTAAATATTTTTAAGTATGATTTATGAGGATTGTTTAAAATGATAGATGAATTGATGAATGAAAGTTATGATAGGGGACTTCAGGCACTCTTAAGGTAAAAACTTATTAATAGTAAATAAATTAAGGTTAACAAATAATACAAAATCTCTTAACAATCATCAAACATAAAACAACTTTCACACAAACACTGCAGTCATTACAAATAAACAGAAAATTAAAAGCGCCACTTCTTATAGAGAGAGAGACAACATCTTTAAGTCATCTTTGCTGCTTTTCTTCACTTCAAATCAGCAGTGCACTGCTGCCTGTAGCCGCCAAGGGAAATATTCACTTGCAACTGTGAATCAAAGTGGGCATCTTCAAGGATTGTTGTGGATTCTATCTTCTTTGCTCGACAGTGTCTTCAACATAAGCCATTCCAAGCCAATCAAAGACTTTAAGTTCAAGATATTTTCTTAGGAATTTGAAATCTCTGAAGCCACTTCCATCTTCAATAAAAAGCCTTGGATAACTTGTATATGGAAGATTAACTCAGTGGAAAATCTATCTTCAAACATAAAGGAAACCTATGCACAGGATCCTCCATGACAGAATTTTGAACTGTTTTGCACCATCAAACTTAACCATCAATAACCATATGATGTCAGGGATATGACCTGACATCATACATTTGGAAATTGCCACATGAATGACTCTCCAAATGGAAAATTGTGAACAGCTTTAGTGTGATGGTGCTTCTGGACATTAATTTTAAAGAAAACTGACAGATTTTATTTAAGACGTGTTTTCAATGTATAAAATACTTGGTGCATGTACCGTAGGTGAAAATAATGTGTTTGTATATCTCAAAGGGAACTTAAGGTAACACAATAACATGAATGGAAAGAAACAACAAACATTCAGCTAAACTAGCCTGATCCATTCACAATTGATTTGAACTTTGATCAGATGGGATCTTCGAGAAAATCTACTTCAACATCTTCCAAAGACAACAACATCTTCTTCAAGAACATCTAATGTACTTCAATGTATTCCAAGAAAACGACAGCTTCATCAGCGTTACGTCTGTCCATCCTCATCAAATGACTGATAAGTTCACAGGATTTAAGAAAATCTACAAGCTTAAACGTCAGACAATTTTATCAGCACGTGACAGTTGAAAAAACAACTCAGTAGCCTTAATTATACTTATACATCTTACATCTTAACTGAGCGAGAAGATAGAAGTCACACACACACCAAATGACAAGTGCATCAAACATAAATTGTCACATCATCACATCAAACAACATAATATTTGATACAAAAATAAACAAATAAATGATTAATTAATTAATTAATTAAAATAATAAAGGGTTTATTAATTAAATGCTATCAATGATCGAGTTGAGATGTGTGAGTGTGAATGTGAATCTGACTGTCTGATGTTTTGTGTGATTTCTTTTGAAAATAATTGATGCCTCAGGGAAGTTGGACACTATAATTATTGAGCTGTACTTTTGTAAGAAACAAATGTGGTATAACCCCTTAAATTAAAATCAGGAAATTTAAATAATGAATGTAAGATGTGTTTGTTGATGGAGGAGAAAGAAACTGATTGGACGATTGTGAGAGGTTACACAAACAAAGTTGAACACTAATTTTGATTGATTGAATAATTAAAAACATCTACCTCACTCAAGCAAACATAGGCCAACATCAATAATACAAAAACAAATCAGACACAAGCATCAAACAAGTTATCTTTATGCTACGAACACTGGACAGCAGCATGTAAATACAGCCTATGGCAAAGTGGAGAACAGCAAGTGAATCTTGATCCTTTGCAAAGGATCCTTTCCAAAGCTTTGGATGTAAATGATTAATAAACTGGAGAACGGCAAGTGACATTTGACATTCTGGATTAACATTGATGAACAACGTAAAGCTAATCACGAATAGCCAGGTCTACTTCAGCTCCATCAGGAGCTCATTGAAAAAACAAGCATCAACGATCAATTGTAATTTCAAACAGCTTCATCGGATGCACAATGAAGAGTGACACAGAATGCCAAATTATTTGGAACAAGTTAGGCCTAATCTACAATTATACTAAGAATTGTTTGAAACAATATTACAGAATTGAGTTCTCTATGCCCTAGAACAATGACTGCTGATTTTTGACTCTGAAGATTTGTAATGATACATTGCTTTCATAGTTAAGTATAAGTGATCTGATTTATTAGCTTTTTGCCATTCACTATGATGTATTAAAAAAAATGATTCTTTATGGACGTTTAGAAATATTATGTAACTCAATTAATATTTTGGTCAACAAATAGGTCACAGTCAGAAGAGCAGTGGCTCAACCGGGGGGCAGGGGGAGCTCAAAACCCTTGCCCCCCTCTACCCCCATAAACAGCCCCAAACTATGTCTTTGCCCAGCAGGATCAGTGTCGAAAGTCAACATGAACTGAACATATAATACTCAACCGCTTCATAAAAACTGTAAGGTATGGCATTGTTTTCATCAAGTAGGAGGAAAATTCATCATCAAGTATATCAAGAGTTGTGCCAGCATAACAATATTACAGTGGAAAACAACAGTGGAAGATATAGCAGTGGATTTACAAAAATAAAGTGAACAAACAAGTCAGGAGCAGTGTCAAAGAAGAACATTAGCCACAACATGTGTCATTGGAGCAAGAAAAAAACAGACATTTGCTTTTATCAAAGGACAGAACAGTACAGCACAGTAATGCAACATTCACAAACAATGGACACTCAGTCAAACAAAACAAAACAAAACAAAAAATGTAAACATTATTAAAAAGAACATGAACATGATAAACATAATTAATTTAAAATACGTTATTTAATCAATGATGTTGAACGATGAAAGACCATCATGGTTGATAAGTGAAGAGATAAAAACAGTGTGGGTGTAGGCCTATTTTGAATAAAACTTGCACATTAAATAAAATATTACAGGGTTACCTTTAAGCTAAGTGGGTCAACCCTTCCATTTTCTTCTCTAAACTAATGGGTCGTCCCTCGCACTTTCTTTTCTTTAAACTGATGGGTCACCCTCCCACTTTCTTCTCTTTAAACTGACGGGTCACCCTCCCACTTTCTTCTCTTTAAACTGATGGGTCACCCCTCCTACTTTGTTTTCTTTAAACTTAGAGGGCCACCCCTTCCAGAGTCTTCTCTTATGTGTCGTCCCTCCCACTTTCTTCTCGTTAAACTGACGGGGTGTCCCTCGCACTTTCTTCTCTTTAAACTGATGGGTCACCCTCCCACTTTCTTCTCTCTAAACTGATGGGTCACCCCTCCTACTTTGTTTTCTTTAAACTGAGAGGGTCACCCCTTCCAGTTTGTTCTCTTTAAACTAATTTGTCGTCCCTCCCACTTTCTTCTTTTTAAACTAACGGGTTGTCCCTCCCACTTTCTTTTCTTTAAACTGATGGGTCACCCTCCCACTTTCTTCTCTTTGAACTGATGGGTCACCCCTCCTAATTTGTTTTCTTTAAACTTAGAGGGTCACCCCTTCCAGTTTCTTCTCTTTATATTAATGTGTCGTCCCTCCCACTTTCTTCTCGTTAAACTAACGGGTTGTCCCTCCCACTTTCTTCTCGTTACGCTCATGGTTCGTTCCTCCCACTTTCTTCTCTTTGAACTAATGTGTCGTTTCTCCCACTTTCTTCTCGTTAAACTAACCGGTCACCTTTCCCACTTTCTGCTCTTTCAACTAATGGGTCGTCCCTCCCACTTTCTTCTCTTTGAACTAATGGGACATCATCCCACTTCATTTTCTTTAAATAAGCGGTTGACTCTTCCCACTTTTTTGTCTTTGATTTAATGGGTCGTCCCTTCCACTTTCTGCTTCTTAAATTAATGGGTCACCCTCCTACTTTCTTCTCTTTAAACAAACGGTTGTTTCTTCCCACTTTCATCTCGTTAAACTTACGGGTCACTTTCCCAATTTCTTCTCTTTAAATAAACGATTGACTCCTCCCACTTTCTTCTCTTTATACTAATGGGTTGGTCTCTTTCACTTTCTTCTCTTTGACTGGTGGGTCATCTTTACAGCTTTCTTCTCTTTGAATTAGTGCATCATTCCTTCCTTTCTGCACAGTTGCTGTATTTAGAACTGGTTTCTGTTTGGCCAACAGTGAACTAAAGATTTCTGTTGTTCGACTTCTTAAGTTCTCAACAACTTCAAAATAAAATGTGTGTTTAAAAAATGGGTGGATGATTAGGAATGAGTGAGACTGGAAAAGAAAGATGAATGAGTGTGAAGAGGTAATTTGAGATTAACAATTTTTCAAAATTTTTTTATAAGCTTATCATTATTAAGGACAATAATTACACACACACACACACACACACACACCCACACAAAACAAAATATAACACGGCAAAAATACATTCAGATCATCAAACACTTAATATTTATCAAAACAACAACAACAACAGTGGATTTAAGTCACTCATCAGTGAAACAAGACTGCTATGCCTAGGAATATGAAAAAAAGATTGACTACCGAACTGGGCATTTTTTTTCAAGGAAATCAGAACACGGATCTTAAGCCCATCCACAGCTCATCTCTTATGAAGAGAGCAAGATTAAAATGATTTCAAATCAATAAGAATGAAAATCTTCAGTTTGTTCAAGATGAGAAACATAAGGATCTTTATAAACTACACTGCAAATTCATCGTCATAATAGTCTTCACAGACAACTTCGCTCGGTACCCATGAAGACAGTAAGCAGCAGATCCTTCAAGATAGATACAAAATGTCTTCACCTACCGCCCAAGATCAAGATGTGCAATGTGCACAGCCAAGAATTCTACACAAGGATTAGAGAAAGTCAAGGAACTTCGGTCATTTCATTGGCATATGGATCAGGAGTATTAATGAATTTAAACCCAACAGGAAAAGTCAGATTTTTTTTCTTTCAAGTTTGAGAAACTACAACCATGCAAAGCATCATTTTCTCACTGAAACTACACAGCGAGACCAGCGAGCCTATTATCATCATGCCAACTACACAGTCTCAACAATGTGAAGTAATCTTCTCTCGCTCGATTGCCATGGAAATAATAAGCAACCAATCCTTCGAGAGTACACAAAATGGCTTCATGATAGTGCTCAACATCAACTTACAATATGCATATATTATAAAATCACAAATGGATTGAAGAAAATATTACCAAAATCTTATTTGTGTACTGTTTAAAATGATTTATACTTTACACCATGGTTAATATTTAATATAAAAAATCAAAGATGATGTAACTGCATAAAGCGGTTATTTTTTCTCCTTTCAAGTTTGTATGGACAGGTGTTACTTGCTGTGATTTCATGAAATGCACGCGCGACAGCTTTCCATCCACTCAGAGTGAATAGCGCTCTCTGTAGACACAACAAACTTACTTTTGTTGAGGGCAAATAGGGTATTCAATAAAGAACTTTGATCCAGATTGTCTATGTAATTCAATCAAAGTAAGCGGTAAAAATAAAAGAGATGACCAAAAATTGACAGTGTGTAATTTTAACAATTTTGGACATAAAAAAATATAAACGAAGTCTACCACCAACAAGTTGCTGAGGATAAAGATGGAGCACCATCACACGCAATTACTATTAGGTAATTATATTGTTTTCCATTTTAGAAATATCATTAGGTAATAAGACTGTTTTCTATTTTAGAAATACCATTGTATTTTAATCAATTTCTTGCAATTGATATGAACTTGCAGTAAATGTCTTTTGTTCAAGACTCTATTACCTCTCTAATGTAGGCCTACATGTAACTTAATGTGGCTGTTAACCAGAATTATTTGCTTTAGGCCAATAATAAATAGTACCATTGACTTTTGTCCCCTGATTATACCTCTAAAACCAAAAATCTTGTTTTGTTTTTTGAAATTGATTGAAATTAACACTGATTTTCTTGATGTAGGCCTACTTGTTTAATCCCGATAAAAGAACAGGCTTAAAATAAGATTATTTTCCCATAGATGACATGTCTAAAACCAAATGATTTTCTTTGAATTTATATTTTTTATAAAGTAAGTACCGTTTTTCAAAGTTATGTGACTTCTTTTAAGTAGGCCTACTTGTAACTTAGCTTAGGCCTAAAACCAAAACTTTTTCGTGTAATTTATATGAATTTGAAGAAATTACTTTTTTTCCCAAAACTCCATGACTTTTTGTAATTGTAGGCAAACGCATGTAACTTCGCTTTCAATCTTTTGGTTGATTAGTATAGGAATTAATTTCCTGTAATGTCTTTAATAAGTGTCATAAATTTAGCAATGGTTTAGGCCTAAAGGTAAGTTCGCTTTCAACCAGAATGAAACAAAATTTAGGCCTAAATCCTTCTTTGTTGGTTGGTAGGAATTTGCAGCTATGTCCTTCTTTCAAAATTTCACGAATTCAGCAATGATGCTGGCCTACATGTAACTTCATTTTTAACCAGAACGAAACAAAATTAGGCCTAAAATTATGATTATTTTCTCACAGATGATTGGTCAAAAACAAAATAGTTTTTGTTGATTGGTTAGGAATAAGCAGAAATTTATGTCTTTCTTGTAAATGTCATGAAATCAGAAATGATGTAGGCCCACATGTAACTTACCTTTTTACCAGAATAATACAAAGTTTTTGTAGGCCTATAATAAAAAGGATTATTTTTTTTCCTACAAATGATTGTTTGTTCTGTACATTTAATAGTATGGGTTTTTATAGAATACAAACACCTACAAAAGAGTAAAGTACTGGGCCAGACTATGCTTGCAAAACAGTCAGTGCAGTTTGTAGGTTTCCCACTCAGATTTCTAGATATAGACCACTAGGCACACTGGGGGTCGTTCAATTTTTTTATCATGAACAATTGACCAATTAATATTTAAACAAAAATCAGCTTAGTGAGTAATCTATTCCTAGGTCTAACATCTGATATGTGGACAAGGTCTCATCTCATGTACAAGCTGTGTATTCATAATAATGCAAGCTGTGGTCAGATCATTAATCACTCTTATGCAAGCAAGTTTTTTTTGTACAAAACCAAGTCCATCTTTTATTTATAGGATAATAAATTGGGGAAAAACTTCTTATGTCGGCTTACTGGTTTTCAAAGGGAATATCACTGCCTTGTAAGATTTTGAGTAAGTCTCTTGAACTTATGCATCAAGATGCATGTATGTTGAACAATACCCTGAATATTTGAGTATGAATTGTTGGAAATATAGTTCTATAGTATTTTGAAGTATAAAAAGTAAAGACCAATGCTTACATGCAAGAACGTAGTGACCGCCCCTCCGGTAATTTTTCTCAGTTTTTATTTTGAGCCTCAGTCGGCAAATTAAGCATTAAATCAAGTGGAACAAGTCCATACTGGCTCAGATTTAGCCATGTTGCTGACTAAAAATGTCTTTTTTTTTTCTATACCGGAAGTGATTTGCAAAACAAATTTGTTGCTTTGACATTATTGAACACAGTGGGGAATACGGATAGTTGGGAAGTTGCTTCTAACACTCTCCGCCCCCGAAAAGGAAATGCCAGTTGGCAGATTGGCTCACATACACCCCCCCCCCCCCCCCAACAAACAAACAAAAAAATGTATAAATAAAAAATAAATGCCCATGCATATATGATTGTCATCAAATTAGGCCTAGCATAACTGCATTAGCATTTATTATAATAAAAGGTTTAGGCCTACATAGAACTAAACAAAAATAAAATACAATTTTTTTTTTTACACTTTTAATCCATTTTTCCAAAAAGAAAATTTTTTATTTCAAAGGCTATCTTTTTGATAGAAGTGTATTTTAATTTGTTTCTTCTTAATATACAAGGCATTAAAAGAAATTTAAAACAGACATGGACACCAGTTATGTTTAGTCTATCTCAATCATTGACATTCTCAGGATGATATTTATCATTCAATAATTATGTCCTCTCCGATTGACAAAGAAAAGTTTAAATCTTACACTGTCTCTAAATTAGCAGAAACGACCAATATACAACCTGTCAAATGAGCTCCTTTAGAAATGTTTTTCCAAACACATTTGTAACAATGGTGAGGTATGGACGGCTGTATGGGGAAATGGAGGAGGCCGTTGAAAACAAAAAAACTTTATTAACTTTTCATACATTGATTGTGTACTCGTATAATTATGAAGTTTTCTTCCCACATAAGGAGACCTCAGTTTTTTCTTGTAATACCAAAAACATATTTTTATAATCTAATATTGTTTTATCTCCTGTTTTCAGGTTCTAATTTTGTGGTTCTTGAAGGAAACAAAGTTGAAAGACGCAGTGTTATAAAGGTGAGATTGGCCTTTTCACTTTGTAAATGTGTGTGGCACTGGTGGGTACAAAATGTGTGGGTGGGGTAGCTGTTCACTAGTAGAATTGTGGGAATGTTTAAAACACCAATTTATTGACAAACGCCTCTGTTTTTATTATGGTTAAAGAAAAAATCATTTTCTAAACTGTTGAATGCTATAAGTGTAACTATTAATATTTGTAACAGGTTTTTAGCGAAATAAACACAAATTTACATGAATTTTAAATATCCTACCTCAACTGAAATATACAATGCAACTATCAAAAATCCAAAACCAACCGACCGACCCATTCACTGTCAAAGTAGAGGAAAACAATTTGAAGACCCATGGTTTTAGTTTCGGTTGTAACAATCGAAATTAAGGACATTGTGTTTACATGAGTGAACAGTGTGCACGGTTTTTCTTTATTTTCTCCTGGCTCTCGGACGACGGGTTGCCGGAGCCCAAATTTTCACAGGTCTGTTCAGTTTCATATTATTGAATCATACAAAGTATGAACACTGCATTATCAGCTTTACCAATCCTAAGAATTATATTGTTATTATTACTTCGGGTCACGGCCGGCCAAACGAACGATGTCACCGTCCACGGGTAGCTACATATTTTATGCCTCCTCTGAAGTTTTCCATGTATACAAGCCTTCTTTCTGTTCTATACTCGACGGATTCGCGGCGCGCAGTCACTAATCGTGATCTGATTGGCTATTAGTAAAGGCGCGTTCTAGCGTTTAGGAAATGAGACGTTCAACTATAGACCTTATGCACATGACGTCATTTGAGTAGGGCGCCCTTGCCTAGAGGTCAAAAGGAGGCTGTTCATTGGCCAAGCCTGTGCGCCGCGCGTACAAATCTGTGCGTTTCCATTGTTACATCATCGATTTACCTCTAAGATGGCGGCGTGATGACGTCAATGCATAAGGTCTATACTTTCTGGATCAACCTTTGTTGAGTCATGGTTGAATAATTAAAGACGGGATGAGGATTGGGACGAATGTAAATATTGAGGACATGGCTGGCAGGCCTTGGTTCCCTATTCTAGACCCAGAACCTCTATTGCAAATCAGGACGTTTACAGACTCTGCATTTACCAGAAAGAAAGAAAAAGTACAAGTTTTGAAACAATGCGTGTTTCTTTCACACTTTGGTGACCGCTTAACTTGATTATAAAGTTTATAACAGATGGGTCTACCGGTCCCAAATCTCAAACAAAAATTCGTCTGAAATCCTTCCTCCATAATATGTTCGGAGCAACTGTCGAAGTTGGGAACGTAGCATAAAGACACCCAAATCACAGTCGTTTTGTTTTGATTGTTAAGAATAGAACAATGCCAGTTGATCTCCATCACACAAACTACAGGTATATACCCATATTAGCTACGTGTCTCCTTTGATTTCAGTTTCTTTTCAGTGATTTGTATCGAGAAAAGGAAACAATGGCGGGCATACCGGTATTATTTATTTATTTTTAATTATTTATTTATTCATTTATTTATTTTTTGCAGTTCATAATTGCCATTCTCTAAAAAAATTCATTTCTTTTTTAAGGATTCCCTTTTTGGAATCATTCAAACAAAACAAAATTTCCCCATTGAAAATCATTACGACAGTGGCAATTTCGGACTGCAGAAAAAAAATTACCGGGCCCTATTCCAAGCAAGGGCTTATCCCCATTGCCCGGCCACATTTATTGCAAATGTCGGAACTGGGATTTTAAACAACCCCAAACTTACCGAATTCACCCACTCTTCGTTCAACTTTGAGCCTGAATTTGTTGCAAATGTCCTGCGGTCGTAAACGTTATTTCCCTTTTTGCGACCATTGACCCGCTGGACTGGAGATGGCAGGTGCTTGATCAGAGTTTGATTTAACTTTACAGCAACGGTTGCATGCACAACCCATTGGTATTTGGTGGGGCTGTAAATCTGTGGTAGTTTGTGTGTAAGTACTGACTGCTTTCTGTTTGTCACTCGGCTTTCGAAACACTTTAGAAAAACAACGCTCCGGTAAAACTTGCGGTTTGTTTAAAGATAGTTTACCGAGAGAAATTAATAATATAGTAGTAGTTATTACAATAAAGAAATAAATAAATTTAACAATAATTGGCTGATAGACTTCATTTGACACTGGGCACAGTCAACTTATCTGCCGGTTGAGCATTCGAACTTTGGAAATTATTAAAGCCCCAACTCAACATTGGTATAAGAAGAAAAACATCTTCACAGCTTTACATATTACCTTACATGGTATTAAGATAATGATGGTAGAAAACTTTCCCTTAAATATTTCTGCCTGAAGTGTTATCGTTTTAAATAATAAATGAAATAAGATCCAAAATTAGTTTTCGTCTCAGTGAGACGAAAACTCTGCCTATAGAAATGCGTACAAAAATTATGAATGCATTTTTACTGTTTTCTCGAAACAACGAAATAAGCTGACATTTTCACAAGTTGGTTTTATTATACAAATATCTTGATTTGTGCAAAGATTGGAGCATTTAGAGTCAGTTTACCAATGTTGAGCTGGGGCTTTAAGCATCCTCTGTAGTCGCACATAAAACACCATACGACCAATATGTCAAATCACACATTATTGCAATAAGGTGGAGTTTTGTTGTGTTTTTCCTTTGTCTTGGATGTTGGTGCATGTTCATTGTAAGTTTATTTCGAAAGGTATTACGTTGAGGACTACGGGCGGTGCCTCAAACAAAACAAACTCAGACAGTAATAATCCTCGATGATAAAAATCCCATTGGTGAAAATGTTTTCAACGATAAGCTTTCAGATATAAAACAAATTGCTGAAAAGTGGTTCTTTTTACAGATCAATTTGTCATAATCTTTGAGATTATGCATAAACATGTTTTGAAATCAACGAATTAAAATTATACACATCAGCCGAAAACTGATTTAGTTTAGTTTATTGATGAGCTAATTTCGCCACAATGCTTTAGCTGGAAATAATCAAAGTTAACAAACTGCATGTAGTTTCATAGAGGTTTGGTAAGTTTAGAACCCATCGATGCCCACATGGTGTCACTTTTACAACCCATTGAGCATATATTAAACATAAGAAAAAGCAATCACACTGTAGGCATTGTAACAAAAAACAAGTTGAAGAAAGAAACAAATTATCAAGCTCAAAAAAAATTGAAAATATTATCGTCAATCACACAAAACATGCTAAACCCTCCTTGATTTCTTTCAAATACTTTGGCGATGCGTTATTATAAATCAAATATTTTTTATAATTAAATCACGTGAGAAAGAAAACACCCGCATATTTTATTCAGCGTTTAATAGAGTTACATCACAAGGAATGTGTCCAGCAAACTGTCGGGTCTTTGACCGAATTAATCATTTGAATGCATTCATTAACCAAACACATTTCACCTTTCAAAGGTTTACATCATACATGTAGTTTTGTAATGTCCGTGCTTGTAAATGGGAAAATTGTTGAGGTAATGGAGAAATTTAAATTGAGCCTAAGGTAACTGGAACTACCTACACATGAGCTTTGGTCACCTTTCAGAGATTCTTCATATGCAATATACATCATTTTTGGATGTGTAGTGTTCTTAAAACGCCAGTGTTTTGTAATTTGTAATGCGTTACCTTTTACTTGATCTAGCCATAATAGGTCAATTTATCTGTGTTTAAGAAGGTACAAGTCCTCCAGGACTAGACTTGATCCAACATCCCATCCTTCCACTTAAAAAAAAACTTCATTTCAATGCCTAAAAGACGAAACTTTTCTTGCATTAGGTTGTATCATCTTAGTTAACTAGTCAGAAAGACTCGATTATTAAGTACACGTTTGCAGAAACACAATTGAATGAAAGAGCTTCAAAACAGAGCTTAGAGATTAACAACATCATTCCATCGATTTGAGGGGAGGTATGCATTCACATTATTAAGAAGGGAAAGTACACTACTTGAAAACCCATCACCAGTATACAAATGGCTTTCTAGATACATTGTTTCAGATGCATTGTTTAAACTGTGTCAATATGCAAAACAGTTTAATCCCGGGTAATCTTTAAATTTTCAGTAAATAGCTAATTTAAAATTCAATGATAATGTACTTTCCCATTTCAAATTTAAAACTAATGATAGATTCACTTGGGAGTAAAAGGACCCGATATATTTAAATAGTTTACAAACGTACATGTACCCACTAAACTGTTTAAAAGCGATCGGCAATTCCGAACAAAGTTTGTTTGGGGCCACTCTCCCTCCCCTCCCACCCCAACCGCTAAATCAAAAATCAATAACAATCAAAGTGGACTCGACAAATCGCTTATCCTCCTTTTCATTTTGAAGTTCCTAACCACGCTGGATGCAGATTTGTATTATTATTTTTTAATTCAATTTGTATACTTGGGGAGGGGGATTAAATGTTATGGTGGAGATGAACAAAAAGTTGGATCCAGGCTGCTGATACGTAACTTAGTTTTGTACATGTATAGCCAGGGTACCAAACATTTTGCAGCTACGTTTTGTTACCTGATCTATAAAGAATAATGCCAATAAAGTTAAGAAATTTGTTTGAAGATTTAAAAAGTGACTTAAAGGATAACCGATACATTCCATAAAAACAGAACCTTGAGAATGCGGAGTGTACCAGTTATATGCTGCACACAAAACTTTCTTCATGGGTACAAACAATTTTAAGTTTTCCCACTGGTTGATTCCGTTGTTATTCAACGACTAAACGTCACATATTATAATTTTGTCATACACGCATATCACATGGTGTCAATACATGCGCACCGCATCCACAACCAACAGAGGGGGCGAGTAGTGCGCTCAGCATTCTCTTGGTCCTAGACCAATTCCCATCATCTATAATTCAACTTACATACATTTTAATGAGCAAGAATCTGTAAACTGCAACTTATACTTTCTTATGATTATTTTTTATTATTTTTTTTGTTTTGATTAAAGCCTCCACATGCACTTTTTTTACATGGGAATATTTTAAGATAGCTGTTCACATATACAATGTTAACATCATTCAAATTTCAATTACATGGTGATATAACATCAACTATAGTCTACTACACGTGTACGCTCACAAAAAACATGAACTATGTGTGCCCCTTTTGTCGTCATGATAATGCCATGCAACAAGCCAATACAAAACTTCCAATTCACTACACTGGAAGAACTTGTCATTTTTTTATATACTGCGATAGTATATTACATAGTTATATCTCTTCATAGTTAATCACATTTGAATACTGACTATATTGTGACGGATAACAATAACTACATTCCTTATTCCGAAAAAAAATTACATTTTAAACAGAGCAAAATAACCACTTTCTGTTATACAGGGGCAGAAAATGGCCAGGAAAATGTCCAAAATAAAGAGGAATAGGTTTTTGGTATAGACACCCTTGTACTGACGTCACGTGCCCCTACAATCTGCCCATGGTCTGCCATTTTGGGGAATCAAATTGCATGGAAAGATATGGTGTACCTCTAACCGGGCACGTTACCTAAAATGCACACTACAGAGTAACACATTGGGAATCTGACTTCCAAAATGGCGCAAACAAGATTTATATCATTGATAACGATGTCAGGTGAATTGGGGGTCAATAAATATATTTACCACTGACCCTGACCCCAACTCCAACCCCTCCCCACACCTCCATGCGTAACCTACCTCTATGTCATATAAAAGATGCACACAAACACCTGCACAGAGTTGAACAAAAGCCATAGTGTGTTTTGCCCCGGGCGCAAATACCCCTTTAAAATTGTGAGGAACTCCTCTCTTGTATATCACAATCCTGTAACAACTGGGTACTCAAGACATACACCTGACCCACTACCAAGAACATCACTGGTTTAGTTGTGTTCAACTAAATACATCAAACTCAGACAAAACCAGGGAGGGGTGTTGGAGAATTTACAGTGGTCAGAGTTTAAAATTTCTCCAAGAACGTTCTATAATATGAACATACTTTCGACAAAGTTGCCTTCAGTTTAAAAAAATGAATGTGTCCTTGCAAGTGCATTTCAATGTCTACTTAAAGTATTTAGGCAACACTGGCAGCAACATTTGGCATTTTGCTTTTCATGTAAAACCAGACTGGCCGGCCCGATAAAGAATTTTGCAAGATGGTAAGTGAGATGGATGCCAAAATCCACATCCCGTCAAAGGCATTGTCCCTCGTTTTTAAAATGGATTTTCAAAAGAATGCCCTCTGGACTGAGATTTTTTGCACCCGTTGCAAACATGAGGAAGTGCATCATACCTGCTATCTAAGAATCAAGGGTGTTCCTCAATCTTATTTGCATACACAACAGCACTTGATTGGGGCAAAGCGGCGATGATTGGGAGGGGGGAGGCCACAGGAAGTTCACATTTTTTTTTTTGGTGTGCCATTGGTTGTGCTGCACACTGGAAAACAAATTAATCTGCATTTCTATTTTTATGTATGAATCGAAATATTAACACATTTCATAGCTGAAATATTAGCACATTTCATAGCTGGACAATAACAAAACACAACACTTTGGTTTTATAAACCCCTCCAAGAGGGGCTCTGAATCTGTTACTGAAAGTGGAAAATCCCTACCCCACCCTACCCCAATCTGCTGTGTAGTTCCCTAATCTTTATAATACCAGAAACTTACTTTTCAAGGAATTTTCAAAAATGTGCACTTTCCTCCACAAAACATCATACAGGAAAGGGTATGAGGCCTTTTAAATTATTTAGAAATCAAACATGGAACCATGAGGTAACCATGTGTGTATTTTGTGGCAAACATTTTTGTCTTGCCGTCTTTATAGTTGTCAAAAAAGTCTACGTAAATGATACAATTTTGTTCAAACATTTTACAATTTCATGCATATTTACTGTTGCTACAACCAATTTGCGTTTTAACTACAGGTATGATCCCCCTAGTATTGCATCACATGATTTTGTTATTTTTTTTATCTGCACAAAAAGAAATATGGGGTTCCACAAAAAGGGGGTGACGTTTGTAGTCCTACCATCAGCAGATTGAGGACAGAATAAGCTATTCCTTATTGTCTACTGTATCCACATCCAGCTTGACCTTGGAGAAGTCAATGGGTGCTCCCATCGCCCGCTCGTGCACATCCTTGATGTCTTGACAGCACGACTCAAAGTGAGTTGTGGCATCGTAAGACTTGGTGATGAAGATCTGGTGAGATTGGGAGAGATAAAAATTTGTTTGCACAGTTTTGTAGTCATGTACGTCAGGAAGCAAGAACTCATTACGGAAGTGAGGTTGCAAAAATTCGCTATAAAAGTCAGGTTGCAAGAAATCATTTTGCCATACCATGGTAAAAGATTTTGAGTTTCTATTGGTCGAGAACCAATTACATGATGTGCTACAAAGACGCATGTACATGTACATGGCATTTGTGCTCCGGAGGGGAACATGAGTGATGTACCCCACGAGGTACATTGCCTCGATTGTGCCCACTATTGGTCGTTTCTACCAGCCTTGTGCAATATTAGAAATAGCCCGAGGTTGAAGAGGTTGTAGGTTCCTGGGCTATTAGACTGTATTTGATGAAGATGGATTTAGAAGGCTCAGGATCATATGTGATTTTGCTAAAATGTGATATAGTAGGTATTGGGTCATATGCAATTTGGCTAAAATATAATTAACAGATTACCATGGGTTGAAAGGATTTCAAAGGAATTGGGTCATACATGTATGCCATGTGGATAATATATACAAGGATTTAGAAGGGTTTGGGCTGTATGGTCTTTTAACCCTTTCAGACTGAAGGATATTGTAGGACTTGGGCTATGTCTGAGCAAATGGTCTTAGTGTGTTAGGCTTATTAAGGAAATATAATTTACTTTACTTCACTTTCTCCCTCCTGCAATCTACTACCATGGCATAACAAAACAATTGTTGCACACTGTGGATTAGGTCCTTTTGTACATCATATGGTGCCATTTGGCCCTGAGGGTGTACAAAACACCATGGACCCCATCACAGTGAGCAACAATAGACCGAATGCGCGACTATGTTGACATGTGGTCACGTGACCCCCTATTGGGTAATCCGCCGTACAGCTGATGGCAAAATACGTGTAAAGAGATAGGTCGTGCCACAGAGTGAGTACAAAAACAGTCGATTTTACTTTTGTTAAGTGATGAATTAGTTAATCATCCCCTTTATTTAAAGTAGTATGTTGTGGCATCTCCGTTTCATAATTTAACAGAATTCTACTAAAAAGAGGTTTTTTTAGCCATGCACTACCGGCGTAGGACGACTATTATGTAGCCACCCGTCTGTTATTTTGTTTGTAATGTAGGCCTAAATCACTGTAAAAAAAGGATAATCAACGTTGGAAAAATGAGCATTAATACCTAGCCTTGCAGAATTTCAAACAGGCAAAGGAATCACACAGTTTTGGACAGCAATTTCTTTGGAGGATTTCAGCTTCAAAACTTTGAAATTTTTGTGTTGAAAAGTGTGTGGAGAATTTCAAACAGGCAAAGGAATCACACAGTTTTGGAAAGCAATTTCTTTGGAGGATTTCAGCTTCAAAACTTTGAAATTTTTGTGTTGAAAAGTGTGTGGTGATCGCGGTCGTCTGGCCTAACGTTCCATCATGCGCTGTACACATCGTGCACATTTATACGCTATTTTTACAATACTCAAGACTTGCTGGAACTGTCCTTACTGGCCTTATTCAGCCACTTAAAGGTCTCTGGTACAAACTCTGGAATATCTTTCACAGATTTCGAGCAAGAAAAGCCTCGATCGAATAAACTAAACGCATTAATCATCGTGTACCGTACCACCCTTTCCTATGGAGGATGTCCTGTGTGTTTACATTTTATACCCAGAAGTGGTCACATGACACGGGTAGCGCAATCGGTCTATTTTATAATGGAAGTCAAGTTGCAAGTACTCAATGTGGAAGTCAGGTTGCAAAAATTCATAATGGAAGTCAGGTTGCAAGTACTCAATGTGGAAGTCGGGTTGCAAAAATTCTTCATGGAAGTCAGGTTGCAAGTATTGGAAGTCAGGTTGTAGGTGTTCATTATGGAGGTTATGTCAACTACTCAGTATTGAAGTCGGGTTTAAGGAAGTCTGGGTGCAAGTATCCAGTACTGATGTCATGTATGATTCAGCCGGTCTGGGAGGGACACCCTGATGAGATAACAAAAGAATCCGATCATTCTTACCCCATTTGTTTTGCCATCATCAGTTGGCTCATACAGATCCTCCACCTTCGTGAACTTATGCTTGATTGGTTCCAGGAATTTCAGCGCAATGGCAAGTTCAGACTCTGGGTCGTTAGTTTCCACTTTGCATGATGCTATGGCAATGTAGTACTTAACATCCTTGCTGGCATAAGCTACTTTGTGAGCGTGTGATACACAGCAGACATAGATATCTGAAAGAAGGAAGAAGCAGTGATTATTTGATTCACATTTACTAACCACAATCCTCTTTAACTGAGACTCAAGCCAGTATTTCAGTTTTGAGTAGCTGTAATTTTCCAATTAAATGAGATATAAGGTACACAAAAATAATATTGCAATTCTAAAGTTAATAATAAGGAGTAAAAGATAAAAATATCCAATGCAGGCCCAACGCAAGATCTGAAAACAAGAGGTTAACTTCGTAGCATCGACCTGTGACCTGTTTGGTCATCAAACAGCAACAGCTCGCTGTGTATTACTGCACACGGGGGACAAAAGTTGATACCTGAGCAAGTTAAGAACACGCCCCTGCACTTTTTAAGCCTGCCGGACAAAATCAACACTTGGGTGAGTGCCAGCTTTCTACCATGCTAACAGGGATGTATTTAACGTTTAGCATACTGCATGTAAAATTTCTTATCATGGCGCAATCCGATTCCTAAAACTGAAAAGAAATAGTGTCGTGTCTGGAAGCGGAGTACCTGCATATCGGGAAAATTCCAGGGGGTGTCGACGTCACCCTTCTGGCTCTGCTGAAGCCTCGTTTTTGCATCAAGGGCATATCACTGCTTTTCCGCATTGATTCACTGCTTTTTGTCATGCAGCAGACATTGTTCGGCACAACCTAATTGTCCGCATGCACTCCCTCTGTATTCCCTGAGGTGTTGTTATTCATGACCCGTGTGCTCATTTATTGTAACGGCCACACTTTCCTGTTTCTCAAATCTCACATACTACAGCTGTTAAGGCCCACACATGTGTGCATGTTGTGTGTGTGTCGACATTGCGTATCAGCAACCTTACATGACTTAGTGTGCGCAATGTTATGCAACTTCTGTTCATTCAGGGCATACATGATACCACATTGTGTCGTTTGCACATTTCACAGCATTCATATTAGTGAATGCACAGTGTCGTTTTGCGCATTTGCACAATTGCAACAATCTTCAGATCGGGCAACTTGGCTTGTAAATAAATAAATGTAAATATTGCAGTATCAAAGAAGCCAGAAGCTTACTTATTAGTACTAGATTTGTACTTGTACACGTGTTTACATGTGTCCCCTCATATTTGTGTGTGCATGATGCTTGCATGATAGTGATCTTATAGATTTTGGGTTCCCAGACCCAAAAATCTCTGACTATTCTCTGTCGATGTTAGGGTCAGGTATCACCCAAATGTCACGTGAATTCTTCCTCTTCTGAAAATATCCGAAATGCTCCGAACTCGTTGTCGTCAACATTGGGACAGTGTCATTGATGGTTGGACATTTCCTTTGTTGATAAAAATTCAAAAAAATTAGCAGACACGTCCCATTATTGTTTTTCTTTTCTTTTTTCCCCCAAACAAATTCAACACTATATTTGAATATATTTGTAACAATTTACAAACTGATTATCCCAGGCTTTTTGAAAGTAAACAAAGCCCGTTTTTTATCCAATGACATCGTCCACCGTTGGTGTCAAGTAATGAATATTTATATGTTATGTCATAATCTACGTTTAGCTTTGGATGATGCCCGACCTAAGATTTTTAACAAGCGTTGTCAGGGAATCTTTGGTCAGGGAACCAGTTTAGTAATCTTGCTGTTCGATGACATTTTGGGGTCAGGTGCATATCATTTGCATACATAAACAGCTGCTGCAATTTTTGAGTTTGGGCAGAAAAAGCTCTGCAAATCGTTGCAACTAAGAATGATTTTCTTTGTTACTAAATAAGCGCTTTATGTAATATTAAGTTATTTTGGGTATCTACATCTGATACAACATTATAATGCAATAACTTATCACAAACAGCAACGTTTGAGTCAAACTGCACGTAAAAATTATAGTAAACCTGTAAACACTGCGTCGCCTACAATGGGCACTGTATGACACAAAAGAACATCGACTCCCAAAATGGCGCAACCAAGAATTGTCATGACAACATCAGGTGTACTTGGTCAATTGCCTTAATCCAGATTTTTTTATCTGGGCACTGTTGTTTTACCATAATTTGCATTAAAGTGAAGGTATGCAAGGATTGCCTTGCTTATAACTCCAACCACAATCAATCTTCTGTAGGGTTACCCTAATTGAGGCTGTACTTACCTGATTTACGGCCCTCTATTTGACTGCACGGGAAAATAAGCTGTGTGGACAAACCTAGCGAGCAACCCTTGGGGGTGCAGATTGGATGGTCCAAAATGCAGATTGTTCGCACCACCTGCCCATTCTTCTTCACCAGATCAGGGAAATAGGAGGGGTCACCGATGACCATTTTAGTGCGGGCCACCTCCCCTTCGGATTTGACTCCGACCACCTTGCCATCCTCCATGACAATCTCTTCGATAGGCTTGTTGAGCATGTAGGTGCCACCATAGATTGCACTCAACCTGCAAAGTCGTATCAAGTTGTTATTTAAATTTACTAGTATAATAGGGCCATGATAATTATAAGTATAATATAGATAGCCGTGTTAGTCTAACAGATGAATAATAAAAACTTAGTGACAGCACTTAAATACTAACTAATAGTTAAAAACTGCATGAGCTTTCGTAGCAACAACTACTTCATCAGACGCAATGAAGGGGACAAGCTTAGTACAATCTATGAATACTAGTTTGTCTTTAAGTGCTATCATTAAGTTCTTATATTTCATCTTTGAGAGAGATAGGCCATTTTTACAAACAGCACTTCCATTGGAAAATCTTATATTCTATGTATGGGAAACTTATGAAGGGGCACTAAGGTTAAGACCAGGGCAACAGAGACCATGGCCTCCATGTACTGCCTGGCCTTTGATTATATACAAAATGGACCAATTGAATTAGGGGCCCTGTCAAGTATTTTCACGCAACATTTTTGTTGTATCAACCCCAATCTGTGTAGTTTACCTCTACAGAGAAAAGAGCTTCCTAAATACATCCAACTTGTGACATCAGAACAAGAACCTTAACCCTGAACATCCCTAATACATCAATATTTTATTGTTGGGACTGAAGACTTGACTAGTAAATTGATCTTGCATGGGGAAGAGGCAGTTATGTTTGTCTCTCAACGGATTCATTTACCCCTCCCTGTTCTTAGCTGTGCTGTGAAGAAACTTGCGTTTATATCTCGTCTTGTCTTGTTTCTGCGCATTAGAGCAGGTTTCTATCCCTTCAAAAAGTAGCCCATACCCCGAGTGATAGGCGAATTGCATAAAAAAAATATTACAAATTGTTTTTAAAATAGGATCTGGCAAACCATCATAATCAGAGAGTCTAACAGCTTGGATGAGTACCCATCACCGTCCGATGACATCATACACCCCTCCCCCCCAAAAAAAATGGTCTGTTTTGAACACTGCACGTCATCCGGCCTTAACTGGTTAATGAAGCCTTCCGATGCATCCTTAGATGAGTTATCATTATCGCTATAGTGATTTGTATTTTACAACTTGCTTGGCAACTAAGATTGATTTATTGGCTCACTCATATGAAGATGAATTTTACCACTTTACGAAATCAAGCCCTGGCTCTTTGTTACACCAGCAATGACCCTGTCAACTACTTTCCATAGTCAAATGTTCTCTGCTAATTTTTAACCCCACGTAAACACACTTTACAATAACGTTGTTGTCCTCTGAATATTTTTACACCAACAATGATCCTGTCGATAAAATACAATTGTTCTTCAAAAGTTCTTCGGCAATGACTTGTTCTCTTCTTAGTCACATATATCGACCTTGAAATCTTGAGACTTGCCCCGACCAGAAACAAATTTTAAAAACTAGACTTTACCTGGCAAAACCTTGAGGCAACTCCCCAAGACCATACAGTGGATAGAGATAGGGACTCTTTCCGTATCTTTGAACACAGTCAAAGTACAACTTAAGTCGATTAATGGTTTCTTCACAAGGCCGCGTCAAGTAACTGTGTAAAAAAAAATAACAAATGAATAAATAAATACAATATCAATCCAGAAAGATGTACATTTCTTTGACTCTATACCCGAAATATCTATAACTATTGATATTAAATCTTACTTGGATGAAAATAAAAGTACAGCTAGACACTGAGGTTTTTTATTGAAAACTTCATTGTTGATTTTAAATTGCCTGCTGGATGAACACATACACTATGGCACACTCTGGTAATTTGACAAATTGTATAATGTAAAGCAAAATTCACAGCGCATCAGGAGCATTAAGATCCATCAGTTTGTGTCAACTGTACAAAATCAAAACGACATCAACTTTGAAGAAAACTTACTCATCATCCAAATGCAGAGAAATGGCGTGGCCAACGACATCTGTCAAATCAATGACCTTGAAAAGTTTGAACATTGATTCTGTGGTCATTCCTGCTTCAAAGTGGCTCTTCTTGCAGGCTTTGCATGGGTCGTACTCTATGACAAACTTGACGAATTCACCAAAGCTTCTCTTCTGCCACATGCCAACAAGATCTGAATGAGGGTGGATACATTTCCAAATACAAAGAAATGAAAAGCTTAAAATTCGCACTTTAACTGAATTTAATTAGCAAGGCTCTCACTATTTGTAATCTATGCAAGTTGGCTAAAGGATATTTTAAGATCAACTGGCCAGATTTTGAATGTTAATTTTTACTTTGTGGAAAACTGTGCACTTTCCTGGAAGCCATCCATGTTACAAAATTATTTCCAACAATATGTAATGATTAGTCACAAGTGGAGAAATCAGGACGGCCAAGATGGCCAACCTGTGAATGTGGTATTGAACCACAAACGATGGAACATTTGCTGAGCTGCCCTCACCTGCAGTCGATTTAACGAAAGTAGTGCGTTACTTGCGCCATGTTATAAAATTACGTCATGTAAATGCTGCACAGCTACGCCACTCTTCTAAGTTGCATTTTGCAAAACTTGTCCTGGCTGCGCAACTTTTTAATATTTGAAATAAATAATAAACACTGCGGACGAGGCTGAAATCAACTTTTTTGACGACTGTTGCCTGAATCTGTCAAAAGATGCACTGGAGCAGCTGCCGATTTAAATCGCGATCTTTTACAGCGAAACGTGAATGGTGTGTCGGGATAATATTGCTCTACTTGGACCATTATTCAAGCTTATTTTGACATGTAAGTTCGGAAGAATTTCTAGAAACAAAGAGTTACAGACTTCACTTATTAAACAGTATCAACCACTCGCTGTTTTTCATGTTATTTTAAACAAAAAGATTTTTAAAAATTTACAAACACTGACGGGAGTTCAATCGTGACTATGTGGTGAGATCAGGCGATGTACACTGTGTACATATGCGGACATGCCGTATTCGCTTTTATCATCGAACTATACAAATAACTTTGTGTCACACTGTGGCCTTTGCTTACTTTTAGCTGTTGTTTTTGTTTTAAATATAATGTACTGTCACCCTGTATTTTATGATACACAAAAATACACATTTTGGTAAGTTTTTGAAATCATGGAGCTGTTAACTTAAACCATATTTCAAAATGGTATATTTTGAAAGTTCGGCAGCACAATATAAATTATCAATATCATGTAGATTTCAACTTGTCAACGATTCTTATTGCAGTTTCAACCATGATGTACAGTACACTCAAATAATAATTAATACTAAATGGTTTAATAATTGAATGTTGCTGCCATCAGTTTTCATATTATTTTGTGGCCAATTGATTTTTATATTATTTCCTTATTTTATTTCATTGAATTTTTCTTATATACTTTATTAATTAATTAATTCCATTATTTTTGGGGTGAAATTGTTGGTCTGAAAGTAGGCCTAATTATTACAAACCCAAACACCACATCCCACATTAATTTGCCAACAATTATCTGCTGACTTCATCATCCTTTGGAAAACATGTTTTTAAAAAGTTCATTTTATATTCAGGTTAGGCTGTGCTTCAAAAACTCAAGAGAGGGACTCATAAGAAATCTAATTCACAACAACAACAGTACTAAAACATGAAGAGTAATCAAGTCAACCCGATGCAAGTGTCTTTCATCATATTGGAGGAGAGGAAAACAATCTATTCATAAGGTGGGAAGAGGAACTTATGTCTTAATAATTTATTTTATAACGCACCTCTCACTGGTTCTTTATCCTGATTGGCTGAAACACGGTCGCGTGGGGTGAACCAACATAGCCTAGTGTATGAAATCTGCACCACACGCACCGCACGCGCTTCATTTGGGGGAAATAGTTCGCAAAGCGGGAAATAGTTCCAAAAACCCCAAAACTATTGACTGGTAAAGAGCGCCCTCAAGAAAACGATGGCATCTGCGGATCGAGAAGAATCTCCGGCCAAAAACCCGTAATTTACTATTTTATCCGACATTTTGGACCGAGGTGTGTTATAAAACACATGGACTGACATTATTCGGGCAATAGTGCACGTCTATACACCCCTCGGGCATGTGAGTGACCAGGAGAGGGTGCCATTTCTCTCCTAGTCACTCACAGGCCCTCGAGTTGCATAGACGAGCACTATTTCCCTCATTGCCAGTCCATACATGTATGTGTATAATACCAATGTTTATCTTCTGTACACAATTACTGATTGAATTTTTTTTAACAAGAAACAAATAAAAAGATGATTAATGTTGTTGCAAAAAAATTGTAAACTGAAAAAACTCAATCCAAATGATAGGTTCAACTCATTATATTAGTATATCATTATGTTCAATACATTCAATTATCGAGAAAGTTATTGTCTTTATGAGAAAATCAACAATGCAAATGATTTGGTGCAGCAAGTAAACCATTTTGTTTGAATATATGCAAAGTGACTTTAGACAACTCAATTAAGTTAACCATTTTTTTTCCCCTTTATTTCTCAATATACAGCACAACCATCAGTATAAGAAGTCATGGGAGATAGGAGATATCAAGGAGAAGAAGATGATGTGATGTATAAGATCTTTATGTCAATCTCAGAGTCATCCAAAAGTTATTTTACTCAGGGGCCTCCAGCCCTCCATTTACTATTACCAAAGTGATAGATTACGAAAGCAAATCATGTCAACTTTAAGTTCCTTTGAAAAATTGAAACATCTTAAAGACATACTTTGTGATTTCTCTTGCATTTTATCTTTCGTTTGCAAAATTTTGCTAAGATCTTCGAAAGGTTTTAGTAGTTTTAGAACAAATCTTGAGAAACTATTTTAGACAAGAAAAGTAAGTTTTAAAACAAAAACATTAAAAAAGTTTGTAAAGGGTTTTAACATCAATTTTGGTTGTGAGGTATTTTTATATTATTTTTGTACAATAAAAAAAATTTATATAAACTAATTTTCTTTGAACTTGTTTTTTTTGGCAGTTGAAAGTATTGATTTTTTTTTATTTGGGAGGTAAAATGATGTTTATAAATATAAGTGCAATGACATTTTGGGGGATTGATTCCATACGCTTGGGGTAGGTTTTTTTTTTCAGGACAGATGCATTCAATATTAATTAAAAAAACAGAGAAGGAAAGTGTTTTCCCAATTTGTATTTATGGTTACAATTAACGAACGCCAGTTTTATTGACCCCCAAAAATCACAGTTGATTATACTGTTAATTTCATTTAAAAACGTTTTTAAAAAATGGTAAAAAAATACTGGTTAACCATGAGTTAAGAAGGCTAACAAGGTTTTCTTCCTTCCGCTGATAAAAAAAGAATGTAAGACCTTTCGGAAAATACTGAAATAACGTCGCTGCCCTAGAATAGCATTCCGGGATAAACTACGATTTACCCTTGGCCATTAACTTGCGCAATAAAATACTGACTTACGCAGTCAAAATCGAGTGCGCCAAGTTTCACCAAATCTATGGCATAAAATCCCGACTTGCGCCGCATTTAAATGTTGCGCAAGTTTCATGAAGTTGATCTTAACTCTGTGGCGCAACTTACGCACTTACTGTTGCGCAAGTGGACTTGTGAACTGTTGCGTAAAGTTTCGTGAAATCGGCTGCTGGAGCAACCATGCAAAGCTGAAGACCTCAAAATTTCTGATGAACATGCCATTAGCAATGCATTTGGTTTTTGACAAACCATGTTTAGCTTTTGTGAGACCGCAAGTTAGAATGACACAGTGCCAAACCCTAGAATGCTGCTGAATGTTAATGGTTTAAATGACTTTGTACTGTTTAGATATTTTCACCACGATATCATATTGCTGGTTGACACAGTGCTGTTGTCAACTTCATGAGCATTGTATGGTGGAACAATGGTGCACATACTGCACAGAGTAACTACTCTGCAGACGCAAATGGTAGAGTAGGGTCGACTATGTACTGTTTAAATGTTTTTCCACATGATATATCGCAGGTTGGTATAGTGCCTTTACATACCATACAAGACCATCTGGAAGACATTGAATAAGTCAATAGGAGGGCTGTCTGTGTATAGATTAGATGCATTCCCCACATAACACTATATAATACTGCAGGGTCATTCACTGTCAAACCACTGAAACTTTCAAAAATCTTCCAAGATTTGGCCGACAAAAAAATTAAAACGGACTAACTCAGCCAAAAGAAATTTCAGATGAAGCTTCAGCCCATAGGTTTCAAAATCCTTACCGGTTTTCATGGCCTCCATTTCATTTGCAGGGATCTTGGAGATTTTCTTTTTGTAGTAAACATAACTGCCTTCCACACTCTTGAACTCAAGGTATTTGGTCACCCCAGATATAATCAGTAGTTTGACCAACTCACCTGCCAAAAGAAAAAACTTGTCACAAGAGAGCGCTATTAAAGGAGGATGACATCATAACTCTTTTAATTCAAAAGCATAGGTGTCAAGCGTTATTTTATACACAGAGACCATGTCCATATTCCAGTTCATAATGACTGCAGACGTCAAAACGAGGTCCAAGAATACCCTTTCACTTCCACTTTCGTTTTGGATCAGAAGACAAGGTCAAATTGGGGTCGTCATTGTTTACTTGGTTTTCAAAGACATATCCGATGATTTATAGATTGCAAAAATCTATCATCTTACTCAGTAGTTATGATGACTTCAGATGATGCATTATTCAAGTGCAGTCTTCATGTTGAAGTATATGCCAAATGTCAAGGTTTAGTTCAATTTAAATCTTAAGTTATCTTCAAGAAAAAGGGTTTGGGGGAATAAAACAGTGAAACATAAGACAATGGTCTTTCAGGAACACCGTAACATGTGCTTTTTTTCGATCGCGCAAAAAACAACACCTTCTTCTTTTTACTATAACTTTTGTTTGACATGGTAGATTTTTTTTAATTTTCTCAAATAGGCTTTTATTTATGTTATCTAATGACAAAATAGTCATGGTGAAATTTTGTTGAAGAATATTACAATTGTCGTTTTAACATTTTACATTGTAACTGAAGAGTCAACTACATACCATTGGCCATGATAAGCTTGGGAATTAGGTCCACATTCCAGTCTTGTGCCTTTCCATACATCCCATCTACGTACTCACTTTCTTTACCAAATTTAGTAAAAAGCTGTATAAAGTACAACACATTGATAAAAGTGTTACAACAAAACAAATTACTCCATGTAAAAAAAATCAACATTCTTAAACATGTACCCTGTTACATGGACTCATCTATATGGTGGTTTTAAAGGGACATTAAATAGACTAAATATCACCGACAATCTTCATGTCAAATTTCATAAACTGGAGCGGAGTTGCTCCTCTTGATATTATTTGTTGTGTCAATTTTTTTAATGTTGCCCCAGTGTGATGTGTTCTAGAAGATTAAGAAAAAAGATGCCAAATACGACAGTCACCTTATCACTCATTATGATCAAAAACAGTAGACTAATGTTTACCAAAAAGTTATGTATTTTGGCATAACAATTAGGGTTATTTTTCCCCTTCTTTTTCTTAAATGTGAGATATGAGGCGAATATCTGTTACTGTACCTCACACTAATTTGTAATCGAGAGTGGACTTGATGACAAGTCATTACGAAGTCATGTTTTGTCTTTCGACGCCATCAATAATTAAGACGTACCATCCCCATGCATGCCGCCGTTCATGTAATGTTCGTAGCCTATAGGGCGACATCCGTTCATGCAACGGTCGTACATGTACGTAGTGTATGGTCCAGGGTCTAATGACTTGACTAACATAGTTCATGATTAATATTCATAAATGCGGCTACAACATTGCATATGCAAGTTTACATAGAGAGGGCCAATGGTAGCCAATCTGAGAATCCCACCATTTGGTGGTAACTCATAGCCTGAAAGATTTCTGATGAATATTCATACTTAACCAATCAGACTGCTCTGTCCAATTTTGACAGCAAGTACATAGCTTGTCTACAAAGCTGGGTACAAGTTTTTCAAGTCTGTAATTAGAGCAAAACACACGCATATTGGGATCGAGGGTGTATGATTATGAACTGTCCCCGCAACTGTATGTGCTCTATGTCACGGCAGGTGTTTGTGTACGACCACTCAATAATAGACTTGATTTCAAGTCTAGATCAAGAGCTGATTTCTCCCTGGTCCATTCGGCATCACGTGGGAGATGCCACTTTCGCTGTTTAACAAGCACATGTTCCAGTATTCATGCACATGGTAAATATGCATGCGTAGTAGACTGTCACATGTGTAACGGTCTACTATGCATGCGCTTTTCGAGGCACTCCTGGGAACTATTGCACACACACAGACATCACCCTAGCTGCACACACATGAAAATATGGCAGCACACGTAAATATCACTCCGCATTTTCTCGAGCAATGATGACAAATAAAGAAGTTAACCTAACATGGTTTATTTGGGGTGGACAGTCGATACAAGCTCCCCTCAGTATTGGAAGTTGACAAACTAGTTCTCTCGATGAAGTTTGTCAACTTTCAACACCTCAGGGAGCTAATATATGGATTACCCACCCTCAAACCCTGTTATATTTGTACACTGTAACAGACCTCTGAGAGTGGTGTAATGGAAGCACTTGCTCCACCATAGTAGGAGTTCCTGTCCATATGAAGCACTTTCTTTCCATTCACGGACAGCAGGCCACTAAGCACACATTCCTACCAAGTCAAGAAAAACAAACATTATACTCGGGTACAAATTTAACAACGAAACTCATCTTTGCCTTGTCAAACCATGGTCAAACTTGGTACCAAGTCACTGATGTAATCTGATACTACAGCAGCCCTAGCCCCAACATCTGACGTCATCACTTTTCAGGATTGGGAGTGATACTGACCTTCACAGCTTCAGGTACTGCAACTACCGTAATGTACATACACTGTACATGTGTATATTTTACCCAATTTTGCTTGGTTTCTTTTAACACAAAAACAAGCTGTGAGCCGTCTAATATAATTTACACGTTTTGCAGCATGTGATCCTGACATGCAGCACATACATGACTGTACATGTACATGTAGTTTATCCACAGAAAAAAAAGATAAAGTTGGCATCATGAGCTGCACACATATGTGCAATACCAATGACTGTCTTTCCATTATCCTGTCTTAACTAAGGCCATCCTAAAAGATGTCTGTTTCCTGTTCAGCAGTAGGGTGAAAAAAAAACCAGGAGGGAGGAATTTTTCATTATTTTCTTTTTGTCATAACAGTCAAACACAGCTGTGTAGTGTTGGCTGTACAGCGCTAGTTCAAACACACGCTCCCTGTGACTATGTGTAGCCATGCGGAGGGGGGGGGGTCGTTGACATTCCACATCCACAGCTGGTATCCTTCGTTGATTGCGCAAAACAATATGCGTTTCAGGGGTCCAGAAAATCCACTCCGCAAACTAAAATTTGTTAAAAAGTGATAAATTCTCACCGTAATTCAGATCCCATTCAAACAGTATTGCAAGAAATATGGCGGTGGAGTAACTGGTATACGGAACCAGCCCATAGGACCAGCGCACCGCATACCAGCATACTGGTTAATTTTGCAACTCCGGCCGCCATATTTGTTGCTATACTGTTTGAATGGGATCTAATTACGGTGAGAATTTATCACTTTTGACAACTTTTAGTTTGCAGAGTGGATTTTCTGGACCCGTGCAATGCTCGATGAGAGTTCAAAGAACACATACTAAATTACTATAGAGCCTAATTTTGGCGAGATCTGATTTCAAAAAAGAACTGTAGCCATGTAAACGTGAAGGGCAGAAAGTTTCGAATAGGATTTTGTACATGTCACTCTATGAGGTTCGTGGAGACAATACTATAGCGAACGAACCTCATTATAGTTCTAGTAGAAGTAGTGTGAAATCATCCAGATGAGGTAGTATTTTTGCGACAGATCCGTAGTTCAAGTTGTGCTGTTTTGTTAGTGTTATATGGTCCACGTATACCGTAGGGCAAATAATCGGAGGGAGTCCATAGTAATATTATTAGCAAATTCATGATGTGGCTAGCCGAGTACGTGGAACGGCACCAGTGGAGCGATAGTTACGAAACCAAGTGGCATCAGCGCTGGATATTAAAATTAAAAAATGTCAGTTGAGTTTGGTCTTTGGAATTCAGTGCATGTTTTGATTTTTATTTACCGAGGTTTTATTAAGGAAAAGAAATTCACAAAAACAAATTGAGTTTACCTTAAGTCCAGTTCCCAACACGATAGCATCATATTCTTCATCCATTGTTAATCTTGAGGTCTATAAATCTCTTTTTTACCGAAGATTTTTACACAATGTGTGTGTCAGTGTTACCTTCACAGGCGCTGCCCACTTCCTGATGTTGGAGAATTCAACATGGCGTCCAAGAATCACACTGCGCACATTTGGCAACAGATATAGTTCCCATTTACTGATTGCCTTTATATTTAAAATCAGTCTATGGGACAAAACAAAACATGTTTACCACTTGTGAATAATTAATTAAGTTTCAAAACAAAAGTATTCGTGCTTCTACGAGGAATGTACTTTAATATACGCGGAGTGATATACTGATGATTAATGAGCAAAGCGCTTCATGCAGGTGTCCGTCAGAATACGGAGTCCTTGATGAGCCATCGATAAATGGTTTTGCGGTGGCGGTGGGGCATCTTGTCATATTGAGTCCACCATGCATATCTCACAGTGGGAGGACCCCGAAGTTCAAAACCTTTCGAAAAAAGGTTTGTTGACCTCCCACGTATGGCCCTATCTGCTCAGCAACTGAGGATGTGTGACTATAATAAGTTTAGTAGTAAACTAGTAAACTTGCTAACCGGTAAATCTCTTTTGGGAGGAGTGGTGGCACTGAAAATATGTCTCCACCGGCTCTTTTCAGAGCCACCACTCCTCCCAAAAGAGAGTTATACCACCATGGTTGTACCCGCAAGTTTACTAGTTTATTACCATTATAGTCACTTATCCCAAAGCTTCAAACATAACTAACTGAGGATGAGTCTGTGGGATTGTTTTGATGATTCTATCATTTGCAGTGTTTCACAAATAATTGAGTAATGTAGGCCTACGTTGTTAAAACATAGAGCAAGGGTTAATGATAATCTCACTATCTAGGTTTGGGTAAATTTGTTTGTATACCCAAAAACCCAACTCCTGTAGTGTCCACCGTATCTCAAAAAGGCTAATTGAGCTGCTGGACTCAATTAGCAAAGTACACTGATTGTGCTTACCAGAAAGTAATTACCAGTGAAAATATCATGTCATTATGTACCATTTGTGATTGGTTCCCTGATATTTTTTACTCAGCAGAAATTTGGTAAGCAGCCCTCGAATTAAATTGGGTCCAGAACAGAAGGTTCATGTACACCAAAAGCCCCCAAAATAATTTGTTTTCTCCGTTTGCCCCCCCCCCCCCCCACAAAAAAAAAAAAAACAAACAAAAAACAAACAAACAAACAAAAAACAAAGAGGAAAAATATAGTCAAGCCACTTAATCGTTTTTCTTTCAGTAAACAGGGCGGTTTAGCGTTTAATGTTGCGTTGTGCATGGCGAGAGCTCTGGTCATCCATAGTTTACAATACAATTCTTAGCCTTTTCAAAAACACCCATTATATATGCCTGTAAAGCATCAAATTAGTGGGTAAAAGCTCCCCTTTTGAAATAAAACCAAATTGGAAAATGTGATATTTTTGTGCACCATAAATATAGTGCCTACTACAGTGTTTATCTGGACAGAAGTCTCGATGATCTAAAGTCCTGCTCGAACTGCCAGTCGGTATTCATAAGTTTTCTATTTTCCAGAAATTACTATAAATATGAAACTTATAAGTTTCTGTTTACAATTACAAAAGTTACAAACAGCACCCTTTGTGATTTGACCGCAAGCGCACGCGTGTGCAGTATGGGTGAAAGTTCATCTTTCCATGCACAGCCACAGGCCTGCTATAATCATAACGACATGGCCCCTTTAACCTTAATCCGTCTTTGGTCAATTATTTTTAAACTGAAACCAATCTGGGCCACGGAAAGGTCAAGAATGTCCACCCCTTTGAGTGTACCCGGATACATCACCTTTATGACGGTGGGGTGTTTAAGTATTTATGCAGTGATGCGTTTCAAGTTGGTCCGCTGTGCAGCGGTACCAAAATATGGAACATACACACCCATACTGTCATTCGTTCCAGACCAAAAAGTCGAAGGGAACAATTTGTGTGCTACGGACGTGCTACGTTTTCTGTCAGTGTATCAGCACTTTCAACAAGCACTGAATGTTTTAACACAGATTTCGGATATACATGTACATTCCGCAGAACGTTGAAAACGGCCTTGTCCGGGATAGTCACAGAGTTCCATAGCTGCGTCTACCCCCGAGATGGATGGTAAATTTTGTCATGAGGTGAGTTCGCAAGAAGGGGGTTCGTCCGTAAAATGGGAAAATCGCGACAAGTGCGCCTTCAACTCGACGGAAGTAAACAACGTACTGATGCATTAGACGTACATTGAAAGCAGATAAAATAGATTTTGCACAGCCGCACTTGTCGCCATGATTGGTACATTCACTCACCTTACACAAAACTTAATCTTATTAATGAAGTTTACAGCAATCAGAAAATCAAAAGTTTTTTTTATAATACGAAAATAGCGCCATTAGGGAAATATGATTGTGAAGTCACTTTAACACTTAAACCACGTTAACCGGGGGGGGGGGGGGGGGGGCGAGGAAAACATTGTACGCGACACACATGTACATTGTTAAGTAAAGAAATGATGGCTGACCTTGCTCAAGACGTTCAGACTCATCACAGGGGTCCAATATTTCATGAAGCTCTTTAATAAGGGAATAAAAGAGTGGTGACCGAGGTCTTACAATTTAATAATATAACTTTTCTTTTGCATTTACCCGGATCTGAGACGTGAACAATTCGATCCAATGACAGACGCGTATGTTGATCGTACATAGGACAATCCTGCCAGAACGTCATACGCGCGCGCATTGATAGTACGCGCATATGGTTTCGCTTACTTCAGTTTCCATGAATGTATGATAAATTACTAAATTCATATCGAAAGAGAAAAAGAAACAACGACAACAACACAATAATTACAGCATCTGCAGTGAACTCAGTGGCGAGCAGCGGCGCGAAGCCAGTGTGATACAATGTAGATACCCCTAACACTGCCAAAGGGGGGGGGGGGTGGACGCGATATTGCGCAATCCCGATGGCCGTTACTATCGGAACCCGTCCATTGTAGTAGAGGGTTGTTCCTTCTCAAATAAATCAAGAACACAAAGGAATTGTTAAATTAACACGTTTGTGATACTAAGTTCAATTTCTATGAATGTATGATAAATTATGCTTTTGAAAACAAGTCCATAGACTAATAAATTCACCTTGAAAGAAAAGAGGAGAAAAAGCAGCAACGACAACACAGCAGCGCGCTGTATCACACAGGCTTCGCGCCGCCGCAGCGGCGCGAAGCCAGTGTGATACAATGTAGACACCCCTAAACACTGCCAAAAATGTTCATCTAGTTTGGAAAAACTTATCGTCCTACCCCGGACTTTTTTCTATTAATTGAAAGAACAAATAGTGTTCTTTGATATCTGAAAGAATGAACAAAATCTGTTTATTCTCACCAATCGATATTTGTAGTTTTTAAATTAAACGTGCCAAAAGAATGGAATCGCCCAACGAGTGGTTTGTATACGTTGTTTTGCATACATTGTTTTGCATACATTGTACTGTTCATGTATTGTGTGTTTTGACGGCGACCGATGTGTGTGGTGGTGACAGTGTACAGCGCGCATACGTGGACGGTTGTGCAAAGTACACAATTTGTATTTGAATAGACCGATTGCGCGACCCGCAATACGTGACCACTTTTGGGTATAAAATGTAAACACACACGACATCCTCCATAGGAAAGGGTGGTACGGTACACGATGATTAATGCATTTAGTTTATTCGATCGAGGCTTTTCTTGCTCGAAATTTGTGAAAGATATTCCACGACAGAACGTTAGGCCAGACGACTGCGATCACCACACAATTTTCAACAAAATATTTTCAAAGTTTTGAAGCTGAAATCCTCAAAAGAAATTGCTTTCCAAAATTGTGTGATTCCTTTGCCTATTTGAAATTCTGCAACGTTGTTTATCACTTTTTTACAGTGATTTAGGCCTACATTACAAACAAAATAACAGACGGGTGGCTACATAATAGTCGTCCGACGGCGGTAGTGCATGGCTAAAAAAAACTCTTTTTAGTAAAATTATGAATGGGAGATGTGATTTAAATTAGTGCCACAACATACTACTTTAAATAAAGGGGCTGATTAACTAATTTATCACTTAACAAAAGTTAAATCGACTTTTTTCGAACTCACTTTGTGTATCTCCTTACACGTATATTGCCATCAGCTGTACGGCGTTATACCCAATAGGGGGTCACGTGACCACATGTCAACATTGTCGCGCAATAGTCTATTCGAAGGAGCTCTGCTTACTTGAGCAGCTTGTTCGTGAATGAGAAGGTACCAACGTTGACGGCGCGCATACTTTTCACCGCGTCCACCCCCCCCCCCCCCGTCCTACCCTGAAGTTTTTTCTTTTAATGGAAAGAACAAACAGTGTTCTTTAATATCTGAAAGAATTAACAAAATCTGTTCATTCTCACCAATCAATATATGTAGTTTCAAAATTAAACGTGCCAAAATGGAGTCGCCCAACGACTGGTTTGTATATGTTGTTTTGTATATACATACACAGTGTGTTTTCGACAGCGACATACCGTGTGCGTGACTCGGCGTATATTCACAGCATCACAGCATCGTACGCCACGATTGTGCAAACAAACAGCAGACCGATTGCGCGACCAATGTTTGCATGTCATCACGTGACCTGTAGTGGGTACTACGTCATCTCAGCTGATGGCAAACTACGCGCAAATACATGCTGTAACCGACAACGTCACATCACATAGTCGCCTTTGGTAATAATAACACAGTTACTAATCCCTTTTTATTAAAGTTGTATGTTTTGGCATTGATTTTAATCACATCACTGTATCATAAACTGCCAGTATTCTACTACAAAAGAGGTTTATCTTTTAGTTATGTGTCGGCGTCAGACGACAATGCAGCAACCTGCAGTGTTATTTTGTTTGTAATGTAGGCTAGGCCTAAAACGTTGGAAAAGTGGGCATTTTTACCTATCCTTGCGAAATTTCAAATAGACAAAGGAATCACACAGTTTTGGAAAGCCTTTTCTTTGGACTCAGCTTCAAAACTAAGAAATTCTTGTGTTGAAAAGTTCGTGAACGCGGTTGTCTGGCCCATACGTTCCGTCGTGCAACTAGTATATTAGTACTACCACATCGTGAACATGTACGTTTCTTGTAGAATTTGCAAGACTTGCTGGAACTGTTTTTATAATATTGGCGTTATTCAGCCACTCGAAGGTCTCTGGTACAAACTCTGGAATATTTTCCACAGATTGAGAGAAAAAAGCCTCGATCGAATAAACAAAATGCAACAATCATCATGTGCCGTGCCGCACTTTCCTACGGAGGACGTCGTGTTTGCTTACATTCAATACCCACTACAGGTCACGTGACGTGGGTCGCACAATTGGTCTATTTGTATTTGAATTCGAAGGGCCCTGCTCACTTGTGCAGCTCGTTCGTGAATGAGAAGGTATCGACGTTGATGGCGCTCTATACTTTTCACCCCGTCCACCCCTACCCCCTCCCCTCCCCCTGGTCCCAAAGCTGGCGTTCGTTGGATATGGGATGTAGACGTGCTATTTTTTCCTTATTTCACTCGCGCTTGTGTGATAACTAATATTGTCGCATTTACATCCAATTATTATACTAAAAAGCAATGAACCAAATAAGACTAACACAATCAAACTACACAAAACACCCACCCGAAAGGGAACTCTTCACGTGAGTGACTTTGTATACAGAAGGGCGTTACACGTTCTTGGAATGAAAGGATGTGGAGGTGTGTTGAAAAATAAAAACATTCCTCCATAAATTCCCTCAAAATGTATTGTTATAAAATACCTGCAGGTATGCCATGATCAGGTGATTTGTAGTTTGATTGTGTGGAATGTTATTGTTGCCAGCTGATAAATCGTGACACAATACAAAGTTTATTCGAGAGAAACACTACATGGATGTATATTCGAGCGAAACAACCCTTGTCTGGGTTGCGGGTCACCAATTTTTCTTTCCCAAAACGACATACAATAGGAAGTTTTTGCATGGGGGGCGTATGTGAATTGTATTACATTTTGATACATTCGTGGCGCGCTATATTGAAAAAATCGAGAAAAATAAACAGGAGCGGTTTTTGTCACAAACAAATAGACCGATTGGGCGACCCGCATCACGTGACCACTTCTGTGTATGATATGTAAACACACACGACATCCTCCATAGGAAAGGGTGGTACGGTACACGATGATTAATGCATTTAGTTTATTCGATCGAGGCTTTTCTTGCTCGAAATCTGTGCAAGATACTCCAGAGTTTGTACCAGAGACCTTCAAGTGGCTGAATAAAGCCAGTGAGGACAGTTCCAGCAAGTCTTGAAAATTGTAAAATTACCGTATAAATATGCACGATGTGTGCAGCGCACGACGGAACGTTAGGCCAGACGATCGCGATCACCACACACTTTTTCAACACAAAAATGTCAAAGTTTTGAAGCTGAAATCCTCCAAAGAAATTACTTTCCAAAACTGTGTGATTCCTTTGCCTATTTGAAATTCTGCAAGGCTAACGTTGTTTATCCTTTTTTTACAGCGGATTTAGGCCTACATTACAAACAAAATAACAGACGGGTGGCTACATAATAGTCGTCCGACGGCGGTAGTGCATGGCTAAAAAAAAACTCTTTTTAGTAAAATTATGAATGAGAGATGTGATTTAAATTAGTGCCACAACATACTACTTTAAATAAAGGGGCTGATTAACTAATTTATCACTTAACAAAAGTTAAATCGACTTTCTTCGAACTCACTTTGTGTATCTCCTTACACGTATATTGCCATCAGCTGTACGGCGTTATACCCAATAGGGGGTCACGTGACCACATGTCAACATTGTCGCGCAATAGTCTATTCGAAGGAGCTCTGCTTACTTGTGCAGCTTGTTCGTGAATGAGAAGGTACCAACGTTGACGGCGCGCATACTTTTCACCGCGTCCACCCCCCCCCCCCCATCCTACCCTGAAGTTTTTTCTTTTAATGGAAAGAACAAACAGTGTTCTTTAATATCTGAAAGAATTAACAAAATCTGTTCGTTCTCACCAATCAATATCTGTAGTTTCAAAATTAAACGTGCCAAAATGGAGTCGCCCAACGACTGGTTTGTATATGTTGTTTTGTATATACATACACAGTGTGTTTTCGACAGCGACATACCGTGTGCGTGACTCAGCGTATATTCACAGCATCACAGCATCGTACGCCACGGTTGTGCAAACAAACAGCAGACCGATTGCGCGACCAATGTTTACATGTCATCACGTGACCTGTAGTGGGTACTACGTCATCTCAGCTGATGGCAAACTACGCGCAACACTCTAAAAAAGAAGTGTAAATATTTGCTGTGTAAAACAGCTGGGTAAAAATATTGTGTAACATTTGCTCAATATTGGGCAAAACCACAATTTTTGTGTTACCCCTCACTTGTGTAAAACTATTACACAATGAAAAAGGTCATACGGTACTCAAAAGTGGGTAAGAAATCAGTTAGCACAACAAAGAGGTTCGAATCAAGACTGTTTACCCAAGAAATGGGTAAAACAACAGTTGTTTTACCATGAAGCAGTGTAACATTTGCACAACAAGTGGTAAGAAGTAACAAACAATGAGGTAAAATGGCCCACGTGGAAACATTTTTCCCATAATGCAATGTGTGGCATACACTCGTACATTTATTAGCAATTCACAGGCAAATCATAGTACAATATGGACGGGGCTGGACGTAAGTCTGATGCTCTGCGTTCGTATGAACATAGTTGCAAGAGAGAATTTGGCTTCATGTTAGCATTCTGCTTGAGGAACAACTGTCTGGTGAAGAGGGAAATGTCTCATCAAGGAAAGCTGCATTGACTTTTCAACATGAAGGTTTCGTCACTGAAAGGTCTGGCAAAACCAACCGGCTCTTTTCAGAGCCAGCACTTCTCACAAGAAGAGATTCTTACATTGTCTGTTCGCAAGAGTTTTGTTATTAGTCATTTTGTTCAATTCGACACCATATTCGTTCATCTTAGGATCAAGTGTATCTGGTCCCCCTCCCCCCCCCCCCCCGGAATTGTAAACGCATATAATATAGTTTCAAGCAAGGTGATTATTGCGTTGTCACTACTTATCGTTAATCATAGATTAATCAGAGATTGTACAAGACCAGTTCACTCCGATAAACAGTGCATCAATGAAATAAAAAGCAATGTTAGGACGGTTAACGTTGTAGTGTTTCTTTTGCTGAACTCCCCTCCCCTTTAGTTTTCTCAGTCGAGGTAAATGTTGGTGCAATCATGTGTTCTATTAAAAAAAACACGTTTTAATTTTTACTCCACTCTTGGGGCTAAAGTACTCAACTATACTGTTAAACAAGAGTTTTATATACTATACTTTTCTACTTATCACGTTTCATGTTATAGTTGAATAAAAGTATTTTCACTTAATTGTTAGTTTTCGTCTTTACTCATTTCTCACAAAATGACAATTCAGGCATAAAACTGCAAATTAATTTGTGCACAAAACTGGTTTAAAAGCAACACAAGTGGGGGGTAATTTAACTACACAACAGTGCTGGGTAAAATAATATAACCCAATCATTGGGTAAGAATATAACACAACACCTGGGTAAAATGAAGGTTGGGTAAGGTTTACCCAATTTTGGAGTAAAAAGGGAACATGGTCGGCACATGGGTAACTTCTTACCCAACTGTGCTGTGCTAAAAATCATGCACATGTTTGTATTAAAAATTACCCAATATTGGGTACTTTTTTACACTTTGAATGTTGTGCAATATTTTTACTCATGTTGACGATCATGTTCCCTTTTTAATACCGAAAGGGTAAAGATCTTACCCAATGTTGAGCAATTATTTTTTAGAGTGTACATGCTGTAACCGACAACGTCACATCACATAGTCGCCTTTGGTAATAATAACACAGTTACTAATCCCTTTTTATTAAAGTTGTATGTTTTGGCATTGATTTTAATCACATCACTGTATCATAAACTGCCAGTATTCTACTACAAAAGAGGTTTATCTTTTAGTTATGTGTCGGCGTCAGACGACAATGCAGCAACCTGCCTGAGTGTTATTTTGTTTGTAATGTAGGCTAGACCTAAAACGTTGGAAAAGTGGGCATTTTTACCTATCCTTGCGAAATTTCAAATAGACAAAGGAATCACACAGTTTTGGAAAGCCTTTTCTTTGGACTCAGCTTCAAAACTAAGAAATTCTTGTGTTGAAAAGTTCGTGAACGCGGTTGTCTGGCCCATACGTTCCGTCGTGCAACTAGTATATTAGTACTACCACATCGTGAACATGTACGTTTCTTGTAGAATTTGCAAGACTTGCTGGAACTGTTTTTATAATATTGGCTTTATTCAGCCACTCGAAGGTCTCTGGTACAAACTCTGGAATATTTTCCACAGATTGAGAGAAAAAAAGCCTCGATCGAATAAACAAAATGCAACAATCATCACGTGAGTGACTTTGTATACAGAAGGGCATTACACGTTCTTGGAATGAAAGGATGTGGAGGTGTGTTGAAAAATAAAAACATTCCTCCATAAATTCCCTCAAAATGTATTGTTATAAAATACCTGCAGGTATGCCATGATCAGGTGATTTGTAGTTTGATTGTGTGGAATGTTATTGTTGCCAGCTGATAAATCGTGACACAATACAAAGTTTATTCGAGAGAAACACTACATGGATGTATATTCGAGCGAAACAACCCTTGTCTGGGTTGCGGGTCACCAATTTTTCTTTCCCAAAACGACATACAATAGGAAGTTTTTGCGCATGCGTTGTACGTTTGTCCTTGCCATTCAGCGCACATCACCCTTCTTCCATGACTACACTAAGTAGGCTCCCATAGCAACCAATGCTAAATGCTAAATATCCAAAAACACTAAAATGTATTTATAAGTCTCTCAGCCTCTAGAAAACAAATTAAATATATTTTCCGACAACTGAACTTCATTTTTCTTTTCAATTTTTAGTAGGTAGCCGTTGAGAATTTTTGGTAGGCTGATCCAAAATAAAAACACCCCTGACGAGTAAACTGGCCAGACTCCATCTTGGAAAAATGACCGTACACTTTTTTTCTGTTGAGTCTTTTTAGGCAAGTTTTCTCTTTAAACTTTGTACATGAGTTATAATTCATATCAATTTGTTAGCGCCTCTTTTCAAGCATACGCAAAGTCACTGATTTTCCGCTGTGAAACTTGCTAGTAAAAAACTGCGCCTCGATGTCAATTTTTGTACACCATTAAATATTATAGCAACAACGCTTTGACCTGTTAAAAAGGTATAATGAAGACAAAAACATTCTACATCCCAGTGATATATAATATCAAATTATTATGACAACTAAAGTCCGTACTTTAATTGCTAAAAAGGTTGCTTGAGCAGAATATCACCATTTTGTATGCAAATCGTGGTTTTCAGTGGACCAAGCTCTTGAACTCACCGCAATAATACAAAACAGCGCCACCGTGTGACCTTCTTAAAAAAGTGTTGTTAGGGAGGTCCTGGTCTAAATACTTCTGCAAAAAACTATTTTGATTGGACCTTGTTAAGGCCCGTACTTCTGGGATTAAAGAAACTTTTCGCCAATAAAAATCTCGCTTAAACCGTGCTTTCGCCCACCAAAACACAATAGTATACACGTCACTTGCACACAGGCTTGTGTGAGCATGCCTATGTGAATTGTATTACATTTTGATACATTCGTGGCGCGCTATATTGAAAAAATCGAGAAAAATAAACAGGAGCGGTTTTTGTCACAAACAAATAGACCGATTGGGCGACCCGCATCACGTGACCACTTCTGTGTATGATATGTAAACACACACGACATCCTCCATAGGAAAGGGTGGTACGGTACACGATGATTAATGCATTTAGTTTATTCGATCGAGGCTTTTCTTGCTCGAAATCTGTGCAAGATACTCCAGAGTTTGTACCAGAGACCTTCAAGTGGCTGAATAAAGCCAGTGAGGACAGTTCCAGCAAGTCTTGAAAATTGTAAAATTACCGTATAAATATGCACGATGTGTGCAGCGCACGACGGAACGTTAGGCCAGACGATCGCGATCACCACACACTTTTTCAACACAAAAATGTCAAAGTTTTGAAGCTGAAATCCTCCAAAGAAATTGCTTTCCAAAACTGTGTGATTCCTTTGCCTATTTGAAATTCTGCAAGGCTAACGTTGTTTATCCTTTTTTTACAGCGGATTTAGGCCTACATTACAAACAAAATAACAGACGGGTGGCTACATAATAGTCGTCCGACGCCGGTAGTGCATGGCTAGAAATTCTGTTAAATTATGAAACAGAGATGTGGTTTAAATTAATACCACAACATACTACTTTAAATAGAGGGGTTGACAAAAGTCAAATCGACTGCTTTCGAACTCACTCTGTGTCACGGCCTATCTCTTTACAGGTATTTTGCCATCAGCTGTATGGCGTTAAACCCAATAGGAGGTCACGTGACCGCATGTCAAAATTGTCGCGCAATCGGTTTATTGATATGCAAAGAGTGGTGAATTCCACCACCATGTCAACTTTATAAAGAGAAATCCAGGGAGGATTCTCTCATTTGCTTTAGAGAGAAAAAAATAAAAATTATTTCACATACGTTTTCCAGAGACACGCATTCTTACTGTGGAAAGCGTGGACTTTGGAAACATGTATGCGCGATCTTAAGTAAAACTACGGAAGCTTAGTGCCACCACACACAAAAAAATCCCCCTGTTTTCGTGTACACAATAATTATCATGTAGGCCTATGTACACGATTTTCGTACACGATAACTATCATGTACGGACATGATAATTATAATGTACATACACGATAATTATCGTGTAGGTATAAACGATGAACTGTCATGTACCAACACGATTATGAACATACAGAGGACACCTCGAGTGTTTTTGATATACGCTTCATTAAGCTTCAGTTATGGATGATAGTATGATTGAAAAAATCAGGAGCTATTTCAGGTAGAACAGACACAAGTGTTTATGTAGAGAAGAGCGAAATTATTTTGTAGCCGTGGGAAATTTAAGTCATTAGAATAGACCATAATTTGACCACAAGAAAACAGAAAACAACCGGAACGCATTCAAAAATATCAAAAGGTTTATAATATTGGTTTGTTGTCAATTCGTATGCCTCTCCCCCCCCCCCCCCCCCCCCCCTCTGTGTGGAAGGATAAGCAGTGTCCCAAGCTTTAAAAAATAAACCTTGGAGGCGTCATGTAACGTTCTTTAAAAAAGGAGGTTAAGAAAAGAAGTAGTGGGTGAAGGAGCAGGGAGAGGATGGTATATTGGAGCAAGGTGGTTGGAGGGGGTTATTAAAAGAGGAGGATGAGGAACAGTTTAATGCAATATTATATAGCCGACATTGGAATAGGGCAAGGTGCAAACCTAGGCCAAGTATTACTGTAAAACCTGTAAGTGAAAAGGCATGGGGTTTGTTGGGTGGAAGGATTGTTGCATTGTAAGGTGAACTAATTTATGCCATCCGTGTGGCACTGGGCAATTACCCTATAAATACATCAAAATGCACTGAAGTTTGCTGGGTATACACTGCACATGTCAGCCCACCTACCGTGCTAAATGCAACAGAGTATGGGATTTGAGTTTACTGCTAAGATACAACAACATTTACCAACTGGTGTATTTTTGTTAATTTAGCTGGATAAGGGTTCGGTTGAGCAGAAGTATAGGTCACACCGGCAGTGGCGTAATCAGAGGTGGGGCAGGGGAGGCTATAGAGCCCCCCGCACAGAACCCTTGCCCCCTCCCCCTCCTTCCCCCAAATGAGATCGAAAATTGTACAAATGTATGGTTGATGCACTAAATAGCCCCCCCCCCCCCCCCGACGCATTATGTCTTTGCACCCCCCCCCCCCTCACATGAAAATGTCTGGTTACACCACTGCAAACCTGGGAAGTCGTTTGCGAGTGCTGTTATTTTATTAGCCGATTGTGGTCGCTATATGAACTCTGAATTGTTGAATTGTAAAATGGGTAAAAATTAATTTTAAAACAGTTAAATTCCAAACGGTTAATGAACTCTAGACAAAAGTTCTAAAACGGTTAATTCTGTGATCTTTAAACGGTTAATTCGAAACATAAGTAATATTAAGCCAAAGATTATAGCCTGATCGATAGGAGCCATTATACAAAAATTAAATGAGCGCAATATTACCCAGTTTTGTTATCCAATCAACAGGTACACTTGTCGAAGTCCTCCTGTTTGGTAGTTTACCTGGCTTTTACCATAGCATCTTTGCTTTGTGGTGTAACTGGGTTAGCATCTGGTCCACCTGTTGAAAGCTATTCTGAGTTATGTTTAAACATGAGACCCTCTGGCCACGGAGGATCACCGATGTCTAATCCGCCGCCGTACGCTCTGTATTTCAACCAAACGCCAGGAAGACATCTCAAAGGTAAGAGCATGCACTAAGTTTTACATTAACACTTCTTACCCTAAGGATTTTCGTAAGGATCTTCTACCTACCACATAGCTTTAAACGAGCTAACACATTCTTGGACTCGGGTACTTTTTTACTCCGATGCCGAAAATGATATTGGCATAATTCCACACTTGGTGGATTTAGCGATGTGCGATTAGACTCGAGCAAACTCTAGTGTTGACTCCAAGACACTCCCACTAAAGTTCAAAATGCGCTCTCCCTCGATGAGTCATCAGTTTCGATTCCAGACTACTGTGTGAAATAAGATAGTAAGTGTCTTGGGACTAGACTTCGAGCTCAAGCATTCAAATTTCACTATGACCTATTATACTAAAGCTGGTTGACACAAAAGCTTGCTGAGCAGGAAAATCTTAGCAGGAACATGTCACCAGTCGAAATGTCATCTGCTGTAATTGGTGTCCCGCTTATGTTTTGCTTGGCAGCGAAGATAACCAGGCAGATTTTGTCTGCTTTACAGCCTTTTGTAATTGGGCACTGCTGGTAAATTGAGGTGCAAGGTGCTGTTAATTGAGCTGTATCAGTTTACCAGTAACCATAGTAAATGTACAGATGAAATATAAAAACTTATAATAGTGATAGTAAAAAGACAGCATGAGCTTTCGTAGCAACAATATACTTCATCAGATACTAATTCATCTTGTTTAATCAATCAATATCAATCAATAATCTTTATGATATCCCAAAAGGGCAATTAAAAAGCTGGCATACAGTAAAAACATAAAACATTAAAAACATTAGTACCACATACAATTACAAGAAAACAATAAGAAGTAGGCTAAAGAATGGCTGTAACGATTTAGAACGTAAAAAATAATACCTGGTGTTTGTCCGATACACTAATTACTAACGTTGGAACATAAGATTGTAATGTGTTATTGCACGTGGAATTATGGAGGATGAGTGTCGGTTTGTAGCGGCATATGGCACCCGCAAACGACCAGACTTTTGGATCAGCTATTTAGCAAACGTGTCTTGAAGTGGACGGTGTGTCCACTATAACAGCCGCGAATTCCCAAGAACCAATTCCTGCTTCTTGTGTCTGCTTGTCTAGGCGGTATTTTCCACCCTTACCAACATTTCCACCCCAACAGATTAAGCAGGTGCCCCAAACACTAGCAACCACAGTGTCATAAAAAGTCGCCAAACTGTTACGACCAACACAGTGGCGTAACTTGGGGGGGGCACGTGCCCCCCCCCCAAAAAAAAATGATGACCATGCCCCACCTCTCCCCAATTTGAAATCTGGACTTTTAAGATTCAAAATTACCGCAGAATGAAATGCTACATTTTATGGGCTTTTGTGTAGTAGTTTCAATGTGTTAAAAACCTTTTCTTTTTTTATTTACACTCAGAATGCATTTGTTTTACCTCAACACGTCAGAAGAGCGCTGAAAATGGGCTTGGTTAGAAAAAAAACCGGAAACTACTTTTTTAATTGGCCAAAAGTGCCCCTCTATGAAAAATGGTGCCCCCCCCCCCCTGTTCCACCTTAAAATGTTACCCTAGTTACGGTGCTGGATCAACATGAAACGAATGTATAAAGTTTCCACAGACAAAACATGCGGGAATTTAAGGGTTTTTTCACAATGGAATCCACATGTTCACCCTCTTACAATGTACATTCCAAGTCATTCCAGGCAAAGTACAACATTTGTCATAATTATAAATTTCAACATCTTTCTGCAGTTTCGCTCGAAATCAGAGGGATAGATCACTTTAAAGGATTTCTTATCATCATTGACAACCTGAGCGAGACTATAGTTCCACATGGGACATTTAGTGAAGTAAGTGAAGGAACGCAGGTTCTCAACTGCTCCCAAAACGGACAGGTATGTTTCACTTTAAGTTGATTCACATTATTGATTCCCCTCTAAATCTAATCAAATTGGTACTGAGGAAAACAATAATACTCCAGTTGAATGAAACTTCATTTAAATCCATAAGTATAAAGCTAGCAAAAGAAGAAAAAAGCAATAGTTGAAATATTTGTTTTTAGTTCACCGAAGAATCTTTCAAATGAGCACATAAGCACTCTCAAATTCGGAACATAAAGCAATACCAACCTTTTTTTCTATAATAAGACACATCTAGACCCTCGGTATCCAAATAATTCTGCAAAAGCAACAAATCACGTGCAATAAAAACCTTTGTTTGAAAAATGAATTGGTGAAATTGATCAGTGCCATCGAAAACATTTAATTCATTCAAGCTTTGAGAAAAATAGTTTTTCTGGATTTTTAAGCTTAATTTCCACCTTGTTTCAGTTTTAATACTTCACAAATTATTTTAGGATGCATGGGGACATGCAAGCAATGAGTCAAAGACAAACGTCACTGCTTTGTGGCTGCCACCGGCGACATGGCAAGGCCCTCTAGTGGCAAGGTATGTTCAGTTTGTAACGTGGGGTGTCAGCGGTTTTCGTTTATGTTTAATGTACTTGAAAATCATGATCTCAAGTACGAAGCAGCTCCAGGAGAGCCATTCCAGTTATTTATCTCAACACTTCTGCTTATTTATCAGTATAATTCGACATGTCGATATAATCAGGACAAGACGATTTTATCAACTTAAAGACAGGCTCTAACGGGTTGAATTCAGTTTTGTGGATGCACTCATTTTCCAATAGAAACAGTCGTTAGTAAAGTGGGAAAAATTTACCAGCTTCTAACCTCACAGTGTAAAATGCTATTGTGTTTAATACCCTTCACATTTCAAATATATGGGTCTGTACATTGTTGTGCAGGAAATTTCAGTTATTTTTTTAATTTCGATGATATTCAATCAAAACGGCATAGACCGTATGCGTATGACGTCACTATGAGCATTTAGTATAGGAAAGGGCTGAGGTCAAAACAGCTACAACGCACGTTCGATACCCGTTCAAATGCATAAGGGTCTATTGAATTTGGCCTTTTGACTGACGCTCAAATCCCTCTTTGTAATGTATAGAACCATCCATTTTGTCTGAAAGAGTATCAAATGAAATGACATCGTGAAGTTACAGACTTGCAATTTGTTCTCCACTTTCATAATGATTGAAAAATGAGTGCATCACAAACCTGAATTTGACCTTGGAGCCCCTCTTGAATAATGTTGCTGTGTTGACTTCACATAATACTAAATAGGTCTACTTGGTGAGATCCATCCATGATGAGATAAATCATCGTTGTTTTATAAGTGAAATGGCATTCCTGGAGCTCCTTACTTAAGCCCACTACACGTCCTTCATTTGATTTTCCAGCCAATTCGCCTATCTAGCCGCCGGCCGTATAAAGTTTGCCACCAAGCATGATTTCTTCGCTTACAAACCTTCCATGATACCATGATATCAAAGCAAGGGGGATTGCATTGTCATGATACGTGAGCGCCCGCTTATACACGTACACTAATCCAAGCAGCTCATTCATGGTAGTTTACACCACTGCAGCTATGGCCGCCGCACGCGCACGCGACGGCTATCACCAATAATGTGGCTATCACGGATCGATCTCAATCTCAGATTTGACCCTGTTGTCTGTAAATATATTCATGTATTCATGACTGAGATTTGCATACGCCGCGGTTGCCAGAAAAATTACCAAGCCCACAAACTCTAGCTGGCTGCGTCTATTACAGTCAGGTTAAACTGAGTTGAAAACAAATTCTGTATAGTATTAATTTGATTGTATATTGTAAAATTTAATACGTGAAATCATTATAAAATCTTTTTAAAAATGAAATAAAATAAAATAAAGCAAAATGTGTGATTCAACAAGATGATGACTTACACAAGTCATAAATAGTTTGAATGGAAAAGTCGAGTATTTCTCACTGTTTTGAGCCGGAGAAATAGACCGATTGCGGTTAAAAATCTCATGCTCAGGCACAAGAGGGCGCTTTTTCGGGCAATAACTGAATCTGTATCAGACACACAAAGAACCACGATCACAGACTTGGAACCAAGTCTACGCTCATGTACCAATCAGCATAGAGGATTCAGAATGCGTGTGCGTCGACGCGCGCGTGGGGCTGCCACGGCTGCGTTGGTGCAAACCACCATGGACGAACAGCTCGGATAAGTGTATAGGCCTAGACTAATCCAAGCAGCTCGTACCTACGGCCTTCTCATAGAAGTAGGCGTGTGGAAATAAATGTGTATCTGAATTGGAAAATGCAGTGCTTTTGTTTTCTTTTAAATTTACAGAGCAACGGTAGTCTATTCATTTGCGGTTTATTGGCTGAACTTCACGTCAGATATCATCACATTTACAAATTATTCAGGTATTTGTTTTATATTCAAAACATAAACACTCACTAAGGGTAAATGTGCAAAAGAAATAAACTAACCTGTGATGGGAAACTTATCCAAGTCATGACTTATGACGTAATTTATAACGGTAAGAAACACTTCAATTGATAAAATTAATTAACATCGTAAATTAAATTTTCTAATGAAAAACTGTTTTTAAACTACAGATAAAGAATTACCTGTTATTGCTTGCCCAACTGCTGTAATTGTAAATGTAAGCGAGGGAACCAATGGAAGTACAGCGAACTTAACAGTGACTGCACACGATGTCTTTGACGGTCAAGTCAACACAACTTGTTTGACAGATGAAAAGTTTGGAATGGTGCTTGTAACTCCAAACTACATTTTCCTAGTTGGTCATACAACTATCACTTGTTATGCACCTGATGCAGCAGGCAACACTGCAATGTGTACTTTCAATGTAACTGTCTTAGGTGAGTTGCTATAGAAGTTTCTACCTATCTGCTAAGGAAAAATAACCAACTTGTCATCGCAAGTTGTTAGCAAATTGTTAACATTATCATTTTATTTCTATTTTATACCTGTAAAACAATTACGTTTAATGATTTATTGTTACTTTCATTTTCTAAAAAACAAAATTACCTTGATTATTTGACGGTATTACAAGTTGTAATACCTTGAAGTACAGAAGTAACTTGAAGTACAGAAGTACAGGTTACTTAATAAATAGTTCTGCATAATTGCCAATGGTAGTCCATCCAACTTGTTGGAGAGAAGGTTAGCTTTCTCAAAAGTCATTATTCAAAACGTTTGCTGCTAACAAAAGTGTATCCATTAACTTGTTAACATTTTCCTATTCACCCAACGGTGCTGATCTCATTTTTTAGACAATGAAGCTCCCGTTATTGACTGTCAAAATGTTGATGCAAACGTATCAAGCGGAATTAAAGGAAGTGGAGTAAACCTAATGGTGACAGCACATGATATCGTCGATGGTCGGGTCAATGCAACTTGTTGGATAGAAGATAAGCTCGGTACAAAGACAGTAACTCCAGATTACATCTTCCAAGTTGGAGACACAGCTGTGACATGTAACGCCTCTGATGCATCAGACAACAATGCTACGTGTTCTTTCAACGTAACTGTTTTCGGTAAGTTCTTACGAATATTTCTTCTTGGGTTTTCTTAGTTTGCCAAATCCCTATATAGCTACTTTTACTTTACAGTGAAAAGAAAAAGAAAAAAAATCCTTGACAACAAATGGGTTTCCAAATTTTTTTCGTCTTCTTTTTTGTTGTTATTTTACAGATGATGAAAGTCCTGTTATCGATTGCCCATTTGTTGATGCCGCCAACGTAAATAACGGAACCAATGGAAGTACAGTCAACCTAATGGTGACAGCACGTGATATCGTCGATGGTCGGATCAATGTTACTTGTTTGATAGAAGATAAGCTCGGTATTAAGACAGTATCTCCAGATTACATCTTCCAAGTTGGAGACACACTTGTGACATGTAACGCCTATGATGCATCAGGCAACACTGCTACGTGTTCATTTAACGTAACTGTTTTCGGTAAGTTCTTACGAATATTTCTTCTTAGGTTTTTGTAGTTTGTCAAATCCGTAGCTACTTTTACTTTACTGTGAAAAGAAAAGAAATAACTTGTCCTTGTCAAAAAATGACTTTCCACAATTTTAATTTTTTTCTTACTTTACAGATGATGAAAGTCCCGTTATTGATTGCCCATTTGTTGATTCTGTCAACGTAAATAACGGAACCAATGGAAGTACAGTCAACCTAATGGTGACAGCACATGATATCGTCCATGGTAGGGTTAATGTTACCTGTTGGATAGATGGTACATTTGGATTAGAAAGGATGTCTCCAAATTACGTTTTCCCAGTTGGAGACACACTTGTGACATGTAACGCCTCTGATGCATCAGGCAACACTGCTACGTGCTCTTTTAACGTCAATGTTTTGGGTAAGTTCTTACGGACATGTCTTCGGAGTTTTTAGTAGCTTGACAAATCCATAGCTATTTTACATTACAGTAAAACAGTAAGACAATTATCCTTGACAACTAAAAATGGCTCTAACAACATTTTATTTCTTGTTTTACAGACAATGAAAGTCCTGTTATCGATTGCACAACTGTTCATGATGTAAACGTAATGACCGGAACTAATGGAAGTACTGTAAACTTAATGGTGACTGCATATGACGTCGTCGATGGTCCAACCAGCACAATTTGTGTTACAATTGGTGATGCTGAGACCAGTTCCGAGAGAGTAACTCCAGAGACCGTTTTCCTTGTCGGTTATACGACAGTGCTATGCTCCGCGTCTGATACAACTGGTAACACGGCATTGTGTATTTTCAACGTACAAGTATTGGGTAAGTTTTTAATCATAGCGTGGCATGAGTTTCAACGGCTGTTCTCATTGGTCATTAAGAACGCTTGGACAATTTAATCAAAAGAACAACAACTTTTATCAAAGTTGACTTTTATCTCGAGAGTTTTATTGTCCTTTTGCAGACAATGAAACTCCAGTAATTGACTGCCCAACTGTTGATGCTGTTAACGTAATTAACGGAACCAATGGAAGTACAGTAAACCTAATGGTGACAGCACATGATGTCATCGACGGTCGGGTCAGTGTTATTTGTTGGATAGAAGATAAGCTCGGTATTAGGACAGTATCTCCAGATTACATCTTCCAAGTTGGAGACACACTTGTGACATGTAACGCCTCTGACGCATCAGGCAACACTGCTACGTGTTCATTTGGCGTAACTGTTTTCGGTAAGTTCTTACGAATATTTCTTCTTAGGTTTTTGTAGTTTGTCAAATCCATAGCTACTTTTACTTTACAGTGAAAAGAAAAGAAATAACTTGTCCTTGACAACAAATGATTTTCCACATCTTCAATTTTTTTCTTATTTTACAGACGATGAAAGTCCTGTTATTGATTGCCCTTTTGTTGATTCTGTCAACGTAAATAACGGAACCAATGGAAGTACAGTCAATCTAATGGTGACAGCACATGATATCGTCCATGGTAGGGTCAATGTTACCTGTTGGATAGATGGTACATTTGGATTAGAAAGGATGTCTCCAAATTACGTTTTCCCAGTTGGAGACACACTTGTGACATGTAACGCCTCTGATGCATCAGGCAACACTGCTACGTGCTCCTTTAACGTCAATGTTTTGGGTAAGTTCTTACGGACATGTCTTCGGAGTTTTTAGTAGCTTGACAAATCCATAGCTATTTTACATTACAGTAAAACAGTAAGACAATTATCCTTGACAACTAAAAATGGCTCTAACAACATTTTATTTCTTGTTTTACAGACAATGAAAGTCCTGTTATCGATTGCACAACTGTTCATGATGTAAACGTAATGACCGGAACTAATGGAAGTACTGTAAACTTAATGGTGACTGCATATGACGTCGTCGATGGTCCAACCAGCACAATTTGTGTTACAATTGGTGATGCTGAGACCAGTTCCGAGAGAGTAACTCCAGAGACCGTTTTCCTTGTCGGTTATACGACAGTGCTATGCTCCGCGTCTGATACAACTGGTAACACGGCATTGTGTATTTTCAACGTACAAGTATTGGGTAAGTTTTTAATCATATCGTGGCATGAGTTTCAACGGCTGCTCTCATTGGTCATTAAGAACGCTTGGACAATTTAATCAAAAGAACAACAACTTTTATCAAAGTTGACTTTTATCTCGAGAGTTTTATTGTCCTTTTGCAGACAATGAAACTCCAGTAATTGACTGCCCAACTGTTGATGCTGTTAACGTAATTAACGGAACCAATGGAAGTACAGTAAACCTAATGGTGACAGCACATGATGTCATCGACGGTCGGGTCAGTGTTATTTGTTGGATAGAAGATAAGCTCGGTATTAGGACAGTATCTCCAGATTACATCTTCCAAGTTGGAGACACACTTGTGACATGTAACGCCTCTGACGCATCAGGCAACACTGCTACGTGTTCATTTGGCGTAACTGTTTTCGGTAAGTTCTTACGAATATTTCTTCTTAGGTTTTTGTAGTTTGTCAAATCCATAGCTACTTTTACTTTACAGTGAAAAGAAAAGAAATAACTTGTCCTTGACAACAAATGATTTTCCACATCTTCAATTTTTTTCTTATTTTACAGACGATGAAAGTCCTGTTATTGATTGCCCTTTTGTTGATTCTGTCAACGTAAATAACGGAACCAATGGAAGTACAGTCAATCTAATGGTGACAGCACATGATATCGTCCATGGTAGGGTCAATGTTACCTGTTGGATAGATGGTACATTTGGATTAGAAAGGATGTCTTCAAATTACGTTTTCCCAGTTGGAGACACACTTGTGACATGTAACGCCTCTGATGCATCAGGCAACACTGCTACGTGTTCTTTTAACGTTACTGTTTTAGGTAAGTTAAAACGGCAATGTCTTGTTAGTTTTTGGTATAGCTTAAAAAATCCAAGGCTATTGTACTTTTCATTGGAAAAGAAAGAAAGTAACTGTTCCTTGACAACAAATGTCTTTCCCGTTCTATTTCTTGTTTTACAGACAATGAAAGTCCTGTTATCGATTGCACAACTGTTCATGATGTAAACGTAATTAACGGAACTAATGGAAGTACAGTAAACTTAATGGTGACTGCATATGACGTCGTCGATGGTCCAATCAGCACAATTTGTGTTACAATTGGTGATGCTGAGACCAGTTCCGAGAGAGTAACTCCAGAGACCGTTTTCCTTGTCGGTTATACGACAGTACTATGCTCCGCATCTGATACAACTGGTAACTTGGCATTGTGTGTTTTCAACGTACAAGTATTGGGTAAGTTTTTAATCATAGCGTGGCATGAGTTTCAACGGCTGTTCTCATTGGTCATTAAGAACGCTTGGACAATTTAATCAAAAGAACAACAACTTTTATCAAAGTTGACTTTTATCTCGAGAGTTTTATTGTCCTTTTGCAGACAATGAAACTCCTGTCATTGACTGCCCAACTGTTGATGCTGTTAACGTAATTAACGGAACCAATGGAAATACAGTCAACCTAATGGTGACAGCACATGATATCGTCGACGGTCGGGTCAGTGTTATTTGTTGGATAGAAGATAAGCTCGGTATTAGGACAGTATCTCCAGATTACATCTTCCAAGTTGGAGACACACTTGTGACATGTAACGCCTCTGACGCATCAGGCAACACTGCTACGTGTTCATTTAACGTAACTGTTTTCGGTAAGTTCTTACGAATATTTCTTCTTAGGTTTTTGTAGTTTGTCAAATCCATAGCTACTTTTATTTTACAGTGAAAAGAAAAGAAATAACTTGTCCTTGAAAACAATGATTTTCCAAATCTTCAATTTTTTTCTTATTTTACAGATGATGAAAGTCCTGTTATTGATTGCCCATTTGTTGATTCTGTCAACGTAAATAACGGAACCAATGGAAGTACAGTCAACCTAGTGGTGACAGCACATGATATCGTCCATGGTAGGGTCAATGTTACCTGCTGGATAGATGGTACATTTGGATTAGAAAGGATGTCTCCAAATTACGTTTTCCCAGTTGGAGACACACTTGTGACATGTAACACCTCTGATGCATCAGGCAACACTGCTACGTGCTCTTTTAAAGTAAATGTTTTTGGTAAGTTCTTACGGACATGTCTTCTAGTTTTTAGTAGCTTGACAAATCTATGGCTATTTTACTTTACAGTAAAACAGTGAGCAATTATCCTTGACAACAAAAAATGGCTCTCACAACGTTTTATTTCTTGTTTTACAGACAATGAAAGTCCTGTTATCGATTGCACAACTGTTCATGATGTAAACGTAATGAACGGAACTAATGGAAGTACTGTAAACTTAATGGTGACAGCACATGATACCGTCGATGGTCGAATCATTGTTACTTGTTGGATAGATGGTGCATTTGGATTAGAAAGGATGTCTCCAAATTACGTTTTCCCAGTTGGAGACACGCTTGTGACATGTAACGCCTCTGATGCATCAGGCAACACTGCTACGTGTTCTTTTTACGTTACTGTTTTAGGTAAGTTATAACGGCAATGTCTTGTTAGTTTTTGGTATAGCTTAAAAAATCCAAGGCTATCGTACTTTTCATTGGAAAAGAAAGAAAGTAACTGTTCCTTGACAACAAATGGCTTTCACGTTTTATTTCTTGTTTTACAGACAATGAAAGTCCGGTTATCGATTGCCCAAATCTTGATGTTGTCAACGTAATAAACGGAAGTAATGGAAGTACAGTCAACTTAACGGTGTCTGCATATGACGTTGTCGATGGTCATGTCATTTCAACTTGTTGGACAGAAAATAAGTTCGGTATTAATGAGAGAGTATCTCAACAGTACGTTTTCCTTGTCGGTGACACGACAGTACTATGTAACGCATCTGATACATCTGGTAACACGGCCATGTGTTCTTTCAAAGTAAAAGTATTGGGTAAGTTTTTAATTACAGTGTCGATTGAGTTTTACAGGCTGTAACTCATTTCCCATTGGACTTTTTTAAAAACACATTGTACATATGTAACAAAAAGCAAAACACTCTTATCAAAACTGACTTTTTAATCTAAGTTTTTTTTTTTGTCACTTTATAGACAATGAAATTCCAGTAATTGACTGCCCAATTGTTGATGTTGTAAACGTAAACAACGGAACCAATGGAAGTACAGTAAACCTAATGGTGACAGCACGGGATATCGTCGATGGTCGAATCATTGTTACTTGTTGGATAGATGGTACATTTGGATTAGAAAGGATGCCCCAAGGTTACATCTTCCAGGTTGGAGACACAGTTGTGACATGTAACGCCTCTGACGCATCAGGCAACACTGCCATGTGTTCTTTTAACGTAACTGTTTTAGGTAAGTCATTAAGGCTATGTTTTATTAGTTTTTTGGTAGCTTCAAAAATCCATGGCTATTTTACTTTACAACGGAAAAGAAAGACAGTAACTGTTCCTTGACAACAAATGTCTTTCACGTTTTATTTCTTGTTTTACAGACAATGAAAGTCCTGTAATCGATTGCCCAAATCTTGATGTTGTCAACGTAATAAACGGAAGTAATGGAAGTACAGTCAACTTAACGGTGTCTGCATATGACGTTGTCGATGGTCAAGTCATTTCAACTTGTTGGACAGAAAATAAGTTCGGTATTAACGAGAGAGTATCTCCACAGTACGTTTTCCTTGTCGGTAAAACGACAGTACTATGTAACGCATCTGATACATCTGGTAACACGGCAATGTGTTCTTTCAACGTAAAAGTTTCGGGTAAGTTTTTAATTACAGCGTAGGTTGAGCTTTACCGGCTAAACCTCATTTGCAAATGGACTTTTTCAAAAAGTTTGTACATACGTAACAAAAAGCGAAAAACTCTCATTAAAATTGAATCTTAAATCTAAGGTTTTATTGTCATTTTGCAGACAATGAAACTCCAGTAATTGACTGCCCAACTGTTGATGCTGTTAACGTAATTAATGGAACCAATGGAAGTACAGTAAACCTAATGGTGACAGCACATGATGTCATCGACGGTCGGGTCAATGTTACTTGTTGGATAGAAGATAAGCTCGGTATTAAGACAGTATCTCCAGATTACATCTTCCAAGTTGGAGACACACTTGTGACATGTAACGCCTCTGACGCATCAGGCAACACTGCCTCGTGTTCTTTTAATGTTACTGTTTTAGGTAAGTTCTTACTGCTATGTCTTGTTAGTTTTCGGCAGCTTGAAAAATCCATGGCTATTTTACTTTACAATGGAAAAGAAAGAAAATATCGATTCCTTGTCAAAAAAAACTTTGAATAACGGTGGTTTTTGTTTGTTTGTTTGTTTGTTTTTGTTGGGTTTTTTTTTTTTTGGGGGGGGGGTTACAGACAATGAAAGTCCTGCTATCGACTGCCAAACTGTTGTTGTCAACGTAATAAACGGAAGTAATGGAAGTACAGTCAACTTAATGGTGACTGCATATGACGTTGTCGATGGTCAAGTCACTTCAACTTGTTGGACAGAAAATAAGTTCGGTATTAACGAGAGAGTATCTCCACAGTACGTTTTCCTTGTTGGTAAAACGACAGTACTATGTAACGCATCTGATACATCTGGTAACACGGCAATGTGTTATTTCAACGTAAATGTTTCGGGTAAGTTTTTAATTAGTTCTTACCGACTATAACTCTTCCAATTGGACTTTTTTTTTAAGTTTGTACATTTGTAACAAAATACAAATTTTAAAAAATGACGTTTAAATCTAAGGTTTTATTGTCATTTTGCAGACGATGAAATTCCAGTAATTGACTGCCCAATTGTTGATGCTGTCAACGTAAACAACGGAACTAATGGAAATACAGTCAACCTAATGGTGACAGCACATGATATCGTCGATGGTCGGGTCAGTGCAACTTGTTGGATAGATGGTACATTTGGATTAGAAAGGATGTCCCCAGGTTACATCTTCCAAGTTGGAGACACAATTGTGACATGTAACGCCTCTGATGCATCAGGCAACACTGCTACCTGCTCTTTTAACGTAACTGTTTTAGGTAAGTTCCTCCAGCTATGTCGTCTTATAGTTGTTATAGCAGCTTGAAAAATCCAAGGCTATTGTACTTTACATAGAAAAAGAAAGAAAATAACTATTCTTTGACAACAAATGGCTTTTCACAAAGTTTTTTCCTTCTTTTACAGACAATGAAAGTCCTGTTATCGATTGCCCAACTGTTGATGCTGTCAACGTAATAAACGGAAGTAATGGAAGTACAGTCAACTTAACGGTGTCTGCATATGACGTTGTCGATGGTCAAATCATTTCAACTTGTTGGACAGAAAATAAGTTCGGAATTAGTGACAGAGTATCTCAACAGTACGTTTTCCTTGCCGGTGACACGACAGTACTATGTAACGCATCTGATACATCTGGTAACACGGCCATGTGTTCTTTCAACATACAAGTATTGGGTAAGGTTTTAATTATAGCGTCGTTTGAGTTTTACCGGCTATAACCCATTTCCAATGGACCTGTATTTTCAAAGTTTGTACATCTGTTATAAAACGCAAAAGAAAATCCAAATTGGCGTTTAACTCTAGGGTTTTCTTTTCCTGTTGCAGACAATGAAATTCCAGTAATTGACTGCCCAATTGTTGATGCCGCCAACGTAAATAACAGAACCAATGGAAGTACTGTAAACCTAATGGTTACAGCACATGATATCGTCGATGGTCGGATCAATGTTACTTGTTGGATAGAAGATAAGCTCGGTATTAAGACAGTATCTCCAGATTACATCTTCCAAGTTGGAGACATAATTGTGACATGTAACGCCTCTGATGCATCAGACAACACTGCTACGTGCTCTTTTAACGTAACTGTTTTAGGTAAGTTCTTACTGCTATATCCTCTTATAGTTTTTTATATTAACTACATAGGTAAAGAAAGAACAAAACTATCCTTGACAAAAAATGGCTTTTCACAAAATTTTGTTTCTTGATTTACAGAAATTGAAAGCCCTGTTATCGATTGCCAAACTGTCATTGCTGTCAACATAATAAACAGAACTAATGGAAGTACAGTCAACTTAATGGTGACTGCACCTGTCTTAATTTATTTCTTGACCTCTCTCCTTTGAGACTCAGTATGTAAGCGTATAGTTGATATCCCTTTTTTCGCAGATAATGAAATTCCTGTCATTGACTGTCCTTCTGCCATTGACGACGTTACCGGAACTAATGGTGCCACAGTTGACTTAATGGTGACAGCATATGATTTTGTCGATGGTCAAGTCGGTACAACATGTTGGGTTAGAGAAACGCTTGGAATGGACGCGGTTCTTCCTGGGTACATCTTCCCAGTTGGTGACACAACGGTGACATGTAACGCATGGGATGCGGCCGGCAATACTGCAATGTGTAATATTCTTGTCACAGTTTCAGGTAAGCTTGTAAGAAGACACTGGTTTGGTTTGTATAACAATGTATATTTGGTCCACTCGTCGATGCCAAGAAATATTTAAATTCAAAATGGTTTAATATCATTGAAACAAATAAACTTTAATCAACTTTGCTGTGTTTTATGTATGCAGATATCGCAATGCCTGTCATTGATTGTCCAACTGTTGATGCTGTTAACGTAACTTTAGGAACCAACGGTAGTACAATACAGTTAATGGTTACTGCAAATGACACTGTCGATGGACAAGTCAGTGTAACTTGTTTTATAAAAGATTCGTACGGAATTAAAACAGTATCTTCAGAATACGTTTTCCATGTCGGGAAAACTATGGTGACGTGTAACGCATCTGATGCAGCAGGAAACGTTGCGTCGTGTTCATTTGACTTAACTGTTTTAGGTAAGTTTTGAAGAATTGTTATTTCCTTATTTAGTATAAATGAGAATGACCATAGCAGGATTGTCGTTGGCATTTACCAAAACAAAATGTTAAAAACGATTTTACCCTAAACGTAAACATTACGGTATTGTTATCGTTTTTACAGATAATGAACTTCCAGTCATCGATTGCCCACCTGTTAATTCTGTTTACGTAACAAGGGGAACCAACGGAAATACGGTTCCCTTCACGGTTACTGCTCATGATATGGTCGATGGTGGAATCGGTACAATCTGTTGGGTAGTCGACAAGTTTGGTATGAAAACAGTTTCGCCAGCGTACGTCTTTCATGCTGGTGTCACATCGGTAACATGTAACGCATCTGATTCATCTGGCAACAACGTATTTTGTACATTTGAAGTCACTGTTTTAGGCAAGTACAATGTATCAAGTTATTGCAGTCTTTTCAAAGACTTTTTTAATCCTCATTTACGTTACTTGTTCCTGATACTCGTTGTAGATATTATTTCCTTAAACTAAATTCTGAAAACCTTTTGTATGACTTGGGATATCTTTGTTCATTTTCCAACTTACCCTTGCAAAACGGTTTCTGGTTAAAAATAAACCATTTGCTTAATCTTTTACTAACAATTAATTTGCAGATAATGAAATTCCAGTAATTGAGTGTCCAATTGTTGATGCTGTCAATGTAACCAAGGGAACCAGTGGAAGTACAGTTGACGTAATGGTGACTTCGTACGATATTGTGGATGGTCAAATCGGAACAACTTGTTCGAAAGTTGATAATTTTGGAGTTGCTGAGGTATTCTTAGGTCACGTCTTCCAGTTTGGGGAAACAAAAGTGACGTGTAACGCATCGGATGCAGCAGGCAACACAGCAGAGTGCACATTTAACGTCACTGTTTTAGGTAAGTCTAAACTCAATCCAACCCTTGGTTATTTGGTAAGACATCAATTATTTTTGAGCCGATCGATAATTTAATTTTTAACAGTTAAACACTGTTTTGAATTTTATTTTTGTAGACAATGAAGCTCCTGTTCTTGACTGCCCTTCTGCCGTTGATGTTGCCACTAGAACAAATGGAACTACCGTCGAGTTAATGGTGTCTGCATTTGATATTGTCGATGGTCAAGTTAGTACAACTTGTTGGACTGGTGATACATCTGTAATGAGGACTACATCGCCGGCATACGTCTTCCAACTTGGTAACACAATAGTGACTTGTACTGCAGCTGATATATCTGGTAACACTGCCATGTGTTCCTTTGAAGTAATAGTTACAGGTAGGTATTGTACAGAGGGGTTGTTTACGTGCATTTTAAACTAAAGGTTTGTTTAACTGTATTCATCTTTCAAACTTTTTATTTGTCTTACCTTTTCAGATGTAAATGAGTGTTTGGAAACGCCCTGCCCGGCTGATGTTATGTGTGTCAATCAAATTGAGGGATTCAACTGTCTTTGTCCCGCTGGGTATATCTGGAACGGAACACATTGTGATGGTAAGATATAAAAAGCATCTTCGACCTATTTGAATGGGAGATTTTTGGACACTAGGTGACAGCAGATATACAGGGTTAATTTCGTTGTTTACATGCCGGTAGTTCTGGGCACGCACTGCAAAAACTGGGGTGTTAAATTGACAACACCGACATGGTGTTAGTTATCCCCATTGCTTTATCGTTGGTAAAATTAACACCATGTTGGTGTTGTCATATATAGATATCAAGAGAATCAAATTAACACCCCAGTTTTTGCAGTGTGCACACATAATGTTTTACAAAGCACAGTGGATTTTACCCGGATCTCGGCTGTCAGCTAGCGTCTCCTATTATATTTGGAATTGGATCGAGCTGATTTTCGAGGGGAACATTGATTTGGGGGATAAATACAAAATAAAATTGGATTTGCTGGAAAATGTACAGTTTGTTTTGAAGTCCGTTTGTATCAGTCTTCCAGATGCATTAGATTTGCTATGTTTAAATGTGAACTTATGTTGCAGCGTTTGCTCTACCATTTGGTTTCTTACGGGTTATTTCTACGCTTAAACGATTATTATGTAAATACCATGCACTTTAGGATGATATATAATGCTATTCAAATATTTCATCTACTTTGTTTCATTTCAGATGTTGACGAATGTAAGAATGTGAAATCACCCTGTCCAGTTTTTTCCATGTGTGCCAATTCCATTGGCTCATTCCAATGCCATTGCCAAGTTGGGTATACACTAACCAGCCAATCAGAAACCGGGTTTCTATTCTGTATGGATATCAACGAATGCCTGGATGAAGGGTTGTATGATTGCCATAGCAACGCTGTGTGTATCAACCAACCTGGTGGTTACCAATGCTTATGTCTGGAAACACAGGGTTACCGCGGTAACGGAACATTTTGTACAGGTAAGAACCCGGGTTTCCTTTTATATATATTTTTTATAGCATTGTGGTTATGAAACAACGGAATCCTTAATACCAACTAATCCGTAGGACTGAATATCTTTATTTGAAGAGCAGACAATGAAAAAACTGTTCACAGTTAGAGAAAGTGGAGAAATCATTGTAAACAGGTTAGGGCAGATAAACCCCAATGCGCGTGTGAGGCTCTCATTCGAGGCGGGATTCGAACCGGGGTCAGCATGGGATGAAGTAAATGAAATACATATATAGCAACCTGCGAGTTGCTGTTAATGATGTTTGAATTGTTATTTCGTTGTTTAATCCTACACTTCTTCTTTTTTTTTACTTCTTATATTTAAGTTTTTCGCATTTTCCTTTTTTTAAGCATTTGATCTATGCGAAAGTGTACCATGCATGAATCAAGGCACCTGCAGCTCCACACTAGGGCTTGGTATCTACAACTGTTTATGCACGGAGGAATTTACGGGAACCAACTGCGGACTCTATGTAGCACCCCAAGGTATTATAATGTCATTCATTTAATCAGAGAGAATGTATTTTGAATACGGAACTTGCACCATTGAAGGCGATGTTTATAACTTTAAATTTGTTCAGACCTCGCCGCAAAAAAGCTTCCAATAATTAGTCACAAAAGGAGTAATTGTTGTGCATTCTGTTGCTGGACGTTGTATATTATGGTGAGAATCTCAGAATCACATCTCCTTATCAAGATAATGAACGAAAACGAGTTTATTATTATGATATCGGGGATAAAGAATATCTTTTATAATTTTTACCCATGCACCGATGTGTGTTAAGCACTGTATACTCAGTACTTTCCCGAGTCATGCGGGGAAAAATTGCTTATCACTTCTTTATTAATTGTTTATTATTTCTGGGCGTTTTACAATTTGCAAAATTTACAAACTTTGCGAAAGTATTATCAGCTTAATTCCTTATTGATATTCTTTGTTGCCATCCAAACCCAAGTGTCGTTAGAGTCAACAAAAGAACAACTGCTATTTAATCTCATCTCTCTTTTTTCAAACAGGTCAACCAGCAGTTCTGAAGCACCCTGAGCCAGATGTCATTACAGTCAATCAATACGACCAAGTTACATTGGAGTGTAGTTTTGATAACGCGCAAAGTTTTGCCTGGTATAGAAACAACGAGATGCTCCCTGGTTCCGCCGGCAATTCGTTCCTGACAATCGCAGGAGCCGCAGTATCTGATAGAGGATATTATAAATGCATTGGGACCGGTCTCCAAGGTGTAACAGTCGAAACAAACTCGTCTCTACTACTGATTGCAGGTAGAAAAAAATAGTTAGCATAATGATAGGCTAAAAAGCTAATGAAACCTTAGTTTTTATTTATTTATTTTTTATTTTTATCTGTTCAACTTCAGATAATAATTTTTTTAAATGGACATTTCAATTAGCTAAAACATCGTGTCTAGAAGAATGGTGCTTAACTTTTTACCAGTGCCGCTCAAATTATCAATATGGCTGCTTACCGTTAGCGAAAACGTATGTACCATTACCTCTAACGTAATCTATCTCCCTTTCTTTCCACAAGGCGTGTCTGCATTCGAAACAAATACTAGATTTCCGAAACTAACTTACGACGAACGGTTTTTAGATAAAACCTCATCGGAATTCCAACAAGCGTCTCAACAAATTATAAGTTTTGTAAGTGAGTCTCCTTTCTATGGTTTGGAAAATAGATAAAATAAATCAACCAAACAAACTACAGCTAGCCACCTTAAATTAAGGGTACCAATGATATCGGATAATGATACGATTTCTTTTTTGGAGATTCAAAAGTGATTTAAATAGTAAATTGGATCCATGTAGAAACTGTTGGTCATGTCATTAATCATGTCCATTACTTTGACCGCTTAGGTTTGACCTTCCCATTCATTTTAAAAACTCTCAAGATTACGAAAAATGTTTTGAGGAAGGTGTAGCAATTAGATTCGACTGTTTGAATGATTGTTTCGTCTGATATAATTTTAGCTCACTGAAGGTTTACAGTCTGCCGTGAATTCACCAACGGTCGTCGTTAAAGAGCTCCAAGAGGGGAGTGTGATCGCGATTACCGACATTCTCACACTGGATCAGAGTATGACTTCTGATCTGGAGAAGTTGAATAACATCCTGGAGACGCTGACGGATCTTGCAATGTCCTCGAATGGATTCCTTGATCCGTCGTCTATAACAATCCAAAGCGCCGGTAAGATTGTGTAAGCCTTGTATGTATTTGAACGTTGCCCTGTGCGAGACTTGCATCGTCTTGTTGGTGAGGCACTATAGACCTTTATCATGCTGCAACCATCTTGGTCATGTTCCCTGTATCCAATAACAGTAATATATGCTAATATTCATTATACAAAAAGGAACCAGACTATTTGCCCTTCCAGCCTCGGCTTGGTTACATTGTTTGAATGGGAGAAAATCAAGATGGCCGCACCATGATAAAGGTCTATTCTCTATACTTTGGGTAATCAAAGTTACATGTCATATAATGAAGGGAAACAATGTTGTTTTTTAAGTAAATAGAGCCCTGTTAAACAGAGACTTAACCAATGGAAAACAACTTGGCAACTTTAAAGAGGACTCTATAATCAGTTATGTCATACACTCATTTTCCAATAGATAGAGTCAAGTGGAGAAAAAAATAGCAGTTTCTCATGACTTCACTTTAAAACAGTGTAAAATGCGTTAATATCCAAAAACATCAAAGACGTCACATTTCAAAAACATGTGTCTGTACATTTTTGTACGGGATTTTTTTAACTTGGTTCCTGAATTTCTATGATATTCAATAAAACAGCGTCGAATTTGACCCATTTTGTCTAATAGACCCGTAAAAATCCCATTTGGTATGTACATACCTTTTTTTGTTTTCTTTTTTTGTAATCCAAAATGTCATGTTCAAAAGTTCACTGTAAAAGAGTAGTGGACACAATGACAAGTGACACTATTTTAGCAAGAGGTTAGAGACTTGAATTTTTTCCCCACTTTCATAAAGACTCTGTTGAAAAAAGAGCCCTTTCGAACTTCCTTTTCTTGCCGCAGCCATAGAAACTTGGTCATTTTATCTTATTCAGTTGCTTGTTGTAATAAGGTATATGAAGTCATTTGCCGTATATGCACTTAATTCCCTCTGAAGTTAATACAAGAAATTTGGCAATTTTATGTCTCCTTCCGTGGTTCTAAGTATACTTTTGCATACATCTTTTAGGAAGTTGTGTAAAGTCTCTCTGGCCGTCCATTTACGGAACCATTTCGTTCCCACATGGAGCTGTGGGCAGTATTACTGAATCTGAATCGGATCGTCTGTGCCCCGAATACACACTCAATGGTATGTACTAGTAACGAGAGAGATAGTAAAAATATGTAGTTTTTACGTCGTTTTCCTTTTTTTAGATATAGGGTCATAGAAAACTACAAATTATTGTTTTATGTACTTGGTAATTACCTTTCTGATTCAATTACAATGGTGTTTGTTGGAAGCCAGGAAAAGCTTTTATGGGAACTACTGATCTTGGAGACCATTGATTTAAAACATCTGCTTCATTTTGAGGCATTACTTTGTTCTTCAGTGTATATGATAACTTATATTGTTAAGTCATTCAATAATATTTAAAAATCGAAATTTGGAGTGGATGAGTGGGTCAAGACAAATTGGAGAAGAGAAAAACGTTGAATTTTTTTAACATTGACTCTTCTAAATGGCCCCTAAATTGCTGTCCCTCCAATCATATTTCTTTTGTTTTTGCCACTAACGCCGACGTCTTTGTATTATGCATTCCCAATCTTAATCACACCGCTGGTGTTAACAAATCAAATTTAAAGCGAGTACAGGGACGTGTAGCAGCGAGCATAACAGTATTCCATTCATCACAACACATATTGCTTAAAAGTAAGTAGCAATAATTTAGCAACCCAAGTAACATAAGTTATTATTATACGATGCAACTACTGTGATTTTCAGGTGGTAAGACGATCGCAACAGCTTTTTGCGTTGGCGACGGTTTCTCGGTAGCAAACTGGAAACCAATCAATCCGCCGGAGTTAAACTGTGGACGTAACCTGACAACTGATGAAAAACTGCATCTCTTAAGTCAGGTATATTATATTAATATTATTGCAGCATTTATTTTGTGTGTATTTGAACATTGTGCCCCTTACGGCGGTTTTTTTTTCTTCAAAAGTTAAGGCAAATTAATTACTGCACGGGTACCGGTAACCAACGTTAACAACACAATTTGAACACGCGAGAGATTTAACTGCATGACGAAAATAGTGTATGAGCCTAAAGGATTTTTCAGAAAATAAACAATAATAGGCCTAACGATGATATGGAAACATTCACGAAACAGAAATGAAACAGGCGATAAGGTCACAAGTATTTTTTTGTTTTTGTTTTTTTTTAGTACATATACGTTTACTTACATTTTTCTTGCAGAGCCACCTCAAAATCCTGGTGGTGCTCCTATTTTAGTGTCGTAATAACTGCCATAATGAATCTCAAATTAACTTCAAGATTAAATGGCATGTTAAATTCTTATAGGTCGTTGTTACAGACGAGAATGTCATGGAAGTTGCAATCGAAGTCGTATTTCTCACGGAGGATGCGGCAGCGTTGACTTATGATGGCGTCGACTCCGCAGCAGATATCATGGAAAAAGTAGCGAGTGTCAATTCAGTTACTTCAGAGGTAATAAGTGACGACGAAAATAAATTCTCTATAGTATTTTTCTTCGAGGGCAAAACACAAAACTCTTGACAGTTTTGTAAGTACAGTTCCGTACGAAATGACCCAAATTATAGGTTTGAGGTAAACATCAATAAATATTCGCATTCGCAGGTAACACTTACTATCGTAGAGGCGGTCGGAAATCTAGGTGATGTCAACGAGGAATCCTTGCAACAAGCTGAAGCTACTTCCAGAGGTCCAAGTAGAGCTGTCAAGGTCCTGGAGAAACAACTCCAGAATGTCAAAGTCACCGCGAATTTAACATTTCGTGAAGTGCGCCCAAACATTGCCGTTGAGGTCCGCAGAGTGACTGAATCAACCCTCCTGGGTGGGTTGGGGTTTGTGAGTGCAACTGCATCACCGGAGGAGAGTTTAGATAACTCCAGCTTGGTAGTCATGGAAGGAAATGAAATGAACAACGGAGTCAGTGGCAAGGAGATGACTGCTGTGCTTATTCTACCTCCCGAAGTCAACATCTTAGCACGAGGTTTGCAGCAGATTTTATATTTTGTTTACAATATGTTGTTCACTGAAACATAAATAAGGTAATGGTGCTTCTCACGCTGTGTTTGTGATCAATCATTTTTGGTGGAGGTTACTGTATGTACAGTACTCTCTAAATGTAAAATAGTGAAAATTTCACTCGCTTGCCACAGTGGTGTCAGTTGGGCTCTTTTGAGAGTGAAACTTACTCTTTACCACCCTTTTTTGAGTGAAAGTGGAGTGAATTTCACTCTGAATCTAGTGAAAAAAAAGAGTTGTCCGCCATATGGCTCCTTGCAAGAGTGGTATGGCGGACAAAAAGAGTGGTTTTCACTCTTCTACATTTAGAGAGTAGAGTTATAACTGTTGGTCATGATGCTAAATTCTGATATATTGAGAAGGCTCCTTCAGGAGTCTTGCTTCCTGAAACATCTTGGCAAGATGTAACGTTTTAGTTTAATATCTCGAAGAGGGTTGTCTTTTGCTGTGGACGGTTTCTTTGACACGAACACAGCAAATTGTTCGCTTTGGAAAGCACGTCAAAAGATTCATACGGACACTGGTTCTTTCAGCCTCCTAAATTTGAAATCTTATTTTTTCTTTGATTTTTTTTTCAGATGATGATGAGGATGAGGGAATTCGTGTTTCTTTCACCGTCTTCAGGGAAAAAAACTTATTGCGGTCGCTTCCTCTAGCTGACTTCAATCAAAATGAAAATAAATTCAACCGAACGATTAACACTCGTATCATGTCGGCTACTGTGGGAAATCAACCTATCAGAAACCTCAACGAACCAGTGACTATACTACTCAATAGGCTGGATGTAAGTCAACTCTGAAACATTTTCTATTTCAATCATACCAAAGACGTGACCGAATTGTCGACTGCGGCCGTAGCCGCAGTCGACAATACGGCTGTTGCTAATGGTTTCTATTAGCAACCTATGCTTCAACGCTTGTCCACGTGACGATCATGCTGCAGCCGCTAATTTGGATGCGGCCTTATCATCTTGAATGTGATAACTTCTTTCCTGTTCTAAGTCATTTTAAAGGGTTAGTACACCACTGGTTTATTGGAAGACCAAATTCATTCCAAACGTCTAGTTTTCAATGAAACATACCTCACACTCGGCCAACCTGTGAATGGATGGTCATCATTTCCTGAAAACCCTGATCATTAAAATTCTCTGATAAAGTTGATTGATTGATTGATTGAACCAGTAAACTATATTCGTTCATAGCCTGTTATTCGACCCCTCTATGATTTAACATTAAAAAGCCTATGTGGATGGTTCGATTTCAAGTGATCTTGCGCACAGACGAACAGTGATTGGTTGGTTGCAGAACACTTAAAGAAACAAAAAGGTTTGACATAGTATTACACGGTCTCCGAATTGGCAGCTACGGCTACGGCTATGGCTACGGCGTTGACGAATAGGACGTCTATAGCAACAACCCTATTAACATTCGCAGCCGTAGCCGTAGCTGTAGCCGCAGCCGCCAATTTGGATACGACCATACTATAGGCCTGCTGTCAACACACTCGAAGTTGGAAAATACTTCAAATGGCCTAAAGAATTAAGAAAACAAAGGTATAAAGCCAATATTTAGAACTATTTACAATATTGGGTTTATTTCTTCATAATATTACAGTTGTAACCAACCGCTGAGGAGACACTGTTTTAACAGTTTCTTTTCTCCCTTTTTTTTTTTTTTTTTTTTTTTTTTTGGAGCTTATTTTTGTTTGTCTGGAGAAAAAAAATCAAGCTGTAGTGGTCAGTTTTCTAACACTGATTTAATTCAGATCAAGTAAAATAGAAAAATATTATTCGGGAATAGAAAACAAACGTTATCATTCAACAATCGTTCTATAATTTAAACAACTTTTTATTTATTTTTTTTTCTCAGAATGAGTCATTTGTGAACAACACGGCTTGTGTTTTCTGGAATTTCGATTACGGCATTTGGTCAACCGAGGGATGTAGATTGCGTGAGAATTACGGAACGGAGCAACAAATCGCTTGCCAGTGCGACCATCTCACCAATTTTGCAGCTCTCATGGTAACTCCCATATTTTACATCTGATGTTCATGTTGTCAACGAGATTTTACAAATTATTTCGGTATTTTGTGAGTGCAAAAACCATTTGTGAAATTGTTCATGACTTTACTGTGAGGTTAACGTTCAACACGGTTAATGTGATTTATTTATTTTTATTTTCAGAATTTTAATACCAATACGTATTATATAACCCATTGCTAAAGTAGCATGCCATCTTACGTTTTGGGGCGTTTCGGGCCAACTTTGTGGTCTCAAAGTCTGGTTTGTAGTTTATATTTAAACGTTCACAATAGCCAACATGCAAAAACATATAACAAATTATTTTTATAAGAAGAGATTTTGTTCCTGGAATATTTTTTCTTCAAATATGAGATTTTCTTGTTATAATGATCTAGTGAGGTTTGCGGAGACACCATAAACACTCCCTCTATGAATTGTAGTGGTTCTGAAAAGAACCAGCGATTTGACAACTTTTCAGAACCACCACAACTCAAAGAGAGTTTCCATGAACGTGGTGTCTGTGCAAACCTTACTAGATTGTATTCTCACCATGTAAAGTTTCAAATTTTGTTGTTATAATTGTTATAATAATTGTAAACGGATACATATTTGACAGGACATCTACCCGGAGTCTTCATTGACCGAGACGCAGGAGTTTATCCTCAAGTTGCTGAGTCTCGTTGGGTGTGGAATGTCCATCCTTGGCCTGAGTGTTACTATGGTTACCTACATCACTCACAGGTAATTTGAGGAGACATGTGTGTCTATAAAGTCCTGGTCTCGTATAGCAGTACAGTAAGTGACGATAAAGTAGTAAACCCATACCCCTGCTCTTCACCGTTGTTGATGGAGGGAGAGACCGCTCAAGTAGTGATGGTCCGTCCGTTTGGTCCTTGGGTCTCTCGTTCAGGATTGCTGTGGTTATTGTCAAATCGGTAATCAGTAGCGATCATCATAACAAAATAATCGTTTTAAAGGATTATCTACTTTTATCCCTTTGTAAACTTTCAGGAGACTTCGTGAAAAGAGCCCAAACCAAATCCTTCTTAATCTCTGTTCATCTCTACTCGGTTTATACATCACCTTTGTGGTTGCCACGGTTCTTGATTCACAACAAGGCGTGGCCGAGGTAGACGTGTTACCATGCTGTATTCTCGCTGGTTTCCTGCACTATTTCACCCTGACGTCACTTTGTTGGATGGGCGTGGAAGGCTTCAATATGTACCTGCTGTTTATTCGAATAGTCAATGTGTACATTCCAAAATTCATGCTGAAAGTTTCAATCGTAGCATGGGGTAAGTTATGTTATAACAGGCATAGTAGTCCTACATTCCTATTTTGAAGTGTCGTGTTCCGTTGAATGTACAGTTACTTTGTGATAGGACAAGTCAGTATTTCGACCAGTTTATGCTATGGTCGTCTTCAATCAAATTCCACGTCATAGATTCTCAATCTTCAATCATGTTTTTTTTTAATAAATGTAAAATTGAATTCTTGAGTTTATAGTGTTCAATCGGGGGGGGGGGGGTGACTTAAATACTTGAAATACTTGTTCATCCTTTTCTCCTTTATTTTGAAATCGCCAACTTTTCGCAGGTATCCCGATGTTGATTGTATCTATCACTGCGGGGGTTACCAGGGAGCACTACGTGGAAACAGACTTGTAAGTTTAACTGTGGGACTGTTTCCAACAGCAAATTCATTTGTATTTTCTTTTTCGAATTTCAAATAATTTAACTGTCACAAGCCTAATACTTTGCCGGGGGAAATGGAACCAATAATGTCCTCTCTATGCCCCTGCTGACTTGTGCGCCTGTATACGTGTTTCGGTAAAGACATTTTCATTTCGCTAATACCAATAGACCGGGCCTATATCAGGATCAGGCTTACAGGAGGTGTTCATTCACTACAACCAGTCTGTAATTTTAATGTTATTTTCTGTAGTGTTTTGATAGATTTTTGTTATTTGCATGTTGTAAATCTTCAGACAGTGAAATGCATACTTACATTTAAAATTGTCCCGGTCCAGACAAAAGTAGGCACAACAACTGTGTTTACAAAGACAAAAACTGTCATCACAGATGTTTCAGACCTAATGAAACCTTTACTATCAAGATTTAAAAATCACTGGAAAAAGTTTGCCTGTAGTTTTAAGTCGCAAACAAACAGCAATTAGAACCAGAATTATACACAACACTGATATACAGTATCCCAAACCAACTACATAAGCGAGAAAATGTTGACAACAAGAGCCGTCAACCAAAAACAGGCAACTTGAAAAAGGCTTATCTAAACAAGGCATAATTAAAACGAAAATAAAATACAGTTAGCAGCAGACTCACAAACAAATTTAGAACTAAAACATAAAAACTTGATTATAAACATAAACAAAAGCATTACTATAATTACTCATAAAGCAAAACAAAACAATATTGGAAATAAATCAAAGACATTTAAAGTAATGTAATATATTGACTCTTTTACTTTAAGTTTATTTTTGTTATATCTACTGTATATAGCAAAGTAGATATAATCACATGGTGATACCGCAAATCAAATATACATTTATTTTTCAGTTGTTTCTTGAAGACGATCCCAATGATAGTTGGTCTCTTGGTCCCCATCGGAATCATCCTCCTCTTCAACATCATCATCTTCTTCATGGTCGTTCGCAAATTTGTCACCACAACATCAGACAATTCATTAAGGACACACGAAAAGCAACTCTCGAGACGAAAACTTCACAAGCAACGTCTACAGAACGCCTTGACCGTCATGACCCTGATGGGATTAACATGGTCAATTGGTTACCTTAATCTTGTCCAACCACTCAGTTTTCCCGTACAGCTCATCTTCTGTCTACTCAACACGCTGCAAGGATATTTCATCTTCATGCTTTATGGTGTCCGTCAACCAGAGGTGAGGAGGCATTGGAAGCAGTGTTGTCTCCTTCAACCAGCAACGAGGACGTGGTCCGGTGGGACATCTTCAGACCACCCATCGTCAAGTAGACCACAACTCAGGTCACCATTTGACCCCAAAAGTGTCCCTCAGCCAACATCCCAGATATATCGTAATGGAGGCATCAAATAATAACTGAAAATATTGTAACAAGTTTAACTAAACTTCTTAAATTTAAAGTGCAGTACTATAAAAAAAAAAAACATGGTTCTTGATAATGACATGTAACGGATAAAGGACACTTCTTAAAATACTTAGTTTGAATGCTCATTTGTTTTAAGAATTGACTTCAAACTGTAATGAATTTTGAAGTGAGAAGTTTCATTGCTCCCTTCGGTGGGCTGCATTTAGCCTTCCTTGCAATAAGCATGAACGTCACTCGTCCTTCAGTTATTCCGCGATGACGTAAAGTTGTTAAGATCAAACAGTTACCGATCTTGGTTTCAAGATGTGTATTTTATAGCATATTGAAACAGGTAATGGAATTTATTCTAAACTGACTATAGCTTAACATAACAATCCAGTGTTTTTGATAAATGTATGAGTATCAGTTGGATTACTTGAAAGTGATAAATGCTGTGTATTTTGAGAACATCACTTTGCAAGACACCATGTAACCTGTGACATCACATGTTTACAAAAAAAATCACCGAGTCTGGACTTCCTGCAGGTGCACAGCCCAAAGGAAGAAAACAGAAAATCTTACATTGTATGGAGATCGCACTGTCTGATTGTTATCAATTTTTGATATGAAGAAAGGGGGCACATCTCAAAACTTGTCCGGCTGTCATTTTCATAACTCTTGATTTATATGGAAATTATGACACAAAATGTAAACTTTCCCATTTGACCAGTGCAGTATGTCACCTGCCAGATAACGCCCTACAATGTACTTTTTGTAAACAAAGGTTAAATGGGTTCATATACACGAATCCTAAAAAAACAGGTCGTGACAGTCTTGAACTGTTTCTGTCTGCAGACTTATTTTCTATAGCAGCTCTCACTCAGAAGTTACTTTTGTCAGGATCGTCAAAATACGCCTAGAATAAAGTCTTGTCAGTAAACCTTTATATATTTTACAAACTCAAGGATGAAGTACGGGATTTAATTGGGAATTATCAGTGAAAAGAGATTTTTAATTTTAAATTTCGAAGCTGACTGATCGTAAGCTGTATAACAGTGGTAACTCCAGAGGAATATTTCCATCTCCAACAAGAAGAGAAATATAGCATTTTGAAGATCAAAAACAAAAATCACAGATTCTAAATTCGATTGCATAGCGGTCGAAATATGGGATACATGTTATGAATGCGGCATACATGCAAAATTGTGTTCGTTATTTTCACTTTAAAAACGTTACAAATTCAATGAACTTTCCACAGAGTTGTATGTTTTATTTTTTATGTTATTGAAAACTCAAAGACGGCGAATTAATTTAATTACACTATAACAAGAACCAATACATGTACATTTGAATATCTAACAAAGGTGCACGTTTGTTTTTCCATTTCCCTTGCGAGGTCATGCACGTAAATAACCCAGAACACATCGTGAAACAGTAGTTTTTGTATTAATTTTTTATTTTTGTTTAATACCTCGGTGTTTCTGGTTCTTGACAAGCACCATTGTCTACAAGTTTCCTTACGCTTCTGAGTTACAGTGATTGAGTTTGCATTTGAGGCATTACCAGAAGTTAATCACAACAATAAGTAGGCCTAAAATGGTGTCAAAAATTGAGTGTTTATTTATTTATTCATTTAAATTACTTTTTTTTTCATTTAATGCAGTTTACTCATAGCATTCTCATCATATTGCTAAGACCTTTCTGTGTGTTATGGGCAATAACGTAGACCTACAGTATGTGTCCAAAATGGATTGTTTGTGTTTAATGCAATTATACTCATATCATTCCAATCAATATGTATTGCAAAGACCCTTCTATGTGTTATGTTATAGGCAAAATGTTTATTTTTCCCTTAAAATACTTTGTTGTTTACCATTATTCACTTTAGTACATATGCCTATCTCCCGTTTTTCTTAATAATAAGCAGGCCTAATAGTGTCAAAATTGATTGATTGGTTATGTTTTGTTTACTTATTTATTCAAATTACTTTTTGTTAATTCAGTACTCATGGTATATTGTCATATAATGACCTTTCTTTGTTATAGGCTAAGAGTTTGTTTATTTACACTTAAAATGCTTTTTGATTTACCTTTAACTGTATTTTGGCCTTCTGTTTTGCCTAATGAACTTTGTTTTAAAAGAGGAAAACTGTTGCTTCAGTATTGTGTTGAACATTTTGTTAAAATATGAGAAATCAGCTCAAATGTGCCTTTGTTTGGTTAATATTTTATATTTGCAATTATTTTTATATTTCAGTGGGAAAAAAACAATAAGTAAAAGAGTGCTTGGTTAATGTTCACATTTATGTGTTATTATATTCCGAGGCAGGAACTAAAACTTGATTTGTGGATTTGAAGGTGGTAAAATGTTCAAGTTTGAAGAGAAAATATGCAGCAAAATAAATAAAGTTAAATGCATCGTTCAAATTAAAATGCTCAATAGTTGGTTTAAAAAATGTGTATTTCTTGTCATCATTATATGCCTATGCCTACTTGAAATTATTAGCCTCATTTCAGTATAGGTTTCAGGACTAAATAAAAAAAGGCCGTCAAGTTGCCGAAAACAATTTTGTTTTTATTTTGGACATGTATACTAATGGCCCTAAGGGGTGGACATTCTGCAAGGGCGCGGTCCTGGGGCCAAGCCCCCAGACGCTCTACGGCGTTTAGTGTTTTCAGAGCGTAGATTTCCGCTTGTTGCCGAAATTATTAAATTTAATAGTTCAAAGTTTGACTTATACAAGGATCCTGAAATTTTCAGTCGCCATTTTAGGCCTGCCGAATGTATTTGTGTTCAGCCTGAGCCCTTACTCGGGTAAGTTTGGTGCTCATCAGTTTGCCGACTGTGGCTCTAAATGCCGACTTTGTAAGAAAAAAATATTGGGGTTTCACACCCCCACACACCCCCGGTCGCTACGCCGCTGAACAGACGTTCGATTGCATTATGAATGCCCTCTGTGTTGTTAATGTTCTATGTAGTTAGTTCAAATAATTACAGATAGGGATTTTTAGAAATGTTTTATTCATCATTCATCGGGTGCTTTTCAGTGAAAACCACTGATTTTATTTCTTTTAAGGACTGTCACGGAAAAACTCTGATGTTCACTTTTTAACGAATATTTATTAGCTGGTGTGAATAATAATGTGGTCTCAACCTTAGTGGGAATAATGCATATAATTGGCCAACACCCAAACCAACAATGCCGTGGTTGATTAGAGCTGAACAGGTAACAACAATAGGTGCCAGCAGGTGAGGAATGCTTGAGTTGGGGTTTGCAGGGTTGTGATTTTAATATTCATTAGATCAGCTTTGAATTAGAAAAGATTTTGAGGTGAAAGTTGAGTGCTGGAGTGAAGATTGTTTTGTGGTGATGTAAATAAGATGTAAAATTTGAGTTCTATGTTTTCGGTGTGAAGTAATGTTGGGGAGTTGAGACCCCGTGTTGTGAGGACTGCCTTGCACTCAGCTCTGCTGCAGCGACATATTTTAAATGAGAGTAACTCAGACTCTTATATACTTAAATTGCAAGCATCCAGTCTTGCTTGCTGCTGTAAATATCCTTAAAATTCCGGAGTGTTGCTAGGGTGATATTTCACCCTCAATATTTTCAACTTTTGGCAAAGAGGAGACAGGTCTGGAGAAGGATCTAAAACCGTAAGTTGATTTCTTTGTTGTATACATGTGTATTTTTGTTTAGTAAAGTAACTTTAAACTAGTACAAATTTTGCCAAGTTAAGTAATTCTCACAGAGGTAACATTTTAACTTGAGTTATGTGATAAAAGATGCAGTTTGCTGGAACGTCATGTGAATAATCTTTTGTAATTTTCATGTTCGGAGATTTGTACATTTTAACCCAAATTACGACAAGTGTTTGGTTTACTTATGAATTTACAGACGGCTTTGGTTATGGGCCATGACTTGACGTCGATGTACCCCTTTTATGGTGAAGCTTTTGATGTTTTACACCACTACTTTGAGGCACGACTCTATATTGCGGTCTCCCTACATTGGTGCAGCGGGAGTAGAGATCTGTTACAGATTATGTATCTTTCCGCCCGGATGGAGTGAATAGCAGATTAGCTTGACGATGGTGGTGGGGTAACGTTTACCTGGATTTGTTAGAATTGTATATAGAGTGCTTGAATTGTAACTTGTAATTGACAATTTGGAACTGCCTGACTTTAAAGTGCAGGCTTGGCTTTTATAACTTTGAACAGGGTTTCCTCCGTGTAGTTGCGATTATTTTCTTATTGTTGAGTGGCGCTTTTAACTGTAGGAAGATGTTGGTGCAGACCAGGACTGTCCTACCGTTAAATCAAACTTAATATTTGGTGCTTGTATCAGTGGAAAGGTTTTGTATAACACTTGGACTGTTTCACTGTAAAAATTAACACCAAAGGTACCCAGTGGTATTACTGACAACATTACTGCTAAGGAACTTCAGATTTAGCAAGAAAAGGACCCCTCTCTTAAACGATGGGGGGGGGGGGTGATTCTATGGACCAACCCCCCTTTGGACAAAAAATGGGGGATATATCCCCCATCCCCCCTTGTTACGCCCACGAGTATTGCGCTAATCATTTAGACTCGTATTTTATCTTGTGTTGTTAGGCCCAATACACACATGCCTGCCAAGACCAGGAGATTGGAAATAATGTTAATAATGATTACAATTTTTAAATTTTAAAAAAATATTTCAATACCACAAAACATTTTTACAGTTAAATGATTTTCAACCATCATCATATAAATCATCATAAAGTGTGTTGGTATTGGTGATGCGTCGAGTTAATTGCTGATGAGTCGAGTCGAGTCGGTTTTGAGTCGAGATGGATTTGAGTCGACTTGACCTGAGTCGAGTCGGTTTTGAGTCGAGATGGTTTTAAGTCGAGATGGATTTGAGTCGAGATGACTGCACACCATATCAATCATCAAAGCGGTTGGTATTGGTGATGCGTAATGATAATACACTGTATCTTATAGGAGATAAGAAGTCTAGAAACTTAATTTTGATGGCTACTTATATATTTGAAGGTTCTCTAACAGCTCAATACAACAATTTGTTAATGGGTCAGACTTTCGGGCGCGCCATTTCTAAAATGGTGGCCAGGTATTTCGAAATGGCCGCCATTTTGTATAATGATAATGCACCATAATTCGGGAAGTGAGAGGTCTATAATCTTTATTTTGGTGTCAAATTTTTGTATGTTTGCAGGTCTAACAGTTCCATTCAAAGTGGCATTTTCAAATGTATCAGACTTTCAGAGGTACTTTAGCATTTTTAAAATGCCGGCCATTGTGAAATCCGAGAAATGAAGAGGTCGGTATTTTGTGACAAAGGAACCGCGGATAAAGAAGATTCATTGGTCAGTATGAGGGAACCAGGGGAGACTGAGGAGTGGATGACGAAGGCAAATTGAGGAAGCCAAAGGGGACCGAGATGATCAGATCGTTGATATATCGTTGATAATGGTGCAAGTTCTTGGTGATCGATAGCGCGGTATTTTGTGACAAAGGAACCGCGGATAAAGAAGATTCATTGGTCAGTATGAGGGAACCAGGGGAGACTGAGGAGTGGATGACGAAGGCAAATTGAGGAAGCCAAAGGGGACCGAGATGATCAGATCGTTGATATATCGTTGATAATGGTGCAAGTTCTTGGTGATCGATAGCGCGGAATGCCTGTCGTGGACCGTGGAATAAAACAACATGAAGGTCTTGAATTAAGACTATGTGCAATTCGTCGTGCAGGTTCGTTGACGTGTACCAGAACGCCCTCTATCGACGAACCGTGAAAGATTTCAATTGTGTACCCATACACAGTAACCAAGCAGACCAAACGGGCAGCAAAATGCGCTAATAACGTCTTGAATCAAGACTAGGCTAACCCGCAGTTTAATATTATACGTACACATGTGCGTTTTCGGTGCTGCTGGTCAGGAAAATGCACATGGGATGGTGTTCGGACGTTGAAAAATGGCTCTTAGTCTTATTCAAATTGTACGAAACATCGGAATGCTCAAGGCCTTTGTTCAAATGTAACAAGTCCAGTGATTATTCCCACGATATCACAGGTAAGTCATAAAACGTCAAGTTACTAATCACTGTCAAACTGTCTGTAGTTAGTCGGTGGTCAAAAAGTTTATTCCTAAAAAGTAGTATGCTTCACCAGTTTCGTGAAAAATAGCATGTACCCGATAGTTGCGATAATCGTAACCCTCCATCCTCCAGACCGTCGGGAGGATGGAGGGTTATGATTATCGCAACTAGTACCCGAATGCTACTCCTACTCCGAGGGCTTATATATGAGGTTCGTTCCACTATCGTCTCCACGAACCTCAGTCATAGAGTCTGAGACTAGAGTGACGTACAAAATCCTATTCGAAACTTTTTGCCCTTCACGTTTAGTAGTAATACATGGCTACAGTTCTGTTTTGAAATCAGATCTCACCAAAATTAGGCTCTATGTATTATTTGAACAGGTCCAGAAAATCCACTCCGCAAACTAAAAATTGTTAAAGTGATAAATTCTTACCGTAATTCAAATCCCATTCAAACAGTGTTACAACAAATATGGCGGTGTGCCAGTGGAGTTGCTTTTTGCAAGTGCAGCAAACAGCCATAGGAAAAACATTTGACAGCGCACGCACATGGCCGGACAGCTCAAGGAAGTTTGCAGACCGCTGTAATATGACATTATTATGCAAGGTTTGTTAAAACAAATACAAAACCAAAATGGAGTTCAATGTCGCATTACACAGCGGTCTGCAAAATTTCTTGAGCTGTCCGACCATGTGCGTGCGCTGTCAAATGTTTTCCTATGGCTGTTTTGCTGCACTTGCAAAAAGTCTACCAAACAAACTGGTACGCGGTGCGCAGCTGTGCTGGTCCCAGACAACTGTGGGCTGATTTTGTACACAAATCATGCAACTCCACCACCGTATTTGTTGTAACACTGTTTTAATGGGATCTGAATTACGGTGAGAATTTATCACTTTTTAACAATTTTTAGTTTGCGGAGTGGATTTTCTGGACCAGTGCAACGCTCAATGCGAGTTCAAAGAACACATAGAGCCTAACTTTGGCGAGATCTGATGTCAAAAAAGAACTGTAGCCATGTAAACGTGAAGGGCAGAAAGTTTCGAATAGGATTTTGTACATGTCACTCTATGAGGTTTGTGGAGACGATAGCGGAACGAACCTCATACTCGTAGTTCTAGGAGTACCCGAATGCTAGACCCAGTACTGGGGCGCTGAACTCTTTTTTTTTATAGATTTTGACATGATCGGTCGTACTAGTATTACTATTAGTAACACAGGGCGCCAAACTCCTTTTTGAGGTTTTGACATTACCGGTTGTACTACCATGACTACTACTACTAGCTAGTACTACTACTAGTAGGCCTAGTAAGTAGTAGTACTAGTAGTGTAGTATTCTAGTAAGTAGTCATGGTAGTATGACCGATAATTTCAATATCTCAAAAAAGGAGTTCAGCACCCCAGATACTGGGCTGGTTCTACAGGGTACCCATCATGCCCATGGAGGTAGAATTAGAATAATTCTACCTTCATGGTCTACCCGAATGCATTGCTGGTCATCTCGCCTTCTGTCTGAAATGCATTTTAAACTGTGTCAGGATTTTATTTTCTCGTTTTGATTTTGGTCTTGTACAATGCTGGTCCAGTATTTGAGTTACATCGTACAAGCCCTGTGGTCTTGTGGGTTTTCCCCCAAGTTCGAGCCCTTTTTTATTGTATATTTCCCATTTTGATTCTGGTCTTGTACAAAATTCCCTGGTCCTGTAACAAGTTTGAGCTACAAGCCCTGCAGTCTTGCGAACAGCATGGATGGATTTCAAGATTTTAAGGGTTTCTTTAAGGAGAGCTTGCAGCGAAAGAATTTCCTATTTACTTAAAAAAAATCCGTCGTTCGATTGACATGCAGGTTAACAACACAGAAGCCAACCATGCCTGAGGCTGAGGCTAACCAGGCCAAAGATGATACTCAATCTAGCAGAATGAGACTATTTGTCGGCGGGTTGCATGAGGATGTTACAACGCCTGATCTTCAGCAGCGCTTTGGCAAATTTGGTTCTGTCTCATCTGTTGACGTCAGGTTCAAGAGAGATACTCAAGGTATTAAACCCTATTACTATCGAATTACTCTCCTGCCCAACTGTCCCTTGCCACAAAATTCCACAGGAGACTGTGGAGACTGAGACTGAGTCCACAGTTGACAAGTCATTATCGGTGTACTCTCCTCTCCTGCCCAACTGGTTCTTGCCACAAATTACCACAGGAGACTGTGTGGAGACCAAGTCCACACTGCACAAGCCATTATCTCCTGCCCAACTGGCCCTTGCCACAAAATTCCACTGGAGAGTGGAGACTGTGGAGAGGAAGTACACAATACACAAACCTTGGGGTTTCCACATGCTTCTAGCTGTACAAACACAGGAAACCTGTGCACTTAATGCTAGCCTAGAAGCTGCACATAGAAGGCCAAGTGCATGTACATGTATAACTGAATGTAGGCATAATCCTTGAATGTCGCCCATCTACCAGTTTTAATTTAGTGATCAAATGGGATGGGAGAATGTCGCTCATGAGTCTCAAGCTTTCCAACCCAAAATGGTGAACATTTCTTGAGGTATGTGGAGACAATGGTACAGCCCTACCTAAGTGTCGTAGTATTTTGTGGTGACCTTATTTGAGCAGGGTATGTGTACATCGACGTTGAAATTATCAAATGATTTACTTTTCCCCCTTCTTTCTGACAGGACAAGTTGTGAATGTCTTTGCACACATGGACATCGATATAACACAGGCAAACTTGAAAAAATGTAAGTGTGCTTGAATAGTCATTCAGCCAATTAGACTCTACTAAGGTCAAAACGTGAGACTGTTGCAGCTTTTTGCCCAGAGAATTTCTTGTTGTGCTGTTTCTTTTTTGTTATAATTGCTTTTTTTAAGGGAAGTGTGGTTGGAAATCATTTAATGATTAACACTAAATTTTAGATTTAGCTCTTGCAGATTAGACTGTTATAATGTGTGATTCCAATTTTTTCTCCTTCCTATCCTTTTTGTGTAATTTTGTGTGTATTATGAAGCCATTTTAACATTTGTTTCACAAGGTGGTGCATTGAGTTGTTAATATTTGGCAACAGTGTGGCTTTGTCTACATATTTTGTTGTTATTTGTTCTTTCTTTTTAGGCGTATCCACATATAATAATGCCAAATGGAAAGGTCATGCTATGAGAGTACAAGTGGCCAAAGAGAGCTTTTTGACCAAGTAAGTTTACAAAATCCGCTTGGCCCACCTGTATATATACCACGCCCGATATGAGGCAGAGGGAGGCCCCCCCCTAAATGTTCCCATACTCTAACACACTCTTCCCATCTTGTACAGAAGCACCCCCCAAAAAATCCTCAAAAGAATTCCTGAGATTCCCAGAACACAATGAAGACACAATAGGAGAAGGGTACACCCTGCCACATATGGAGCACCAAATGCATCTGTAGACCAATCTTTTTTAGCCCGTGTGCGCAAGTGCTGTGCACCGTGCCACCATTGCTGGGATGCTGATAACAGAAGGTTTCGTACACAATGACATGGGAAATCTGTCGTCTGTTTTTTTCTTTTTGACGTGTCATAAATTCTTTTTTTGGAACAAAAGGACAAAAGTCTGGAATCTTGATTGCACAATAACCCCCGCATCATAGACAAAAATCAGTGAAATATTCAGCACCATCTGTCCTCTTTGTGTGAGTGAAACGAAGCGTTGCATGTTGAGTACATACTCTGTGCACACTCCTGTCCTGCCGATCTTTTTTCTGTACTTAGTTTTTAAGAGTTATTCTTCAAGTGGTTTTTCAGAAGTGTTTAGCGATGAAAGAATACTCGTGATACACCAGTAAACAGCGGGCATTCACTGATTGTTCTACAGGTCTAGCTAATAAGATTCAAGATCTGATGGCTGGGAAACCATTTGGGACACTTTGCTGGGAATGTGTGGTTGCTCTTTCAAATATATTGTAATAAACCACAAGGGAAACTTTGGTAATTGTAAATCAATTTAGGGTGAGCATAGAAAAACTGACTTAGAGTTTGATTTGAACCTACGACCTATTTATTTATTTTTTATTTATTTATTTATTTATTGACCAAACCAACAGCGGACAAGCCGCCAATTACAGGAATGGATGTGTTTACGTGCGGGTGCAGTACTGAACTAACGAGCCCAATGTTGGTGGTCTCCCTATTTTGTCACCATTCTTATTCAGGGGGTCACCTTCGAAGGGGATGTGACCTTTCTTGTCGAAATTAAAACATAATGTGTAACAACAATTTGCAACATTTCCTTTCCTTTCCCATTCCTCACCCTTAAATGTCAGGTTAGCAGCTGAGAGGAAAGCACATCTGGAAAACAAAGATGAGGAAAAGCCAGCTGTAAGGATGACAAAGAAGATGAGAGAGCAGGAAGAAGCAATTGCTCAGCTAGAGGAGAACATGAATAAAGCAGGGGTGGAGAACTTCATCCTGAAGAAAGCTGTGCCTGGTACTCCCATACCAGGGGAAGATGTAGGTTTATTATTGGTTCGCTAAAAAAGGGGATCTGTAAAACAAAAAGGGGGGGTCTGTAAAATGTCTTTTCTACTCTTCTGCTCTATTTTTGAAATAATAGAACGGATAGTGTGAGAAATGACATGATGAAGTACTTCAACAATGCATTACCTGGTTGTTTTAGCTCATGTTTGATGTTAGTTAACTTCAAACATGCATTCATACAACACCTAGTCTGAGGTAATAATAGCTCATCCTACCAGACTTTATTCAAATTTAACTTGAATTGGCTTAATAGAAAAATATGGTACAGTGTGCAGACCTGATTAAAGTTTGCATTATTATGCTTTTCATTGCCCACAGAGCTGGATTGTCGGCAAGTTTGGGCGGGTTCTACCCATCATGCACATGCGACGCAGAGACAATAGATCTCATATGACCTATGACCCCTCCAAGTACGGACATTACCTCAGGAAGTTCAAGGAAAATGCTCAGAATGACCAACTCATGAGTGAGTCTTCTGTGATCAAACTAACCTGGCATTTGCCGGAGGAAAAATCTGCCATGGACCGCAAGAGAATGGGGGAGTTTCCTGACTTCGTCCAGAAAAAGAAAAGTAAGACACAGCTTCAGTCACTGTCAACAGGACAGAAAATAAATGACAAATTTCAACCTCAGCAATTTCAGAAACAAACTAGTAGACCAACCAGTCTTGTGGAACAACAGGACGACTTTGAAGTTGTTAAGGTGAACCGTAATGATAACAAAATAAAATTGGTAAAGTTGAGACCCATCACTGCTAAGGAAATCAAAAGAGAAGCAAATATTGCCCAGTTGAAGGAGGAACAATTTGACGATCCAGATGAGGTCGGTGAAGTACTTGCACAGTGCAAGTTGGAATCAGATAATGAATCAAGTGGATCAGCGGACACTGATGAAATTTGTAACTTCTCCAGGAAGCAGGATGGAGCAGGGAAACAAGTGTTATCTAACTGGGCAGATGACTACTACCACAAGGAGAGAGTGTCTCTGATTTTGTCCGACGCTGAGTATAACATCCCACAGGGGAAGTTCTTGGAGGCCAAGGAGCTGAATCCCAATCCTGGATTAGGATTGGCTGTTGCTGACATTTCATCATTAAAGATGAATGAAGGAGTTACATCTTATAGCCAAAGAAGTAGTGGTGACACTGATGCCATTCTGAAAGAGGAGAATGAGGAAGACGAAATTAGTAATAATGAGAGTGATGCAGATGGAGAAGGAGTTGAAGATGTTGATGATGATGAAGATGATGTTGAGCAGTATGAAAGCAATGCTGAGGATGAGGGAAAGATTGACAAATTCAATCTTGAAGAAGATGAGGAGTATGAAATCGATACCAGTGATCAGGATGATGAGAAAGAAGAAAGTAATGCTGAAGAAGACATTGAATTTACCAAACAATTTAGAGAGGATCATTTTAGAGGCGATGATGAAGTTGGAGATACCGATGAGGATGATGAGGAGGAGGAAGATGACATTGATGCTGGCGAAGACACTGAAGATACCAAGAAGATCAAAACAGATGATCTTGGAGGAGTTGATGTTGAAGATACCGATGAGGAGGAGGATGAAGATGAAAGCGATGCTGAGGAAGACATCGAAGATACCAAGGAGATCAAAGAGGATCATCTTAGGGGGGATGATTGTGATGGTGATGACAAGAATGATGCAAATGAAGACATTGAAATCAAAGGGAATCACTGGAAAAGGGATGATCAAGACGATGATAGTGATGAGGAAAATCCCAGCGATGCTTTGATTAAAGGAGATTTTAAAAAGAATCACCATGATGAGAAAACAAGTTCCTTCAAAGATAACAACAGACACTTAAACCAAAACCTGGAGGAAAACAGTGAAAGTACTGAGGAGGAGAGCGATGAAGAGGAAAGTGATGATGATTCTGATTCTGATGATTCACGGGATTCAACTGATTCAAGTGATACATCTCCAAAAGCAGGAAAAACTAATAAGCTGAGCATGGTTGACAGTAGAGGTAAACGCGAACTTTCTGATAAAATCCGGTTGGATTCTGTAAAGAAGAGACAAGCAGCTGTCTTACATCAGAAAACAGCCATCCAAGAAGCGCTTAAAGCTGTGGTAAGTGTAGAAATTTGCAAATGCATGTTCTTTAATGGTGTCATTTAATAATTTGGGAGGCTAATCATCCTTACTGGCAGCTGAGAAGTTGAACTCCAAAGGATGCTGCTACATATGTTTGAGCTCCAGGCATGCAAAGCTGCCTATGGTAGCCAGCCACATCAACCAATATTTGACCAGGGAGAACAGCCTGAGATCGAAAGTGTTGGTTTTTTTTTTGAAAGGTCTGTAAAGAATCAAATGTTTTGAAGAATTTATGAGAAGCTCTGTATGTAGAAACTTGCTATCAGTGTGTTTTGTCAGAAACCCAACTTATCCCACAAAATGTCACTGCAGTGGCCTATAATCTACTCCTACCAAAACAACTGGGATATATTGCACAAAGTGTTTCAGATGATGGAGTAGACTGAAGAAAAAACCAGCAGTGTTTAATTGCAATGGTATTAAAGCCCCAGCTCAACATTAAAAAGAAAAAAAACATAAACGCTCACAGATATACCTATACCTTACATGGTATAAAGATAATAATGGTAGAAAACCTTCCTTGAGTTTAAGCCTGCGCATTATACGTATGCGAGCGTAAGCATCACAAGAATGGCGGAAAACCAGGTACAAGACATTTTAAATTGAACTTAAAAATTGATTGATCTATTTATTTACATGGTACCAGTCACAACCAGTGTTTACTCCATGATATTTTGGCTGGTTACCTGTTTCTGCCTAACAGAAATTGCATGTGCTTAGCAAATTTGTAAGCTTGGCATCTCAATGAAATTGAGGCATCTATATTTAACAATAAAAATTGTTCGGTTTTTAAATGATGCTATTATCACAGCAGGGAAAAAAGAACAATAAGTAGTTTGGTTTTAATTAAGGTTGCAATTTGCCTTTTTTGTAGGATTCAACGAGAGATTCAAGTTCTAGTAGGCATGTGAGATTTGACTCTGATGATGAAGCGGAGACTGTCACAGATGTGAAACCTGGCAATGTAATCAAGGTATTTATGTAATAAGAAATATCATTATTGTCAGTTAACCAGTTACCGCTGGGATTCTTTCTTTTTTTCCACGTTCAGCCTGACGAGATAATTTTTTTGAATTTCCAAAACCATTTTTCTTTGATAGTGTCACAAGGAAACAAAGAAACCTTGACTTGACAAAACCAAGAGAACAAAGATTCTCTTTATTACTCTGTGATATTTGTTTTTTTCTATTGAGAAAATTCATGCACCATGAATTGCAAAACCTCAGCTGTGGGCCACGGCCTATGATTGGTACTAAATGCGGAACAAAGGCTGGATCCCCGGTTCCCTCTGACTTACAACGAAATTTAACGAATGAACAGTGGTGGAAGCCTCTCTATGTCTCGTAATCCTCTTCTTTGAACAAAAGGACAAAGGTCTGAAATCAGGGATTACACAATAATGCCTGCACTCTAGCCAAACATCGGTGAAATATTGGGCACCATCTGTTCTGTTTGTGTGGGTGAAACAAAGCGTTACACGGCTTGTGCGTGCTCTGTGCACCCTCAGCGGTGGAATGTCTAGGCAACCTTTGTTCCTGTATTTGGATTTCACAAAATGGTTTTTGTGGATACACATCAGCCGGTGCAAACTGAAAGAAAGGAATCTTCAAAAGAGCCTTGCACTGTGGAGACAAGCCGATACAAAGAGATGAAAAATAGACAGCCTTTTGAATAAATGGTTGTTAATTATTCTAGACTCACTAGAATGTAAACATTTTACAAGAGAATTGGAACATACTGGTCAAAATGATTTAATTGTTTAAAGGCACTATAAAGGAGAAAAAAACATTATTGCTTAGTTTCAGTCTGAAAGCTTACTGTTTATTAAGTTAATTCTAGAACCAAATTTTCTGTGAAATTATTACCCTCTGAAATGCTGCCATACTTGAGACAACTGTGTCTGAAAACCTTTAAAAAAAAACAGCTGATTTCGGTTGTGACAATTGAAATTAAGGACAATGTGTTTCCATGCTGAAAAGTGTGCATGGTTTGTCACTATTTTTCTCCGGACTCAGATGATGGATTGAGGCCAAGTTTCACTTTTTTTCATGTATTGAATCGGGACAAAGTTTTACCAATCCTGTATAGTGCCTTAAACCACAAGTCCTTTTCCAAACTGACTCATTTAATTGATTTCACTTCTATTGACCATCCTACATTCAATATCATCCACTGAGGTTTTGAAGGATAAATAAACTATGCCAGCCTGTAATAGGATATCATGTAGTGAATGCATCTACACGGTCCAGTCAACCCTCCTACTGTCTGACCATTCAATATCATCCACTGTGGTTATGAATAATACACACACTATGCCAGCCTGCATTATGATATCATGTGGTGAATTGATGAACATAGTATACACATGTTCACACACACAGTCCTTTGTGACATACACTGTGTGGACATTCGTTTGTCTTTGTGCAATTAAGAACAAGAAATCTTTAAAACCACCGCCATTTCTATTTCGAGAGTGTTTTGAGAGCTGGTTTTCAGATACCCGATCCCTTAAGTATAGTACTCGGTTTTGAGCTATTCAATGCTGTACAGAAAATGCTTCCTTTTTTTGAGTAAAACGAGAATATCTAATTTGTGAAAACACTGTGTAGACGTGTGTAAGTCCACACAGTGATTTAAGTTCCTACATAGTGTGGACATCTTTTGTTATCAGGTCCACACTTTGTATGTAGTGCTTAAACACAGTTCTGTGCACACATTCCTGTTTTTGCATCCTTGTGAATACATCTTTTGTTCTTTCCTTTGTTCCTGCCATAAACTTAGTACACAAAATTCCTTGTGGAGCAGCCTCTCTTTAGAATGTCCCTATGGAGACACATTGTTCCTTGCTTTCCCTTTTATCTAATGTCTCCATAATGCAGCAAATATCTCTCCACAGTTGCGCTACCATACACAATAGTGCAATTAAATGGTTTCAAGTGGTTGGTCAGCTGGCTAGAAAAGTTTACCAAGAGTTGGAGGGTTAAACCTCTCATCTTATTTCTCGATGAGAACAGATGGAGACCACAAAGTTACCGCGATTATTTGACAGCGATGATGAAGAGGGGATGGAGATTGATGAGGAGCCAGATGAGGATAGGTTCAAGATCAAACCACAGTTTCACGGAAAAGCCGGAGAAAAGGTAAGATAATGTCAGATACGATGCAAGCTGACAGAAGTTGGAGTCTTAAGTCGTTAGGGAGGAATGCAAAATGAAATAAGCAGTACCTTGGGGTCAAACGTCTTACCGTGTATCTTGGAAAATCTTGGGTTTACACGAGTTTTTACCATGAGTAACTGCTTGTTTAATTTTACAATCCCCTTTACCAATGCTTTATTTTAATACACAGTACACAGGCTTTTACCACATCTTTAAAGCAGTATTTCAGTGGTAAAGATCAGCAGAATTTACGTACAGAAGATGATTACAGTAGTTTGGTAACAAATAACAGATTTTTTTTTATCTAATAATAATAATAAATAATAATGGTTTATTGAAACAGCATTCATCGCCGCCAGCAGCGGAATTACAAACACAGTTTACAGTAATTGTTATATTAAAAAAAAAAACACAAGTTGCATTACAAAGATTACACTGAATTGAACGATTGCAAAACAACATCCAAAATAATTAGCCAAACAAATGTTTTGATAAAACAAGACACCGGGATATTATAACAAAAAACATTATCAGAATGGATGATAAGAAAAACAATCTAGGCTATAAAATTAGTGATAAGTAAAATTGTGCTTGTGATGGTGGACACAGTATAAGATTGTTATAGTTCTCAAAGTTCATAGCCCTATTTCATAAGTTCACAAGTTTCCCTCCAGAAATATGGTTCTCTTTTTCTTTCTCAAGCAATAAACCACAAGGGAAACTGACTGGGTAAATGTTTAAAATACATTTTGGGGTGAACAAAGAAAAGTTGACTAGAGTGAGATTTGAACCTGCGACCACCGGCTTAACGTACCGACGCTCTACCAACTGAGCTATCCAGCCCTAATGTTGGCAGTCTCCCTATTTTGTAAATATCTTTGTTCGGGGGGGGGGGGGTGCCAGTCAGAAGCCATTCAACCGGTTACTGCCGTGTAGCCAGGGATCTCACCCCATTATACAATACAACCATAGAGCTAGGTCTATGGATATAACCTGGGAAGCGGCAGCACAGGGATCTACCTTACGGGTGATGCGACTTTTTATTTTAGATATCAAGCAATAAACCACTAGGGAAACTGACTGGGTAATTTTTTTTTTACTTTCTCGACAGTTGATGAAACTTCAAGATCGTTTTGGCACAGACAGTCGCTTCAAGATGGGAGAGCATTTCATGGAGGAGGAGGAGGAGGAGGAGGATTTAGGTATGGAGAAAACTGTTGTACTCTCATCCAGTTCAGGGAAGTCAGACTTTGTAATTTTCATTCAGGCTCATTTCATTGCATTTTTGTTGATCCCCCACAATTATTAACTTTGATTGCATTAATTGAAATGAGCAAGTATAATATATCAAAACACATTTGATGGCATGGTTTTTCATTAAGTTCCTCGGTTTTTTGTTTAAGTTATAAAGATTTTTTTTATTTTCCTTGAGCATTACCTAGTTGATGGATGCGATATATAAATGCACATCAGTATTATGATTGTGCACAAAATTCCTAACATCATCAAAATAATATTAAAAGATAATAACGAAAAGATTTGTAATCCGTGCTCAAGCCGATTTTACCATGAAAAAGTAATCCAAACTTGTAGGATGAACAAAGTTATTAACTTTCAAATGAGATATCAAACTAAATAATCCATCAACGAAGAATAACGGAGTAATTGATTTTAAAAAATGAATTTTTGTGTGGAACACAATAAATAAACTCTGTGCGCTGCCTGCTCAATTTCAGCCGGTTGTCTTGCGCCACAGAGGCAAAATTATGTCGTAATAGTTTCTGGGTACCAGCAGCGGGCATGGCCTTCATACACATTTCGGCCTGGATAATCATTTCAAAACAACATTTTTATAGCCGCCCACAAGGTCAAAACGATTTATTATTTTTAGTTGTTACAAAAATAATAGGGGCTTTTAAATTGTGTTGGCTGGAATCAATTCATCTTCGAGCACAGGTTACAGGAGCACAGATCCTACATCTAGAAGAAAGGATCATTCTCTTTGCTTACTGATAGCGTCTTTAAATAGCTTCACATCGTAAAACGCTAGCAGAGCTTGCCTCAAAGTGTGAGGTCATTACTAATTTTTGTATTCATACCAGACAACCCAGAGTCCTCATTTCAGTTGTTATTAAGCAGTTTGCAACAGCAATTTCTCTTTTTAATTATAATATTAATAACAACAAAAAATTTAGAGAGGTGAAATCCACTGAAACAGATGCTCAAGGCCCATCACTATATTGAAATCCAAACTTAAAAAGTCACAGGTTATAAAGGTTTATTGATTATTGGAGGATTGAATTTACTCGCCCAAAAACCAATTGGGGCCATCCATTGTTCTCAACATGTTCATGATCATAGAAAGAGAAGGGGAGAGGGGTCAGAAGCTGTGTTTAAACAGGTGCTTACAAATGTTTACATCCCAAAAGCATTTAATGATCTGAAGGAAAGACAAATATTGGAGGGAATTATGACAGAAGAATCAGTCAGGTTGATTTTGCTGTTTGGTTTTGGGGGTTCTACTTCAGGTTGATACACTGAACATTATATTAATGCCCATTGATACTGACACACACACACACACACACACAATTTGTATAACGACTACTTTGGGGGAGGAGAGTGCTTTTAAAAAGTAGTACTCCATACAACCTTTAACATGTTGAAAACTTTGGACAACCTGTGAAGAGTCTTGCCTTGTTTGCAGGGATGAGATTCTTACAGATTTTTCTGGATTTTCAGATTTTTCACATTTTTTGTTGTGGATTTTTTATTTAATTTTTTTTTTAATGTCATTTACATACATCCAGGCCTTTGTGCTGTATTTTGACTACACCAAGGTGCTCGCCCCATCTACATTTAAACACAGAATATGGGTTATGGCGTGGTTGGTAGCCACCAAAACCTCCACAGGTGTTTTGTGGACTTTTCATTTTCATCCACTCTCATCCCTGCATTTTATTAAAGGTGATATGAATGAAGACAATGAGGAGGAGGAGGAGGAGAAACAAAGATCTCTGGCCGTCTTGGAAGGCATTGTTGGAAGTCGAGCCATGAACAGCTTGAAGCACAAGACAACATCAAACTTCAGGTCAGTGTGCCTTCAGCATGCTCCTTTAACACCTGATGAATGTTGATAGACCCTAACATACCTTGTGTTCTGTCAAAGAACCGTCTCACATTCCTCTTGTCCATCCAGCAAGTAAGGCCGAATCCGAATTGGTGGCTCTGGCTAAGGCTACAGCTATGACTGTTGCTAACAGTGTTACTAATGCGGCAATCCAGCCATAGCCGTAGCTGTAGCAGCCAATTCGGACTTGGCCTAATACTCCTAGATCTAGATGGTACTTGTACCAACTTTATGTTCAGTGAGACCTGATTAAATTAATCGAGATGAGATATTTACTAATGCTGTACCATCTGTTTTTACTTTTGTGAAACCCAACGATTCTTTTCTTTGCAGAGATCCGAGTCAGTTGCGTTACGATCCGTCCAGAGAAGACCACGGGCAGTTTGAGATTCATAAAGAGGAGCCAGTGAAACTGGAGAGGTAAGCAAACTTAAGTATACTGTGCTTTATGAATCCAGTGTGGAAGTCCAGAATAGGAAGGCCTTTCCAATTAGGATCCTTGATGGCTTTACCGTCAAAAGTGAACTCTGGTCTCCAAAGGATTTCGTTAGACTGCGGGGGGCGTTCTGGACCAAAATTTTGCAAGTTTGGCCGAAGCATGCTTATTTTTACTTGTGCGATCTGGAGCATTTTAAATGTTTTATTTTATGTTTTTTGTGAATTTGATCTTGAACGTAACGGCTCACAATACGTGCATATCGTTCCAATATGCTAATTTGTGCATGGGGAGAACCCTGTCTACTGAGCTGCTACATGGTCTCTCACATCTTGAGATCTTGAGAAGAAACTTGACATGAACTACACACAAGAATGTTGATAAAATGTCTTATTGGCCACAGGACTGACAAAACGACCAACAGTGAACTTTTAGGTTCATTACACAACGCAAGGGACTAACAGCTTTGCGTCCCATCCAAAGGACGAAGCAATAATGGTTAAGTGTCTTGCTTAAGGACACAAGTGTCAAGACTGGGACTTAAAACCACACTCTGCTGATCAGAAACACCAGAGCTTGAGTCCAGTGTGCTTGAACGCTTGGCCACAACACACCGATACAATTCATTACATCATTTAAATTGTTTGCGGTACCTCCTGCAAATCATAGGATTTGATAAATGCCTCGCTCATCAATGCCTGACCCCATATCAAGGGATGAAGTGCTATGAGTGATTTACTGTAAAGTGCGCCACCAAGTGTTGGCCATCATTAATTAAGGGGCTGGGAAGTCTACATCCTACGTAGTTTGCTCTTGTCGAACAAGTAGAAATGACATTTAATTTGCTAGTTAAAGTTCATCTCAGAATTTCCACTTCACGTTGTAATTACTGAATGTTGACTGCCTTCTTAAAAAACCCAATTTACCTGTATCGTGAATTGCCTGTATCGTGAATTATATTAATGAACAGTAGCATTCGTGCTTACATGTGATTTTTTACTTGATATTTAACTGTCTCTCTAGAACCTCAGCAAAGGATGCAGCAATACCTGATGTGGGGAAGGATAAATACTTCGAAGTTGCCAAGTTGGACATTGGCAAGGACACAGGGGAAACTCAACCTTTCAGTTTCTTTGGAGATACTGAGATTGGTAAGTTGGTGTGGTGGAGGTGGGAATGTTGCACAAGGACTGTGTTGGTATAGGCCAATTGACCCCTAGCGCCATTTTGGGTGTGTTAGGGTAAGCATGTAAACACTGCTTTGCCCAAGTAAAATGAGCACTGCACTGTATAACACAAGTGGACATTGACTCCCAAATGGCACAACCAGATTGTTGTGATTATGTCGTCAGGTGAATTGGGTTTATAGGAAACTTTGAGAAGCTGGGGAAGCAGATGTAGGCCTACTCAGTAATTTTCTAATGTGTATGTAGTTCTGCGTAAGTTCACATTTCCAAGAGCAATACGTTTACCAGATTAGTCTGCCAACAAAAATGAACCCATCTTCAGTTCTCTGCATGCAGTGGTTGTAATACTGATACAAGGTACTAGACAATGGGCAGTACAAGGAGCCAAATGGAGATGGGCTGGGACGATTTTCGCAAAACACTGAGATTCATCTTAAGATGATTTGCATTATTGACATAGTGATTTGTATCGTTACATCACCATTTGGTGAACACTTAAGATTGATGCACAACTTAAGGTCAATCTTAGCTCTTTGTAAAATCAAGACCTGGACACACTGCCCAAAGAATAGGCAACAGATGGAAAACATGACTAATGAATTGGCAACCAAGGCCAGGGAAAAGGAGAAGAGGCAGACAAAGAAGAAGATAGAGGGACAATTTTAAATCATACTCGGGGGAGCAACATGGCAGCAAGAGTTGAGATGAATGGCATATATACATGAGCAGGGCTACATCCTACATTGGATGAACACAGCCTCATTTGTTTACGTATAAATGACAGCTAAAACAGGGTATCAAAATTTCAAAAAGAGTCCAAAAGACACCAGTCCACCCCTCTGGCTGAAGCCTGATTCACAAACATGTTGCAAACTGTTTGGAAAACCGAAACAACTTGTCAATGGCCTTATGTTTTGACCCCTACTAGAGTCTTTCTGAAAGGCTAAATAACAACACAACACACATGCAAGTATACTAGTGTAGCAGAAGCAGTCAAGTAGAAAGAAGTGAAAAGAGAGGCAGAATGAAGTCAGAAAAGGCAAGGGATGAATGATGAAGAGGGAGACAAAGGGGGAGCAGAGGGAAGGGGCTGTGGAAATACAAAATCACAGGTGGGAAGAGGGAGTTAAAGCATTTAAGATTGAAAAACTGTGCATAGTGTTTGTGTTTGCATCAAGAAACTTCACTTTGCATGCGCTTTGGTGTGAAGTATGAGTCAAGCTTATCACTATGTTGCCATGAAAATGCTGCCCAATCATGGGTTTATTTCATAATTTCTTGCAGAGAAAGATGAAGAGGATGCAACAGGTATCAGCTCACTTCAGCAGGACATTCTGGCCTCAACCAAACTGGGCAAGAAGCAGTTGGCTCTAGACAGTAGTGATGAAGAGTCTGATGGGGATGAAATAAAGCAGGCAGAGGAGGAGGAAAAGAAAACTACTGAAGGGGACACTCTGAGTGACTCACCAAAGCCTGTCAACAAGACATTCTTCTTTCTAGATGACGACGTCAGGTTGAAAAGTAAGATTGTTTTTCTACTGTTAAAGAGGGACTTGAAAGTCAAGTTCAGTTTTGTGATGCACTCATTTCACAATAGAGTGTCCTTATGAAGTAGAAAAAACTGCAAGTCTCTCAAATGCCATTGTATTCAATACCCTTCCAGAGCAAAATTTGTTACCATCCAAAAACATTCAGTGAAATTTTAAATATGTGGGCCAGTACATTTTTGCACGGGGATTTTTTATTTCACTCCTATATTCAATCAAAATGGCATTGATTTTGACCTTTTGATTAATGAAAAATTCCTGTGTGGAAGGTTCAGACCCATTTTATTATTGACGCCCAAAGACATCATGTTTCAAATTTTCCTTGAAAGTGAATCAAACAAGTGACATTTTACACCATTTTAACAATGGGTTAGAAAGTTCTACAATTTTTTCCATTTTCGTAAGGACTCTATCCATTGGAAAATGAGTGCATCACAAAATGGGAGACTTTTGAGACGCTGGCGGCAGAAGACACAACGGTCCTTTTTGACAGTTCTGAGCACGCACATAATATATTGCAGGCTGGCATAGTTTATCCTATCATTTAAAAGCACGTTGGATGATATTGAACAGTCAGACAGTAGAAGGGTTGAATGTGTACTATGTAGATGCAATCACCGCATAATATCATAATGCTTGCTGTCACGGTAGCTCCTGGTTTCTTTCACATTGTCTTAATCAATTTGTGACGGTCCGGTTTGATCTTTTGTAGCTGGACCACAGCTGTTTTGTCGCACGTTGAGCAATGAAGTCTTGAACAAGTGGTTTGAGCAGCAAAAGGCTGATCTGCAAGGGGTGAGTATCTTTCCAACCCATCATTTGTTTACCAACCCATGGTTTCCGTCCCTTGTCCCAGTACTCATGTCCTTTTCACACAACTGTTATACCTTGTCAGACCTTATTTTTTAAGGAGCGCGATCGTGCTCGCGCTCCTATCGCGCTCCAAAACTTGACTTCACTTGATCTTCATTATAATATTAATATTATTATTTTTTTTTTTTTAATCTCATGTCAATCAGAGTAATGTAATCGTTAACGCAGGGCAGTACAATTTTAAGCAAGCGATGGGTTGCTTCATAATCATAGTTGCTTTCGCGTGTCACGAAGACATCAAGACGAGAACCAACGCAATATTTTACTTGCCTTAACTTGTCCGTCCGCATGGGTCTGATTTCCGCGTGAATTGTCACGAAAGAGATTGAGGGTACAATGTGAAAAAGGAGCGAGGTTGATTCAACAAGGGCGCCCTCAAGGGTTTAGTAGTCATTATCAAGTCACTGTACTGTGCCTCTCGTTTTAGTGCTGCATGCGGCGCTTGTCGTCAAGAGTTTCCTCGAGTGATCAAACTTTTTAAAAAAATAACGATTACCAACGGTGGAGGTAGGCTGAAAAGTGCTCAATTTAGGATGCATTGTACCCAATTTACAGCAGCAGCGTATCATTTCTGGTTAGTTCTGTGTTCAATTCAAGCTACAGCTTTCTTCCATGGGGTTTGATCACATTTTTATGAATACTGTCGATGTTTTTGGAACTAACTTTTTTTTCTCTGACTTTTTTCTGCTTCACAACTTAAGTTTTTCGAATTTTACAAAACATTAGAAAAAAACAGAACGTGGTCGTCAAGCACTTCAGATTTTTATTTTTTTTTAAGTCGCAGCTACTATACCGAAACCATCTTTAAAAGTTCAATGAAAGTAGACCGTACATCTCTACACATGCAAGGAATCGGTTGTCATTTTGTCTTTAATTTGATCTTTCCTGCTTTGTGTAAAGTTACGATGTACATGTAGCTGCCAGGTTGTAGAAATAAAAAATGAAACATGATACTTACATGTAAGTCTTAGAGCTTCCTCAGTTTTAATAAAAACTAAAAACAAAAACAGTGACACAAAAGACGCTTTTCATCATGCTTTATTTGACAAAATGTGTTGAGCATGTGTTTGGATGTTAAACTGAACCATATAATTGACTTTATCAGCTGTTGTCCAAAAGTCAAGCACATTGAGCTCCTGGACAATCCCAGGAGAGTGATCTGAGGAGCTCAAATTGAGCTCCTGACTAATTCCCAGGAGAGTGATTTAACGAGCTCCTCGTATTTTTAAAAACGAAGGTCTGCCTTGATTGCTGTGTCCTTGGGATGGGACATTTGTCCTTCGGATGGGACGTTTGTCCTTTGGATGGGACGTTTGTCCTTCGGATGGGACATTTGTCCTTCGGATGGGACATCCTTCGAATGAGACATTTGTCCTTTGGATTGGACATTTCTTCTGATGGGACATTTTTCCTTCGGATGGGACATTTGTCCTTCGGATGGGACATTTGTCCTTCCAATTGAACATAAAGCTTTCAGGTCTTATGTCTTGGATAATGCAAGGAACATGAATATTAAAGTGAAGTGTATTTTTTGCATGATCGTGGCCGGAATAATATTTCTTTGAGGGTACCGCTGGCACAAGAGCAAAGAGTCTCTTTATAGCACCAGGATTTTTGTTTTCTCTATCAAGAAAATGTCAAATACATTCACCGTGAATTACAAAACCTCAGCCTTGAGCTACGGCCGAGGATTGGTATTAAATCCAGAACCAAGACTGGATCCCCGATTCACTCTGACTTACCTCCATTGAGCTGAAATACAACGAATGAACAATGGTGGAAGACTTTCAATGTCTCGTAATTCTCTTCTTGGAACAAAAGGACAAAGGGTCTGGAATCAGGGATTACATAATATCCCCTGCATAATGGGTAAAAATTGGCAAAATATTCAAAACCATTTGTCCTCTGTTTGGGTGAAATTAAGTGTGCATGGTGAGTGCATACTGTATGCACACTCCGAAACAAAATGTCCTGGTGACCTTTGTTCCGGTATTCTAATTTTAAACAATGGCGTGTTTAAACGTCGACTGTTTGCTGGCAATATTTGTGGGTATACACGACATCCGGTGCCTACTGGTTAACAGAGCTCAGCGATAGAGACTTGCACAGTCTATATAAACTGGTTGCCTTATATCTTAACAACATTCTCATTTTAAGTTTTTTTTTGTGGTTTGGTTTGTTTCTTTTTAGTGTTTTCCATTTTACCATGGTTTATTCTTTTATATTGTATATTGACTTTAATTTGTCTTATATTTTCATAACAATTTTTTAATTGTAATATTGTTGCAATTCGGCCCTGTGGCTGCCCAAGGCAATATTTTTTTAATAAACCATTCAATAATGATAAACATTATTTTTCTGAAGGCAGCTGCTCATATCCTATTAGTTCAACACAATATATTCAAGTTATTATTGTGATTTTTTGTTTCCATAACCTTGCATTGGGGAGAAAGAGTAATTTACTCTAGTTTTTCAGCACACAAATTTGTGCTAAATATTACATGGATCAAGTCGGTCTCTTGATGGTGTAATTGTTGGCATTTACAGTGTGATGTAATTATAATAATAATACGCAGTTCTTATATAGCGCTTTATCACACCCGATGGGCGGTACATGGGCGGTACATTGAAGAAATGATGATCAGACTTACATGCTTTATCACACCCGATAGGCGTCTCAAAGCGCTCAGTGTTTTTTCCTGCAAGGTGTGCGGAGTTACATTTTGAAGTATGAGACCTGTTCCTTTACATAGAACAATGTAACGGTTTACTAGGTGCTGTAACTGTGTTTAAATACAGTGCAGTGTAAGTGTTTATATCTGACATCATTACAAAGTTTTGAGTTTTCAGATTGTATGAGTATTGTCACTTATTACTCTCACAGTGTGATGTAATTATAATAATAATACGCAGTTCTTATATAGCACTTTATCACACCCGATGGGGAGGGTACATGGGGGCGGTACATTGAAGAAATGATGATTTGAAGAAATGATAGTTTCTCCTGAAGACAAACAGAGCACACTTTTCGAAACGTCGAGACCACTCCGGCTCTTTTCAGAGCCAACACTCCTCTCCAAAGAGATTTAACCACATGGTTGTACCCGCAAGTTTACTATTTAATTATAGTTTCTACTTATTCTCTACACCATACAAAGCTTCAAACATCACTTATTACCCTCATGTTCTCTCCATTTCTTAAACAGGAGTACAAGAAGAGACATCAAAAGGCTGTCAGAGACTCAAAGGCAGCCCAACAAAGATCAAGAAACTCAGGCCAGAAGAGACCAATAAAAGCATCGAGGTGATCCCACATGTAAGTCTGATCATCATTTCTTCAATGTACTGCTATTTTTGTTAACATCTCAGATGCATTATATGGTGAGATGGACGCTCTTTCTCTCCGACGTCCCTTTTTGAAGACATTTGCATCCTGCTCGTGAGGTGACACTTACTGGTCCTTCAGCCTGACTAGTCCCATGTTACAGACAGGCTTTTTGTAGTAATTCAGTGGTTTTGCCGTCGAGTTTAAACTGCATGCACACTCGGATCATTTCAGGTAGCTGATTTTTTTTTAAACTCATCATTAAATTGCACCGTGCGACACCCAGTTAAAGGTAAAAAATGCATCATCGAAGAGCTCCTCGACAAAGGGTCTGAGGGTAGTCCTCTGAGCTTTTGGTTCTTACAACAACATTTGTGTTTATAGTCCCTACAAAAAAGGATCACACTTGCTGTTCCTGAAAATGTGTTGTGGGGACTTGAATACAACAGAGACAGTCAATGAAAGGCTTCTTGTTTCTACAACATCTATCGTAAGACATGTGTAGGAAAACAGGGAAGTACCTTGGAAGTACCCTGGTCAGCACTGTGGTGTCGGGTGTTATAACACTTGATATACTGTGCTTGAGGGAAAAATCCCATGACAGCGTCACCTGCACAGGATAGCCCCAACATACAACACAGATAAAGATCATCAGTTCTTCTAGTGCTGTTTTTTTCTATATAAGGTCGTGTATGACGCCCATTATCTACAAAAGAAGAAGGTGCCAGCTCGTTATTCTTTGGAATTACTACAACTGGATCACTGTTTCCAAGGAAAATATTGCCTTTCCAGTTTTCTTGGGTTCCTAAAACCTCCATCACATGACCTTGTTGTAGGCCCCACAATCACTGAACAAAAAAGCAGCTGTCTCAAAAGTGCAATTTTTTTGAGTTGAGTTCAAAAGTCGAACTCTTCCGCCTTGAAATCGTCAAGGCAGTTCTTAAGATGAGACCACAACAATGCACATGTCACTGTGTGGTGTCACGGGACTGAGAAGGTCAGCTGTGATAAGAGAGATAATGAGGATGAGGAAATATCAAACGGTTATTGTTTCTTTGTCCACGGATGAGCCGACCTCTGCAAGCACCTGATCCCAATGAAGTCAACTTAAAGTCGTTGACCTAAAGTTCAGGAATAATTTTGGTCGTTTGTGACACTCCGTGCCAGAACCAGGCACTTCCTGCCATACTTCATTACCGGGTTTATTTGCTCATCAGATAGATGAGTAGAAAGAATAGCTTTTAAATAACACTTATTTTACACCTATAAGGTATTTGTCAACATATCGTCGCATCAATGCAACAAGGTTGTATGTCCCATTTTGGGTGAAATTGAGTTAAAATATGCAAAAGGTGCTTTATTTTTGTATGAATAAATGGTAAAAGTTATCATTTTATCCAATATGTAATTAAAAAGATACAGGTCATTAACAATAAATGACATCACAATTTTTTAATGTGGTTCGAGCAACAAGGTCATATCTTACGCACACAGTTGTTGCATTTAACAATTATGACATCATTCCCCATCGACTGCTTGTGGTGGATGTTAGTGCATCAAAGTCATATCATCAAGATACGACCTTTTGACCAATTAAATTGCGGATATTCGTCTGTGCAAAAAGGTTGTATCAACAATTACCATTGTATACAAGGCATAAAACTTGTTTTATAAGTAACTGAGCGTAGATGTGACTTTTAAAGTTACTATTTGAAATTTCTTCATAATTCCTATGTTACAAGTCAACTTGTCTTAACCATTGATTGTTTAAAACGACCCAAAATTTTAAAAAGCGATTAATGCAACCTTGCTGCACAGACGCGATGATATAGAATGTTTAAGAAGTCATATCACATTGATGTCGAGGCTGATGTTTCAGTTGTTTGCAGTTTAAGGAGCACAGTCAGCATTGTGTTATATGGAAAATAACACCAATGGCATGCACTGAAAATGCACCCTGTCCAAACATCTGACACCCATCTTTTAGTTACAACTTCAGCTCGGTTTATAATATCAGCTCAAAAAGTCAAGATCGTTAAATTATGACGCTTGTGAAAACTCTAACCACTGAGATACGCCACTGAGCACAGTTCATCTGTCCTTTGACTTATCAGGGTTTTCACCGATTTCAGGATCACATGCCAACATGCAGCTTTTGAATGAATTACATTTACTTCACGCATTTTTGTTAAAGAGAATTTCAAACACCATGACTGACTTGAAATAGTTACTAAATTCATACAAAGTTTGGCACCTTTTGACATTTATTAACTTCCCAACAATCTAATTAATGAACAGTTTAATAATTTAAAGTTATCATTTAACTTGACAATTGGCAGAAGTAATCAGAAAATATGTGAATAAAGTAAGATAAAATATGAATAAAATAAGATACTATAATGCTGTCAGACTCAATTGTTAGTTTATTTATTTTCTGACTTGGTTACAAAAAAACATCATAATGCAAAGTTTTCATAGAAATGCAGTTAGTTCTGTGGATACAAAATGTTTGTTAATATTTTCTGAAATAAGTAGGTTTTGTTTTGTTGTTCTTTGAAAATGAATGATTTGCATCTATGTACCATCCCTTTGTGAAAAGATTGGAAAAGAGTACCTCTTCCAAAAGAACAAGAGTGGACCATCCTTCTGTGACATGTTTCATGAAAACTAGAGGATTGGAATATAAGCAATCTTCTGCAAAATCAACAATGCACCATCAAATTTTAGTGTTTCTTGAAAAAAAGGAAATGGGAGTATGTATTATTCTGGAAAATCAATGATGCACCATATGTTTTTAGTGTTTCTTGAAAAGTAGAGGATTGTAAGAAATGTATTCCTCTGCGGAATCAAAGATGCATCATCTATTTTTAGTGTTTCTTGAAAGCTAGAGGATTGGAATTTTTATTCCTCTGCAAAATCAATTATGGGCAATTCTTTTTTAGTGTTTCCTGATAACTAGAGAATTGGGTTGACATTACTCATAAAAAAAAATACCAGTGTGTACCGTCCACTTGTGTTTCCTGATGATGAAACGATCACATTGAATACACTCTTCCGAACACTAATGAAAACCTAGCCTCTTAATAACTACAGCAGAACACCGGTATACTGAACACGGACATAACGAACATTCGGCTATACCGAATACAACCTTTGGCTCCCGATTTTTGTGCGCTAAATATATCGAACATTGACGTCAGACGAACGATACAATTTTTTTTGAATAAGTAGAAGTAAATTGGCTGATTTTAATTCCTAAAAAATAGTCTTTAATGTTGAATCAAAAGGTTTAGAGAGACAGGCAGGCGTTATTACCCAACTGAATAGAAGGGTGGCCAACTGTTACCTGAGGTTTGAAACTTTTCGAATAACTCAGCATTAAGCTTTGTGTCAACATGTCTAGTCAACTCCAAAAGACGCACTTTTGCCAACTGGATAAATATGGACATTCCCACTACGAAAGCATGACGCATGTCGCCGCCTGTATTCCCTACCCGGAAGGTGTGAAAAAAACTTGACAGTGGTCAAAAGAGGGCGCCTTTCACGTCTGGACTGATCGCGGAAGCCATCTCGGATTTTGTTCACGTTCGGGCCGCAAATCACTATACCGAATGACCACTATACCGAACAATTTCCACGGATCCGGTCATGTTCGTTATAGCGGCGTTCTACTGTATTCCAAATGCCCTTGAGGATGTACACAAACCACATTGAGGATTTGCTTCCCCTGAAATCTGCAACCGTGCTTACCTAATATTCTAACCACAGCAATTTAAAAGCATTTCAAAGTCGAAAATAGAAAGTGGCAAACTTGTGTAACCACAAAACAGTTGGAGCTTCCTTATGGGATGGGTCGTTTTGGTTATGTAAACATCAATAACGACTTGTTATTGGTGTGGTGTGCCACACTTTTTTGTAAAAGGTCATGTGAGCATTAGAAAGTTGTATGTTAAAAATGATACTTTTTTAATCACCAAGTTTATTGTCCCCCCTAAGAATCAGAATACTTTGAAGTGGAAATGTTTCCCCATGCCATTTTTATCATTCCTCTGTGTACAGTGTGCCCCTTCATTGTATCGGATGAAGTAGTTTTCACTCTGAAAAGTATTTAACTTTTAGTTCATCTTTTAAGTGCTACCACCACCTTTTTAGTGTACACCATATATCAATGATTTATTTATGTTCCATATGAGTGTGTTTAAATGTGCATCACATGAACTATACTCCAAACGTGATCAGAGAGGGCGCATTGTGCACCCTATAGATCCAGAAACACCGGAGCAAGCCCCTTCTCTTCCACGAGTGTCCTGGGTGTTTTCTGTGCGTTACACAGTGCTCAAGACCTACAATTGTTCTGTCCCATCTGAAGGACGGGGGCTTGATGTTGAGGAGCCCTATCATGTCCCAGAAGAGCCACTAACCATGACAATACAGAAGTGATGTTTGAAGCTTTGCATGGTGTGAAGGATAATAAGTGACTATAACTAGTAAACTAGTCAGCTTGTGGGTACAATCAGAAATAAATCTCTTTTGGAGGAGTGGTGGCTCTGAAAAGAGTTGTAGTGGTCTCGACATTTCGAACAGTATACTCTGCTTGTCTTCAGGAGAAACTGCTTGTCTTCAGGAGAAATATGTTTATCAAGGTCTTATCAGAATTATCAGTTTCTGTTAAAGAGTATGCATTTGAACAATGAAAATCAAACAAGTGAATTTTTTTGGTAAAACTACATACAAACATATGCCAGCTTTGGAGCCGGAAGTGGCCAAAAGTTAGCACATGCGGCAGATGCGTGCATTTGACGAAATGACTTGCCAACAGGATACTAAGCTTTCTTTTGTATGGCATGCATTTCTGTGAAGAACAGACTCAGCTGATAAATCAATTAGCATTTGGTAAGTCCTGGTTCTTTTGTTCAACTTGTTGCTTGTCTTCACTTGTGTGTTATAGGATCACTCGAGTTAGTTGATGTAACAAGTGCATTGGGTCAACAGAATAGTTATTTATTTTATTTATTTATATATTTATTTGATTACAAATCCAACAGCGCAAGCGCCAAGTACAGTATGGTGAACAGGAAATGAGAAGAAATGCTCAGTTTTAGATGTGGGAGGAAACCCACGTGCATGGCTCCCGGTCTGAGGTGGGATTCGGACTGGGGTCCACTGAGGTGAAAGGCAGGGAAAGAAACTACTGAGACAACCTGATGCATACTATTTGGGTTTTTACCTTCAGACTGGTGTATGATAAGCACTGTGTACTCTGTGCTTGCCAAGTCCGGCAGAACAAAAATATAAATATCAGCTCCCTTTGGGTGAATACTAGAATCATTCTTCACTCTTACAAACAATATCCAACAGCATACATGTATATGGTAACTCAACACCCAAACTGTTGGACTCTGATTATGGTAGTATACCTGATCCCATGTAAAACATAATCAGTTTACTAGTGCAGTCCTCAGTCCAACAGAATCAAACAAAACATGGATTTTGAAGGGTTGGGTTGGTTAGAGTTATAAAAGATCATTTTGGATGGCAAAACTATTTAGTGAGGTCACACAAGGTCATTTGGGGGCACCTGTCTCTCCTTAGTGATTGGAGACAATGGGGTCCTGGATTGGAACATATGGGCAGGATATGAGTCAGAGTTGGATGGGGAATTTCCCATTCCTTGGACGCTCCATAGTTGGTTACCTTCTATTAAACTTGAATGACTTGTTTGTTTGATTTCACACACAACAAAGTGCATTTGACCAAGTTCTTGTTGAAATGGTCTGCTGGGGGGGGGGGATGCTGTGCAAGACGATTTCTGGATAATCTTGTCTGGTAGCTGAGTTGCTGAGACATCTACTTGAGATTGATTATTTGTGATTTTTCTGTGCTTACATCTGTCTGTCTTGTTGAGTCTTTTCTTATCTTGCACTGTGGCATCCTGAACACAGTCAATGCTGACTGGCTCAAGTACCAATCCATTACTCTTATTCCAAACTTTGTGTACTTTATTGTGATCTGATTATTCAACTTCTTTTTTGGGGGGTGATGAACGGGGTAAAGGGGAGACTGTTTTTGAGCTGTGGAATTAACACTAATCTTGTTGAAATGAAGTGATGCTTAATAGTTTCAAATTTTAATCATAGCTTATTGCAGCTTTTTTTGTAGCTCGGTTACTTTCCCTGCCTGACCCCTACCCCACCCAACTCAGTTACTACCCCTGCCTTACACCCCCATCAAACCCAACTCAGTTACTACCCCTGCCTCACACCCTCCCCCTCAGTTACTATCCCTGCCTTACACCCACCACACCCAACTGAGTTACTACCCCCAGCCTTATCCTTCCCCCACAACCACCACCACCACCAACTCAGTTACTTTTCGTGCCTTAACACACACACCCCCCCCCCTTATCCCTGCCCGACCCCACCCCTGCCTTACACCCCCACCACACCCAACTCGGTTACTACCCCAGCCTTTTCCCTCCCCCACCACCACCCCCACACCACACCCAACTCAGTTACTATTCCTGCCTTAACACCCCCCCCCCTCAAACACCACACCCAACTCAGTTACTATTCCTGCCTTACATGCGCAGGTGTCCTCTTTTTGTGTGTTCCTCTTCCAGGGAATGTTTCTTCCTTTTTCCTGTTTCCCCTGTTTAACAATCCTTGTTCCATAACACTCTTTGCCCCAGTTTAACAAGCACGCAACTTCTCCTCTGATCAGCTGATTTCCTCTTATTTGTTTTTTGTAGTGCCATTAAAAACTGAAAAACACTGTACAATGTTTTATGTGCAAGGCAGTTTCCGTTTTTGTTTTGTGTTTTTTTATGGGGGGGGGGGGCATACTAAAAAATTGCACATCTGTTTTTAAAAGTGCAAACCCATGCTTCTGGCGTGTGACATATATTGCTCAACAAATCTTACAAGAGATCGAAGCAAGATATTACAACGATTTAAACAGTACAAACCATGCCTTTGGTGTGTGGTTTGCATTACTCACACAAAACTTAACAAACCTTCAGAGACAAACTTCACACTCAAACCACAACACGACTTGTGTAATGTTTGCTCAACTGAAAACCAGAAGACTGTGGTTGCAGGTCTTTTCCCGATACCTGTGATTTTTCTTGTGCACACCAAGGCGTACTCAATGAATAAAATAAATAAGTACGCCAGTAGGGTAAAAACACCCATTGTCATACATACAGGTGTTTCGATGGCTTGTTGTGTCAAAAACAGGAAAAGCAATCTGGTTAGACCACAGGAATTTAGGCTGTGTAAAAATAGTCCACCGAGGATGGAATTGTATCCATATTCTTAGTGGGAAGGCAGGGAGGGGGGCTTTGCCAGTGATTAGTCAGAAATTGTCAAAACTCTTCCTGTAAAGCTGCAATGGAATCCCAAATATTTTTTTCATGGCGTCTGAATTAGATGGGATTTAAATTATTTGAAAATGTTATCTGAATTTTCAAATGGGGAGCCTGTGTGACCCGAGGCTTATGATGGATGATGACTATGCAGTTTTGTATCGGTTTGCCGGTTTGACGGTTTTCTTTGTTTTGTTTTCTATGGTTTCTGTAGGTGTTGAATTACATGTATTTTGAATTGGATTAATTTGTTGATGTTTGTCTCAGTACAATACATTTTTGATTTTTGGAATTTCAATGGTATGCTTTTATTGGCGACATGCTGTGTAAAGGGACCGTGATGTCTGTCAAATAAATCTGAAGTTTCTTCCTGGGATGAAACCGAAGGAAGCTTGTGAAACCCCCGCAGACAAATCTCGTTTGAAAAACAACTCATGTAAATTGTTTATAAATAAAAATATAAATGTACTGCACATTATCTGTTTGTTTTTTCAAAAGACATGCATCATTAGGGAAAGTTCTAATATAGAATTGAGGCGTTATTATTCATTAGTCAGTTTATGCAACAAGTTTTGCCATTGAGAAATTACTGATCTTTTGGACATGTTGGAAAAAAGATATATATGTAATTCAAAATCTAAAATTTTTGATTGGTGGCTACTTCCAATGTGTTATGCTTTTGGTTAGTCTTTAAAGACTGAAAGTGGATCTGAACTCCAAATCTCTGGATTACTGGTTCGGGTGCTTCACTAGATTAACATGTTGGAGAGAAGTGGGGGAGGGGGAGGGGGGTTCAACATGCTTTGGGGTGGGGTGGGGTTTTTTTTGTTTCTTTGCACTTATAATTATCAAAGCGCTAACCCTCTGAATTACTGTTGTTCCTGCTTTTATAGATACAATTGTTCGAGGGAAGAGGAGGGATGTTTCAAAGTGTAAAGCCCCGTTCACACTAAACACAATTCCCAGGGAAATTCACGCAAGGTTTTGGTTGACCTTTTTCACACTTGAATTGCTGACCCTGGTCAACTCACGGAAGTAGCTTCCCCTTCTTGGGAGTAAGGTATTAATCAAGATAAACCCTGGGTTAGCATACTGAGTTTTCATTTTTCCCAGGAGAATTGCGGCAAGCGGTTAAGGAGCATTTGGTGGTATTGGGGTTAAAATTCCCTAGTTATTTCATGGGGTTCCACTTCCTTGGAGGTGGCTCTGTATCCTTGTTCTTTTTTTGGGGGGGACACTTGACTGAATAGTTAAAACCTCTTCATGCTGTCTAGCCAGGGATCACGCCCCCAGGTATCCTGTCAGACCTGAGACGTGGCAGACCATGATTCATTCACATAAAAAAAAAGGGGGTTGCGGCTTTTCTCCATTCTCATGACTTCACTGAATCAAATAAAAATTCCTTGGGTGAGAACAAATCCACTTCTCCAAAAACAAATGTTGATCGTCCAGGGCTCAAAAATACCCACCGTCCACCGTCCATTGGCCTGAGTCTTAGCATTAGGCCAGTAACCTTCCAACGGAACAAGTCCGGCAGTCCAGTGCTTTCTAAACACTTGAAGATTTACTAATTTATACTTTTAAAGTGCAAACCTCCAACTAAAAATCAAGCAAATATGAAAAGAAAGAAATTTCTTTCTTGTGAAAATTATTTTCGGTCCAGTGAAAGGTCAGAGCTGACAAAGAAGTGTGGTCTAGTGGAGATTTTTTACCAAAATTCAATCCCTGAAAGTTCGTTCCCTTCAAGGGAACTTTTGGTGTAAACAAACTCTCACTACAATTGAAACGGCCTTGATGATGTGATATCATTAATGGAGTGGATGTGCATGTCCCTGCCAGGGCGCCAGTCTCTGCTAATTGCTGACTTCCTTTTGTTTTTCTCTGTCATGAATTGTTACTGTCAACTCTTACATCATTGTTTGATGATGTAATGCACGATCAAGCTCGTTATAGATGATTAGATGAAACAATAGAGTTTGGGATAAATTATCCAAATTGTTCTAGCAGATGTAAAAAGTCGTTCCTAAAAGACAAAACAACTTTTTATAGATGCTGTCAATTTAAAGAAATGTTAAAGATCTGATACATGGTTGTTAATCACCAAAACAAATAAGGGAAGAATTTCATTATTTATATTATTCATCTAATAAAACCATGGAACCCTCAAAGGCACTTCTTTTGAAAATGGGAAGAAATGATGTCACCTTGCTTACAAAAAGAGTGACCTTACCATGCATGATATCAGAAAAATTGTTACTATTATAGCCTGAAAAGACTATCAAAGCTGATACCATATGTAAATGTGGATCAGCCCTTCTTCTCAAGTTTTCCTACTGTTTTTACAGAAAGCCAGGGACCAATTTCATGAGGCTGCTTAAGCAGAAAAATAGCTAAGCAAACAAATATTATGCTTACCAGACTACGATTACCAGCCAAAATACCATGTTACATGTAAAATTTGTGACTGGTATCCTGCTCATTTTCGCTAAGCAGCAAATTGTTAAGCAATATTGTCTGCTCAAGCAGCTGTATGAAATTGGGCCCAGATATCATAGCTGCTTGCATTCCAGGGTATTTCCAGGCAGGCAAGGTACTACACTAGCCATACATGATACTGCGCTGCATCATAAGTTCCACATAAATTCAAGAATTGTAAAAATAACAGATGAAGTTGTAGATGTGCCCTCTTTCTTTGTATCAAAATTTGAGAAAAAAAAATTGTGAGATGTACTTTTCATGAAATGTGAAATTTTGTTTTCTCCATTGAGCTGTGTACAAATCATGCCTGCACCTGGAGGAAGTCCAGGCGATGTGGTTCATTTGGAAACGTGTGATGCCACAGGTATTTAAACATTGCATCAAGGCGCCTTACCCTGTTACTGCCCCTGTTCATTTGGCCTTAAGCATTCCTGAAACCATCTCAACTCCTTTGGAGTATGCAGCACCGGCAGCCAAATGGGCACACAGGCTGCTAATTGTTCACATCAACAATCTCTACCCCCCCCCCCCCCGCAGCTCTATTTATAGAACGTTATGTCATTGTGTAATCATGCAAGATCTCAGTGTGATTAATGACATAATGTTTGTATAAATAGAAAACTGCAGTCTGCATACAGTACAACATGGTGTATATTTAGAAGGTAAAACTCCAGCTTAGGAAAAATTAAACAAATATAACCATTCGCATGAATTATTATATTGTATGTTATAAAGGAAAAGAATACAAGGGCAATTCCATCATTATTCTTTTCAGAGTCACCACTCCTCCCAAAAGAGATTTATACATGGTTGTACCCGCAAGCTTACTAGTTATAGTTACTTCTTGTTATCTATACCATGTAAAGCTTCAAACATCACCTATTAATGAGCCATCCACAGCTTCGCTTGTGAAAGCTTGTACTTGGGCATGCATGGCTTAATATGTTGGAATGTGTTACTATAAAAAAAAAAATATTACAATGTACTGGGCCTTTCTTTTAATTTAGCGCAATGAAGCGAATTGATCAGCTTTTAGGCAGATTTGGCACTACAGTATATAAATTATTACTAATATTATTATCAAATCATGAAGTATTATTTGTAATATTTTACCCATACACCGATGTGTGTTTTAAAACCACTGTATACTCGGTACTTTCCCAAGTCCTGTGAAAAAAATCCACGGGCATTTTCCTTGGGTGGGATTCAAACCCATGACCCCCCCCCCATTCTAGACTGCCAGGCAGCTAGAGGCAGTTTGAATCCATTAGCAGTGGCTACCACAACCATTAAGACAGATGTTAATTTTTGCATCGGGGTAAAGAATATTATTTGTAAAGTTTTACCCATACACCATAAGCACTGTATACTCGGTACTTTCCCGAGTCCTGTTTTTTTTGGGTGTTTTTTTTCACAGGACTCGGGAAGTACTGAGTATGCAGTGCTTAACACACATCGGTGTATGGGGAAAACATTACAAATAGTATTCTTTATCCCCGATGCAAAAATTAACATCTATCTTAAATCATGAAAGTCATTCATGAAATCAGATTTCTGTTAGCCCAGTAACTTGAGTAATCGCAAAATTTTCCATAACTTTTTGCTGTGTAACATAATTGTTCCTTCTTGAGTGTTCTGTTGAATATAGACTAGACTTTGTGATGAATGAGTAAATGACACAGAAAAGAACACAAGCACTTTAATTTCCCTGAATGATCTGAACACATCATGGGACAATGACATGAGTGAGTCAAGGTTGTGTAAGAAATGATTTTGAAAGTTTGAGAAACATTGCATCTTTTAGGCCAGCAGCGGATTTCACAAAACGGGGGGAGGGGAGTGGCATTGCTTTTCAGTGGGCGGGGGGGCAGGATTCAGTGGGGGGGGGGGGGCAGGAGGTATGTTTATTAATGCGCCAGATTGATCTTTAATATTTTTTGTGGGGGGCACGTCCCCCCCCCAACCCCCCAAACCCCGATATTTGTTTTCAGGCCTAGTCAACAAAATAGTTTTTTTATTAGGACAACATTATGATTGTACATTTGAGGCATCTGCTTCAATTTCAGTGTCAAATTTTAAGTAGTTTTTTTGAAGGATGAATAAGGTGTGTTAAACAAGGCTACCAGACCGGGGCCTGGAATATAAGAAGTGAGTTCGGGGGAAGAACTTGATCAAAGTATTCCAAGATGTTTTTTTGGTATCTCCCATCTGCTTGGTTGTAGTACTATTACCATTAAATGACAGATAAAACAGGGTGTCCAAAATACAAAATAGGGCGTCCTAGAAAGACGCCCAGACACCCCTCTAGCTAACCCTGTGGTTTGAATGTACGTGTGTGGGACATGGAATTCCAAGGTGCCTCCGTTGCCACTAGTCATATCCTTGGTGCCACTTCAAAATGTCACCATAGACTTGAAGTTTTTGTAATAGATATACCCTTTTCAAAATGAACAGGACCTTGCCGCTTCAAAGATGCATTTCCAGGATGTATGACCAGGGGTGGATTTCATAAAACTAGTCCTAAGTTAGGACTAGTCCTAACTTAGGACTAGTCCTAACTTAGGACTAGTCATATAAGTTAGGACTAGTTACTCATCCTAACTTGAGATAAGACTAGTCCTAGCACTTTGTGAAATCCACCCCTGGGCCCAATTTCATAAAGCTGCATAATCAACAAATATTGCTTAACAATTTTCTGCTGAGCAAAAATGAGCAGGATACCAGTCACAGATGGTATATTTGACATGGTACTTTGGCTCTAAACCTTACTCTGGCTTTTTTGTGCTGAAGCACCTCTATGAAATTGGGCCCAGGGACCAGTTTCATAAACATACCTTTTTTTGTATGGTAATTTGTTGCTTAGCAAAAACAAAAAGGAGTACCAGCTAAAATGCAGGTTAATGTATTGTTTGTGACTGGCTTCATTTAAAATTTTGCTCAGCAGATAAATTTACCAAGCAATAGTGCTCTCCATCACATCCACTGTATCAGAGTTCAATAAATGACTCTGTACAGCAAGGTTACTGGTTCATGGAAGTCAAAATAATACCAAGGGTTTTTGTTTTTTTTTGGTTTTTTTTTCAAACCTCGGCTTAGGCTCCAGCCCTGGCTCCGGCTCTGGCTCCGGCTCCTGGCTCTGGTGTCCGTTTTTGATGTTGAAGCACCGTGTAAAATGCTGACTGTTCCAAAACTGACGATAGAGCCCAAGCTGAAGTCTGAACCCAAGCCTAGGGTTGGAAAAAAACTCTTATATTTGGATTGGTTCTTAAACAGTTATTTTCTCTTTTCATTACAAACAATGTTTGTAGCTTTCTTGTAGAATTATGTCTTGTTATTATTCTAGTTTTGCGGTGACATCTTACTGGTTGTCTTTTTAAAGTTAGAGTGCATGGATCAACCACTAACATGTTAGATAAGCAGGGGCCCAAAATGGGGTGGATGAGTAGGACGGAGAGGGGGAGGATGGGGAGGAGGAAAAGGGACAGGAGCAGGGCAGTTGGAACATGGGAGATTCTCACTTAAGAGGAACTGAATAAAAATAACGGGGTTAGCTTCTACCCATTGTAATGCAAAAGGGGGATCACCCTCTTGTTTCCACTGTCCCCCCCCCCCCCCCAACAAATTCACTTCTCCTATGGATCGTCCTATGTCGAGTTTGGGAAATAGATCTAAAAATCCATCCGATTGATCTCATGACTTTCATCCCCTGATTATTACGTGCAAAGTTGATCAAAACATCAACACTGTAGATTGCGGAGCCGGGGAGACCATATGTGAGTCTAATGCCATTTGAATACAATATCAACTTCCTATATACTTCCTTTATATGTTTCACATGTCCAAAGGCTGATCGATCCTTCCTCCTTTACTGTTGTTGACTGCAATTGACAGTATTTGTTGTGGAAGGGCAACTTCCTATTCTAGAATTATGCTGACGTACTTCCCCATTGTAGCAACTGCTGGATGAAGTGGCCCCCCCCCAATGAAGATTGTTATTTTTCCTGTACAATTGAATGCATAATTCTGCAGTTCCAACATTATTCAAGACATCCAGAGTCGTCATTATATCCTTGGGGTCCAGTCTCACATGGGCCATGACAACTTTAGGCCACATCTCACGTCATGTCTCAAATGCTCGTTGCAAGTCTGTGACCTTTCGAGGGATTCCCACATATCAGACCTCGGATCTTTGACATTTTGAAAGATTGTCATGATTCAAGTTTAAAGTCTGCAACATTTTGAGGGTTTTTCTAAATTTAAGTCTTCTGACACTCAAGCATTTTTAAATCAAAACAATTTTTCACTCAAACTATCTGTACAAAAGCTTCAAATTAATTAATTAATCACAAGAATGGTTATGTTAATTTAAATATTATTCTTTATGCAAGCATCACAATAATGACAGTTAAACTTTGAGTCCAAATTAAGTCCAAAAATAATGGGACTTCAGTGTAATATGAATCCAAGGTACTGATCCAGGTCTTCAGCTCAACTAAAAAACTGGTATGATAAAGAAGGAACCTGTCCATCAGTGGGTTTGGAGTCTGGGTGACAGTCTATCAGAATGTTATGATTATCATAGTCTGGAGTTTAACATTGTTTACTATCTGCGAGGGAGGTGTTGCAATTCACCAGAACCATAACCAGATATTTTCATGGGGGGGGGCAAGCGGGTGCAAAGACATTATTATTATTATTATTATTTTTATTTTATGTATCAAATTATTCATTTGTGCTTTTTTTTTCGATCTCTTTTTGGAGGCACAAAGGGGTACGCTACTGCAATTCATTTTCTTTCTGTTGATTTGTTTTGATTTTATTTTATTTGAATAAAAAACAGCAAGATACATGGCGGAGAACAATACAAAAACGGTAGACAATACCTAGAGAAATACTACATAGACAAATAAGAAAGTACAAAAGGAGACAGACAAATTGCACAAAATTATCCAAGGATAGCCCAAACAGCCAATAACTCAGGCTTATTCCCATTGGGGTCCTTACAAGTTCTTTTTTTTTTTAAGTTATTTTTTGTTGTTGTTGTCTGTTTGTAATTTTGTTGCTGATCTGTAGGTAGAAGGCTGATATTTTTTACTTTATTGCCTTGGATTCTCATGCAGTTGTTCTGTATTTATTTTTATGAAAAATTTGTGTCTTGGCCAAGTGGTCTAGAGCACTGAGCTCAAGTTCTGGTGGTCAAGTCACCGGGGTGTGGGTTCGAATCCCAGTGATGAATGACACTTGTGTCCTAGGGCAAGATGCTTTACTATAGTTGCTTCTCTTCACCCAGGGGTATAAATGGGTACCAGCGAGGGTGGAGGTTGATACTATGTTTGAAAAAGCCTTCTGAGCGCCACGGCAGCTCCAGGTTGTTTACTCCCCAGGGATCTGAGAAAGATTACAGGAATGACTAGGGCACTAATGTAAAGCGCATTGATACATTATTGTAAAATGTGCTATATAAGACCTAGTTATTACTATTATTATTATTTATTATAGTTAAAGTTAATTTTTCGTAATCATTCTGTATCTCATTTTAATCAAAGGTGCATTTGATCATTTTAACATGAAGAATATGCCGTACAAGTAACATTATTATGACTATAAATATATGTGTTCCCTCCCTCTGCCCGCCAACCCCAACCCCCCATTTCACCTCGAACCATTCTTGGCACACTTCCATTGACGAATTGACCAGGGCATTTCCCATTAATAATTCACTTTTTATGACCTTACATAAAAAACAACAATTGAATTGTCTAAACATAGGATGAGAACAATAACCACAGACCAGAAGGCCACGCACGTTTACTCAAATTCCACATCTGAATAAGTAATGTTAAAAACCAAAAGCATAGTCTCGTTTCCAAATAACACCTGTAATTTAATGGACAGTGGATCTTTAGTGACAGTCAACATCCGAAACTCAACTGGATCCGGTCGCTTAAGTTCACCCCGAGTTAAGTACAATGTAAATTTGTTTTCTCTGATTAGGAGAGGGTAGATTTGGGCCAATATTTGTTGTAGTCTTTAGCAGGTATTATTGTGTTCTCTTATGGAAACTTGGAGAGGTAAGATGTATATCTGCTTTAAAGTGTTCATTATTTAACAAAGAAAGTTGTTTTCCTCCTTGGATTGCCATTAACAGGTGTTCCGGTAGAAAGGTAGGTTTCTTGGGAATAGACTTCTTTAATGGTCTACCCTTCTTTCTTCCTCCTAACCTTATCTAAAGCTCAAATACAGTTTTGTGATGCACTCAGTTTCCAGTAGAAGGGTCCTTATGATAGTGGAAACAAAAGTACAAGTCTTTAACCTCGCGGTAAAATGGTGTGAAAATGTCATTTTATTTGAAGCATGACATCATTGGGTATCAACAACAAATGGATCTGTACATTCCAAAGCGGATTTATTTTGCGTCAGTCAGGAAGTCAAATCAATGCCGCTTTGATTGAATATCATCTAAATTCAGAATTGAACTGAAAAATTTCCTGTACAAATATTTGAAATGTGACGTCATTGAATGTTTTAGGATGTTGACAACATTCACGCTGGAAGTGTATTAAAAAAACAACGGAATTTTACACCATTTTAGCGCAAGCTTAGAGACTTGTAAGTTTTGTTTCCACTTTCTTTAACCAAAAACTATGAGTTGCTTTTTTATGATGTTTTTAAGAACTCTATATAAACTATTGTATTTCCTTATTTCATTTGCATTAAAGTTTAAAACAATCAGGAAATACTAGCATGGAAAAAAAACTTGCCTTAAACTAATATTGTTTTAAGAGAAAAGATGTGAAGGGCAAGATATAGTTTAAAAAGTTACGATTTCTTCAAGCTTCCCACATGAGTATGGCTTAGCGCTGTAAACCAACTGTGGTGCCACATTGCAACGACTCCAGAATTCCTCCAATCAGAAGGCTACACATTTTTGACATTAGATTGTTGAAAAGTTTGCAACAAATCCTTGAACCTTTCCTGGAACTACAGGTATTGCAGTGCCATTGTTTTTGAAGAAATAAACATGTGTGATGATTTTTCGGTGATTGATATTTTTGTGTGTAACCTTCTGCTTGAAGGAACTCTAATGAGCTCAACTATCCACCCCACCCCACTTTATTTGTCCTCTCTAACCCAGTTTACAAGAAATACTTGCTTTCTAACCAAGCCTGTACATAATGTGTGATGACAAACTGAAGTGACATGCCTACCAGCCAAGGCTGCAGTGCCTGCCACTGAAGCCAACAATGGTTGGTGGGCATTGCTGGATTGGGTGGAATGCCACCCAAGCCAGCAACGCCTGCCACCTAAAAGTCAGCAATACCCGCCACCAATGCTTACAATGACTGCGTGCCGAATGAACTTTGCCTAACACACATGCTATTAATGCCTGCCACCCAAATCGACAAAGGCAGCCACCCAAGTCAGCAATACCAGTCATCCTAGCCAACAATGACTAACAGCCATAACAACTTTGCCTACCACCTAAGGTATCAGTCCTTGCCACCCAGGTCAACAAGGCTGTTACCAAAACTTGCATTGCCTACCACCCTAACCAACAATGGCTGCCATCCAAGCCAACAATGCCAGCCACCAAAATCAACAATGTCTGCCAGTAATCAGTAGTCAGTCAGTCATTCTTCCAATGTATCTTTAAGTATAACAAGACTTTCATTTCCTTCCACCAAATCATCAGTACACCTATCAATACATCCTAAGCCGGCAGTGACTAAGTTTTATATGGTAAAGAATGCTCAAAGGGCAGCCGAAACCTCAGCAACCAACCAGCATGCATAGCTCCCAAAACCAAAGCTAGCATTTATCTCTCCCACTTTCCGGCATTGCCCACTCTCACTAGCGATGCCTGCCACTCTGTTAGGAGCAATTCCTGCCAACCAAGCCGTTAGTAAACACCAAGTTGCCAAACCTTTTACAAAATGTCATCATAAGAACACATGTTTACTATTGTATTTTTATTTCTGACAGTGCACATTTATTAATTTGAACTCTGGTACTCGGAAAAATTGTCATGTGAAATCCAGGGCTCTTGCCAATGACATACTGCAATATTTTATGGACGTCATCAAACAAAAAGAAAACAACAATTTCCCTTGACCCATTTACAAAAGTAAAAAGTTCCTGGTTCCAATTTAGTATCGGCAAACTGCCCACGTTTTTACTCTCCTTGTGTTGCTTCGGGGACCGGGAAAACTGCCCACTGAATGTTTGGCACAATATATAAAGATGTTTTTTTCGAACCGCTATCACTTTTAACTCCATAACAACCCAGCACTTTTGAACTTTAAATGTCTTTATTTGTATCCTTGAAGTAAATTAGATTTAACAGTTATGGGCATTGACCTCGCCTCTCGGTGTTCTACTATAGGTTGGCTCAACCTCCAAGCCGTGTAATTTTGGCACCTGACTGGTATGGGTGTAACATCCCTATCACACAGCAGCTCTGTAACTGTCATTCACAAAAAAAACGTTGGAAGTGTCCCACGAGGTGTAAGAGTATCCGTGGTTATACCACTGGTAGCCCCTGGGCAACCCCTGAGGTCTTTACACCTTCATAGGCAGTGAGGTACACACCACCACCACTGACCCAGCCAGCCGGCAAACCACGAGCTGCTATAAAAAGTGCAGTAGTGAAAGAGAGATCTTCAGAGTTTACCCCAAGACTGTTGATTCAGCGTGTCTGGTTAAATCCCCCAACCTGTTCAAGCAGCTGTCCCTGCAGTGACACAGTCAGAATCGGTGATCACTGCCCAACAGTGCGTACCCCATCAAAGTCAAACCCATTATTACTCCAGATCTGATTGTGTGATCATCATCCTCTGGACGGAGCTGATCAACGGACACAGTTCGGTGTGTTGTCAAAACTTCAGTTTCTCAACCTTGGCACAGGACCAAGGTACTTCACCTGGAGAAATTTGATAACATTCTGAAGTCAACTTTTGCTGATTATTGATGCCACAAATCAAGATGAAGGTGATTCTTAAGTACCTGGCAATACTGTGAGTACCAACTCTTTCTCTGATTTTTTTTTCAATTACCTAAAAAGAATTAACTTATGACTACTCAATGTTGACAGAAAATTGCTGAAATTCCATTGGAAGGTGACCCTTCAGCTCAAATTGTGCTTTGGCTTAATTTTGCAAGATTGCATGAATTGCAACAGAATTGTTGTGAAAATTTAAAGAAGTTGTCTACTGTCTAGCAAGGTTTGCTTTTAACACCCTGTAAGAATCTCCACAATGTCTACTGTTTATTGTGAAATTGTATTGGAATTTAACTAACTTAATTTAACTAAATTTATTTTGTTTGCTTGATTAAAGTGACTTTTTCTTTAAATCCACGGTAAATTTCGGTATTCTGAAGAAATAAAGTCACTTGTTAAGTTGTACAGAAACTTTATGCTGAATACCCAGTTCCCTTTTCCTCTTGTAGAATTAGAAAAAAATGTAACCAGCAACCAAAAGTTTTGTGTGTTTATGTAGTTTCTTCTTTTTACCAATGTTGACAAAAGTGCGTCTCATAAATTATATTTTTCAAAAACTTGATTAAGAAACGTCCATCCATATATTTGTGCTTGTGTCGGCTTACATGTTTTAAAGTCATTATGTACAGAAATAGACTGTGACATGTAACTCACTCCTTAAGGGAATTAGTTCTTAGGAAAGTCACTTGTATTTGTTTCGGATTTGAACGCAGATTGAAATGATCGATTCTAAATACTTCATGATTTCAACAGCTACTTTCTTTGTGCTCAATAACAATTTCCTTACAGTATGTTCTCTGAATAGTTACAAGGAGTTTTCTTTTGGGAAAAAAAGTACATTTGGAAATGTACTTTTTTTTTTTTCTTAGCGAGCGGCCGGAGATTTTCACTTAAGAGGGCAGGGGTTCAGTGACCTTTATGGAATGAAGGGAGTATTGTAAACAAGGGAGGAGGGCATATTGGGAAGGGGAAATCCCCAGTGTCTAGGCGTCTGAGTAGCATGCACCGTTGGTTGGGAATTGTAAACGGACATGTGTTCCGGTGAAGTATGCAGGCAGGGTGTGAACCAGAAAGCAGAAATGGGTGGTTTCAAATTTGCTGTAAAGTTCAAATTAGGGTGTATAAGCCATTGCTCATTCAGAATACTTGATTAAATGTTTATGAGTGAAAAGTAGAGTGTCTGGATTTCAAATAAGGAGTTAAAAACACCATGATACTTAGTGTTTGCTGTTACCTATACAGGCTTAATATTATCAATATCAGATAAATAAGTGGTTGAAGTTACCCTGGAATATTTAAAGGGTGACAATCCTATTCCATGACGGTCTTTACCTTTGTATAGAACAGTGGGGGTAACCAGAGGGGGGTCTGAGGGATTGAAACAATGCACAGATGAATGGTTCGATATTTAAATAGCCCCCTCCCCCGAGAAAAACAACAACAACAAAAACAACAACAACAATTATGTCATTGCTCCTGCAGAAAATGTCTGGTTATGCCACTGTTGTGAACTCACTGCCTACTCTTGAAACGATCAAGAAATTGAATAATAATGAAGTGATTATCATTTGGTTAGACTGCATGTATGACCTCTCATTACAAGGTTGGTTCAAATCCAAAGCAGACCGCTTTTTACAATGCCTTGAAAAGTTCCATTCAGTTCCTCTATTTTCTGAACCACAGTTGATTCATAATTACGAGTGCTTCACAATATTAGATGTCAAACCAATGGTTGTACAAGGGAGATCAGCTGTTGCTTACTTGGAACTTAAAGGGTATGCTGAACACTGTTAAGAGTGAAATTATAAATATGTTGACATATTGTATTTTGTATATGTCTATATTTTTGTATTTTGTATATGTCTATATATTATATAGACAGAACTTACATGGTATATGGATGGTCATGGTGGAAAACTTCCCTTGAAATATAAAAACAATTCGTTTTGATCTCGGGAGTCCAAAACTTTATGTTTGAAAACAGTAAAAACATATAAGTTTGTTTGTTTGTTTGCTTTTTTCTTCTAAGGTAAAGACCAAGGCCCAATTTCATAAAGCTGTTTAGCAGAAAATATTGCCTATCAAATTTCTTTTCTAAGCAGAAAATTAGCAGGGCACCAACCAAGATAATGTAAACCTAGCGGGATTGTTGGAGGTAATCTGTTTCTGCTGAGCAATATTTTTCTGTGCTTACCAGCTTTATGAAATTAGTCCCAGGGCAGTGAATTCTCATTTGCAGCTGACCACTGCTTGACAACGACCTTTAAACTTTGTAACATTTTACAAGCTTTTCGATAACTCACAAGACCTGGGCACTTCCTGTCTTGAACCAGAATTGGTTTTATGTTTGATTATAGCGATGTAGATATCATGTACACAGCTGGCAGGTAACGCTAAATGAATGCATCAAGCAATCCCACTGGCGACAGCCCAAGTACTCAAGTGGTGAAGATTATATCTGGCCAGTGAATTTGTTGGAGTTGCCTGTCTGGCTGATAATTGTGGGGAACACACAGAGGGGTTAAACCGCGTTCAGGGTTCATTTCTCTGTACAAATTTGTTTGACTCATACACATGTAAGTCAAGTAAAATACAGTAAGGGCAAGAATAGGGGACAACTTTGTCAATCAGATTAAAAACAGTATATGACGTACAACGTAGAAGGCCTGGAACATTCTAATTGGCAAGATTTTCAAAAGTAAAGGGCGCATCCATTGGAAAATTTGATGTGTCTGAGAACATTTTTAGGGAGCGAAGGCAAACGCAAGAGCAGTGCAGAGGATGGTCTTTGATTATTTCTAGATATACTCGCAGTACTTAACAGTGTAAGATTTACAGAGGCACCATGTACATTTGATGGTAGAGAGACGCTGATATGACCTGGAGGAATTTGTTGTTGTCTTGTGTCCTTCTCTTGCCAATTGATGAGGATACTCTGACCAACCTCAGAGGTAAAAGTAACTGTACTTGAATGATATAACGGTGTAAAACAGATTCCCAGGTTTGCTATTTGTTTTTCTAGTTTAGGTGATCATTTGTTAGCAACAACTATTTTAAAACTATATTTACGGGGATCAACAAGATTCTCTTTAAATGTATGGAAATCCATTTGGCTGAATAGTGTCTTGCCCTGCCTTTCACCTCCAAGGAACCAGGTTCGTATCCCACCGCAGACTGCAGCCTCACATGTGGATCGGGTTTTTAAAAGATTGTATATGCTTATCATAGAGAGTTGGAGTGGGACTCAAAATGAAGCTTACCAAATAAAAAGATACAAGCCCTGCAGTCTTGTGGATTCTCTCCCCCCCCCCCCCCCCAATTTGAGCCCTGAATGCTGTACCATACCTTGGATTAAATGAAACCTTATCCTTTTACAATTTTGCCCAATATTTTTCCTGTCGTTCCTCTTAAATTGTAAGGTGACTTTTTAACCTTTGGTGTTCTCTCCAGCCTTTGATAAATACCATCTTGGTCACCTTTTCGGTCACATAGCTCACCTTTGCTTCCCCCAATTTGAAAGCCATCTGTTCAGATTTATTTTGCTATCGCGTGTGCACAATATTTGTACATAAGTTTTTTCTTCATAGAGGATTGTTGTTTCAGGCATGCTACTTCATTGTTGTAAGGGTAAGGGCACCTCTGTAAAGGAAATTAAAATTTCTGCTGGAATACTTCAAGGAGCACCAAGGCAATGACCAATTGCCTTCACTGCCTCTGTGAAGTAGCAGGACATTTTTTTGTTTTTTTGTTTGTTTTCATATTGTGAATGTGGATTATGAACATCAAAGGAGGTAAATCTTGTCAGTGACAAAAAATGATAAAGATAATACAGGGTTATTGTGCACAAAAAAAGTCATACACTAATTTGATCCACCAGGGTTCAAAATTTACACTGGACCACAGGTTCGAGGCCAGTAATTTTACTGTCGGGCCAGTAAACTCATGACCAGACAGTCCGGTGGTCTTGCGTTTAAAGGTAAAATATAGAATTGGTAAAGCTGATAGTGCAGTGTGATTACTGTGTACTTTTTGTGATTCAATATAAACACACAAAAACAAAAATATGAAAAATTTGGCTCAATTCATCATCTGAGTCAGGAGAAAATAGTGGAAAACACTTTTCAGCATGTAAACACATTGTCCTTATTTTTGATTGTTACAACCGAACTTAAAATTGAGGTCTTCAAATTCTGTTTTCTCGACTTTGACAGTATTTCAGACAGAAATATTTCTCTGGAAGATTGGTACTGGAATGGACTTCATAATCTGTAAGCTTTCAGACTATTAAAGTCTGAAAAATTCAAATTATTAAATTTGGATGAATACCAATCCTGTATTCTACCTTTAAGTTTCAATTGAATAACAATACCTTTAATTAAAAAAATTACGTTCAAATGTTGAATTTGAGTCAGATTAAATATCTTTCAATTCTGTTTAGTATATTGAAATATACATGTACTGACTGAAATTAATCTTTTAGTGTTGTTCAAAAAAAAAGTTTATATGATAAATTGTGTCGGTACATGTTGTTTTATTTTTTTAATTTTTATCATTTTGATTCTGGTCGTGGAAAAAGTATTCTGGTCTTGTAGAACTTTTGGGGTCTTGTGTATTCTTAACCTTTTTTTTAATCCGAAATTGTAAGCATTGTCTATAGAGAAAAAAGTTTCAGAGGGTTAAATTCAGGGCCTAAGTTATATTCTTAAAACCTTGCAGGTTCGAGGTTTTCAAAAACTCAAGGATATACCTTCCGGTTTAATAAGGAAATCCTCACGGAAACAAATCAATCCAAAGTACACATTATTTGTCCGAAAACAAACTTCCTCTTGTATGGGTGGCACGCACATCGCCTCAATACCTCAAAGGTGCTGGAAGGGGGGGGGGGGGGGGTGGACTATGTTGTGAAAAAGCTTCTGTTAGTGTTAGTGTAAGAGCAAAATTGGCGTTAAATGTTACAAAAACAGGATGAGGCCATTTGTTTAAAGCAAAAAAAAATCAACATAGGGAAACTGGTAAGGGCTCGCACGTGATTTCCCAGCTGATCAGCTGATTTCCTCTTTTTGAGTTTTACAGCCATAAAATCTGTGTTCAAAGTTGATGCTTGTTACACAGTTTTTTTTTTTACCCATACACTGATGTGTGTTAAGCACTGTATACTCAGTACTTTCCCGAGTCCTGCGAAAAGAAATCCACAGGCAAATTACTCGGGTGGGATTTGAACCCACGACCTTTTCAATTCTAGAGCAGATGTCTTACCACTAGACCACCAAGCTTGCCCCGTAGCTAGAGGCAGTTTGAATCCAATTTTTTTGCAGCGGGTACTGCAACAATTTTAAGAGATTTTAACTTTGCATCTGGGGGAAAAGAATATTGTCGGTAAGATGGGTTACTGGAGCTCTATCTATTGTTGGAACTTGAAATACCCATGGGTGTCATTTCAGCAAGCAAATCATTTGTTATATCATTGATAGCAATGGTCATTGTCTGCAATGATCTATTGTTGCATCAAAAGAGTTACTTGCTGAAATGATGTCCAGTGGGACTTCGCATTTTAGCCTGAGTTCCCATCTTGCGCCTTCGTTGCTCTATAATCTTTGCCCAGATCTCGGGGTTACTGACAGATAGTGTTTTTGCTTCACTTTTAAGAATGCTCAAATTCACTTGAAATGTTTGTTGGTTTTGTATTACAAATACAATGGTGGCCTGCACTGCTTTGCTATGCTCTCAATCAAAGATTATTATCAGCTTTAAAGAACATGGAGAACATAAGCCATTTTCAAAACAACAGCTTAGGCTTCGGCTCCAGTTTAGGCACCGGCTGCCTGTATGAGGTCTGGAACTATGTAACTAAGTGTCCGTTTTCAAAATAACTGCACAAGCTGGAGCCTATTAGTCGAAGCTTGTGGTTTAAAAGAGGGCCACACTCCTACTTGTTCTACTTCGTTACTCGGCAGGATCCTCAAGTTAGGACATAAATGCCAAGGAGCAATCATTTAAGTGTCTTGCTCAAGGACACAAGTGCCGGGGACGGAGACTCGAACCCACATTGTGATGACTCAGCCACCAGAACTTGAATTCTGTCCGCTAAATTCCACTCGGCCACTCAGTTCGCAAATTGGTTTCCCTAAATCGCTCCAACACCCAGAACAAGTCATCTTGTTACACACCCCTGTATCAAAAGTAAGCAAGACATCCCTGTGGTGCTCATGAATTCTCACTTATTTGAGGTGCTGCTTGGCAGACGGCCAAAACTGGGTTTGCTCGTTTTGATGTTGCAATCAATTTCTTCACTGAAAAGTATGCAGAATTGATCGTAAATACCACATCAAGTTTAAAAGAAATTGAAAACAAGATTTGTTGACAAACATTAAGGGCTGTTTTCATAAAATAAAAAAGGGGACAGCAGTAATTAGTAATGCATCATTTTGGAACTGCTTTATTGAAACACTTTTAGGTCCTGTGACAGTGTCAGCAATGTCCCAGTGGACAGTTTTGCCAAACTGTCACTCTGTAAAAAGAAACTATTAATAGTTTCCAGTTGACAGAAACCTGAGTGCATGTCTATGGTTAACCACAAAATGTGGTAGGAATATGAAAGTGCATGTAGACTGGTTGAAAGAATGGAAGGGGCTGACCAGAATGTGAGTTTGTATGGATGTACATGTACACACCTTGATGAGGACAGTGGCAGAGCTGGGAGGGGAAGTGGTTATTTGATGGCAGCCTCAATCCGTGCGACCCCTTCCCCCCCCCCCCCCCCCAACCCACCCACCCACCCACCTACCCCCAAACTGATATGATATTTTCCTCCCCAATTTATTACAGAGAAAGGGCTTTGAAACTTAGGACTTTCCCCCACTACCTTGAAAATACAGAAAATATAATTTTTTTGATTTTTGGTTGAGTAGATGGTAATTGGATTGCAGTTATAATGCATTTTTTCATAATTAAGTACCTTGGTCCTGTTTCAAGAAGTGTCTTTATTTTTGTGTGATTATTTAAATCAATAGTCATCACTCAATATGTAAATAGGTGACAAGAAAGTGCATTTTAAGTTTTTAAGTACTTTGAATTTGAAATACTTTTTGTTGTTCTTCCTCTGTGCACATACATGTAGGCCTATAGGAGGTTTGCAAAACCAATATACCGAACTAATTGAGGCTGTTCACGTAGGCCAACATGTACATTGTACAAACTTTGTCAGTGTAATCAAAGGGCAAGGAGCTTTTGTTCGAGACTATGGTGTAATCAGCGAGAAAGTGAGAAATACCTTTCTGTAGCGTGTCATGGCTGAGCAGTCTAGTGCACCAGACTCAAGTTCTGGTGGTCAAGTCTTTGGGGTGTGGGTTCGAATCCTGGTCATGACACTTGGTGTCCTTGAGCAAGATGCTTTACTATAATTGCTTCTCTTCACCCAGGGGTATAAATGGGTACCTGCGAGGGTAGAGGTTGATATTGTGTTTGAAAAAGCCTTCAGAGCGCCACGGCAGCTTGGGGCAGTATACTCCCCAGGGAGCTGAGAAAGAGCACAGGAATGTTATTGGCCCAATGAACAGGGCACTAATGTAAAGTGCATGGAGGTGGTATTGGGAAATGAACTAGATATTATTAATATTACCCTGACAACGTTGTCTCAACCATAAGTACTATGCACATGCGTGATTCCTCACTGTGCCCATTGAGACAGGCTGTATGGAGTCAAGACCCTAAGTCAAGGCTGTCTCTGAGAATACACTTGATAATTTATCTCTACACTCTGTTTCATGTGATCAACAGCCTCATGGAATGTGAACCAGCTGCATTCCTTCAGTTAACATTCATGACATCGGGTTGAATGGTATGTCAGGATGAATTACATCCGACTGATCAAACTTCAATGCTACAGTTCACGCTGATACTTTGGGGAGGTGGGAACAGTCATGTGTGTTTTCAGAGTGTTAACAGTTATGTGCTAAAGCTGTGTAATGTAGGCGTGGATTTCTCCACAGATCTCCCTCTACCTTCTTGACAGACACGAACTGACCCTCAAGGGAACAAAGACATGGCCCTATTATGTCCAACCTTGTAGCTGTTTTGTAGTCATCTAGAGCGCCTAAGGCCTCTAGAATAGAACTGTTGTAGTTCGAGGGTTTGACATCAAGTGACTTCATTTACGGCTATGGTCATTGGCTGCAATGACAGTGTTGAAAATTAAGACTTTTCAGAGTTCTGGCCAAAGCCACTTCTGAACCCATTAGCGGCCTCAGCCACTTCTGAACCCATGAGCGGCCAAAGCCACTTCTGAACCCATTAGCGGCCAAAGCCACTTTTGAACCCATGAGCAGCCAAAGCCACTTCTGAACCCATGAGCGGCCAAAGCCACTTCTGAACCCATTAGTGGCCAAAGCCACTTTTGAACCCATGAGCGGCCAAAGCCACTTCTGAACCCATGAGCAGCCAAAGCAACTTTTGAACCCATGAGCAGCCAAAGCCACTTCTGAACCCATGAGCGGCCAAAGCCACTTCTGAACCCATTAGCGGCCAAAGCCACTTTTGAACCCATTAGCGGCCAAAGCCAATTCTGAACCCATTAGCGGCCTAAGCCACTTCTGAAGCCATTAGCAGCCAAAGCTACTTCTGAACCTATTAGCGGCCAAAGCCACTTCTGAACCCATTAGCGGCCAAAGCAACTTCTGAACCCATGAGTGGAATTTTGAATTGAATTTCTCCAATCTTTCAACTCATAAAAGTAGAAAGTTTGCTGCCACTTTGTTTTTTCCTAGACTTTTGGTAACAGGATTTGGAGTGTAATTAGTTGTAACCCTTCCTAGATTAAAGATTCTCCAGAGGTGTAAAGATGAGGAAATTGATGCATCAATTGATGCGTTAATGATCGAAATGTTACATGTGAGCTCTCTCCTCTTGGTAAACAAGTGTTCTAAGCCTTTTCCCTTTGCCCTTTTATTATTATGCACTGGGGGCTCTTGATTATCAATCAAGTAATGTTATCACTATATGCTCCATGGGGGCTTCATTCTCAGGGTCAAGGCCTTTTTTCCCCTTTGATAATTGATAATGCAGAATGCACTGCACAGTTGCCCAGAGCTGCTAAGGTCTCAAGCTTGCTAAGGTCTCTAGCTTGCTAAGGTCTGTAGCTTGCTAAGGTCTGTAGCTTGCTAAGGTCTGTAGCTTGCTAAGGTCTCTAACTTGCTAATGTCTCTAGCTTGCTAAAGTCTCCAGCTCGCTAAACTCTCTAGCTTGCTAAGGTCTCCAGTATAGTTTCCACAGGGAACTGCTTTTGGGATTACCTAAGTCAAGACTCAAGACAGTCGCAAGTTTTGCAAAAAGCATTATTTAATGCTATAAAATTACCCATATTACTGATAAATCAATTAGTACGACAGGTAGGTGATGGGATGTGCCTTTGATGATACAAGCATAGAATTTGGCACACAGTCAGAGTATGTCATGAGAAAGATATTTGGCAAAAGGGCCATCGCAGATTTGTCTGGCACTTTTTTCTGCTCTGCAGTCTTAACTGCTCAAGGAGTTTTTGTGTTTTTTTTATCTGTAGTTGGGTCTGTGTGCCTCAAGGTTTCAATTTTTGACGAACCTGTAGAGAGAATAACATACTGTCAAAAGGCGACAGTTTTTGGCAACATTTCCAATGCTCTAGAGATTTATGGAACTTCAATTTTTCAGGATTTTTATTTGAACCACACTGTGTTGATAATGGTGGTGAAAATAACCAAGTATTAACAGGTGTCAAAAAGACATAGGGCCCTGCTAAACATGCTTTCTCTTCAATGTTTTGCCCCCAGAAGCTTAAGCCTCAGCCCAACCGACGCCCCCCTTTTTAAAAACATTCTTTCCTGCCCTATGAAGACATTGATAAAGGCTGAAACTATTAAAGACTTAATTGCAACAACATCCTTTTCAGTACCGTTTTCAGACATTCCACAATTAATACTCGACTCGATGAGAATGCGAGGAGGACACCAGTTATCCTTCTGCCTTTGCTGACACCAATTGCCAGCCTGGTGATGAAAGCAGCTTGAAGTATATAAAAATCACACCGAAAATCCTCCCATGTGATCAATCACTCCCAAGATTATATTGTCTAGAATAATTCTGTAAAGTGTTTTCTTGGCTCAAGTGGTGATGCGATTTATTGGATGTTCCTCTATATTCAATTGTTCCCTGCACCATTATGAAGTAGTTACTACTTCTGGGTTGTCGTCAAATGGTCTCACATAACACCAGTGGTGAACTGGTTTCATTATAGGCGAGTACAGCAGTCGATTCCACCAAACTCTTCCTAACTTAGGACTCGTCCTAACTTTAAGATGCATAGTGATTTGTATTGTGACATCACACTTTCTTTAGCAATTAAGATTGATTCATACATTTACTCATCTTAAGATTGATCGTAGCAATTTGTGAAATTGACTGCTGTTTTTGCAATTATTGTTCCTAAGTACATGTACTTCTCTACAGTAATAGTTCCTGTTTTCACTTGTTCAAGTAATTACATTTTTTACAAGATTACAATCAAATGTATTGAGTGCCCAGGATGTGACAGCCCTCTGACACATGGCCAAATGTTACAATGTCACCATGGTAACTCCAAGTTACAAAAGTTCCTCCCTCAACATAAGTGTAAACAAAACATGGATTTTGACCTGAATATGTTTTTGTAAGACTCGGAAACCGCCGTATCCATGAAAGTCTTGTTTTGTTTAGGAAGTAGACACAAAAATGGGTCAAGCAAAACTAAGGAGAGATCCCATGTCAAAAAAGGGATAGTTTACAACTTGCAGTTCATGTTGATGCTGAATTATTGCGCATCAGTGGGCATGAGCTACGCGAGTGATGTCAAAAGTTTGTGGAACTGAAACTTGGGTACTGTTTGCAAAGCTAACAAAGCTTGCTGAATGTAACCTATTTTTAATTAATGGGAGACTTTTGAGCGGGTGCCTCAGTTAACCGGTCCTTTTCTTTTGCTTATATAATAGAAAAGGACCAGTTACTGGGAATGTCTCAAAAGTCTCCCATTACCTTGTTTGGTCTATCCAGTGGCCAATTTCATAAAGTTTTTACCTGTAATCAGACATTTCCTGCTTACAGAGCAGCAAGTAACAGTTTCTATTACATAACATGCTAACTTTCCAGCAGTTCTTGCAAGCAGATGAGTGATGCAACAATGCAAATCCTCCTTGAACGTCCACACGTACTGTCAAATCTTACTGACCGTTTATGAAATACTTTTTCGCTAAGTGCATATCTTTCTGACATATTTTGGCTCAGAAGTTTGCCTACTAGCGAGCAGCTTTATGAACTTGGGCCCTGGACCTAATACCGGGAGGCAGATAAGTACAAACTTTCACTTTGTACAGAAGAATGTTACTTTACCAAGCAGGTTATCGGTCAAAATGCCAGGTATTTACGTAGCATTATGTGGTTATTTGCCATTTTAGTAACCTGCGCACCAACTGGGTTACCGCAATACCGGTGCTGCTAACTCCAAAAAGGAGTTGAGATGGTTTCACGACTGCTTAAGGGCCCAATGAACAATTTAGTGATAGTGTTAGGTGCTTTGATACTATGCCTAAACTACACAAAACATGTAAGTAGACCCTTGATGAAATAAGTGTGAGTTGTTTTAGTTTATGTCCACATTGATTGTTCAGTCAAACTTACCCCCACCCCCTCACCCAACAAACACACCTCTAATCAAAATTGTCCAGCCTTCCTTCTTTGAGACTTGTGTATGCAGTACACATTATGTCACTGCGGTGTACTCAGATTGTAACGGTGTCCTCAGATTGTAACGGGCACATTGTGCCAGGGCATTCATACCTCCGCAGTTATGGCCAACCTCTGCCGAGATAGACCCCCCCCCCCCCCCATCCCACCACCAATTCCTCTGGGCCCTCTAGTGTCACAGGGCCTCTTACATCCTTCCCAAGCTCCTTTCCTTCACCCGGACACCCCACCACCCTCTCCCCACCTGCACTCTATCACAGCCTATCTTCACATCATCATATTATCACTTCCTAAATGTATACTTGGGTGACCTCCAAGTGCCCCCAACAGATAAACAATTTCCTGCATCACTATTAACAATCGCTCCAGGGACGTCAACAATAAATCACTTCAGCAGGTACTAAATAAAAAGTGAATTGTATGATTATTTCATAAGAGAGGACATTTAAGGTACCCCCTCTCCACCCCTTTAACAACAAATATACTGACAAAATAGGAAGACAGCCAACAAAGGGCTAGCTCTATAGCTCAGTCAGTAGAGCACAATACAATCTGTTTTTTCCTTCTTTTCTAACTAATGCAATTCAGGGTTCTGTTTAATACTAATTGCTGTGAAAAATTATGAGGTATTTAGGTAAGTTTTGGTCTGTGCATTCTTTCCTTGTATCAAAAGTTGATGTGCATAAAATGTAAGAATGTACATTTCTTCCCTTGAGTTGTGTTCACTTTCTGCCTGTTGTAAGTCCCAACTATGGGGCGCTTTGTAAGCATGATGCCATGAGTAGTTGAGTACTATCATCAATTGCTTTATCTAAGTAGACTGATGTATGAATTGAACCAATGTAGATACCCTCTACCATGTCTACTGAGTGGTGCAGCGTGAAATGTTGTCTATTAGTAGTGCAAACCGCCTTGGAGAAGGCTTCGTAGGATTCAGAAAGCACCGAGTAAAAGTGCTTAAAACACGTCATTGTAGGTCCAATACTAAATCATGCCAAGGTTGTTCCTGATCATTGCTTCAATTAGATTTACTTGCCATGTCATGAATGAAAAACCTGACTGTGAGTTTGTATGGATCTTGATGCGTCTAGAATTACTCCACAAATAGGCCTATCATTCATCAAGGTAACAATATGACTACAACAAAGTCATATCAGGTTTTACTACTGCTGGAAAGATTGATGTTGATCTCTTGAAGTGACCTGAACTCCTCCATGCTATAGATAGGTCTATCAATGCCACATGTAAATATCAATGTCAGAGTATGAGCTAAGGGGAAAACCTTACCTGTAAATCTTCTTTCTTAAGTGCCGATAATTATCATCCTATCCAGGTGTTTTGAATAAGACACTCAGCAAGATGCAAGTTTAAGTTCATCCCTGGGAAATGGTATGGGCTTAATAATGGAAAACAAGTAGAATTTGTATTCTTGTCTTTAGGCTGACTTAGGAAGTAGGATACAGTTTAAAAGGTCAAGAATCATGAGATTTGCATTTATCATTGACCTCTTTAGATTAGTTAGAACCCTGTGGATGTAAATGTACAAAAGTAGTCTCAGACTTTACCAAGGAGAGTGAGGGGTGGGGTTGTTCAATGGTCAGAGTTTACTCACTAGGAGAGTGAGGGGTGGGGGTCTTCAATGGTCAGAGTTTACTCGCTAGGAGAGTTAGGGGTGGGGAGTTGTTCAATGGTCAGAGTTTACTCTCTAGGAGAGTGAGGGGTGGGTTGTTCAATGGTCAGAGTTTACTCGCTAGGAGAGTGAGGGGTGGGGAGTTGTTCAATGGTCAGAGTTTACTCGCTAGGAGAGTGAGGGGTGGGGGGTCTTCAATGGTCAGAGTTTACTCACTAGGACAGTGCGGGGTGGGGAGTTGTTCAATGGTCAGAGTTTACTCACTAGGAGAGTGAGGGGTGGGGTTTGTTCAATGGTCAGAGTTTACTCACTAGGAGAGTGAGGGGTGGGGTGTTCAATGGTCAGAGTTTACTCGCTAGGAGAGTGAGGGGTGGGGGTTGTTCAATGGTCAGAGTTTACTCGCTAGGAGAGTGCGGGGTGGGGAGTTGTTCAATGGTCAAAGTTTACTCGCTAGGAGAGTGAGGGGTGGGGAGTTGTTCAATGGTCAGAGTTTACTCACTAGGAGAGTGAGGGGTGGGGGTTGTTCAATGGTCAGAGTTACTCGCTAGGAGAGTGAGGGGTGGGGTTTGTTCAATGGTCAGAGTTTACTCACTAGGAGAGTGTGGGGTGGGGTTTGTTCAGTGGTCAGAGTTTACTCACTAGGAGAGTGAGGGGTGGGGGTTGTTCAATGGTCAGAGTTTACTCGCTAGGAGAGTGAGGAGTGGGGAGTTGTTCAATGGTCAGAGTTTACTCACTAGGAGAGTGAGGGGTGGGGAGTTGTTCAATGGTCAGAGTTTACTCACTAGGAGAGTGAGGGGTGGGGTGTTGTTCAATGGTCAAAGTTTACTCACTAGGAGAGTGAGGGGTGGGGGTTGTTCAATGGTCAGAGTTTACTCACTAGGAGAGTGAGGGGTGGGGGTTGTTCAATGGTCAGAGTTTACTCACTAGGAGAGTGAGGGGTGGGGAGTTGTTCAATGGTCAGAGTTTACTCACTAGGAGAGTGAGGGGTGGGGTTTGTTCAGTGGTCAGAGTTTACTCGCTAGGAAAGTGAGGGGTGGGGTTTGTTCAGAGCCTATTATTATCCTTATTCTTACTCTACTAACGGACATTTCGAAAGTCAAACCACCGACCAATCAATGACATGTAACTCTACAAACAAACAACCCAACAAACAAATAAATAAATATATAAATAAACAACTATATAGATATGTAAACAAATATATAAACAAAGAAAATTCAATAGTACTACTACTAATAATAATATAATGAATAAATTGATAACTAAGCAAAATAAATAATGTTTCTTTGAGCATAACTTTTACTTTTATTTATTTTGTTTTTCACCTGCACATAACAAAGGTTTTTTAACGCCCATCCTGTGAAAATGCAACTTACAAAAAAAATTAATAAGAAATACTAGGCCTATCGCACATTGTCGATGGTTGTCCAAGTTGTCACTGTATAGTTTTCCTGAGTGTGGTTTCTGAATTGGGTCACATTTTGTGGTGGAAGTCTGGGCGTGTGCCAAACTTGAGGTCTCAATTTAATGTTATGGACTGTTTGATAAATTACACATTGTGTTGTGAATTTGTCAGATATAAATCATTGTGCCCTAACAACAAGGTGGAGACCCATGTCTTAAAATAAATCACTGGATTGTTTGGCAAAAAAGGAAGTTGACGTGGAATGCAAAGGAATTTCAAATAAGACCTTTGCCAAGATGATATGCAACTTACCAAAAAAACAAGGAAGTGGTGCCAATTTATTTTCAAGGACAATGCCAATTTACTAAAGTAGATAATACAGAGTTCATTTTACTGGAGCAAAAACAATGCATCTCTGATGAAAAGTTATAGAGGTGTTTTCTTTTTGCCGTGCTCGAAAATGTCAGCTAATTGTATGTTATCCAACTTTGAAGATGTTTTCTTGAAACACAAGATGTAGTTTATCTCCCCAAAAGTTAAAGCCTTTCTCAAGAAAGGAGCATTCTCCTCACTGACTTTAACATCTTTCGTTTTACCCTCTTGAGTAAATGTTCAAGCTCCAACTCTCAACTGATACTTTTTGGAAATAGATATCTGAACACTGTCTTGAATGATAATGGTGACATCAAGTTTGGGAGATGTCCTTTAAGTCTTTGTAAAATTGTTTATTTCGGTCCCAATTATAAAATTTCACAGTAGTTTTTCATAGAATTGATGACTTTAATATGTCCAGTGCTTGTGTTTAAGTCACTGATACTGTGATATACCATTTTGGTAAGTCATGATGAAGCAACTTTGCCAATACTTCAATCGTCTGAACTTTAGCTGCAAAAAGTCCTCATAATTTTGTTGAGCTTTGCTAATTAAATTTTACGAGAGCCAATGGAAGTGTCTAATAAAAGGGATACATAGCTCACCAAACTCCTCCCAGATCCAAGTGTGAGGGGAACACCTTTGACAAATAACAAGTCCATGTTACAGTTTAGTTTTTAAAGATATAATACATACACAGTATTGGTTTTTGGATGAGTATAAGATGATTCTGATCCTTCAGTGTTCAAATAAACACACCATACATAACACCTGTAAAATGTTTATGTTTGCTGGCCAACTTTTTGAGGAAACACCAAATAATGGTGAATGTTATTGTCAGGGATTGAATGAACATTTGTACAGTGTTTTGTGCTTGTTTTCATTTAGCTAACTGAAGTAAGATACTTCACATGTAGTGTTGTGATGACAGTTTACTTATTTGTGCATTGTAAGTATTTCAGATTGAAGTATTTTCTCAGCATCGGATTGAAAATCATTTTATGTTTTTTGTGTTTTTTTGTTATTATTACCATTCAGGTATACTACCCTTAAGTGCATGTTTTGAACACTTGCTCTGATATAACTCTGACTTGAAAGCTTCCAAAACACGTGACCTCATGGGAAATTATTTTTGTCCCTTGTATCAGTCAACTTGTAATTTCTTGGCGCCAACTACTGCTGTCCAATATTTGTCCTTATATCACGACACTTGTAATGACCCCCAAAAAAATATTATCCAGGATTTAAATGGAAATAACAAAAAACTTGGGAAAAGGTTGTTAACCCAGGTTCCATGACCGCCCTTTACGTAAGTTTATGTAATTCCTCACTGTTCTCACATGTAGCTGACCTGGGAATATGCAATGACATGGGACAACTACTTAATATCAACCTCAAGAGTTACCAAGTTAAATTCCTAGGTGGAGGGAAGCGGGTGTATTTAAGTGTCTAATTATGCCTATATGCCTCGATTGAAGGACTTGATCAAACACGGCTCTGGTCAGTGCCTTAAATCCACATTAACAACAAGGCCAGGTGATTTGAGCCTTGGCAGAATTCGAACCCACGTTCTGACTAATCCACCATCTTGAAAAGCTCCAGTAATGATTAGAGCTCCCGCACTGATGTTTTGACTGATCTGTGGCAGGGTTAGAACCTACATTCTGACATCAGCTGGCGGTTCGAGTAAACCTAGCATGGATTTGAACCACCCTCCAAAATCAACCGGCCCAGGATGCAAACCCGCTTTCTTCAGGCCATCTGAACAAAAATGCTAACTCACATGAATTGCATGACCCTGACTCTCATTGTTAGAAATAGGTCGTTCTTCTGTAATGTTTACAGCAAGATTCTCTTGCGGTTTTTAAACAACGGACAATGCCTATACGAGGAAGCATTTGTTGGGTGACCTTACATCACCATTGTGTGACAACATGCAGGGCTGGCAGCCCAATAAAATTGATCGACCTTATTGCTTTTGATCAGGTTGATTCCGGCACTGGGATGTTGTTATAACCTTTCCGACTCCTTTGATTTATTTGTGTTGGATCTATATCCCTTTTAATGGCTTATCATTTGAGATATTTTGTTGATATTGGTATCAGATTTTTTTTTTTTTTTTTTTTTTTTTTACAATTTTTTTTCAAGAATTAACGGTCCCCTTTTATTAAGCTCCATGCTGTGAAAGCCTTTTCTTTCTTTTTTTGAGTGAGAGGAAAGAAGACCTCCCTTGTAGTTTTTCTAACTAACACCAAACGTGAACATACATTGACACTTGCCAGACATCTTTAGAGTGTTATTCCAATTTGGCGTGTGCCTCTTTCACATTTCCTCTGAGATTTATCCATGATACTATCTTTGACCCAGAGAGACTTTTTTTTCATCATGATGGCCCTTCCCATTGCGCACCTATAAAAACACCTCCCAAAAATAACACTGTTCATGAGCTTCCCTGGGACTTAAAGGGATAGCATGGGAAGCCCCCTGCCTTTGCCGTGTTACCTTTTGTAAAGTTCCACCGGAAATCTACATTTTCCTCATAAAGTTTCATTTACTCAGGAAACTTTCCTGTACCCTTACAAGAACAGAGATGGTACAACATTGGTTTTTAAAAGAGTACATCCCCTCCAATTCTTTATTTTTCAAGAAATATTTCTAGAATCTAAAGACTTGGAAAGAAATATCATGGACTTTCTACTCTTTAAAAAACTGTAAAGCGAGTAACTGAATATAACTTCATGTTTTGGAGAAAGCAGCATGTGAAAAATACCTTGTAATGTATTGGAAGTCAAGATTATACTCCATTCAGTATCAAGCAAACACAACACAATGTAATTCTTTTAGTGACAAACTGTTACAGCCAAAAGGTTTTTGTACAGCAAGTAAAGATTATATATGGAATGATCACGATTAGTATATCTAGTTAAAGGATTCCAATAATTACACAGCCCCAAATCCTTAAATCATTTCCCTTGTTTGTTTGTTTGTTTGTTTGTTTGACTTAAAACTGAGTAGTCCAAACACTCATTGACACCCCAGAAGCTGGTTACAGCATACAGAGTCAATTTTCAGGGCCTCAAAATCTTCCCAAATCCACCTCTATTGATGGAATTTTTCACTGGATAATCACACCAACCATTGACATCCTAGTGACCGGTTCAACTTTACAGAGCCAAGATGATTTCAAGAACAAAATTACCCCCAAATCTAATTTACCCCTTCACCTTGTTAATAAAAAGAGTGATCTTGCCCTTTCCATGGCATTTTCTGGCAGGCAAGATACTACAAAGGTCATATGGAAAGTTTTACATTTTGTACCATATGTACTACATGTAGATAAAATCAAGAATTGTAAAAAGTAACAGCTAAATAAGATTTTAGATGTGCTCCCTTTCTTTATATCAAAAGTTGTGGGTGCAATTGCCATATAATGTAAGATTTTATGTTTTTCCTCCTTTAAGCCCTGTACAAATCGTACCTGCCTGAATCCAGGCTCTGTGGCTCTTTTGTAAAGGTGGGAAGTCTTAGGTTATATGGTCTAAAAATCAAACCAATCATTCACCAGTTACACTGATAAAGATGACTTAAGGACAACATCGGCAAAAATCAAAGTTCATTTAAATTACTTTCTAACCTTGACTGTTAAGATCATCATAACACCCATAGCTGCAGGGCATCGCAGAAAGTAATTGTTGTTAAAAATGTTCACATGAATGCTTGCCAACATGAAATTAAGTCACATAAATTTTTGGCCTACATGGATTATGTTATCATGTGTCAAATGCTGAAGATGACGTAAATCATGAACATTTTTGTGCGCAAACTAGGTCATAATTTCCTTGACAGTTCTCATGATGGCTTTACCAGCTATCAAGAGATGAAGGTCATGCTTACATCAACATTAAACTCTTTTTTCTTCTCATTGCCGAGCTCTGTGACTTTCCATTGGAATATGTAGACATGACACTCTTCAAATTTTGATGTGATTTCCATTTTGTTTTTGTTTTGTTTTATTGGGGGGGGGGTTAGCCCTCAGAAAATGAGAAAGTAAAGCAGTTGCTGACGGGATTCTTTTTTTTTTTTTTCTTTTTTTGTCCCGTCCCCCTGGCGGAATTCTTTTGGCGGAATTGCCAGAATCTTTTTTCTTTGAGGGTACTGCTGGCACAAAGAAACCCTGACTTGAGAATGCCTAGAGAAGGAAATTCTCTTTGTTGGATCATCCATTTTGTTTCTCGACCTAAAAATGTCAAATTCATGCATTCATGTGAATTGCACAAACAGCCTAAAAATGGCCACAAAATGAAAATATATTCTAAACCTTTTTTTTGTCCTTGTGTGGGTAAAACAAAATGTTAGACGGTGTGTGTGGTCTGTGCACGCTCCGCGGTTGAATGACCGCGCGATCTTTGCTCCGGTGGTCTGAAATTACATAATGGCATCTTTACACACCTTCCGTTTCCAGGGGAAACATATGCGTGTATTCACGTCATCCGGCACCTACTGGTTAATAGGTAGTCTTTTTAAAGGCATATCAAAGCTGAGGTGCATGTAGGTACATTGTAGCCATTGTAGTCCTTTAGATTTGCCTTTTTTTTTTCGAGGGTCAAATGTCATACCTGAATACTTGCCCGGTTTCCTCATATTCCAATTCATTGTATTTTTTTGGCTGGTGTTCAATTGTCATTCATCAAACTTGTTAGTATGTGAACCACATAAAGAATAAACAACTTCTCAGAATTCAGAGTCAGCATTGTTAAGTGTGTGATTTGTTTTTGTAGTTAAACATGTGTGTTTTGGATAAAAATGAAAGTTTCTTGTCCTTAGCTGGAACAAAACAGGTTCATAAATCACATCTTTGTGGCCTTAATGTGTTTCTTGGCAAATATTCAAGACTTTTTTATTGTCTTATTTAACTTTTCAGTACGAATGTAGATCTTTGTCTTGCTGCTGTCACCTTTGTCTGTTTCCTTGTATGCAATAACAGTAATGAATGCAGATTTACATTTAACAAGTATAGCCCTGACTATTTTATCTTTCAAGCTTTAAGCATTATCTAAATTAGTGGCTCTGGCTATGGCTTGATCATGACATGAACTTGTGCTGAAGCATAGGATGCACATAGCAACACACTTAGCAACAGCCGCAGCCACAGCCACAGCCACCAATTTGGACAGCACCTTGCATAAGAATAAGTAAGACAGCTGCACCTTGACAGGCAGAGAGTTTCAAGGGCTGAGTTTGAAAATATTTTCCTGAAATCATGAGGAGAAAGTAAAATGAACTCAAAGCTTTTGCCAAGGATTTCACACGCCCTCATAAAACCTAAAAAACAAAAACTTATCTGTTGTGACATCTCAACTAATTAAGGATGGTTAGTATCATTAATTTCATACTAAGTGTATTAAAAAGTTCAGTTTTTCATGATGGACTTTACTTAATTAACCATTCTAATTAAGGGTGTTGCTCCCGGATTTGTCAACAAAAGTGTTTTCCAGTCACTTAGACTCCAACTGTTTTGTGGTTGTCTGCAACTAGTAGACATCACTGGGTGGGAGGTATTCACCTTCCTTCAAGCTTGACTTCAAAGTGAGGCTGCCATATAAATAACTCCTCTTTTTAGCAAATATGCTGCATACAGCGATGAACATTACCAATAGTCTGATAGTTAACAAGCTCTTTTTCATTCCTGACAGCAAGAATAAGGAACTAGATTTCATTTTATTTGCCCAAATAAAATGATATTTTGAAAGCGAGACTGACCTGCCAACAGACAAAATTAGTCTGGTTACCTCGGAGTACGCAGGAAAGTCATTGGGCCATATACATGTAGGCGCAAACTGGTTGCATGCGCAGGCTCTTCACTACTTGGAACCTGTTTTTAAAGCCTTTGTAACCAAGGGGTATAGAACTTGAAATGGCAAACTGTTGAATAAGGCCAATGGAAACACTTGTTATATGCATGCACCCTCCACTCCCTCGTCTTGATTCAGATAAAGTAAGCATAACAGCAACAGTTTTGCTAACTTTTCAAAAGGATATGTGCTTAACAGATTCAAAGGGAGTAAACATACTAGCAGCAGTTTGTGCGAACCTACAGTACATTACATTGATTCAAATAGTTAGCTAGCTTACCAGCAAGAGTTTGGCCAACTTTACAAATGCTGTTCTGTGTCTGTATTCAAAGAGTAGTTTTGTTTACTTTATCAGTACCATACATTGTATTGATGCAAAGAGTGTGGTACACGTAAATAGTTTGCTAAAACAATGGTTGTGTTTTATCTTGATTCAACGAGAGTATATGCTTACCAGCAGAAGCTTTTTCAACGACACCAAAACAGTACCTTATCGTAGAGTCAGACATACTAGACATTATTAGTACGCCCTTGGGTCTAAGATTAACCAGGAAACGTTAATTACAGATGTTATCGTGAAAATGGCTAAAGAAATGTCCTCTTTCCAGTTGTTGTGATTTACTGAAAACGATAACTAATTGTTATGACAACACATTATGCACGCCACACATCCATGCATGGGGACTTATTGGTTTGCCTTGAGATTTTCAATAACAGTGGTTTAATTGGCAACAAATGACGCCCACTTTTAATACAGAGCGGAAATGAAGGACATTTGAGTCTTAATCTTATTAAAAACCTGTGTGATGATGTTTCAGGCGGATGCATGCAGGTTTTAATTGGTAACCATGGCAGATCCAGGGTTGGAATATGGAGAACATTAAGCTACCCCCTTTCCCCACAGTTTTATTGACATGCATGCAATTAACCCCTTACTCGGGTAAATTTTAATGTTGTTTTTAACTTTGAACTTGGTGTTTTCTAAGATTGTCCTAAAACACCCAGGGTGTATTTAAATATTGGATGATTTTCTCTTTATCCACGACAGCCGTGCATATTTTCCATGACTCTACTCATGGTGAGCAACTGGTGGCTGTAAAACCACAGCTTAGGCATTGGCTCCAGTTTAAGCACATTCCGCCTGTTTGAAATCTTGTACCAAAAGCTAGTGTTCGTTTTGAAAATTATTGATGGAGCCCAAGTCAGAACCTAAGTCAAATCCGTGGTTTTGAAAAGGGACTCCAAAGTTGTGTTCATAGGGAACCATGCAAGCACACTTGGCAACAATAACTGATGACCATTGTTCGTGAGCCCAACATCGCAAATGGCCCAATTTGACAAAGCTATAAAGCACAAAAAAGTGCTTAGCATAGTACAATTTTGCTTAGCAGAAACAGGCTACCAGCAGCCAAAATACGATGTTATGTATGTTGTTTGTGACTGGTTCCCAGCTAATTTATGTTAGCAGAGAATGTTGCTAAGCACCATTTTCTGCTCAGCAACTTTGTGAAATCTGGCCCCGGACCTACTTTCATAGTGCTGATTTCTGCACGTATCGCTTATTTGTGTGCTACTCAGGTAGCTTTATGCCCAGAATCACATAGTAAGCAGTGTCATGACATTTGGCCTTTTGTCTGGAGGGTTTGATTTTAACTGATTTGCAAGAAATTGTACTTGTCTCGTCGGAGCATGTAGCGTGTCGTGGCCGAGCAGTTTAGTGCATCGGACTCAAGTTCTGATGGCTGAGTCATCAGGATGTGGGTTCGAATCCCAGTCATGACACTTGTGTCCTTGAGCAAGACACTTGACTATAGTTGCTTTAAATAGGGGAAGAGGCAGTTTGTCTCGCAACAGATTCATTTACCCCTGTCTGTGCTGTGAAAAAACTTGCGTTTATATCTCTCCATGTCTTACCCCTCCCTGTTCTTAGCTGTGCTGTGAGGAGACTTGCATTTATATCTCGCCATGTCTTGTTGTGCATTGGAGCAGGTTTCTATCCCTTTTAAAAAGTAGCCCACACCTCGAGTGGCCTTTGGGCCTTGTGATGGGCGAATTGCATATAAAAAAATATATATAAACTAAAATGGCGTTGTTAGCAAATTACCTGGGAATTAGTCAAAAACAATAAATATCTCATTTGAATTTTCGCTAGTAACTTGCATCAATGAGATTAAACCTGCCACAAAATCAAAAAAACTTTGGTGGGCTGGGCTCACTAAAGTTTGCTTTTAGTGAAGTTGTCTGATTTGATAAAAGTAACATTATTGAGGAACTAGTCACAAACAGTATCGGCCTAAATCAAAGAAGTTTGCTGGAAATCTGTTTCTGCTATAAACATTTTTTTTTTTAAAGCCATGCAGTTTTCAATGTTACTCTTGATAGAAGTTGTTTCAGTTGTCATTTTGTATTTCAAAATAACAAACTCTGGAAGGAATTTACTGGCCCAAGTTTAACCGATCGAGGGCATTCTATTTTCTGCTATCCCGACTCCATAAAGACTACTCTGGGAATTCAAAATTGAACAACAATGGAACTTTTTCACTTCAAAGTAGCACAAACTTTTCCAGATGTTGGCCCAGTTTCATTCCCACCGATCACTTTCCCGAGTAGTAAACCTTGGAACCAATGTCCTAAACTCCAACCAACAGCAGTGTTTACATCACATGCAGTCAATTATGTCACAGCTCACTGTGTCATTCGTCACCCCAAGATGCATGGAGTTTGGCAAAAAGATATCAGTTAAAAATGTCTCCTAAAAATGTTCAGAGCAAAATCGTGAGCATTGTTCACCTTTTTTTTTAGATAGTAGCTAATTACTTCACCAGGAAGTGATGAGCGTAGAAAGAGCCAAACATGCGTGGAAAGTTTGGAAACGGCTCAAGTTATTAGCCTACTTCTCTCGAACAACTTCTTTTTTTGCTAAGAGGGATATTTGCCTGGATATATGATGAAGGTCTTGGATAAACATTTACCGCAAAGTGTTTTTTTGATCATCTTGGTTTGTGGTTTTTCTGTAGTAAGTGTCTCTTCCTGTTTGGTTGGGCTTCTTGAAATCTGATATCTTAAAGGATCTACCTGTGAAACATCCGGTCGTAAAAGTTCTTGCATTAAAAAACTTTTGACCAATCAGGGTTGAGTATTAGAAATGCACTACACACGGTAAAAATTGTCGCTGATAGTGACCTTATTGCGCTGCCAAGTTGCAGTGATCAATTGCATGAACACATAGCGCAGAATTAGCGTTACGGAACACCTTTTTGCCTGGGGATAAACATGAAGAAGAATACTCCAATAACACATACCTCTGCCAGAAAATGCCAATCATTCAGATATTTAATTTAACCAGCCCAAATCCCCCCAGCACTCTTCTGGTGATGTTTAAGCCTGTTTGAGTTGTTTTTACACAAGTATACTTCAGCTGCAAGTTACTGTGCCAAAAGTGCCACAGTCTTGTAAGTCTTTGAAGATAAATAAACCAAAATTGGAAACTCATCAGATCAATACAGCTTTAGATTTTGGCTATCATTATGGTGAATTGAGTTTTGTTACACAACAGTTGGGTCATGGAGTTTAGTACATTGAATTACAGACTCAATAAAGGTTTGATAAATAATTGGATTTTTTTTTTACAGGAATACATTCAAGCCACCAATCTGCCAACCTGTGGAAATATTTTGGCAAAGTAAGAAGTCATGTTTTGTAGAAAACAGCAATAACAAAACATAAACAAGCTCATAGTGGCAAAGTGATGAAAGTATTAGGCTAAGTCCAAATAAGTGGCTGTGGCTGCGACTTGATCATCATGTGAACATACGCTGAAGCGTAGGATGTGTCCATAGCAACACCCTTAGCAACAGTCACAGCTGTAGCCATAGCCGCTAATTCAGACATGACTTTAGATTGAATCCCAGCCAGGATTAACCTGGTACATGTAAGTCTGCTGCCACCTAGGCATACCCAAAAGCCTCCCATTGGATTTGGCATCGAGTTTATTAAAAAGATTTTCTTAGATTAAAAAACTCTCACAGCATATGTTTATGATACATTTGTTTTTAAAGTAAAGTACCCTCCAGAATTTTCTGTTTTAGACTGGCCCTTTAAAAGACATGAACAACATTGGTTATAGTCAAAGGCCAGTATCCACACTTTCTGTGAACCAATATATACATCAAATAACAAACTTGTGAAAGATTAAGCTCAATCGGTCATTGGAGAAAACACAGTTTGAAGAAAACAGTGAAAAAATACCTAATATGTTTTCACTGTTTTTCAAACATCAAGTTTTGGGCTCATGGGATCAAAAACTAATTGTGTTATCCCTTTTCTCAAAAACTATAGCATTTCAGGCACAAACGTGTCAAGATAAGTTATGTGCAAATCTGTGAACAAATATATTTCACTCATACCAATGTTGTGCCCACCCTTTAAACACAGTTATGGAAGACGAATCCACATACAAATTACAAACCCAATATGATACAATTTAGTGTAATGTACCACCAGTAGATGCAGCACCAAGCGCATTAAGTTACTACCCAGCACCCAGCTTGATCTCTTGTACCAATACTAGTAAATAATTCTCGAAGGCCGAGACGTTGGATTTGGTACGCATTAATAAAAGCCAGGGTGCCAACATTTTCAGCTTGTTAATAAGTAAAAGGTAATTTACACCATTTGGGGGACGTCTTTTTATGTTTTCTCGCTACTGTTGAATACAATAAAGTCACATTTTCAGGTCAACATAGGTTCTTGAACTGTATGGTTAGTCATGTAAGGTACCTAAACTGAATTTGGCAATACAAATTTTTCCCAGTGTTTAGTTTGTTTTGGTGTAAATAATTCTCGAAGGCCGAGACGTTGGATTTGGTACGCATTAATAAAAGCCAGGGTGCCAACATTTTCAGCTTGTTAATAAGTAAAAGGTAATTTACACCATTTGGGGGACGTCTTTTTATGTTTTCTCGCTACTGTTGAATACAATAAAGTCACATTTTCAGGTCAACATAGGTTCTTGAACTGTATGGTTAGTCATGTAAGGTACCTAAACTGAATTTGGCAATACAAATTTTTCCCAGTGTTTAGTTTGTTTTGGTGTAAACATTATTGTACCACACAGTTTCAAATCATAAAATGTTTAAATTCCTGGAGTTTGTTTTTCATGTGTGTATGCTTTTTATAGATAGATGTATAAAAAACGTTGGTGGAATGTGAATGGCAAATGGCAAATTGAAAGACAAATTGAAACAGGCAAGAGAACAATCTTGCTGAGTGATGTAACCTTTACATTGGGTCAGGTTGTTGGCTTAGGGTGTTGGGCCAGCTATTGAGAATGGTTTAGGTCTACCTGTTGTTTGTTTTAGGACTCAATGGCTTGTTGTCTTTGAAACAAGATCCCAGGTCCCCGTATCCCAGGTGTGCCAAGTTGGATGGTTTAACTGGTTTCATGAGACGGAGGGGAGGGGTGTTGATGGAGGGGGGTGTGACGAGGCACTGTGTGTTAGACTTGTGTAGACATTGGGAACAGTTTTATGTCATTAGAGTTCTCGTTTGTTTGAGGATCTATGGCATGCTGTCATAAGTGCAAGATCCATGTCCCAACCTCACAGATGCACAAATTTTTATGGTTTGAATGTGTTCATTGGCTGGGAGGGGAATGGTTGTTGATGGAGTGGGGGAAGACACTGTTTCGGACCTGCATTGACAATGGTTTTATGTAGAGGTGTTATTTGTTTTAGGCTCTGTGGCATGCTGTCATAAAAGCAAGATTCCATGATCCAATGTCCTGGGCATGCACAATGTGATGGTTTGGCTGTGTTAAATGTGGGGCTAGAGGGTTGTCGGCGGGGCTTAGTGAGGGCATTTTCTTTAGGCAGCTGTATGGAAGCCAATTTGCCGACTGGCATTTCCTGTCGGGGTGTACGTGTGCAAGTTTTCATGGAACCCCACTGTTCAATTAATGTCAAAACAACTTCACTTTTTTTCTGCAGATTAGTGTGTTTATAGGGAAAATGACTGAATTTTAGTCTTGACTACTTGCTTCGTTTGCCAACTGAGGATGAAGATACCGACTGAGAAAAAATATAAGTTGGGGGTGTAACTTCCTACAACCCCCCCCCCCCCCCCCCCCCCCCCCCCCCGTAGCTACACCCTTGATTGTTGGTGTAGTGGAGAGGATGGGTATTGTTTTACAAACACACACACACACACACTGTATCATCATAGAGAGTATCGAAGCTTAACGTGCACTTAAAGTGCTGGGGGAACTTTTAGGGAGCGGGGGGTAAAGGTTACTAACATCATAATTGATATCAAAGTTGGCTGCACGCTCTTAATTTCTAGGGGAAGTACGTCATCGCGTGCTCCAAGCAAACCCCTGGGATCCAATAGCTCCCTTCCTGGAATCTTTCTTCGCAGGCATAAATTTCAGGTGCCAGGTTTTTGGAATAATTCACATTGCTTAGTGGTAACAGCAAATATCGATTAAGGGTTGACCGAGTGAACTTCCTAATTTTTTTTTTTTCATTGTTTTCTTTTTTTCCTCCATGACTCAGAAAGCACTGCGTGTCAGTGGTATTTCTGTATTCCATACATCAGTGAGGGTCAATACAAAACTAAATCATAGTATTCTTCATTTTTGATGTAATCCTTACATCAATGGAAAAGTGAGAACTTCATTAATACTTCCTGCTGAGCTGCAAAGTAGAACTAATTTTGCCCAGCAAGTCTTACTGGTAAGCAAAAAAACAAGCCAGGCACAGACAAACAATATACTTTGTTTGGATAACCTGTCCAAGCTAAGCAAGATTTTCTGTTGCTTCACAAGTTCCTATACTTACTCAGCGTTATAATACAGTGCCCAATTTCATAAAACTAGTAAGCACAAAAAAATTGCTAAGCTCAGAAAAAGGTTCTCAGGGTAGGGAAATTTTGTTGAGCAATATTTTCTGCTCAACAGCTTTATGAAATTGGGCCCTAATGATTTTCCATTGAAATTCTGCTTACCAAAGATAATAAACAAGCAGCCAGCAACAGTCAACAAAAGCAAAAAGATGGACTGTAAAAAGAACCACAGCTAGGACACCAGATTTGTTAAGAAACTCAAGGACCCTGCAAAACATCGTAATTATATTTTCTCACATTGAATTGAGTTTAAAAGTGGGAGCCAACTGTGATGAAACTTATGTTAAATGAAAAAGATGGCTGAGGAGTTTTGCATAACATGCAGTAGGCCTACAGGTATACATTGACCTCTACCCAACCTTTGATAGGACGAATGCCATAAATGCTCCGTTAACTGCAGTGAGTGCCAACTAAAGGTTACTTGTCAAAACTGTACTTCTGTTTGTCAAAACATTCACTATTCTGATAGTTCCTCTCCCCCCTTTTTGGTTGAAAAACTCATCAGTCTTTATTAAATTTGTCATCCACTAGATGGTGTGTCAGCAAATATTATTGGGTTCACTGTTTGCACTATGGGTTTTCCGATGCACGGTTATCTCAAATGTAAACAGTTCACCACCAAAACTGTAGCCTTCGACAGCGTTAATTTGAAGCAATTTCTCAGCCGAAGGCAAAGACAAAATGACAGCTGTAGGGGTCAGTCTAAGTCCCTGGATCCTATAGAGTAGATACTCTCCTGTAATAAAGCCTCCATTCTGAATACTTACCCCTCACTTGTGCTCTGACAGGGTTTGTTTTGTGGTATCAAACGCAGAGTTAAAGGCAGGCTTTGGCAGACACGGCAGTCAAGTAATGTGGAGTTTGACATTAATTGTATCAATACAGTATCTACGGTTTACGGTCGGTCGCGCGCTGATAATCGTCAAACACTGATGAACGCCAGCATCTTCAGCGACTAGTCAACGATAACTATGAACTGTGATCAAGCCTCAATATTAAACCCCCACGACTGGCTATAAACCGGCCTTTTAAAGTAAACACACTCACACATCCCTGCTCCCAAGCAAATCCCCTCCCTCCAGCCAGCAACCCCCATGCCCGATCTAGCATGCACTTATAATAAATATTGAACACAAACATCTTGGAAAGTATGGCACGGTGAAATTATGACTGAAAACTAGAGCAATCAAGGTTGAAGGGGTGACAGGGGGGTTCCTGCAGGAAGCATTCATGTGCCTTTACCTAATTGTTTGCTCGTGTATGTAGATCAGTCTACCTGCAGCCAATTTGGCTGCTGCTTCAAACATTGCAGAGACCTTCAACTACACCGAGGCCATTGTTTCAGTTGCCCTTGATCTTACACCTTAGTGCCCCTTCAAAATATTCCTGTGGACTTTCCATAGGTTTTCAAACAGAAGTGTCCTTTGCTGAATGAAAATGGCCTTGCCCCTGCAAAGATGGAACTCCTGCATTGCTTCTTGGAGAAGCATAAGCCAATGCTGAACATTTCCTTTAAGATGGTATCCTGATACCAATAGGGGTTGTATTGAGATCTGTCAGATGAAAACTGAGTCCGACAGACCAGTAATAAGTACATTCCTGCGGTTTGTATCTTGGTGGGATTGGAGTCCGATGTCTTGTGGTGAAGCAGAAACGTTGCTATTTTTTTCTTCAAAAAGTTTTCCTGGGTTTTATGTTATGTCGTGAACACATCCTTTAAGTCTTTTACTTAAGAGTCTGCTAGATTTTTTTATTTCCTTCGAAGTAATATGGCAGCAGATTTCATGTTGGCAAACTTGAGTCTTATGCAAAGTTGAATTCAGTATCCTCATTTTACGTGAATTAGGATTCAGCTAAGTTGAAGTGTATGCAGCCTAAACAAACTTAACTTTGTTCAAATCAATTATGATTTTTGTTGTGGTCATGTCCAGGGGCCCATTTCATACAGGTGCTAAGCATGGATTTTTTTTCGTACTTAGCAATTTGCTAAGCGGTATGGTTTGGGCCCAGTCAGTAGCATTCTCTCAAAAGGTTTTCAACCTTCAAGTGCTATTTCCTTGACACTTGACAGTACTTCAGTCAGAACTGTTTCTCTAGAGGATTGGACTAGCATGAACTTTATAATCAATGAGCTGTCAGTTTGAACTAACAAAGAATGTTTTTTGTATTACCAATGTCTTTGACAAACAGTGGCCTAACCAGAGGGGGGCAGGGGGATGGAGGGCCCCCCCCAGAACCCTTGCCCCCCCCCCAAAAAAAAAAATGCACAAGTGAATAGTTTGATTAAATAGCCCGTGTCCCCCCAAAAAAAATAATAATAATAATAATAATAATAATAATAATAATAATAATAATAATAATAATAATAATAATAATAAATAAATAAAAAATGATGTCTTTCCCCCTCTTGCCACCCCCACCCCCCAAATGAAAATGTCTGTTTACACCACTGTGGACAAAGTATCTGGACTTGAGCACAGTATTACGAGAAGTTTCTGATTTCTCGGAGACAAGCTCTGTTTTTGGATCAAATGTACACAGGACTTTTCGTAATGAATTCCTGTTATTCCTCATCGATTTCTGACTCCTATAGGTGTGAAAAACTTGTAATACTTATAAACCTCAACCCCAGTGCTCTGTCTTCCCCCTCCCCCTTATCCTTCAGTATTAGGGATAGATTATGACTTCCTGCTCTATTACGCTCATGGGAAAGTTATTTCAAGCCGTGTATGTGATCTGAGCCATTGACGTCAAGATGGTAAACTACCCATGGTGTTCTAGATACTGATTGGTAAATTCCCTTAGGTCTCAGGTTGCTTTTTGAACCCCCCGGCAGAGGAATATGTCCCCCTTCAAATGGATCATCCATCACCTGTTTCATTCAGTCGTGCTCGAGGAGATCGTACAACTAGGCTTTGCTCCTACACACGAGTCTTGTTCCAAGAATTCAGGTGTATGATAAGAATGGCAGGGATAATACTTCGCAGGTTCTCTTTGATCGTTCTTGTTCTCTCTTTCAGAGCCATCAGCGTGATGTGTACACGGCAGACCGTCGATGCTGCATCACTACGCTGCGGGAGTCACATGTTTGCGGGGGCTGGGATAATCACCTCCCCCAACTATCCCGGGCAGTATCCTACAGATGCTATGTGTGCCTGGCTGATATCCTCGGAAGAAGGAAATCATGTTTCTCTGACGTTCAATTCATTCGAGGTGGAAGAGTCGTCAGGCTGCTAGTAAGTGTAACAAATATATCTTCTGTCTTTTATAAAAGTATGTGGAGTATGCATACCACTCAAAAATAAAGAGCATATAAAAGTGCTCTTCAAGCTCTTTTATCTATGCACACAGATATGAAAGTTTCTGCATAGAGGCATTTTCGGTCTCTAATTTAACAATTTCCAAGTTTTAGTTAGAACAGATGGTTGATGTCAACATATCGTAAAGTCGGCCATCTTTGCGGCCAATGATAAATCCTTTTTGAACGCAGGAATTTGGTTAACTTCCTTGCTTGATTGTTCGGTGAACCACTTGGCTGCGTAGAGAAATTACAATGCTTGACGCAGCTCAAACATACCTGCCAGTGCAAATAACAAAACATTACACTGGGAAGCAAGGGCTGCCTCTAGTTTGTTATTATTATAGTAATAATAAATGTCATTGTTTTAGACACAACCCTAAAGTTGATCTCAACCCTCTAATGGTTTTGCTGCTTTAAATCCTTATTTCATCTTATTGTAATTTCAACATTTATCAACCTGTTCAAGTCAAACCAAACCCAACTAAGATTTGTCTTATCTTGAACAACAATGACTTTCATAGATGTATAGTTTGCATGGGGAATAAAGATTAATATTTTTGATATTTTTACCATACACCAATGTGTAGTAAGCACTGTATACTCAATGTTTTTCCGAGTCCTGCAGAAAAAAATCCACAGACATTATGTATGCTACTCATACTACATCGCCCCCCCCCCCAAAAAAAAAAAAAAAATAAATAAATAAATAAAATAAAAATAATAATAATAATAATAATTAATAAATAAATAAATAAAATAGATAAATAAATAATTAAATAAATAGAATTAAAAAAAATTTAAAATCAGTGCCCTCAGGTGCCCCCCATGACAAACAATCCAAAGACACGTAATTCATTCAAACCATGGCCCCCGCCCCCCCCCCCCCCCACTGAAAAGCCATGCCCCCTCCCCCCCCCCCCCCCTTAACTGAAGAAAATCCAGGCTGCGCCACTGCTTTTTGCACCTCAACTAATCCTCTCATCACTCCTTGTCTTTCTTTTAAAGTTATGATTACGTTCAGGTATTTGATGGAGCTGATGATACAGCAAGTCTGTTTGGACGTTACTGCGGTGATGAAACCCCACGTACCATCACATCTACAGGATCCAAACTCTTCATCAAGTTCATCAGTGATTCCTCCATTGCTAGACTTGGATTCCATGCAAACTTCAGCACAGGTGAAAGTCTTTCAATGATCAGCCACCCTATTTTAAAAACCCTCCTCTTCTTACCTAGGGGAGATGTGAGCATATCAATGAGTAGCAGTGGGATCTCATAATCACTAAGTAAGATCTCATTATCTACTTGACTGGATCTCATGATCTTTGAGTGAGATGTGATCATATCAATGAGTAGCAGTGGGATCTCATAATCACTAAGTAAGATCTCATTATCTACTTGACTGGATCTCATGATCTTTGAGTGAGATGTGATCATATCACTGAGTGGGATTGGGATCTCATAATCACTAAGTAAGATCTCATTATCTACTTGACTGGATCTCATGATCTTTGAGTGAGATGTGATCATATCACTGAGTAGGATTGGGATCTCATAATCACTAAGTAAGATCTCATTATCTACTTGACTGGATCTCATGATCTTTGAGTGAGATGTGATCATATCACTGAGTAGGATTGGGATCTCATAATCACTAAGTAAGATCTCATTATCTACTTGACTGGATCTCATGATCTTTGAGTGAGATGTGATCATATCAATGAGTAGCATTTGGGTCTCATAATCACTGAGTGGGATATCATTATGTACTTAACTGGAAAAATAAGCTGTCAAATAAATTGTTTTTAAATTAATACCAATCATTTATCAAATACTCTACAAAGACGGTTTGTTTCAAAAAAAGTACATTTTTAATAAGACACAATTAAGTTCATCGCAACTTGTAAATAAAGTCAGGCAGCTCAGATAAGTTCTATTGAAAACAGTGAAGATGCCAAGTTTCATGAGTTTCATCGAAACAAATATCCCTCCGAGATCTGCTTTCTCCAAATAAATAAGACACTGTCCTTGGACAAGCCTATCCGACCAAACTTGACACAATAATCAATCTTTTTTTTTTTTTTTTTTTTTTGGCACATCATGATTTTCAATCACGCACACTGGTGGTGGAAAAAAACTTCCGAAAAGGCTTACAAATTAAAACAGGTTAATTCTTTTCTGAAAGGTTAGAATTTGAACTACGCAGTTAATAGCCGCAATTGGCTTGTGGCCAATGGTAGAGGGGAATTTCTTAAATATAGCCCACCTATACAAGGACAGATGACAATGGCTGGAAGAAAGTTGGCAAAGCAATCAATGTCGGTCAATTATGAAGCAATTTGTTTGAGTCACTATATAAGTTGTTTTTCAGATGTAGTTGGGGCTGAGAAAATTTACAAAGTATTTGTGTCAAAAGTTTCAAGATCTGGCCGCATGTCAAACAAGTTGAGAAGGTCACATCAAGTTAACCATGAGAATATATTGACTATCAGTATTAATAAAATTATTAATATGCAGTTCTTATATAGCGCTTAATCTTAAAGCACTGGTTATTTTTAATGACATGTATGCAGAGCTTTGTTTGAATTATGCGACCCATTTATTACTAGGTCTTTGGTGATTTTTGTCTCTTATTTCACACAAAAAAAAATCACAAATATCTTCATTCATGACATATTATATTGTATCTAGATGACAAAATGAAACCGATGATGCATTAAAACTTTTATAAGATAACAAATAAATTACCTTTTTTTTTTAAGATGCAAGAGCTAATTTGTGTTGTTAATTTTGTTCCCTGCATTTTTTGTGAACAGGTTGCTCCAGGAATTTCAATGGACCATCAGGACAACTGACCTCCCCAAACTACCCTGGCTATTACCCTAGCAATCAGAACTGCATCTACAAGATCACTGTTGCCAACAACAAGTTGATACGGTTGCAGTTTCTGGTCTTTGGGATTGAAGGGACTCCATTTTACTGCAGTTACGACAGCTTGGAAATATTTGACGGACCACTGACAAGTAAGTGTCAAGCAAGGATGCCCCAACTCCACCCTCATTCCTATTTATTGACTCACAAGAACATCTCAGTGCTTCAGTCTAGTATTTGTTTTTTATTTTTACAAGTTGCACAAAATAAGCAGTTGTGTAGTAATATACAATATAATTTTAAACTAATACCAAGCTGATTTTAGTGATATTAACGTAAAGAAAATTTAGGCAAATTGCACATTGTCAGCTAAATTCGCAAGAGTTGAACAAAAGTTCAAGCTGAGCAAATGCTCAGCTTGATCAACTCTGCGAATGTTTCAAACTGGAACCTCAATTTTGTAATCACACATGGGGCATTTGTGTCTTGCATGCACTGGCATTTGACCCCATTACTCTCTAGGTGGTTTGGCCAGGAGTTGTTCCAAATCTATGAAGTTCCAGTCTGTGGTATTTCAGCACCCAAATGTTTAGACTTTGGCTAGAACCATGGGATGGATAACTACAAGCACTCAGTGGCTCTTCGTGACAGAATCAGGTGTGGATCCGGGAATTTTACCAGGGAGGGGTCCAAAAAGCAACACACCCCCAGCCCCAAAAAAAATAAAAATTGGAGGGTGTGATAATTTTCGGCACAACGCAAACAGACAATAGTAATTTAGGTCTGTAGCGAGTTAAGGCTATTATTGTGTGATGGCGCAAGATTAAAGTTTACAAAAGGAAAGAGATAGTAAAAGAAACAACAACAAAAGGCAAAGTCGTTGAGAGCAGGGAGGGCTTCGGACCCCCTGGATCCGTGGTTGTGTATGTAGCTCAAAATTCCGCAAATTTAACAATTCTGAGGCCCTTCAGAAAGACTTTGCTGAGGTTGACACAGTATGCCATAAGCTAGAAAATTAATAATAGTGTTAAACAAACTGTCTGACATTTGTCAATGATGTTTCGATCTTCGCAGGCTCTAAGCTGATTGGACGATACTGCGGTAATGATCTGCCCGATCCCGTCATGACAACAAGTAACGAGATGTTGCTGAGATTCCTTAGCGATGAGTCTGTCAGCTTTCCCGGATTTCTCTTGGAGTATGAAGAAATCAGTAAGTGAAATTGTGGAGATGACTTTCAAACCAAGACATGCACTCGTAACAGGTATCACATATTTGACCTCCTCCCAAAACTCTGTCTGGATGGGAGGGGCTGATGGAAGCTCAGTGTATGGGTGCTTAGGGCCATGTCATTAGGCAACTTACAGGCAAACAGTTCCAGGAAAAACATTTACATTTCAATTTTCTCTGGAATAGTAAGACACTGTTGTAGAAAAATGTGTCTTGTTTTTTTGTTGTTTTTTTTTTTTTTTTAAAGCAATTAGCCCATCACAAGGCCCAAAGACCACTCAAGGTGTGTGGTACTTTTTGAAGGGATAGAAACCTGCCCCAATGCGCAGAAACAAGACATGGAGAGATATGAACACAAGTCTCTTCACAGCACAGCTAAGAACAGGGAGGGGTAAATGAATCCGTTGCGAGACAAACATAACTGCCTCTTCCCCTATTTGAAGCAATTAATAGTTAAGTGTCTTGCTAAAGGACACAAGTGTCATGACCGGGACTCGAACCCACGTCCTGATGACATAGCCACCAGATCTTGAGTCCGATGCACTAAACCGCTTGTCCACGACACGCTACTGAAGTGTGTTTTTTCGGTGGGTGTGGTTGCCTCAAAAGTGGCAAGGTAAAAATGTCCTTTTGTGATGAGGCTCTAATATTCTTATGTTATCAAAGCGCAAACTCTTTACTACCCTTCGAAAGTTTTCTGCACTATAGTTGTGAGTGGCAGAATCAGTTTGCTAACATCAAGTGGCTTTTTGAAAGTCAGTCAAGAGACATGCCATTGAAAAAACTTCATAACTCAAGACTTTTGTTCTTTTTTTGTCGTGAATCCATCCCTGCTCTTAGGTGATTCAACCACTACTAGTACATTGTACCTTCCAAATATATTTATATAAAAGGTTTTATGCAAGTCTATACATGTGGTCATAAATTTGTTTTGTGATTATTTGTGACTGTTGGCCATGTTTCTTTCTCTGCTGACATTGCATGGCTCTGCATTCTAGGGTGGACTAACTTTGAAAAAGGCTGTTTTCTCCATATAGCAGGCACTGTGATTTCTATTTTGGTGTTCATTCTCTTTACAAACTGCCTCCCCCCCAAAAAAAATCCCCAACCCCCACCCCTACCCCTACCCCTGGAATAAAAGAAAGACCCTTGAAAAAAAAGTGGGCATGGTGCACCTTCCTCGTTCTTCCCTAACCTTTAAAACTTTGTTTTCGAATCCCAAAACAAATCCGACATGCAAAGAGATGAGGTTCAAGTCTATTGAAATGATAGAGTAATGGTTATATTATTTTCTTGAATACTCTTGCAGCACCCTAGTATGTCTGGATTTTAGTTGTGTTTTAACTGGTGCATTGCAACTCGTATTACCTGCAACTAGAGGGCGCAATTGTAAAAACGGCTGTCGAGCAGTTCTTGTGACCCATAGGCTGATTCGACTCAAGGGTTTAAAAAAAAGTGAATTTCTGGTGTGGATTTTGCAGGAGGATCTGCTGTATTGTCTTTGATGACTTGATTTTTAGCATGCAGCATGGTCATATATTTAAGTGATGGGTTTGAAATTCTTTTTGTTGGCTACGCAAACATGATTCATCGGCAGCTTGTCATTCATTACAGTCATTACAAGAATTAACAACCAAATTACCTGACTGGTAGTTTTTAGTTCTATTTAATTTTTGTTTATTCATTCCGCTACCTTTTCATCTTCCTTATTTGCTTCTGTTAGTTATTTGAAAGTTCTGAAATTGTAAGCTTAAAAGAATCCTATCAAAATTATGCTTCGTTAAGTCATACTTAGACTTCTACTTTTTACTTAGAAAGTAGAATAATACAGTGCATGAATAAAGTTAAGGTCAAACGTGTGGGACAGCATAACTTGTAAAAGTTCTGTAGACTTGTCCCTAGTAGACTTGATGCAAACAACAAGGAGTCTTCAACACAAAAAAAGAAAATTAAAAATAGCACCCCTCAATTAAATTTTAAGTCATTTAGAGGTGGGACTTCCTTGTTTTCTGACAAAGACAAGAATGGAAATGTGTGTAGACATCATCATGAAGTTAATCCCTTGGTTAGGATGACCAGTCAATTAAGTCAGACTCTGTCACATGGGGGATGACTCAGAGCAACTGACATCCCTGATGAGAGCTTGGTTTTGTTTAGTCTCGGAAGTCGAGCTATAGTCTGGCTACTCCTGTTTACAAGCGGAAAATATTGCTTTCAAATGTTTTGCTAAGCAAAAGTAAGCAGGAAACCAGTCGAAGATAGTATGTGTGACATGGTATTTTAGCTGGTAACCTTATTTTGGTAAGCATAATTTTGCCCACCTACTTAAAATTGATTAGTTTCAATCTCTGACCTCATTGATAACACAGTTCATATCAATTACTGTCAAAGTTTATTAACAACATTTGAAGACCCCCCCAAAAAAAAAAAAAAAAAAGTAAATAAATAAATAAATAAATAAATAAAATAAAATCATCATTGCTTATTTTGATTGCATCAATCAAAATAAGCATTTCACCAAAATTCACCAAAACAGGGTCACCTTATATGATGAAATTTCCACATGTTGGTTTGATGGTGTGTTTATTGAAATCGAGTTGAATGGACATGTCAGACAGTATTACCAAACATATCCAAACAATCGTGAAATGCTACATACACAATTCCTGTTGAAAACAATATCTTCCATGAATGAAGACAAAGTTTTTTGTATGATTTTGAAAAGTAACAGGTTTAAAATCACTAAGACAGAAATTTGTCAAAAAACAACTAAATCACAATGCAAACTGGCCAGGAATTTAGAAATTTTAGCTTATTTTAGATGAGGTATTGAGCTTTTGAATTAGGATGAAATGTATCAAGTATTCATGGTTGTAGTCAACTTCATCTAACAGTAGGCTCAAGATTAGAAGTTGTTTCATTATAGTATTAGTTCCAAATAATTATCATTGCTGTGGATTTAGTTTATACTCCAACTATAAAGCAACATCGAAGTGCCTTCTCACTTTATTTCGAATTGTTGTGAGGGTGTATCCCTCGCTATGTTTCCATAGAAACTTTAGGTAGCCATAGAGATAGGACAAGTGGGGACTCTTCTTCGTCGTCAGAGGAGGTGGAGGATGACGATGATGGTGGGGATGACGATGATGAGGATGATGAGGATAGAAGGATGGATTATGACTCCTACTCCCTGTGTACGTTGTGTCTTTCTTCATCCGACGGATGCATGCTGTCTTATTTTCTCTTTGTATGTGTTTTTGTAGGGGTAGGTGTTTTTTTTTAATCAAGGCCCCCCCCCCAACCCCAACCCCGACCCCGATCCCCTAAAAGAATAAACAAACAACCCAACAAACAAAACAAACAAACAATAAATAAATAACTAAATAAATAAATAAATAAAAGAAAAAACTGGTTGAAATGAGAGCTCTGAAAGGGCTGAACAATAAAGGAGGAAGTTGTAATTGCCAAAATTATGTTTTTAATTGATGTAAAAAAAAATCATATTGATTTGTAATAGGATTCGAACTGGCTCTTTACTGGGTGAGCTCAGTTGCCCAGTTGGGACATCTACTCAAGAATGTGAAAGCTTGTGTGTTTGAATCCCACCTGAGGTGCCTGTGATTTTTTTTTCCCGTAGGATTTGGAAAGCACTAAGTATACAAAGCTTATCACACATTAGTGTTATGTTTGTATTAGGGAATGTGCTTGATTATTAAACGGGAAAGCAGCTATGTAATTAGACCCAAATTTTGTAAAGCTGTTGAACAGATGACACTGCTCAGAATGTTTGCTTTTAAGAAAAATTAAACAGAGAACCAGTTTACAAGCTATGTATAAAACATAGTATCTTACTTACACTTATTTCTCCTCAGCAAGATATTTCTGAGCAGAGTATGTTTCTGTTAATTCTCAATATTTATGAAATTTGGCTTAGAAATTTAGTCTGCACACCCTGAGGATTTTTAATAATGCAGCAATTATGTACCACATTCTACTTATACTACACAGCTTTGTTTTCCATCTTAGTTCTTTGTTTAAAAGCAGCAGGATCACTTAAATTTCCATTCTAATAACCCAATTTCCTCCCAGTCAAACCAATTCTAACGTCACATCAAATCAAGCAGAGAGATGCAACGGTGGCACAATCAAGTTGTTGACAGTTTCTCTTTTTTTCAGTGAAGGTGGCTCAGCATGAAATCTTATTTTGGAGTTGCTTTAAAGAGCAGGAGTGTCTACATCTTGTTATTCTTGGTAGAGAAATAAGCTGTGTACTAGTAGGATGCATTAGATTAGTGATTCTGTAAGGCCACTGGTTTTGTTGTTCGTTTTATTTTGTTTTGTTTTATCATACTAGAGCAGGTCAGTCTGTACAAAAAAGGAACATGTTTTTGAGGTTTATTTATTTATTTCTTATTTATTCTGGGTGATCCGTTCAGTGAGGAAAAACTCACTGATCTCCTATGGATCCCAGCTCACAATAAAAACTACAAACAAATGCAGTAACAAATTAGGAATGCAATGAAAGAATATTATAAATTCATTAAGAAACTCATAACTATAGAGATTTACAAAGAAGAAAAATAAACAATACAAAACAATACAAAACAACAATGGGAAATGAGATTAAACTGAGCTGTTTGAGTTGTTTGAAGAAGTGATTAAAACTTGTTGGTTGCGGGGATTTCAAAAGAAGCGGCAAGTTGTTCCAAGCCTGGGCACCCCTGAAAGTTAAAAGTTATTTTTCCAATCTCTGTTCTAGGGTGTGGAAGAACCACATTGCCAAATAGTTACATTCATTCCGTTCCTTCAGTCTGTAAACTTTTGATTGAACCTATTACCTGTGAATCTTTCACTTGTTGTTCTTGGAACAGATTGACAATTGCATTCAGTTAATGTTCGTTTTCATTTTGATTTTTTCGGGTAGCTTTGAGGGGGGATATTTGTTTTTCCCTAACTGCTACTTGACCCAAAGAAGCCTGTTTTAAAGTGTTTTGACAGTTGAAATCACAGACATGTCAAGACAAACAAAATGAGATTTTTCAGTAATTTTCCAGACACTCTTTCATTGTTCAGTGGAAAGATAATTTATCTTCAGCAGCTTACGACCCTTTATTTTATTTGTGAAAGTTAAAAATATATTTTTTTATTTTTTTATTTTAAGTACATGTTTTCTTGAACCTTTTAAAAATTCTTTTTTTAATCACTTCAAAGTTTTTGCTATTCTTTTTTGTAGCTCAAAGATGTGTGCATCGATCAAGAAAAAAATGGTCTCCACATGCTTAAAAAAAGTAATTTGGTGTCAAAATTGTTTACTTCCAAATATGCTACCTGGTAATGTCAGATGAAACAGGCTGTCAATATTAAAAACTGGATGCCTAAAAGACTTCCAGACATTGTTCCGGACAGCACTGTGGGGCCTCCCCCACTGAGCTTATTAAGATGATCCAAGTCTGTTTCTTCTCAGTTTTTTTTCAGATTAGGATTTTGTTTCTACCCCCCTTCCCTTTAAAAGTAGATTATTCTATCAGTGGTACTTGCTTGCTAGTCTGGACGACCTCAGTTCAGTACAATCCATTTGCACTTCATCCTGTCTGATTCCAACGGTTTTAAGGGAAGAAATAGCCACCCATTATAAAACATGACAAGCTGAAAAAACTTAAACCGTTCACAAAGTTGTAAAGTTGGTGCCAGTACCAAAATGATTTTTGGGGGTTTTATTCATACTTGAGAAATACACAAAAGTGTTATAATTTTTCCATCTGTTCATGTAAAGTGCAAGTAATCCAAACATATTTTCCCTTTGATTTTTTGAGAAATAACAAATTATTTTTTTTAAAACAATTGCCAACCTGTAACTCTTTGCTTCATTGGTCAACTTCAAAACAAAATCAGTTCGTAACTGTACAATAGCTCTTTTGGTTTTTGGTCTCATTTTTACAAGCTAATTTTATGGTTTTGTTTCATATCATAGCAATTGACAGCCTGGTAGTTGTCAAATGTTTTACCTTCCCTTTAAGAAGCACAACCTGCAAACGTTTCCTTCACTTGTCTCGGAAGTTTAACTTTAATCCGAAATTCACAGGGTTTCTTCGAGGTCTCTTTTACGTCATGAAAGAACCAAACAGAATGTACCATACTGTGATAACGAATTGTCCAGAACACTCCTGGCTTTGCCTAACAAGAGACCTGAATGATGTTGTGCTGGTTTGTTATTTTGCTAAACGGAGCATTGGGTAAACAGTTGTTGTTGGTATGCAAGCAAAGCCAGACCAAAACTGCTCGTCCGAAGCTAATGTGTTTTGAAACTGGACTGAGTCTATTGGTAAATTGGTTTGTTGTTGTTATTTTGTCTGCATTTCGTTGCTTTTTGTCTCCCATTTTTATAAATAGCGCCATAGCTGTCAATCCAATTTGTATTTGAATTTACTGGATGTCAACCGCGGCTCAACATTTGACCTCAAATTTTTACAAAAATTTGAAATTGTTTTCACAGTAATCTCCCCAGTGCCGCAGTGTTATAATATGAAATTCTGGAAGCTGTAAAAATATAAAGCTGTGCAAACAATGTTTTGACAGAATCCATGATTGTTAGTTGTTTTTTGAGGGTCATGCAAAGTTCTCAAAATTTTCAAGTTAGAATAGTTTTTATCCAGTCTATTGACTCCAAACCATGCCTAGTATTTATGAATGATATCCATTTTCGAGATGTTTTCTTTGATTTATGTGGTTGTTATTCTGCTGTCTGCTAATTTTCTATGGCGAAGCAGCACAAAAAGGAGCATACATTGGTAGAGTTATTATCCCCTCCCCCTCCCCAGGCTCAAAACAGGAGGTGCGCAAGGCCTTATTTTCATCCCTTTTAGAGTTCAAACCATAACCACATACTGACAAATGGGTGTGCACATCCAGATGTTTCCGTGAAATCTTGGGCGGAGGTTCTGTATCCAGTAAGTATGAGTGTGCCATCAAGTCGCTTTACGCATGTTACATCGTTGATTTGTGTCTAGCCCGGTGTGGTTACTATCCCGTCTGCTGATTGGTTGTTTCTGTCTGTGGCTCAGACGGCCATCCTTCTAGCCCTCGCTCATCAAAATAAAGGGATACAATAGCAGAATTTGGAATGCTAGGTGGCAGCAGACTTTAATCGGGCAAGTCCATTGTTCTTGGAAATGTGCACATGCTCAGAACTACATAAACAATGGGAAATCATGCGGTATTTGTGCTACGGCTTTGCTTCTTTCAAAAGATCTGTTGATTGGGGATGGAAACAATCATTTCAATCCACCTTTTTAAGAATGAGTATTGTGTATACTGAACAACTGTGAAAATTGCATTAAAATGGCAGTATACAAGTTTGTCTCAGGCACATTATACGTCGCCCAAACTACATGCAGGTGTGCATAGTCACTTTTAAATTTAAACTTAGGTGTATACTAAACATATTCTTTAAGTAAGATTTGAAACTTTGCATGGTGGGAATACAATCTAGTCAGGTTTGTGGAGACACCACGTACATAAAACTCTCTCTATGAGTTGTGGAGGTCTTCTTTCACACTCAACTTATCCTCTTTGATCAGGATCTACCTAATCTCTTTGGATCAAGGTGTAAATCTGCCGTACAATTTCAAAGCACCAGCAATACATCACCCGCAGTAAGTCAGACAGCAGAGTAGATTACTAACCTGTGAAATTATTTTATCATTGAGAAGTGGTTTTGATAGTGTATTTTTTTTTTAATTTGTAAAAGCATATTTTTAAAATTAAACTGGTATTACTAACGCTCAAGAACAATTGTAAATTTTGCACAGGTGTGTAACTGATGACTTGATAAAAGTGTTTGTCGGAACAGAGGATGTAGTATCCATTCTCACACTGGTTACACACCCCCTCCTGTTGTTTTTGTGGTACATTACCAAAAAAATTCTGCAAGGTAAGATTTCGACCATGAGTAGCTTGCTGTTTGAATCTTGCTTGTTCTTGGTTTGTGGTTTAGCTGACGTCAACTCATACAATGTCTTTTGCGCAGTCACTGTCTGAAGAATAATGTTGATGGTCAAAAGAGGTTTTTTGTGGTTTCGTTGTGGAAATGTCTCTTATGTGCTTTGTTGGTTCTGAAAAGAGCCTGTGGTACAACAACTCATCCAGGGAAGTCTGTGGTAGCACAATGGAAATGTATGATTTTAGCTGTTGTTGAAGAAGAAAAACAGTGGTTTATAAACTAAAAGTGTAATTTGCACACTCATTGTCAGCAAAATGATGTATATATTGTAGAATAATGTTTTTGTGGTATCGCTATGGAATTGTCTCTGATGAATGTGTGTTGTTCTGAAGAGAGTTAGTCATCCAGGGAAGTCTGCGGTAGCATGATGGAAATGTATGATTTAAGCTGCTGTTGAACCAAAAAATTAACAGTGGTTTATGAACACAAAGTGTACTTTGCACAATCATTGTCTGCAAAATGATGTTTATGGTGTGAGAAGGTTTTTGTGGGATCGCTATGGAAACATCTAAAATGAATTTGTGGTGTTCTAAAGGGAGTTAGTCACGGAGGGAAGTCTGCGGTAGCACAATGGAAATGTACGATTTAAGCTGTTGTTAAACAACAAAAAACAGTGGTTCATGATTGCAAAGTGTTATTTGCACAATCATTGTCTGCAAATTGATGTTTGTGGTGATGCTATGAAAACATCTCCAATGAATTTGTGAAGACAGTCTGAAGACAGCCATTCAGGAAAGCATGTATCTGATGGTCTTACCTGTTCATGAAAAACAAGTGGTGTAAATTCATAAAATATAGTTTGCACAATCATCGTCTTCAACAAAATGATTTGAATGTGCCTAAGAGCGATACAAGCACCTGGAAACGCCAGGTGGGCTTTGGGGTTTGGTACCAATGTTAACCTTGTCATTGTTTTAATACTGCTGAAAGCAAAAACAATTTGTATTTATGAAAGCCCTTTTATTGATTCAACCTCCCCCCAAAAAAAATAAATAAATAAATAAATAAAAAATAAAAAATAATTTGTTAACTTATGTATTGTAGTATTCAAATAATGTCCTATTGTTTATTTGAATTTGTTGTATTTGAAAAATTAAAGGCACTTTACAGGATTAGTGAGGATTAAAAACATTGTTTAGTTTCAGTCTGAAAGCTTACTGTTTATAAAGTTCATACTAGTTCCAATTTTTCTGTGAAATATTTCCCTCTGAAATGCTTTTTTTTGTGGAGTAAATGCCACGTCATACACACAAGGCCAAATCTGTACAGACTCAGTATTTCTAAAAAAGTGACAAGGCTTGGAGAGGATGTGGTGTTGTGTTACAACGAAAAAGATTACCGGGAACATGGCCAATAGTGAATGACGTACAAGCACAGGGTTAACACCCTAACCATGAATCTTTGCCATGGGAAGTGGTCAAGAAATGTAGAATTGCTGCCAACAATTGTTGCTTTTTTTAAGTTCATGTGTCTCGCTAAATATAAATGCATGTATGGCTCTAATCCAGAGGCACAGCCATGGGGGGTAGCTTTTAGCCGTACTATCATTTTGTATGGACTATTCACATAACGAAGCTTCTTGGAACAAAGTGACTTCATCTGAAACATAACATGATCTTATTGTGGCAATGGATGCACTGTAGGCCTATGTGGCACATAATTATGGTAGTTTAGATGATTTAGACAGAAAAGGAGTCATGGTTGGATGAAGAATTATTACTTTTATGTGTAAAAATCTTATAATTAATAGGAAGCAATGGGCACATTATTTTCAAGTTACAGAGGTGTACATTTGCAAACTTCAAACATTGTCACCAGGGAGTGGGGTGGATGTTCGCGTGCTCTTGGACTTGATCGCAACTGAAATTACCCCCTCTACAAATATCTGTGCCGCCTCTCCTTTGCCTCCCTGCAAAGAAGATGCTGGCTACACCACGGCTCTAGTCAATGGAGTACCTTTGTTAGGGAGGAGTGCGAAATTAAACAAGCAGTAGTTCAGGTTCGAACCTCAAGACACGATGTTGTAACTTGGGAAACTCTTGGGTTACACAAGGTTCAACCCCAAGTTACTGCTTCTTAAATTTTGCACTCCTTCCTTACAAATGCAACATTCTGCTAAATCTTCTAAAAACTTCATCTTAGACGATTTGGAGCTGTGAATTTCAATGTCTGTTGTAAATTTTTGTTGTTCAGGATTGTAATGTTAGTGAGGTGTTGATAACCATTGACGTCATAATACAATGCTTTGTCTTCTTTGTTATAATACTGCAACATTGTTTTCTAGAGTAATTCTGCTTTTGTTACTTCCAAGTATCTAACATGAATACTATGTGCCCAGAGCCTAAATTAACCAAAACATAATATAATGTTTAAGCTTGATTCACAAAACAAAATATGTTTTTGTCTTATTTTTGAGCTCGCTAATTTTTGCCTGAAATCTAACAAAACTTAAAGTCAATAAAAAGTCTTCCTATAAAATGTTTTTGTGATCTTACCAAAAACCTTAACATGTATCTACTTTAAAAGAAGTTAAGTTTGTTTTGTTTTTATAAATGTTTATCAAACATATGTTTTTATTTGTATGTGATTCATTACTTCTTTGTCAGACCCAGATCATGCACCGAGCAACCCCTGTCAGATTGACAACGGCGGATGCGATCAACTCTGTGAGATAAGAAACGGCAAACCAACCTGCCGATGTCGAACAGGCTTCAAAATGAGCAAGAACAAAATGAACTGCGTAGGTAAGTGTGCCAGGTTTACAGGTTGTAACAGACTGATTCCATTTAGCCCTGCAAAAACCACAGCAACTGCCAATCAAAGGCGCCCACATGGGTAAGGCAAACTTTTAGGTGGACATTTGAAGAAGGGGACTAAATGGATTGGTCTATTGCTCTGTGTTATGTAAGTAACTTTAGTTTGCAGGTACAATGAGGAGATGGTGGTATAGACCCCTTGTACCTGACGTTACAAGCTCAAAAAAACACCATCACTGATGTCAAAGGACGACCTGTCATGGGTTGAGAGTTGTGCATGGCGCATATGCGCTCGTACGTTTCCATTGTTTTACATCAACGATGGCAACCAATGCAAGGAGCCTATTCTTAATAATCAAGCTGTGTAACATCATTTGTCAAGAAGCCTGTCTGAATTTCCTCGCCATAGCTTCAAGCAGACAATGGAAACACAAGGCACAGATTCAACTGTAGTTTCTTCTTTTTTTCTAGATAATTTTTCTTTTGTAAAGTTTAAACTTGTGCCATCACATAACAGTATGCCTAGTTCTTATCTCGCTACAGACGTGCGCCCTTGCAACGTATCCATAATCATCACAACCTTCCAGTTACTTTTTCAATATTTTGTGTGTGTATTTTGGGGGTTTGTTGGGACCCCAATCCTGGATCCGCACCTGAACACACACACATAATATATGCTGCTGTTAACAACCGTTAACCAACCAATTAGGTGCTTTTGTTTTACCTCATTGAGGGCACTATACAAGACTTTGTAATGACGTATGCAAGGGGTCTACATGTACAATGCATGCTAGCGTGGTAGTGTGCTTGTGGAGTAATGGTTGTATCTTATGTACAGACCCTTCCTCAGATGGCGTCACTATTTTATCGCCCGCCATGATGGAGTACTTACACACGCATACATGCATACACGTTACTAGAACTGCGCCAACATGTGCTACGAAGCGAAACGCTGGATGGCACGTCATGTATGTATCCATCATGTGCACAGTACTCCAGCATGGCAGACCTCACACATTGCCGTAGAAATGTGACATCAGTGAGAAGGCTTTACAGTACTGTTACAAAGCATGTTCCTTAGGTGATGAACTAATACATAGAGGGTGTGGGATCACACCTTAGAACTATTTTGATTCATTAATGATGTTCAACAATAAGGTTGTGTCCCCCCCCCCCCCCCCCCCCCCATACTTAGCGGCTCCACTTTGCCACCCTTCCCTTGCTGTTCACTGCCTCCCTGGATCAACCAAAAAGCAAATTAATGGTAAGAGGTCCATGAAGAAAAGTGTATTGCACTTTTTGTCAGTCATGGAGGGGAACAGTTGTTTCCTGGGTCAGATTATTAATGTTTAAATCTTTTTGCTCGGACTGTAATTTTGCTTTTTCCGGTAGTTTTTCTGAATCATTTCTTTGAGTCTCTGGACAGATTGATTCCTTTAAAGAAATGCATTTTTAGCAAATCTAAAATTATTTGAGAGATGATAGCATATCTGAACTGTAATGAAACTAAAACCAATGTCCTTTCTCAACTGTTGAAAACTCCAATGTTATTGGTGGACAGTGCTTTTGATAGTTAAAGTTTAAAATCATAGAACTATTTTATTACTTATTTTGTCACTTACTAACTGGGAAATTAACATTTTTGACCCTGCCACGGTCAACACCTGAGGCTATTATCATTTTTGCATTTATACCACCAGCCATTAAGTATTTTTCAAAAAAAAAACAGCATATAGCGGATACTTGCCGTCTTCTGGGTTTTTTTTTCTTTACCCTTTTGTCATATATTTATTTTAATCTTTCTTTAAATAAATCGTCAGTCCATTTATGTAAAGCCTGACATCAAAATAGATTAACAAACAATTCCACAAAATTGACAAATTTGAATGCGTTTTAATTCAGCTTTTTATGGTGGTTATCACAACTTCTTTAGTCTTTTTTAAAAGGAGTAAAATGTGTTATTACAAGCAACTCAAGGGCATAATTTCACAGTCATTCAGCAAGCCTGCCTCTGGCGCATGCTTTTAGTTAATCGTCAGGGGCATAGTAAATTGAAGGTGTTTATCGGTTTTCCGGCCACATTACAATGTGTTGGGAAATGGGTGAATTATGCCCATGAATTCTCCTTAAAGGGTGTGGTCAGAGTGAAACTATAAATGTTCACAGATTTGCACCCAACTTACATGGTATAAAGATGGTCACGGTGGAAAACTTCCCTGGAAATATTTTTACTTGAAATGCTGTAGTGGTTAAGAAATTAATTGAACAATTAGACTTTCGCAAGTCTAATACTCAATGTTTGAAAACATTGAAAACATATAAGGTTGTTTTCTCAGTATTTTCTTGAGACTCCGATGAGCGGTTGAGCTTAAACTTTCACAGGTTTGTTCTTTCTTGTATATGTTAAGTCACATAAAGTGTGGATACTGGTCTTTGTCTAAAAACAATTTTTACACGTGATTGAAAAAATAAGGGACAACACCTATTTCAAGGTGCTGAAGTTATTTGAATATTAAGTTTTTCAAAGAGGCAGCTTTTTAATGTAGCACTGTTTCTCCAACAAATGCTATACTTATGTTGCATCCTTGCACTGTTTTTTAAGTTCTTCTTGAAACTTGGCAAAGATGGAGAATGATTTCCTTCCTCAACTACCATAATTGCTTTTTGACTGGTAATCCATTTTTGTCTTGTCTTTTGCTGTACGCAAACACAAGTTGTAGTCGATCGATGGCGATAATAAACCCATTACTGCCCAGCAAGATTTTTCTGTGCTGGGCAATGTTTTGCATTTAACAGCTTAGTGATATAGACCTTAATCACATTGCAGCCATCTTTGTCAGATTCCCTGTACACACAATGACACTGATGGTTTGAATTCTCAATTTATAAAAAGGGGTCAGACTATTAATTACATTGGTTTGAATGGAAGAAAAGCAAGAAAGCCTCAGCATGATAAAAGTCTATTGGGCTATCTTTGATTGCTCAATCTTGATTGATTCAAATATAATATGTCTGATATTTGGCAGAGGGAGGCCCCCAAATGTTCCCATACTCTAACACACTCTTCCCTCTTGGAACAGAAGTAGCCCCCCCCCCCCCAAGAAAAGAATGAATAAACAAATAAATATATAAATAAATAAAAAATCCTCAATGAAGACACAATAGGAGGAAGGGGTACACCCTGCCACATATCGAACACCAACTGGATTTAAACAGAGGGGCATCTTCCCAGGGTTTTACCTTTATCTTTAATCATGTTCAGACTTGCTGCATTCTCACATACCTTCCACCCTATTACTAGCTTCCTGACCAAAATGTGAAGGTTACAGCTAAATGTTACAGATGCCAGAAGGCAATCAAAGGCAACATTTACAGTTTACGAGGAAGTGTCTGGCCCTGCCCTGTTGAAATGGACTTCCCATCTTGAACCCACAACCCCTTTTTATCAGATCCAAGAAGCTTGTATGCATAAAGATCAATGTTTCATTACTTACTGTAAAAGTGTTGTTTCCGCTTGGGGCAGAATTGCTTTGTATGAGACACTTTGGGAGTAAAATTTTCTGCCTTGCTTCAGATCTATTATTTTATGAATTACTTAAAGGTAGAATACAGGACTGGTATTCATCAAAACAGTTTTTCATTAGTATCAGTCTGAAAGCTAACTGATTATGAAGTTCATTCTAGTACCAATCGTCCATGGAAATATTTCAGTCTGAAATGCTGTCAAAGTTGAGAAAATAGAATTTGAAGACGGCGATTTTAATTGTGGTTGTAACGATCAAAATTAAGAACATTGTGTGTACATGCTGAAAAGTGTGCATGGTTTTTCACTATTTTCTCCTAACTCGGACGACGAATTGAGCCTGAATTTTCACAGGTTTTTTTTTTTTTAATCTATATTGTGAATCACTCAAAGTAAGGACACTGCACTACCAGTTTTACCAATCCTAAATTTTATCTTTAAACAAGGAAAAACTCAAATTCTAAAGAATTTTCTTTATTTAAAAAACTGCATACATAAAAAGTTGTGCTGACATCAGAGAATAAGTGTATTTTATTAATTCATTATTTATTTTTTATAAATTAACGACCCATATTCAGCCTCAGCAGCCTCAATGGATATGGGACGCAGAAGCGCTAAATTTTTCCGTATTCCACTCGCGCTTGTGTGATAACTAATATTGTCATGAAGGTGTGGAATGAACTGATATGTTCTAAAAGCGTATTTCATATTTTGGTGTCATAGACAGATGAGACTCCAAACAGTTGACAATTTCTCTGCATTCACTTTTCCTGAAAACAGATAGAGATGAGTGCAGTGCTGAGGATCGGTGTGCACAGATCTGCGTCAATCTAGAGGGTAGTTACCGCTGCGATTGTCAGAGAGGATACCGTCTTGCTCCTAATGCTTGGGCTTGCATCGGTAAGAATGTTTCCTTTTCAGATGGTTGGTACTTGGTCTGTTTGAATCCTCCAGGGGAAATTTAGAGAACACACTAAATAATGTAATGGTTTTGCCATTTTTTGCCTTTCGTGGGAGGTTTGGGGTGTTTCTTGAATTCAGTGGCTCTTGAGGAGTTCAGGAATTATTACGTTCATAAATTTTTTGGATATCTACCAAATACATACGTAAGAGGAAGCAAAGCAAAGGCAAGATCTTAAAGACATTCTTTCCTTCAGGAGGTGACTGACCGGGATATTGGCAAAAGGCCACGGACTCAATCCCCCCCTCCCGTGTATTAAATAAAAACATCAAATCGTTCCATGCCAAAAAGTTAAGGTAGTAATGTCATGAGGCCAATCCTTTGTTGCAATCTTTCAGAAATCCTTTTTAAAACATTCCCCCAAAACTTCACAGTGACATAACAAATTTGAAGAGTAGTAGACCAGGGCTCGATTTTACAAAGAACTCAGATTGATGTTAACTGTGAATCACTCTTAATTGCTAAGCAGTGTGTGATGTCACAATACAAATCACTATGGTAATACTGACAACTCATCTTAAGATAAATCTCATTGTTTTGTGAAATCTACCCAGGGCCGAATTTCATAGAGCTGCTTAATTGCCGATTTTGTGCTTACTGTGCAATGTTCGTTTCATAGCGCTGCTAACTGTAAACACATGAAAAGGCATGCTAACCTTTCTGTGCTTACTGTCTAAGCAAATGAATGACGTAACAATGCAAATCCATGTTGAATGCACAAGCTGGCTGCCTAATTTTCTTGCTAACCTGTGAAATAACTTACGCTTAAGCAAATTTTATTTGCTATAGGTAGCACGAACATTTGCTTACCGTTACCGTAAGCAGCGCTATGAAATTGGCCCCAGTATAGACCAAGGCCCATTGTGTTTGATATATAACAGTACACTTAACAGAGCACAGAAATATGTGATAAACAGAACCATAGGGCTTATGTTTATGTTAAATGTACCCTCAGTGGGAAAGAGTCTGTTTGTAGGTTTGTGTGTAAAATTTCGTAATTTGTGCTTTTCCTCCAGACTGGGTTTGTGCCATCTTTTAAATGAGCTTGTATTTTCTCAGGCAAGCAACTTTTCAGCCAATTTTCCTTTTTTGTTTTTAATGGAAAAGTGCCAAAGAAAACTGGAAACCACTTTCCAAAGTTTGTTGTGCTTGACCATTTCCTCTTTTTTTTTTTGCAATGACAAAGTTGCGTGACTGATTTTTTAAAGCTAGTTTAAGGGTGGGGTCAAAAGTGAGAACTTGATATACTGAACTATGAAGGAAAATTGCAATGAAATAGCACCTTTATTTGTGCTAGTAAATATTTCATTTGCTCCACATTGCTAAATTTTTCAAGGTTTTTTTCTTTTTGTTCTCAGATATTGACGAGTGTCAATCTGGTAATGGGGGTTGCCAGGAAGTATGCCGTAATATCATTGGCTCTTATACTTGTGAATGCTCCACTCCTGGCTCGGAACTCCTTCTAGATGGACATACCTGTGGAAGTAAGTTCAGCTGTACAGGGATGCCCCAACGGGGAATTTTAGAAACATTTGCCAAAACCGCATGTGGGAAGATTACTCATTCAGATTATCAGAGCGTCAAATTATCTTATGAAAACTAGTAAACCGTCCAAAACAAGAGTGCTTAAAAAGGGCATACCAGTCATTGTGCATAATACATTCTTGTTTATCAAAAATACTTATACCACTCCCCTAGAAAAAAATGGTGCACCCCCTTGTGCCCCCCCCCCCCCCCACCCCTCTTAAAATTCACCTGGGCATGTTTTTGACTATTTGCCAGTAAGTTAAGCCGGTTGGCATAATGTTGATTATTTGCCAATGAGTTTAGCTTAAAGTTTCTTTAGTTGCATTATTATTTATTATCATACTTGTTTTAATTTATTACTTGATTTAGAGACAAAACACAGCATTGGTCTTATTTGTCAATAAGTTTTTCTTAAACTCTCAATCTTGGGATTGATTGGGCTGATATTATACTTGTTTTAATTTATCACTCAATCTAAAAAGAAATTACTGTGTTGGTTCATTTCCAAAAAGTATCAAAAGTCTATGTTTCTTTACGTTGAACCAAGTCCACACTTGTTTTGATTTATTTTTATATTTGAAGACAAAGCACAGCGATTGAAACTTGCCAATCTTTCTCTTTTTGGGGGGTTGGGGAAAAAAATAATGTATTTGACCTTGGAATTTAAACTCAGAATGAGGAGTGCTATTAGTGAAGGGCAGGAAATAAACTTAAGTGCCAATTTTAATTTTAAGGGAGTGAAAAACAAAGCACAGTGAGGGGGAGATTAGTGGAAACATGTGAGATGGGGGGGATACCTTGCTGTTTGTATCTGATTCTGTTCTTCCTCTCCCCTCACCCTTATCCCCCTACCCTCTCTCTCTCTCTCCATTTCTCTTAATTTATTTTTTTAAATGAATTTAGGGGATGCTTTAGCCCCCTTAGGCCCCCACCCCGATCTGCCAATGCGACTGCAGTCATGGCATACACGAGTTCAAAGCTGGCTTCCCAAACTTTATTTTGACACAACTTGAACTTCTACAAAAGGTTATTCTGAGGTCATGTGGTATGTTGTAACCAATAAAAATGTAACAGGACAAGTTCTCACACGAACAATCTACTGTATATAGCAAAGTAGATAAATACACATGGTGTTACCGCAAACCAAATACACAACAATAAAAATGTTTTATAGATTGGGGCAGCTTTAATCGGCCCTGCCTGAACAACTGTCCGAAATTTGGGCAAAGGTAATCGGCCCGGGACACTGTTAGTGTTAGGGTTACGGTGAAAGTGAAACCTTTTCTTGCTTTCAAGATTTTAAAGTACAAATCATTGAATCTCATCAACTTATCACAGCATCCCTTAATCTTAAAAGATTTTTTAATGAAAAAAATGTGTTTCTAAAATGAATTCATATCCATTTTTTTTTTATATTAGAAAGTACATTTCGTTGAATCTCCTTTGACATTAAATCAACTGATCAAGGCATCTGTTGATCTTTAAAAAATAAGAAATTCAGAAGTTACCTCAAAACGAATTCTTGCTTTCCAACCAGAACTTGACAACTTGAAGAACACTCCCAAGAACTTGATTAACCTTTCTTATAACTAACTAAGAATGTCTACGTTCCGTCCACTCAGAATAACCCCACTTCACGTCTTTCCTTTCCCTGCAGTCAAAGCCAATTGTCGGGAGAATAACGGCGGCTGTAATCACATCTGTCACGAGAAATTCAACGGTCGCTACTGCTCCTGTCACTTAGGTTTCCTGTTATCTGAAGATGGATTCAACTGCACAGGTGAGCTAATAACATCCTTTCAAGTACAAGCAACAGTTCAAGTGAGGTTGATTTACAAAAATTTAACAGATCAAAATACGCTTGTACCAACCTGAAACTAAAGCCTTTGCATGGGGGTGAATCCTTGTATATATATGATAGAGTTCACAGTAAACTTTTAAAAGTTTCATGTTGTATTAAAAGTCTCTCAATTTGGTCTGACTAAAGGTATGTGACATGAAAAGGTTTTTTTTTTACATTTTTGTTTTTTCATGAGTTTTTTAAGGCAAGAAATATTTTTCCCAGGGATTTTTCCAGGCATGCAGGAAGGGGTTGGGGCATAAAATGTACTGTCAAGTTGTATGCACATGGAGATAAGAGGAAGGGCTGTGATAAATTTGATAATATGCATTGTCAAGTTTTATGCACGTGGAGATGGGAGGAAGGGCTGTGATAAATTTGATGATGGGGGATAGTCTATCTTCTTTATCAATAGTCCTTAGCAAATGTCATGACAGGTTATCTAAGGTCATGACATTTGTAAAAACATAAGGCAGAAGACTGCAACAGCCATTTGCAAGTTAGATTTGGATGACGTCTGGTACAGTGCCTTGTTCGGTCACAAGTGAATGCTCAATTGAAATTCCTCAGACTCGGTCCAGTTTTGCTGTGTCACATGGTTAGGGTCAGCTTTTGCAACCTCCCGAGCAGCAAAGACTGGTATCCTTGTGCCACGCATCTCATTTAGAATTGTTACTGATGTTGTCATCTTTTATGTAACTAAGAAAAAGCTTGCCCCTAAGCATGTTTCAAATTGTACTGAACCATTTTGATATTAACTGTAGTTTCAATTGTTTTCTTCTAAGATATTGATGAGTGTCAGCATCGTGGGGGACATGGCATCATGAGCCATCATTGTAACCAGCGGTGTATCAACACACCAGGGAGCTACTACTGCGATTGTGATGAGGGATTTGAGCTCAGCCCTAATGGACGTGTGTGCAAAGGTCAGTGGTTTGCCCGATGCTGATCTGTGATTGGCTAACCAACATACATCTTTTGACCAATCAGCATGTATGACAAGCCTTTACTAAACACTTATCGTTTTGGATGCACCTCTCCTCATGTTTCCTTCCCCTGTTTTGCCTCGTGAAATGTTAGCACATCGTGAAAGAAAATCTTTGCAAAGTGAAAGAACGTTTTCATGATTAAGACATCAAAATTAATTATTGCAATTTCAAATATTTTCTTTTCTTTCTCTCCCTTGCAGATTAATGAATTTTACAGCCAGCCAATTCTCTGATTATTGCTTTCTTTCCATAGTTCCTTTGTGTTTGTCATTTATCTTACACTTTAATTAATCGTTAGTCTTGTTTATGGTTTATTTCACTTTCTTTGCTCGGCTTGTCTTGAATTTTTAGGTCTGTTTTTTCACAATTTGTCCTTTTGTGTTTTGTAATATGTACTGTTTAGTATATAAATATATGTAACATTAGGAAGTAACTATTGTTAGTAAATTTGCAGGTACAACCGTGTGTAAATCTCTTATGGAAGGAGTGTTGGCTCGTTGTTGTGGTCTTGGCATTTTAAACAGTACACTCTGTTCATCTTCAGTTACTCCTTATGATGAGCAGAGTATACTGTTAGAAACATCGAGACCACAACAACGACTCTTTCCAGAGCCAACATTCATCCCCATAAGAGATTTACACATGGTTACGAATAGTTACTTTATATTATTCACACCAGGCCAAGCTTCAAACATCACTTAAATGTAATAATTAATTTAATTTACTGCATTATTTTCTTGATCAGATGTTGATGAATGTTCCACGGAGCTGAGAAACCAGTGCGACCATAAATGCATCAATTTTCCGGGGGGATTCCGGTGTGAATGCTACCAAGGTTTCTACCCAGACCACTCTAATCTTCCAGATGTTATGCTCTGTAAGGACATAGATGAATGCAACCCACCACCTGATGATTGCCACACGTGTATCAACTTTGACGGCAGGTATATATATATCACTAATTCCTGTTGTTGTACTTTTTTACGGATTTTTTCTCCTAAGTTTGAACGTCTGGTCTCAACTCTAATTTAGTAAAACCATCATTATCCCACATGGGAACGGGTACGGCCACAACCTTGCCGGTTTTAAACGGCCTTTTAAGACCTCGTTTTCACTCTTTTTATTCCTTTATTTAAAACCAGCAGGGTCATGGCCATGTGATAAAGGACCGAGTCATCACATGAGCAAGACCTTGCAGGGCTGTAAACAGCCGTTCAACACTGAATAACTTTTCTTTTATAAACGCCCTTTTGGTTAAAAAGCAGAACAATGTAGGAAAATCTGTCAAACTTTTATTTTTTTGTAAAGTTTCAATTCCTGTCACGTCCTCAGCTTTGTTTCGCGAGGGCTTAAGTTGCATGCGACGCTCAACGGTTATACGTTCATGCACGTGCTAATAGATTTTACATTGACATCCGGTATGTATTGATTGCGTTACGCATAACTTAGTTCCTGCATAAGCTTGTGCACCAACACGTGTGTATGTCTGTGAATGCTGAACGCGCGTTCACAGCTCCAGGTATGTCTTTATCAGCAAGCCGTTTTAAAATAATCATGTGACCAATAGGACTGGCTTAACTGTCTGGGGGTATTTATGAAGGGTACTTAAACAATGAGACAATGCTCACAGAAAACAAAGAAACAATACTAAAGCCTACAAGGAAACTCAAAGAAACAATGGGGATTTCTAAAGAACAGGAGAATTTCTGAAGAACAGGGGCAACATCAGAGGTAACCTACTTATCAGTAACATCAGAGGTAACCTACTTATCAGTACTGTGTCTTTGTACTTGTTTCTCCAAGGTTTGAATGTGAATGCCGGACTGGGTTTATCAAAAATAACAACAGTACCGGTTGCCTTGACATCAACGAGTGCTTGGAACTAAATGGAGATTGCCAGCATGTTTGCGTTAACTTACCCGGTAGCCATGAGTGCAGGTGCCGTGTGGGTTACCAGGGAACGGATTTGAGCAATCAGGTGTGTGTAGATATTGATGAATGTGCATCTGATAGCAGGGGACCGTGCGAACATTCATGCACCAACACAGATGGTAAATAATCTTCCTGAAATCTTTTCAGAAATCTTATAGGTTTATAAAGTTTATAAAGAATTTAGAGCCATATAATGCTGTGTGATTACCATCTTTTGAATTTGGAATGTTTCAATTTGAAGTTTATTTGTAGTTCTTCTGTGAAAATGTCCTTACAAGTAAATACCATACGAACGTCATTTCAAAGGAATGATTTCTTTGTGATATGTATAATGACGTGTTTCTCCTTAACATAGAATTTCTCTAATTATTGTCTAATGTATTTCGTATTCTGTGATGAAATGGCTTTTCTATGTAAGTTTATAATAATGATAAAACCACACTGTGAGGTCCCTATGCACTGTCATGAATTCAACAACTGTACAAATTGAACAGTGTTCTGGCCCGGGTTTGTATTAGTGTTGTATTAATGTTTCGGCCTGTTTGACAACATCTGATAAATTGTTCCATAAATGAACAGCAGCTGAAAAGAGCAGGAACCGTATGACTTAGTCTTTAATAACTGGGGGTGTCAAAAGAGAATTATTGGTAGAATGCAGATTTCTAGCTGGTTTGTACTCCTGAACTAAACTTTGAAGATAAACAGGGGCTATTCCATGGATGCATTGATATGTGAGAAGCAAAACTTTAAAATCTATAAAATTCTTTCCTATGTGTACATATGAAATGTCTGCCCTATGAAGTTTCCGTTCAATAAGTGTATGAAACGTCTTTAAACTCGGCCCTCTACAGGTTCTTTTGAGTGTACATGTGACAGCGGGTTCTACCTTAAAGAAAACATGCTGCGATGTGAAGACATTGATGAATGTGTGCATGATAACGGAGGATGTGTCCAGCGATGCTACAACACTCTTGGCTCATGGGAATGTGGGTAAGACAAGACTGCAGCAGATTGCCTCCCCCAGTTGAAGTTGTCGTAAACATCTGGGAATGTTTGGCATCTGAACATGACAGGAAATGTTCAAGAGCCGAAATGTAAAGCAGTGGAGTGTCCAGTGGCGTAACCCCCCCCCACCACTCAGAACCCTTGCCCCTCCCCTTGCCCCCATTTTTGAGACGAAAAAAAATACACAAATGAATGGTTTGATACATTAAATAGCCCCCGCCCCAAATGATGTCTTTGCCCCCCCCCCCCCCCCCACCCAATGAAAATGTTTAGTTAGGCCTACCCCACGGGGAGTGTTGGCCTAATTTTCTCAATACACTGTTTGATCCAACTGATAGGTGTGAAACTATATAAGACTTTAAATCTAAATAAATGAAGCATAGATTTTTTTATATTTATGTAGCCAGAGATATTGGAATTGAAGGCCTAATTCGGGCCACAGTTTTTTGGTAAACTTTTTTAATTCCGGGCATATACCTCTGGCTTATGTTTTGTGAATGTTTGTTTATTGTATGTATTTTGTATGTGTTTTATTGCCGATTAAATAATAATAATAACAATAATAATAATAATAGCATAGGAACCTAGATGCACTAACCATCATTAAAAAAAAGTGTAAGAAGTGGAAATGACATAAAGGCAATTTGGTCTAAGTTGCCGACCTTGGTCATGTGATCCAAACCTGCATTTCAAACATTCTTTATTTCAAGGCTTCAGTGACCGTTATCAAAAACTCTTTGGGAAAAAGTGAAGTTGTAATTTAAAGCTTCCATTCATAGGAAGACTTTAAAAAGAGAGACGGTGATCCAGAGAAAATTTGTCTTAAGGTGATATTTTCAACATTATTTTTTCTTTTCTGGGACCCAGATGTTTTGAGGGATACTTCCAAGAAGAACCTGATGTGGATTATTGCGCAGATATTGATGAATGTACTACTTCAGGTCCAAAAGCACACCACTGTGCCACAGATGAGGGCGCTGTTTGTCAAAACGTCGAGGGCAACTACACGTGTCTGTGTCCCCAGGGTTACATGGCACGCGATCAGAACAACTGCATAGGTAAAGATGGATGTACTTTTGCCAATTGTTAACATGACAGATGTCTTTATGCCATTTGTAATATTTCACTCCTTCGTAGGTTAAGACTGCTCAAGCCATTCACAGAATCCTATCTCAGTAATTTATTGGTCTAATGATTTGTGTGTTTTTTCTTTATATAATATGCACTAATGAGCACAATTTATTTTATTGTTGTTTGCTCCGGGGGTTAGCTCTCGGAAGACTGCTTCTCCAGTCTATTTTTTTCCCCAAGGGATTTATTATGATCTGGTTTGGGCCATGAAGGTATTTATACATGAGTGAAGGATCCAAAGCAACCAATGAGCAGAAGGCTTACTCAAGCATTGTTTGATGATTGGTCAACAAGGTTGACCAATACGGATTGGTTTGAAACTTTAACCAGTAGGGATTGCTTTCTGAGTGGCTGAATGTTTGGCAGGAGCAAAATTATTGTCACTTTGTCACAGCTTTTGTTTGCAAAACCTTTTCAAGAAATTTTGGTCTTGAGATTTAATATTAACTCTGAAGAATACAATTACTTTTTAAATGGCTGTAAAATTTCGACAGTTTATGACATTTCTATAATACTGCTTATTGCTTATTTTGTTCTACACAAGAGGGAGTTCATTTTAGTGGTCTCATAAAAATATCAGTAATTCATAGCAAAATCGAGAGTACTACCATTTTTGTAAGTGTTCTTTTGGTCTTTCATGAATGCAAGTACAACAGGGAATTTATTTTAAAAGATTTTAGGTTTAGTTGGAGGGAGTCTTTTAGGCCAGTGTGTCTGGAACTACTGTGAAAGTATTTTATAATTTGGCCACCCTTCCCCATACTTGTGTATGAACCTTGGTACTGTAACTGGTATTGGAGACTCACTTTGTGGTTTCTGTTTTTAATAAGGTGGGATTTTTTTAATCAGACAGCTGCTGCTTCGCCGTCGTAGAAACCCAATACCGACTGACAAAATTGGTGGCTTCGATTCGCTAAATACTTCATAGGAGGCAATGTCAAGTGATTGATTTGTGTGTTTGCTTTCAGACGTGGATGAGTGCCAGAATGACCTAATGCATGAGTGTCAACAGGTGTGTGTTAACATAGATGGAGGGTAAGTATGCAGAAAAACCTCCATATTATTGGTACGATTTGGTGGGTAGGACGATTAAATGGGAGGTACGACTGGGTGGGTAGGATTAGGTGGGTAGTATGATTGGGTCATATCAATTTGTTTTAAATTGCTCCTATTTATTTTACTTGTTTTTACTCAGTTATGTGCGATAAGTTCTGCTAAAACAACAATATAGATCCTAAAAAGTACAGGGTTTTTCTTTATTTTAGTATGATTCAGTAGAATTATATTGTCTTTCTTATATTCTTTTAAGAAGTCAATACGTTGCTCTTCTTTTTAGTTGTGTGCAAAAAATGACATCGAGGCGCAGTTTTTTATGGCAATTAGCGGAAAAATCAGTGACTGTGTGAACGCTTGGAAAAGAGCGCTAACCAGTTTATATGGAGTGTACGATTGGTTGGGTAGTTTGATTAGGTGGGTAATACAATTATAGATAGGTAGTACAGTTATGAGAGGACCGGTAGTACATTTTTATACTTGGTGGGATAGTTTCCGCAGTGCTGTACGTAACATCCCCGCCCCTTTTATTTTTTCTCAGTCCATGTGAACCTCAGTTGGCTTATTATGCACAAAGAGTTTGCCCTGAACAAAATACTGAAACCCAGGACTCTTGGTTTGCTGGTTTTGATTTTGCTGGTTTGTGTGTTTTTTAGTTGTTTGTTACATTGGCATACCTGTTTTTACACAAACACAAAGATAACAAAAAATGTTTGACTGAGGTTGCACAGATGTTGCCTTTTTTCTTATCCTAGTTTGTCCTCTGCATTGAACAAAAAATTCAAACAGAGTCAAGCACAACGAAATCAATGCATAAAAACAAAATGGCTGTCACCCTGCTGTGCAGTGGCGTAACTAATGGGGGGGGCACGGGGGGGCATGTGCCCCCCCAGCTGAAGTCCGAGGGAAAAATGGTGCACCCCCTTGTGCCCCCCTAAAATTTTACCCTAGTTGCGGCGCTGCTGCTGTGAGAAAATAAATTTGCTCCTCGGTACATCCTCCAGACCAAATGTTCAACAAAGTTTGTCTCCTTTTTCTCCAGATTCCATTGTGCTTGCAATGAGGGATACAGTATGATAAATGAAACACACTGCGTGGGTAAGTGAGGAGACAAGTTTAACTGGTAAAACGTGTCAACAAATATTGACAAAAGTCCTTTTCACTCCACATATACAATTCTGGCAATTTCAAACCCATGGAAATTCATGGAGATTTTGCCACCCTGTGATCATTTCACAGGGAAGTCGCAGGAGACAAAAATACACTCTCATAATTCTTTTTGTTAACCCTGGGGTTGCCTTGCCCTATTTTAACCTTACTTTTTGAGAGAAGTTTTAAGCAATATCCAGGAAATTTCTTGTTTGAACTTTAAGGGCTAAACTAATATCAATTTCATCAGCTTTTGGTTGGTATGCTTGTTAAGATGAGTGTCATTGAGCAGTTTTGTATAAAATTAGTTGATAATAAAGACTTTATTGGAACATGACTAAATTTGACAAACTATACTGACTGAGACACATATTTTTTTAGGTGTGTAAATTTGGACACCTTTCAGCCCCCAGCTGCTTGTTTCAAATGAAATAAACAATAATGTTTTTTTTTTATAATAAAAAAACAGGAAAGCAGAGTTTGCCTGGAGATTTGACACTCTTAAAGAATTTTTGTTAAATGCACCATGAATTAATCATCTTAAAATATTTGACAATGAACTTGAAATCTTTGATAACTTACATTCTGAAACAGAGAAAAATCAAAAGAAAAAACAATGTAAGACTTTTTTCATAATTGAAGGATTTTAACCTTTAAAAAAAAAAACACACAGGGTGACCTGAGAGTCGGGCTGTGTCCGATGGCGATGACCAGGTCATCATGCGTTGAAGCCACAGCCGTAGGCAAAGCCGCTTATTTGGATACCGCCATAGTTCCAGAGTCAGTTAAACAATTAAATGCCACTTCACCAGTAATACATAGCAGTCTTGAAGATGTAACCAAGATTTGTACCTCATTTCTCAACCCATTCAGATTCTAGGTAAAAGAGGGGGGATAATTAAGTGTGGTTTTCCTGTGAGAATTGACACGTCAAATAGCCCCCATGGGTACACCCCAGTTTTGAAATGCTCTGACGTACAGGTAGCACGTGTGACCGGTCGGAGAGATACTTCCTTCCGATTGACTTCTTGACGTCAATGAGGGTGATAATGATATACGTGACAGGTTCAAAAGTTGTCTTTGATTCCCTGAATGATATCAAGCACTTGAGATACCTGTGGGGTTTTTTGTGTGATTTGTTTTGACTTTTTTTTTCGCAGGAGTTTGAGACCACCAATTTTGAAAAACTCATCATAATATTGGTGTAGGGTGCAAACAACTTCCTAGTCTTATTTTATCCAGGTGCAATTTTTACATGAGTTAAAATAAAACTTTGCCTACTGGATAAAGTGATATGTCTGGTAGGGGTTATATATTTGTCAACCCATCCTTGAACTTTGTTTTTCTGCCTGAGAAGCTAGCTGTAAAGAACTTAGATTGGAAACGTGTCGTTTAAGTCAAGTTCAATATTGATGATTTAGAACTGATGAATGTTCTGTATACTCTCTACGGCATTTTGCGTAGAAAACCAAAATGTAAACAAATTGCACCAAGTTTTCAAAGAAACTAACCCTTTCTAAAATGCTTGTAACCTTTCAGATATTGATGAATGCACCCAAGAGCTCTGTGACCACAATGATCTATGCGTCAACTCTCTGGGTAGCTTCACTTGTGACTGTCGACCTGGTTACTTCCTAATGTCTGACGGGGTTTCTTGCTCCGATGTCAACGAGTGTAATGACAACAATGGGAGATGCTCCCAAATCTGTATCAATGACAAAGGAGGGTAAGGTGCACCAAGCTTTACTGAGTTGTGGTACTCAGTCAGGCTGCAGTTATTTTCTTGTTACTGTATGTATTTGTAAACTTTTGTGTATGGAATATCTTGTTCATGGAACATTCTGTCCTAAGTACCGTCAATGGGACGTATTTTTGACAGCAAGAAGGCGCAATACTAATTCCATTTTAAGAAGTACAAAAATATTTTAAAACATTAAAAATACAAATTTTCCAGGCAAATTTCTTACACTGATTACATTGTAAAACTGTCAATAAAAAATCGAAAGTTGTATATTATTTGCTGTACTGCTTTTAGTCTAAATGCACACCCGATACTACTCATTTGTGTCTGTAGTAAGCAGAATAACAAAGGACCACAGAGCCCTCCTTCATCAGCAACCCAGATTTAATCTGGGATGCTGGTGGCAACCCAGACTATACTGACTGACGTTAATTAAGAACACTAGAGTAATCTAGGTTATGGGATTATAATCTGTGTCGCTTAGGAATGAGGGCTCAGTGTTACTTTCTTCTGCTTACTACTGACACAATTGAGGAGAGTTGGGTGCAATGCATTTGGTCTGGTTTACCACACTATTTCTATGGTTTGATCCCCAATCTACCCCAAAGGGCGCCCTCTTGCAGTAAAAAATAAGGCCTATTGAGGAAATGGCATTAAAAGACCCCAAAAATCCCCAATGATTATTGCAATTGCGATTGGTTTTAGCAGCTGATAATTATACTGACGAATTGCCCACTCCTCATCTGTCTTTTTATATCAAATATAACTTTTTAAAAGTAAATGATTTTTTTTTAGTAGAGTGAGTTCATTCCAGTCTTCAAAACTGTTAGTGTACACATATCCATAGAGCAAAGACCAGCCTGTAAAAATAAAGTGGGCATATTTTCAAGAAAATACCGAAGAACAGTGTATGTTATTTCTGGAACTTTATGCACATTCAAAAGGCAGTATTTCAGATGCACATAATTCTCAGGACATTTGGTACATTTTTTTTTCTAATTTATAGTATGCTCTGAAAGTTTATACATTTTTGTTATCATTACTTATCATGCATCATGTCTTGAAATGGAAGGAACAAATCAAGGCAAACACCCTTAATAAAATCAACACAATTTTATACACTGTTAATTCGTCATATTTTGATAATGTATGAATTTTCTCTTAAATCATTGTGTATCCAGCCATCGTTGCGAATGCGACGAGGGATTCGAGCTCCAGCGTAACGGCAGGTCCTGTCGTGACATCAACGAGTGCGAGTCAAACTTTGCCTGCTGTAACCAGATGGAGAACTGTCTGAACCTAGAGGGAAGCTACACCTGTAGCTGTGACTCAGGCTATTACATGGGCTCTGATAACTGCACCTGTCTCGGTAGGAACCCCTTCATTTTATCCGGAAATCCAAAATATACTTTGAAGGGTCTCTCCAGGCCAGGAATTAGACAGATCCATGGAAGACATAGCTTCTGTTGCCCTTGATCCATGGCCTTGGGTGCCCTCAATATATTCCCATAGAATAATTAATTAATTAATATTGAAGGACCCTTTGCAAAATGGAAATGGCCTTGCCCCGTCAGAGATAAATTTCCAGACATGCTAGGAATTTATTTATATACATTTTACATTTGAGCTAATTAGTTAAAGGGGCTGTGTCATCATGATTATAGCATGCCTGTTGCTGTGCATGGAAAGATGAACTCTCACCCAGATACTGCACATACGTGCACTTGCGGTCAAACCACAAAGGGTGCCGTCTTTGCCAAACTGTGATGTGACCACTGGCGCGTGCGTAGTAACTGGGTTATTCCAATTAATGCCATAATCATGAAGACACAGTTATTTTTAATAGAAAAGTATGTTCAGTCCCATCCTCTTCCGCCAGGAACTCTGTTCTTCAATTGAAATCAGAGGGAGCCTGGAGGTTTGGTAAACGGTTTTGGGAAGAGCAGATTAATTCCCATCATCTGGTTTTCAAAAAACACACCATCCAACCAAATCTCAGCAAATTGTGCGATCCCATTTTACTGGAAACAGTAACAAATTGTTGATGTTTAGTCAAGGATTTTGTGCACATTCAGAATCCATGCCTAAGTTAATTGCGTCCATCAAAATAAGCCTTGGTATTTTTGGTTGTCTTCAAAAAGCTATTTTAGCGTCTCTGACAGTATTTCAGATGGAAACATTTCTGTAGAGACTTGCCATAAGGCCATGTAGATAATCTCTCTGAAGCACTGTTCTTTTCAGAATGATCTCAATTTGTTTGAGATAATAATTACATGGTGTCACTCAATGGTGACTGCATGCTCTTGTTTTCTGACACCTCTATGTTCTGAAGCCCGCATATAAAATAGTGTCAGTCTTAGACTGGTGCGTTGGGGCCAGAGACAAGCCTATGTTTGTTTATAAACCCTCATGATCAACTCTCTAGGGTTATGGTTAGGATTGGGAACATACACTTGTAGGGGTGTCATAACATATGCAATAGTGTGAGGTTTCAAATCCCACTTATTCTTGTGCTGTCTTATTTAAACACAGACATTAATGAGTGTGAGAGGGACAATGGAGGCTGTGGCCAGATCTGCACTAATTACCCAGGAGGGTTCAAGTAAGTCTGATTTCATTCTGATTTCCCTGAAATGCTTTTGTGTCAACTCTGATCACAAATACACCATGTTTATTGTGAGGCGTGAGAAGGGGCAAAATATTGATCATTTGCATAGTTTGAGGTTATCTACAACCTTTTACAATGTCCGATTTTGGTGTCCAGTATTTCAATACCCAATGTTACATGTCAAAACTAGTCCCTTTTTAATGCTTTTAATTTGCACTTGTATAACAGTGGTATTTTCTGTTTTAAAAGCTTCTCGCAAGGTTTGACCATTCCACTAAGATTCAACTGTTTTAAAACCTTTTATGTATATAAAAAAAGGTTGAAAGCAGTCAAAAAGTGGATTTGATATGTGAAATATTTGATGAAATGTTTATCGTTTACATTATATTTAAAATGTGTATTATCATTTTGGTTGTACTGATGTGTGTTAAGCACTGATTTCTCAGTGATTTCTAAGTCTGTAATTTTTATCATTGCTTACTTTTTTACTTATTGCTTTTATATATTTCTGTTTGTGAAGTGCCTTGAGGCCCTTGCATAAGGCACTCTATAAATACTGTATTATTATTCTTATTAAGTCCTACGGGGTTAAAAAAAAACTTGGTTGAGATTCAAACCCATGAACCCCACATTCTAGAGCAGATGTTATAACCACGAGACCTCCGAACGTGCTGGGTGCAAGGAGCTCCGTCAAATCCTGTAATATTAGCAGTGGGTACCACCAACATATTACTGACTAAAACAAGATCTTCTGACCACATAACACCTATACTACACACTCTCCACTGGCTTCCTGTTGAATATCGAATACAATTCAAAATCCTACTCCTATCTTACAAAGCCATCCATGGTCTAGCTCCATCATACATACAGGACCTCTTGCAAATCCGGACCCTGCGACCTGGCCTCAGATCATCCTCATCACTGGTACTTTCTGTTCCACACACTCGTCTGGCATCGTACGGAGACCGGGCCTTTTCCAGCTGTGCACCACGTCTCTGGAATTCCTTGCCAGACGAGTTGAGGAACTCAAAGAACGTTTCCTCATTCAAGAGCTCTTTCAAGACATATTTGTTCAATCTCGCTTTCAGTACTACAGTTTAGTGTTTCCTTTGACCGGCGCCTTTGAATGGGTCTCCAGATACTGTGCGCCTTACAAATTCTCTGTTATTATTATTATTATTATATTGGTCAAACCCAAACAAAACTTTTTATCCCCATTGCAATTATCATAACTATTTAAATATGTATTTAGAATGTGATTAAGAACGGGTGGAAAAGTGTGTCTCAAAAGGTGTGTTGGACATTTTTAATCTTAAAACAAATTTTATTTGCAATTATGCAAACTTTTTGTATTTTCTAGATAGGTTTTAAAATTAGCCTAGAATAATATTAGGCCTAGAATAATATTCCATGGATTAGATTTCATTGAAGCGTATTGATTTGGTTATTTGAAGAGCTTCTCTCGAGATGTACCACTTTCATCGTATTTACCCATTGATTTTTTTTTCCTGTCACCAGTTGTTCTTGTGAAGAGGGTTTTGAAATGTCCCCTGACAACGAAAAACTCTGCAATGACGTGGACGAATGCCATCAGGTAATTCAGCGGTTTAATTAGAGTAATTGTCTGCGTGTCACCTCCACCTCCCCTCACCCAATGTAGTCCTGCATGCAGCTGGGATTTTTTCATTGGCTGGAAAGGGTGTTTTCTCCCAAACCGCCTCTGTATTTTTTTTGTTTTTAGTCTTTTAGGTTTGTGGGGGTGTTTCTTTTTTGGGGGGGATGTGAGGAGGAGTTTGGGGTGGTAGTGGGGAGGGGATGGAGGATTGCTTGGGAGGCTGGTTAAGACAATTTGCCGTTCAAATTTCGAATTGTTTCAAGACCTGTGAGTTGTCAGAATTTTTTCCTGATTTCAGGTTTCTTCATTAGTCTCTCTTTGCCTGGCATGATATTCTTCCTACTTCAATCTGAATTATTATTATTATTATTATTTTTTATTTTTTTATTTTTTTTTGTGGGGGGCACTCAGAAAAAATTCAAAACATTGTTCATAAATAAATGTATAAAAATTCAATATGTACATTGAGATCGGCCTATGCAGTTAATATAGTTGTTTTCCTACTAATATTCCAAGGGCCAAATATCATGCCTTTTTTGCCCTCAAATCTATGAAGAAGAAACAAATCAATTTAAATCTAAATTTTAGGGTCAGATTGGCCCAAAATTTAACCCAACATCTTTAATCTGCAAACCATGAATAAATAACACACTTTAATATTTTTATTTATTTTTTTTTTCTTCAGGGTAATGGAGGGTGTGATCATGAGTGCACAAACTTTGGTGGTGGTTACAACTGCTCATGTGAACCAAACTTCAAACTCGGTTTAGACAGGCATTCCTGCCAACGTAAGTTGCTCTCTCTAAAGATTTTGGGGGAGAGAATTTTTTAGAGGTATCGCTGTGTCACGGCCAAGCGGTCTAGTGAATCGGACTCAAGTTCTAATAGCAGAGTCACCAGATGGTGGGTTTTGAGTCCTGGTCATGACACTGTGTTTCTTTGAGCATGGACTTAACTATAGTTGCTTCTCATCACCCAGGAGTAAATAGGTACCTGTGGGGATAGAAGGATAGAGGATATATTGATGTGAATGATAAGCACCCGTTTGGCTGCCGGTGCTGCATACTCCAAAAGAGTTAAGAATGTTTCAGGAATGATTACGGCCCAATGAACAGGGGTAGTAATATCATAAGGTCTCAATTTACAATTTGAAAGTGCCAAATGCCTATTATTACTATTTTTAATTAAGACATTGTCAGAGACATCAATTGTTTTAGGCTATCAACTGATTTTGTCTTTTTACTTTATTTTTAGTGCCACTCGTTCATTTAAAACCATGATGACTTAATGAGTTTCGCCCAGTCTTTCCCATCAAGCATAGTGTCATAGAAAACTTTAAACGACTGCAGATTTTTTTTAATTTTTTTTATTTTTTATTTTTTTTTCCATAAACAAAGTTGCGTGACAATTATTAAAGTTTCAGATGGTTACAATTTTGCTCGGACGTCAGTTAAACATGTGTAGTTTTATCTTCGTTGTGTGAAATTTGTAGAAATATGTCATTTGGAAGAATTTCTGTGTATTCTTCAGTTTTGATTGTTCCACACTAGAACAATTCAAAACACAACTCATCAGTTTGCTTCCAAAAGTGCATAGAAGTGTTCAAAGAAAACTGTTCATTATTATTATCATCTTTTCATTGCTGAATTCATTGCTGTATGTAAGTGAAAATGAAATGAATATATTAAAAACAGAATATCGACTAATAATCTGTTTGTAAATAAAGGTCAGCATAGACAATGCAGTGGCCTTGGTCATGTTCCTGACCACTGTTTAATTATGCACACTCTCTTTGTTTAAATAATTATTGGATTATCCTTGAGTAATTTTGTTGTTGTCAACAGACTGTCCGACCTGTGAAAACTTTGAGGCTATGGAGTCGATGATAGAGGGCTTACGGTTTACCCTGGACACCATGCAGAATGCCATTCTAGATGTCAAAGCTCAAAACACACAACTTTGGGAAAGGGTGAGTTGGCAACTGTGCAGTGTACACCAAGAGTTGACCGGAGAACACAAAATACACATACATAGAGCTCATATCTGTCACTCAGTGATGCTCATGCCGCTCCAACATTATTAACCCCTGGTCGATGGGCTATTTATTTCATCCCTTAAACCATCTCAACTCTGCTGCCAAGTATGTAGCACACCAAGTTAAATCGATCACATGAACCATCTCTGCCCTCACAGGTACCCATTTACCCCTGGGTGAAGAGAAGCAATTATAGTTAAATGTCTTGCTTAAGGACACAAGAGTCACAACTGGGATTTGAACCCACCTCCCTGATGACTTGGTCACCAGAACTTGAGTCCGATGCACTAAACCGATCGGCCACGACATGCATAAAATGTGTTTCTCTGAAAGCCAATACTCAACCTCTCAATATTAACTTTGTTTTACATAACATTGTCACCCTCCCCCAGGGAATATGGGGGTTATGTTCCTGGTTTTGGAATGTAACAGTCAGTCAATTAAAATAGCAAGTAATAAACCACAAGGGAAACCAACTGGGTAAAATTAATTCAATTTTGGGGTGAACAAAGAAAAATTGTCAAGAACAGGATCTGAACCTGTGACCTCCAGATTAATGAGTCAGTGCTCTACCTGCACCCCCAAACAAAGGTATTGACAAAATAGGGAGACCGCCAACATTAGGTCTAGATAGCTCAGTTGGTAGAGCAGCGGCACGTTAATCTGGAGGTCATGGGTTCAAGTCCTGTTCTAGTCAATTTTTCTTTGTTCACCAAAAAATTCAATTAAAATAGGTGAAGAATATTACCCCTGTCATGTTATAGCTAGCTTATCTTCTTCACTGGTTTCCTCTTTGTCCTGCCCATTTTTTTTTTTTTTTATTTATTTATTTTGTGTGTGTGTGTGTCTAAGATTGTTCCCTACAAACCTCTGCTTAGTTGAACAGCCTCCACTGCTCATTATTTCCATCTGTTGTAGCTTAGGCTGCACTTCTTTATTTGTTCATGTACAAGTTAATGTCTATATGTATGCCCTTGCATTTTAAATGTGTTTTTTTTTAACAACTGAAGCTGTATTTTTTATATCAGTGTGGACGTAAACATGATGTTGAATGAATTGAAAGGTAACTAGGATTAAGTTTAGGCAAATCAATCTCCAAGTCTAACTATGTTTACGTTGTATTGTTCTTTTCTTGTTAGGTACGAGTGCTTGAAGCCAAACAGAATGAAAATACCCCTCCGTATGGAGTCAATAAACTGCAGGAATCAATTAAAGACACACCCAGAGCTTTACCCCGCCATAGCCTAGTTCCTGTACACTGAAGAAAACTTTGAAAGAAAAAGTAACCTCAGCATCTTTTGAAGATTTCACTTTCCAGAAGATAAACCTCCGAGCTGTTAAGAGCAGTAACCAAAAGGCTGTATATAAATGTAAAAATGCAGGTTAAGATTTGGTGCATCTTGTAAAACTTACAAAAAGGTACATTTTAAAATAAACGTTTTTGTGAAAAGATTTGTCAATTTATAAGAACCGAATTGTCGTAATTCTAAAAAATGAAAGCTCTTTGTTCGGTTATAACAGCTACAATTTTTGTTTGAAATAGTTGTTTCACTGAGATGCTGTTATTTGTAGGGTGAATAAAGAAATCGATACTCGAGCAGGATTTGATCCTATAGCTTTCGGCTGTTACTTGTGTTCTACTTACGAAGAACTACTGAGCCCCATTGGTTGGTTTTATCAAGTGTTTCACTCCTTCCACAAACTGATGACTAAATGTCACAAATGAAGAAAAAAATGGGTTAATGCACCTTTAGATTGTTACATATAAAAAGCATACAAATACATGCAATGGTTGTTCTCTGGCAAACTAAACAATAATATTGCATTACCGTAGATTAATTTTATGATATGATTCTTAAAAACTACCTGATGTTATAAGATTATCTCATTTCTTGTGCCACTTTTCTGGGAAACTTTTCTTGGAATTGATATTATCAATAGAGTATACAATCCTATAATCTTTCAAAAACCAATGCTGTACCAGGTGTTTAACCAACACCCCAAATTTTACACATTCCAGGAAGATTATTTTCATAATATTGACCCAATTCACCTGACGTCATCATCACAACTTCTTGGTTGCGCCATTTTGGAAGTCAATGTCACTGTGCGTTATTCAGTGTGGTGCGCATTTTAGGCAGCGCGGCGTTTTACAGGTTTACCTATTGACTTCCAAAATGGTGTGCATGGTACAGTGCAAGAGGTAAATAGGTGAAATATTATTATTATAATTCAAAAAGATAATGATTCTAAGGTTACAAAAGTGACCCACATCAGGTGTTGATAAAGCCAACATGGACAATTCCCTTTGACCCTTGGTCAGCCTTAGGCTATCTGAAGATTCATATTCATACTACAAAAACTAAAAGTTCCATTATATTTGGATTTTCATTAAAAATGAAATTGCTTTCAATGAATTTTGACTTTTTTTTAATCGGCCTGGAATGAGCTGCATGTAAATAAGCGCATACGACCAATGCCATTTTCTTAATGACGTTTTGAATGCAGTTGAGTTTTTGTTGTTGTTGTTCTTTTTTTATGTAGAGGTTTTATAACGCACAATCTTTATTTGTAGGGATGTTTGTTAAATAGTTCTTCCACAAAAAACTCTCCATCAAAAAGTTTATCACCGCAGATACCTATATTTAAGAATCAGAACTAACAACCGACACTTTGCAGGCCAATACAAATCTTGTTTTACTTCTACAAATTTTAAGTGACACATTTTTGACGACTACCAAAAAAAATAATATTTAATTCTATACTAAAACTTAAGTATATACAATCACCAGATGAATTTAAGAAAAGTATTTTCTTGTAAATAGTGTAAATTAAGCTGTTGTTTTTGTAGCTGGTTGTAGAAAGGGAACACTTATTATTAGGTTGAGTTTGGGAGAGATAAATGTTTTTTTACAAAATAATCAATATTTCAAAAGAACCCTTTTTTCAGTATTTAACAACTTTCAGAATAAAATCTAAGTTATCAGAGAAAGAGGGAAAAAAATAACTTTAAAAAATGTGATTTCGTCTTAAGCCTATGATATAGCTTATTTAAGATACATCACGTGGCACACTGGGAAAGCTACCTTTAGAATGTTATAAAAGAGTATTTATGTAAAGACACGGGGAGGAGGCCGGTCCTCGAATTAAAAAGGACGAGCATTCACCACATACATAACAGAATGCACAACGAGTTCTTAGTTTCTCAAAAGTTACAACAATACAGTTACAGCCACAGTAGATTAAAATACTAGATTAGTAAGAACAAGTACAATGCGAAGGTCGAGGTCAAAACCTGGCTTGCTACACGATACCGTAATACACGTATTTTCAAAAACGATTCTATCACTATCACCAGTGGTATCACTTAGTGGTATCACTATCAGAGTCTTCAAAAAATACAATTTTTCTCTGATGAAATGATTAGTAACAAGACAATAACTCACAGGGAGTTTCCTTATAGCTAACCCTCCCACATAAATAACACTAGGAGCATGGCCAGAGCGATTCTCCCCACAAAATAGAGAGAATTACCAACATAAATCAAATGTGCTCTTTCCCTGCTGAAAGCTAACAGAAAAGAGAGCGAGTCTAAAGCTTTAACAAACTTTAACTTGTTAGTGTTAATATACAAGTCACAAAGTTAGATCACACACTTGAACACTGGGGGCGCTCTTGGGTTCCCTACATTTATATAAGTATTGCATTTTCACACCTTTTTTGTCACCTTTTACTGTAATAGATTGTAGTGGAAAGGCTGTTATTTATTATAAGAAAAGCGGTTATATTTTCAATTGACAATACTAAAAAAAAATTGTGAAACTGACTACAAGCTTATTTGCTATATTTAAATGATAATGATAACTGATGTTTGAAAAATTGTATGAAGAACTTGTAAATAAAATGCTTTGGAACTGCTTGAAGTATGAAAAAGAAGTCCAAAAAGGGACCATCGAATTCGGGTAACGCAATGGGATATCAAGTATGTAATGCAGCCAGACGACAATGGAAGACCAACTTTTTACATCCTTTCGTTTATCTCGGACTAGATGTGTTTTTGTTTTCCATTTTTGGTTTGTTTTTAATTCCGGTAAAGAAATTTACTACAGGATATAAAGTGTTCCGGATAGTGTCCTCTTGACGTCCCACTATTTTAAAGTCGGCCATCTTTATGAGCGATTATATCATTTGTATGGTTTTTTTTTGCATAAATACCGGGTGTGCCACGCTGGGTTTTTATCAAATCCTTGGCATGATTGGTCGGTCAACCACTTGACTGCATTAGAAAATTAGAACGATTGACGCAGCTCAAAGTCAAACCTTGAGTTGCCCATATGGCGTCTATTGTGAACTATCTTAAAGGTGAACAAAATCAATGCTGAACTTTGTATATGACAGAGATAAAATACAACGTACAAGTTTTTGGGATTTGGTTGGGTTTTTTTCCTTCATTTTTGGAACTCAGGACGGGTTCCCACGTTCATCGTGTGAAGACAACAAAATCGCACGCTTTGACGAGAGTTTCACAGTCTCATGACAGAAAATAGCAATATACAGCTGCTCTAGTGATGTTATTTATTTCTTATTTTTGGCTATTATCCGATCGATTTTGCTTGATGGAAAGCTGATTTTTGTACTCACGGCGGCCATAGCTGCAGTGGTGTAAAACATAAACGAGCGCTGCTCGAATCAGTGTGTAGGGAGTTGACGTTGTTGGAGAAAGTTTAGTTTGATTCTTGTTTGCTTTTCGGGTTATTTGCGTCTGTGTTAAAATCTCAAGAAATATTAAACATAGTGAGAATTGAATCCGAAGTGTTGTTGTTTTTAAAAGTTGGACCAATGAAGCTGCGACTTAATACCTGTTGTAACAACCGACAGTCGTCACGGAGTAGAATCTTGGACCGTCTTTGGAGTATGAATGTACAGATTTCTAATTAACTTTGATAATTAAATCACCTTAGGTGGGTTGATAAGTAAATGTTTCGGTCTCCCGTTTGCCTCTTTGTGTTGTATCATTACGTTAATTTGACGCAGGTTAACTGACTTAACCCTATCAGGACCTGTTTTTGTTTTTTTTTTTAATTATGTACGGGGACCGGGGGGCACATAGTGCCCCCCCCCCCTCCGTATTTTCCAAAGTGTTCGACCGATTTTGATGAAACTTGCCACAAATGTTCATTTCATCGAGTTCTACATCATGATGACGTAAAAAAAAATCAAAAAATCGTCACCAGAGGGCGTTTTTGACTTTGCCCATTTTTGGTCAAAAATCGTGTTTCCCCATAGCTTCTGTATTTGTCGTCCGAATGTTTTGAAACTTGGCAAAGTTGTACATTTTTACAAGATCAATATAATTTGAACCTAATTTAGTTACTGGAGTCACCTTTTGGTGCGTTATAATCCATTCATTTACTATTTGGGGGAAAAACGTTTTTTTGCGTTTTTTCATTAAAAATCAAAATGGCCGCCGCTAAGGGCCTCGTTATGGAACTCCCGCTGGAGCTCTGTACTTGAGCAGGTAACGCCACTTGCCGTAGTAACAGCTCTGTGTTGGTAATCTGGGCCCATTTAATGCAAATTCATTGTGAACGCGCACACGGATCGTTTATGAAATATATTTTTGCTTACGTATGTTTTTCTGCTAAAGTAAAGCACAAAATGTGCTTACCGGTAAACAGATTTATGAAATTGGGCTTATACATATATGTAATTTACCATTATGGAATAAATGTCCACTGATTGATGTCTTTCCCCAACTACGAAGGGTTTTGTTGGCTAGTGGGCCTAGCATAGTTAAGTTCAACATGGTGTTTTTGTTTTAGGGTGTTCCAAAAAAAGTTAACGGACGGCAACTTTTTCTCTCTTTTTTTCAAAAAGTGATTTTATCATAAGATGTTGTCTGTGTGATTGCAGCATAATGTGAATATAAACTGAAGTGGCCAAATAATGATATCGAACCAACTCGCAGTTATTTAAGTTATAATGGTTAGTTATACACAGCTGTTGCCAAGGACCTGCAATATGTCATTTCATTTATTTTTTTATTTTTTTATACAAAGCCTTAACTTATTACCCTCAACGACGTAATTAATTTGTGCTGAGATCCTCTTGAAAACTCAATATTACGTCAGTACACTTCGTGCATTATCCCCGCTTCCACGTGTGCACTTATTATATAAAATCATTTACACAGTAAAGTAGAAAAAATCAATACCAACAGTATGGACTTTTTTAGGGCTAGGTTTAATTATTGTTAAACAAAATACAACACCGTACGCCTTTGCCAAAACTACAGATCGATTTGCCAGGGCGAAGAAAACCTCCCAAACTACCGATTCATCTGTTATCATCTATAAGAAATCTTTATTTACAGTATGGATTTTAAAGATTAATACTGAGAATTAAGTGCTTGAAGTAAGATTTTGTTTTTGCCGGTGTAGATATAAAGGCCGTTTTGAGATCGGAGCACAGTTGAGTAGACTCAGACAACCAGCTGACCAAGCAACTACTTTGTAATTTCTCTGCCTCAAACTACTCGGCCTAAACCTACGGGCATATCTGTTCTCCACACCAAGCCCCGGTTGGACTGTTTCTCTGTGCTATCCACTGGTACAGTATTCGCACGAAAGGGAAGTCCGAAGGGGCTACTGTCGACAAAAGGCACATACAATACTAAGCACCGGGCATTTTTGACGGTGGTCGCAGAGGCGTGATGATGCATCGGTGCACGTTACTTGCTGCCTGTGTTGTCCTGGTTCTTCTCCACCTTGGGACATCAGAGGCTCGGTCCGGACGCTTGCGTAGAGATGAAGAAGCAAACGCAGGTGGTGAGTAGTAAATCAGATACCGGTAGCAGACCTGAGAGCACAATTTTTTAGAGCTGCTTAATCAGCAAACATTGCTTAATAATTTTCTTCTAAGTAAAAATTCGTTTCATCGTTCAAGAGCATTTTTTATGACAGAAACTTTTAATTCTGAAATTCTGCGAAGACCTATAGTCTTTGAAAAACTTATGTAAAAAAAAAATAGCCCAGTGCAATTCTCCTAGTCTGGTAATCAGGATAAACCGTTATCAATGCTTCTGCCATCTTCGTCACGTTCGCTGATTACGACAACAGTTATAAACACTGAAAATCAATACACCGATGTGTACAGATCATTTTCCCCGCTAGCTTCAATTTGATAACACTGTCGGGTTTGATTGAAAAAAAAAACAAGATGGCTTTGTCATGATGAAGGTCTTTGGTTAGAGTTGGGATACGGGCTAGCAGTACATTTACGTTTTATGGTCGGGGTTAGGTTAGGGTAAGGTCTGGGCAAAATGGCCGTTAAAATCATTTTAGTTTAGGCCTACACTGTGCCATGGAGGTAGAAAAATATCCAAACATTACCTTGTCCCACCTGCAATTTTTTTCTTCTGCAGTTCAGAATTGACATCCACGAAAAGGGTTTCCCTTTTTTTTTGTAAGGATTTCCTGTTCTTGGAATCAATTCAAACTAAAAAGAATTGGCTAAAGACTCACCTATAGTTATTTCAAGAAACGCATAGAGACTTCTGTGATATGCGCTATACAAGAACTGGTTAGGCCTACTAATTATTACTATCACGGCTCAAAAATACAAGTCAAGCTCGTTAAGTTTTTAATTAACAAATTATGGCACTATTATGACAGTAAAATGCACCTTCCTTGCACCTGATGCTAATTGGTCTATGATGTGATCAAAGTCAGTTTTATCAGTTTCTTCTGGCGCCCCCCCCCCCCCGGACCCGTTCAAGTGGTGCCCATCAGGGCACGTGCCGTACCTGCCAGCACACCCTAGATACGCCACTGTCCACCCGGAATAGACCGATTGCGCGACCCGCGTCGCGTGACCACTTCTGGGTATACAATGTAAACACACACGTAATCCTCCATAGGAAAGGGTGGTACGGTATACGATGATTAATGCATTTAGTTTATTTGATCGAGGCTTTTCTTGCTCGAAATCTGTGAAAGATATTCCAGAGTTTGTACCAGAGACCTTCAAGTGGCTGAATAAGGCCAGTGAGGACAGTTCCGGCAAGTCTTGAAAATTGTAAAATTACCGTGTAAATGTGCACGATGTGTACAGCGCACGACGGAACGTTAGGCCAGACGACCGCGATCACCACACATTTTTCAACACAAAAATTTCAAAGTTTTGAAGCTCAAATCCTCCAAAGAAATATGCTTTCCAAAACTGTGTGATTCCTTTGCCTATTTGAAATTCTGCAAGGCTAGGTAATAGTGCTCACTTTTCCAGCGTTGTTTATCCCTTTTTTACAGTGATTTAAGCCTACATTTTTACAAACAAAATAAAAGACGGGTGGCTACATGATAGTCGTCCGACGCCGGTAGTGCTTGGCTAAAAAAAAAACTCTTTTTAGTAGAATTCTGTTTAATTATGAAACAGAGACGTGATTTAAATTAATGCCACAACATACAACTTTAAATAAAGGGGCTGATTAACTAATTTATCACTTAACAAAGGTAAACTCGACTGTTTTCGTACTCACTCTGTGTTACGGCCTATCTCTTTACACGTATTTTGCCATCAATGGCGTTATACCCAATAGGAGGTCACGTGACCGCATGTCAACATTGTATACATAGTATACATAGTATACATAGTATACATAACTACAGGCCTACACAGTGTTTGTGCATTAAAAATAACTGAAAATCCTTCCTTTTCATACCATAAGGGCTGAAGAAGGAGGGCCAGTGTCCTGAGCAAAGCAGCCTCACACAGTACATGGGCATCCAACCTTGCCCGGACGAGTGTCGAATTGCCCTCGGTGATCAGGACTGTTACGAGGAAACTGAAAAATGCTGCCCTACGCCTTGCAACGGTGCTAGCCACGCATGCCTAGAACCAGCATCAAGTAGTTCTGAGGAGACGTCCGATGAAACTTAAACCTCGACGGTACGTGGGGAGTGTGCCGGCATCCGGAAAATAAAAGCGCCACCACAATAAGGAATCATCGGTAATCATCCGAGAAGCTTATGAATGATGCTTTTATTTTTTAAAAACTAGATACTGGTATAGTATGATACATTTTCCATCTGAAAAGACTGCCATGTTCGAGAACATCATCCCGAAACACATAATAAATGTTTTATCAATTTCTGTTTTAATATTGTCCATCAAAAAGGGTGTGAAGACTCAAGTGTTCTCTTACTTGAAGCTGGTCGTCCCCATTACTTTTGTCTTCTCCTTCAAAGCGCTTGTATTTTTTGGTCGGCGCTATATAGTCCAGATAATATTATTAGAATCTAGCTCAGCCGATTTCGTATTTTGATTTGCCGAATCAAATTAAACACACGAACGTTCAAACCATATTGTCTCGACGGCTAGAGGGTTGGAATGCATTTGCATCTCCGAAAAGCAATGATGTAAATAGGCGTACCAGTATATATCAAACGCTTAGAGGCGCTAGGTCCGATTTGACCCCAAAATTTCGCTTTTAATTTTTAAATAGCTATTTGTATAGATTTGAGAAAGTAACAAGCTTTCATATAAGGTACTACACGAAACAATCCGCCAATGATTAGTGGTAGTTAATTAAAAACTAAAAATGAATTATTGTCGGGATTCCGACATTAAAGTTCGTTCATCAGCCATGCACAAACAATTTTGCATGCTAGGCCTACATGTATTTTGTATCATCTCTCAAATTCGTTCAGAGACAAAATTAAAGAAACTATAATAACCAACCATTCCGGCAAAAAAAAGCGGGCCATGAAACTTTAAATCTGCGATCTCTTTATGCCGTTTTGTGTCCGTTATTATTTGTCAACAGTTTGTTTTGTTTCAAGGCACTATGAAGGAGTGCTAAACTTGATAGTGCCTTGTTCTTACTTTGTCTGGTTCAATATGAATATGAGAAAACAAACCTGTGAAAATCTGGGCTCAATCCGTTTTCTGAGTCAGGAGAAAATAGTGAAAAACCGTGCACCCGTTTCAACATGTATATACACATTGTCCTTGATTTCGGTTGTTACAACCGAAATCAGCTATTGCGTTTTTCAATAGGTTTTCAGATACAGTTTTCTCGAATATGACAGCATTTCAAAGGGAAATACACAAACAAATTGGTTATAGTTTTAATCTCATAAACATTAGTCTTTCAGACTGAAACTGAACAATAATGTTTTTATCCTTACCAATCATGTATAGGCCTAGTGCCTTTAATGCTGTGAATAACTCATGGATGTTTTCCTCAGTGATTATTATCTATATATTAGATTAAGTGTTGGTGTGTGGAGATTATGTCATCGAACAATTTTAAGCTTTGTGTGAATGACAGTGCCAGCTACCTTTGTGACAAAGGATAGTCGAACATACAAATTTCTTATCGTGCACTGTTTATAGTTCGGCCATTTTTATGTTCAGATTTTCGCAGACGACACAGTGTTCTCACATTGATGTCTGCATGTGGGATTATGTCAAACATGTGCACTACAGACAAGATATGACTGTTGAAAAAAAATCAGTTTCAAAAAACGAATAATCTTATTATAATAAAGGTTGAACCATAAACATTATGAGTTGTGTTAGTCTATTTACAATCTTATTTCTAACTGTTTTGAATACTGGACTGTTTTGGTGTTGTATTATGACTTTTAAATCGGTTTGTGTGTTTGTTGGGTTGTTTGTTTGTTTGTTTGTTTGTTTGTTTGTTTGTTTGTTTGTTTGTTTGTTTGTTTGTTTGTTTGTTTGTTTGTTTGTTTGTTTGTTTGTTTGTTTGTTTGTTTGTTTGTTTGTTTGTTTGTTTGTTTGTTTGTTTGTTTGTTTGTTTGTTTGTTTGTTTGTTTGTTTGTTTTGTTTGTTTGTTTGTTTGTTTGTTTGTAATTTTTCGTTTTGGGGGCTTTGATGTATGAAAGGTCCCCATTTAGTGGGCATGCGTGCCTGTTCGGGGTTTCCCTTTTGCAACACATGTCGTATTTTGGTGTTTTGTGCAACAAAGGTTTAAATAAACTGAACTAAACCAAACTAAACTAAACTAAACTAATTTAAGTCTCACAGGCGCGAAGTTTTTGCTATACTTGGGTTTTTGCTATGTTTGGGTTTTGGGTTCTTTCCAAAGCAATGCAATTTTACCAAAAATTAGTCATTATTGATCTTTTCAAGACATTTTCCTCTAAAATAAACTGATAGTTTTGAAAAGACATTAGCCATGCGAAATCGACATTTAATTTAGCAGAGTAGCCGCAACTAGACATTTCCAGATTGTTATACTTTCGTTTTCGTTTCACGACAAGTGATTTCGCAAATAACCCATAGACGAATGCAAATCTTTATTTATTTTTTAACGAGCTCAAATTAGGGAAAACAAAATATAAACATTGGACGATTTCAAGAACCTATGCAGTGCCGTAGCCAGGGGGCAAAGGGGGCTGCCCCCCACCACTTGCTATAATCAGGCCATTGTTTTTTGGTACCAGTCTTTTTTTTCTCCATTCGTGTGTTTTCTTAGCCATTTAGCTGTTGTCGTGACAGGCATCATCTGAGCATCATTTTATTTAGCGTCTGGCCTTCATAACATGACCTTTTATAGCCCGTATTCTTCCCGTGTCTTTTCTTTTTGAATGTACCGTTTCAAAACAGAGGTACAATAACAGCTGTTTATGGACAAATGAATTCAAGAAGGAATGTTTATATACAATTTACAACCATGTTGTCAATTCACTCAAAGATTTTGCTAAAAATTAGTCTGTTTCCAAAGCCGTGTAATGTTACCACAAATCGGGTCGCTCGATCTTTTCAATTTAAAAATGGAGATACACAAATAGAATTTGCTGTTTTCTAAAGAACAATTCAAGGTTAAAATGTTTACTGGCTTGGTGTTTTACAATTCATTTTAAAAAAACAAATCGTTTTTCAGAAAGGTATTATTAAAAATCAAAAGAATGATGTCAATCTTCTTTAAAATTGACACTGACTCAGCGAAATTGCCTTCATTGACGTGTTACTTTACTTAAAGGGTTTGCAAACATTGATAAGATTGGAAATACAAGTGATTACATATTAAACTTACGTTGTAAATGGTGTAAAAATGGTCTTGGTGAGGAAAACTTCCCCTAAAATCGTTTAGGCTATAGCTCTCTTAGTTTTTGAGAAATGAGTCAAACAATTAGTTTTGATCTTGTGAGTCCGAAATCCGAAGTTTGAAAACAGTGATGGGTTTTGTATCTTCACCGCAAAAACTGGGGTGTTAAATTGATTCTCTTGGTATATGTGACATCACCAACATGGTGTTAAATTTACCAATGATAAAGCAGTGGAGATAACTAACACCATGTCGGTGTTGTCACACATAGATACCAAGAGAACCAATTTAGCACTCGAGTTTTTGCAGTGTATAGGGTTATTGTTGATTGTTAATCTTTGCCCATCGTATAATTCGTCCTACCGTATGTCACTGTAATCATCGAGATTCCAATAAATTGATTCCAATCATCAATCAACACTATCTGACATTCAAGATTAATGTGTATTTCCTCCCCTCGGGAGAAGTCTTCAACTTTTTTTATTTTTTTTATTTTTTTTTTGGGGGGGAAGAGTAGTACACTCATCGCCCCCATCCCCGGATCACAAATCGTAGACCCTCACAATACCACCAAAACGTGATGTGCAATAGGGGTCTAAGCTTTGTTGGAGTGGATTGTATTCATTCGCTGTTTTAGGCGTGAGTATTAATAATGTCTAGTTCGAAGATCTCGTAGAAAAGAATATGGAGAAAATGTTGCTGATTAAACACTGTATTAGTTTGTTGGATTATGTTTCGATATTGCGCATTTGCTTTTTTAAGATAGGTCTAAGCGTGAACGAATATGGATGTGCATTTATACTTGTGGGTTTTAACATTAAGGACATATTCGAGTTTCCGTTTTTTGGGTGCCATGACAAAAATACATTCATCGATCGTGCCCCGCTCTAGAGTTTAGCTGTACCCTTGACAAAATTTCTGTCTTGCCATAATTATGAATGTTGTCACTCGTATATACGTCTTTGGTGCAGCCATCTTCTTCTTCTTCTTTTTTTCTTTTCCCTCCCATTACGATCAACGTAACCAAACTGAGGCTCGAAGGGACGGCAGCCATGTTCTTTTAATTTGAAAGTTAATAATATAGTATAAGGCGAGCAGCAGAATCCAACTTTTGGTCGGCTTAATGCACCGGGTATCCACTCCACACACACACAAACAGGTATTGATGGAATAACTACCGGTAATATGTCCGCTTTAAGGTTAGGCACGATGTGGAGCAGCCAAATTGAGACAAATTTGTTTTTAGGTACATTTTGGTCATAAAATCTTATTTTTGGTCAGAAGTATGATCTTTTAGGATTTTTGTTTTACATCTATATATCGTCGTGTGCCCGGTACAAGGACGCAACGACAAGTTCCTGGTAAAAGGGCATAAACAAATGATGTGAAATTTTGTGATTCAAGAAAACTGAGCGGGAAAGCTTGGTCAATTTTTCGCCTTACAAAAGTGATTATAGGAAGGTTAAATTCTGCATGGGAAAACATGTCTTTGGGTTAATTCTTGCAACAAAAATGTAACAGTAATGCCATATTGTTCATGTCAGGGGGCATTTTATTGCTTACGTCCTGTTAGTACTGTGACGAAATACTTTATGTGCCCGGTAAAAGGGCATAAGGCATTACGCCCTTTTACCGGGCACACGACGATATGGAACACACACCATCCGTAAAAGGATAGTCTAGACCATTGGTTGATGTTTCCTGTGCGTGATGGACATTGGACAAGTTTTACGATGGTCAAAATATACAAAAGGATAATGTTCGGATGATGAATGTTCGTAACAAAGATTCCAAAGAACACTTGGTGAAATGCAAGTTTATGTAAAAGTCCAGCCAAGAAAAATATCGTAAAGCTTCCACACTCTGTTTTTTACTTGAAACACAATTTCGAAGAGTAGGCGTAATTGCTGATATAACTTTGGCGGTCACACCTTCGTTACGTCCTTCTTTACGGGCACATGCCGCGCTATTGACTATTCGAAAGTAAACTATTTTGTTTATGAAAATGAACAATTCAGAGCAGCGGCGAAACCGGGAACGTGCTCCCCTCCCCCTTAGTTACGCCACTAATTCAGAGTTTTATGAACACATAACCTTGAACAAAATAGTTTTTATTGGCTTCATCCAGTTTTGTTTCACAGCTGCTTCTTCGGCTCAAATACTCATGGAGTACTAGTACCGGGTAGCTTAGTGCCCCACGCTATCAAAGCTTTATACCTGGCACAAACTCAATGGAAGTCGAGTTCCCAGCACTTTTAATTTACGCTTGCACATCAGTTCCGGTATACAGGTGTTTGTATAAAAAACAATTAAAATCGCGAAAGATAAAATCAATAACTCCATTTGCATTGTGCGTATATGCTTTTTCACGGGTCATAAACTCTGCAAAGTTGTTAAAAAAAAACTAAAGCCTGCTTTACAAAACTAATCGATTTGCTATAGTTATGTAAACCTAATGATCGATTAATCTACCCATCTGTCATTGCTGCTATAAATCACTATTAACTGTTATAGATTTTCGTTAATTGAATACTTACATGTAATTGCGTACATGGGAATCAAATTTGCCGAAAATTGGCCTCGCTAAGGTGTTGTGTGTATGCGTGTGTTTGCCCTCGTCTAGGGGACACATCGGCCCCGATATCTTACGAAAGAAACTTCAAGGGGTTCCTTTAATCCATGGACAGAAAATCTTTTTCAATCTCCGGCCGGATATCAGGGGAGTTTGCGGTAATTCCATGCTCCAGTGCATGTGTTTTTCTCTCTCCAAAGGCAGACTTCATTCTTGGAAGGCGTGGTATAAACACGGGTACTCGGTTGGAGTTTTCCCCCCGTGTAGAGAAACTTTGGGTTCGTGATGAATAGTTACACGCTACCGGTACTTGTCGCTTGCGTTCTCCTGGTTTTAATCCTTTGGGGGTCGTCGGAGACTTGGCTTGGTCGCGTGCGTAGAGATCGTGGGGAAGTTACGGGAGGTAAGTTTTTTTAACATCTTGAAATTCATTTGTTTACAAAATAAAATGCAATTCGTAGGAATTGAGTGGCTGTTTAAAAAATAGCATACGGAAGTTTTATTTCAATTCTTGCCGCTATACTGAAATTGTAGCACTTTATTTAAGGTTCAGGCCTATGTCGTCAACTATATTTGTACATTATTTGGGAATCTAGTGAAGCCATCCCTCAGATTGAGCATTTCTTACAGTTACTTTGTTGTTAGATATTTTTTTACGGATGTGAAGACTTTTCAATTAACTCGATGCATCAATGGGAGTAATTATTTTATTCTAAAAATGTTGAAACCAATCTGAATTTGTCACATTGGCTTGTCTTGCATTGATCATTAATTTTGTGAAGTTGGTAATGGAAGAGGAGTGTGGCACCTCGGATTGTGTAATAATAGTCTGGGTCTAAATGTTGTCCTACCCTGTACATAAAATGAAGCCCAGTATAGCACAATCCCGTTTAGTACCGGTAGGCCTACGTTACATCAAAATTTCCACAAATAATATTCCTCAATGTAGTAATCCTAAAATTAAATGAAGCCCAACATTTTTCCCAGCCCTGTACATCAATTGAACATTGGCCGTGAGCTCAATTTTTTCAAACCCCGTACCTAGCCTAAATGTAGCCTACCCTAATAGCCCCTTTACACTGCACATGAATATGCACAGGACCTAATGTAGCCCAAACCCGTTCTTTAATTACATCATAATTTAAAAGAATAATTAAAAACAAAATATTAAAAAAAACATTTATTTGATCTAGTAAATGAAACCCGAGAAGTAATTTTGTCCCAACCTTGTATACAATTGAACATAAAGCCCGTTGGTTCAACTTTTTCCGAACACTTGATTTAACCCTTAAATTAGCCAAGGCCAAAAATGTACAGTCCAACGTTGTTTCAAGATTTTAATGGAGATGTGACACAAGAAATAGGCCTATAGATTTGTCCTCTATTGACTGAACTGAGCCCACGATCTCAAGCTTTCCCGAACCATGAACCTAAATGTTGCTGTATAGCTTCCTTTTTGGCAATTACATGATAACATTATAGCCAAAATCTCATGTTAAGGCAAACCATGCACCAAAGGCTCAAACCTTATGGCTCTCTGCTCAAACCATGTAGCCCTTCCTATAAATTTAACCCATAATTATGTAACCTGAACTTGGTAAACTATTTTTACCAACCTGTAGAAAGCATTTTGATTAAGGCTCATTAAGGTTTCAGGAAATATTTAGGTGTACCGGTCAGAGGGTGATATCCGAAAATCCTCATCTTGTTCCGTTCTCAGTTAAATGATACTAAATTTACCGGAAAGTTCTGTTTCGCCATCGGCCAAATTTCATGGCTCTGCTTACTGCAAGTGCAAAATGGTATGGTGGCTTTAAAAGGACATCGCATATTATGTATCGACGCAAATATTGCCGTCAATTTTCACGACTTGTGCCCCTAATAGTCGCAAAGACGGCAATATTGCCGTCAATATTCACAATTTGTCCCTTGTCGAAAATATTGACGGCGCATTTGAATATGTAGTACGTGCATGCACACGGTCAGGTTTTCGTGCCACCCGTCAATGTTTTGGTGCCGCACGTCGCAAAGAAGTTGTTACCGTGCATGTTCATGTCACACGTCCTCTTTCAAGGAAATTGTGTACAAAAAAATCAATATTTGAAAGAAGAACGAGAAAAACAATTATCCCCTTACAATGATAACTGGTCCAAAAGAAGGGCGTACGGAATTTTCAGCCAGATCTGAGCGGGAACCTCGGAGTTTAGTGTGTATCAAACAGACACGTTACTCACATAGATTATAATCATTATTACCATTGGAAATCCTTATTATTGGAACCAGACTATTACAAAAGCAAGCACGCCACCTCCCCGTCAAAATGGTACAAAATCTGAACTTGTCTAAGATTGTCAAACTTCATTTTTACAAACTATTCTCTGCGATACACAGGAATGAAGAAGGACGGCAAATGTCCCATGCAAACAGACCCTGTGTTTGAGAGCTATATAGGAGTATCACCATGTCCAAATGATTGCCGCATCTCTTTGACCGACTACGATTGCCTGGACGCCAAGAAATGCTGCCCCACCCCGTGTAACGGACAAAGCCATACGTGCGTGGAGCCGCAACAAGATCCCTCGACTCCGGCGACGAATACAGCCGCGGAGGAAGGGACAGAAACGACCCCGGTTGAAACGACTGTGGATCTAACAACAGATAGCATTCCTACCACGTGAATAATGTACAATATTTCGGTCATTCGGGTATTAAGTGCATAATACAATGCACTCGAGAGGTGCACCACACTAAATAGAGCCCCTTTTGTCGAATGTCAAATAATAAAAAAAAAATAAACCAATCATACTCAAAAATATTATATCAGCTTGTTTAAATAAAATCCTAAATATTTGGTAACACCTAAACGTCTGTTATCGTTTCAAAAAAAAAAATGTAGGTTGATTTGTTTTAGATATGCCCATCCAAAATGAAAACCAGACCAGACCCCATCTGGAAAAGAGGCTCCACGCTATGGTGAGCAAAATAGGACCATATTTCAACAATCCCTGAAAGTAATGACATTCACATCTTGACATGAATAGTTGCAGGGGTTTACAAGTTATTCATGAGTAATGGGGCTAATTCAATCACTTTTTAGTGTGATGCACCCACACGATTTTCCTTTTGTATTCACACTTTCTTCTCGAACTTTCTTCTCTGAAATTTGCTTGGGACAGTTTGGTGTAAAGCAATATGAGCAAATCCAGACAAGAGGCGATCAATGGAAATTATACCCGTGAAAAACACACAGAAAACACGATTAAATAAATTAAATGAATTTTATTAGCACTCCTCTGCCGAGACAAATTTTTTTCGGGAAGTCGACATCTTACATTGATTGATGTCGACATCTAAGATAAAAAAAGGATCGGGAAGACGGTGCATATTGTCATCCCCGAGATAAATCATCTTAGGATGTCGCCATCTTACGTTTATGATGTGATCATTCTGCCGTAAATTATCTCAGCATCTCATCATGTCGGATGGCACTTCCAGAGCTCCACACTTTTGTGCATTTTTGTTTTTTCGATCCCATTTGGGAGGTGGGAGGCAAGGGTTCTGAGCGTGATTCTTGTCTATCGAGATCTGTTCACCGCAAACACTTCTTGTTGCTCAGTTGAACCAACCTGCAAACTTGAGTGGTTTGCTGGACTCTTACTGAAGAAAACGCTGAGTAACGCAATAACTTAATTCACGTCCCAATCTAACCATCAAGAAGATGCCAAGGCCAATCTAAAATTGGTAGTTGATTTCACGAGCTGTCCCAGGAAGATTTAGTGTATCATTTTCAAGAGAAAGTGATGCACGACCAGAGAAATGCATTCAAGATATCAATCTAAAGCTTATTACCACTGTATAATAAAACCATAATAATGGTCATTATGTATACATTTGTGATATTCTCTTTGTTTGCGGGCAGTGGCATCACCAACAGTGCGGGGGCATGGAGGTGGGAGCCCCCACTCAGAATTCTTGTCCCCCTGTTGCCCCGCCCCCCAAAAAAAGAATAGGTTGATACATCAAAAACCTCCCCCCAAAAAAAACAAAAAAAACAAAAAACGAAACAAAAAAAACAAAAAACGAAACAAAAAAAACGAAAGAAAAATATCTTAGCCCCGCTTGTCTTGCCACGTCCCCATCCCCACCAGGGGCCAATTTCATAGTGCTGCAAACGGTATGCAAATATTCGTGCTAACTTTAGCAGAAAATTGTTCCTAAGTGTACACGTATTTCGCAGGTTAGCAACAACATTAGGCGGCCAGCTTGTGCAATCACCATGGATTTGCATTGTGACGTCATTCGTTTGCTTATAGTAAGCAACGGAAGGTTATCATGTCTTTCCCGGGCTTACGGTTAGCAGCGCTATGAAATAGAAATCGCACAGTAAGCACAAAATCGGCCGTTTATGCCCAATTTCATAGAGCTTCTAAAGCACAAAAAGTAGCTCAGCACAACAAGATTATGCTTATCAGAATAAGGTAACCAGCCAAACTACCATGTCACAAGTACAATTAGTGACTGGTATCCTTCTCATTTCTGCTTAGCAGATAATAATGTTAATCAAATATTTCTGCTGAAGCAGCTCTATGAAGTTGGGCCGTGCATGATAATGTCCTTACTGTTTGGCACGGTAAGTGATGACGCTTTGTTGCCGGAAGTGCAATGTAAACGAATGGTATACATACATGTACATGAACATTCGTTACACTGTACTTCCGGCTCCAAAACGTCATCACTTACCAACAGGATAGTTTGTGAGTTACCCCCTTTAGGAACTGTATATATGTATGTTTAACTGATAATTAGCGTAGATTAAATAAGATTTTATTTGACTGTAACATTAATAATTTCAGGTTTATGAAGAAAGGGCTATTTTTAAGTGATACCTGTTTTTTGATAAGGAACCCCTAAGGGACATGCAAGCTAATTTTTGGTGTGCATTTGCATGTATCTTTAGGTCCTCCGTATTTTTTTACTTTTTTTTATTTTGTTGATTACAAATTGATTCTGTTGAAAAGACGAGTGGAAAATAAATAAGCTGAGTTAAGATGGATATAGGTAAATAATACACACAAATAGTACCAAAATGCATATTTAAACGCCATTACAATGTGTGGATTATTGAATGCCATGTGACATACCATCCTCCAATCAAATGACAAGGACCTATTTGGGTGTTATATAATTATTAACATTGAAACTAAATTAATTGGATGACCTAAAAACGTATCATAGTCTATGTTAAAAACTGCTTCTTGTTCTAGGAGTGCTACACCACTGACTTTTGGATGGGAGAACACTTTCATTCCTAGTCTAGTTTTGACTAAAACACCCTACAACGAGAGATCACAGCCAATTACGCTCGTTAGAACTTTTGGCCATGCTGTCCAAAATCATTGTTGCCATCAGCTGTTGTGTTTCGTTTGGGTAGCCTACAGCGATGTGGCAGGAGATTCTGTCCCCGCCACCCCACCCCCACATTCTGTCCCCCATACGGCGAGTTGTTTAGAATTCTCGTCTGATAGCGCCCTCTTTTGAATCAACTCCCTTCCTTCATTCAGCCCATGTTAAAGGGAACATTGCCTTTACATCTATTAAAATTTAGCTGTTTGGCATTGCTCCTTTATCCTTTTTAAGAGTTGTGTGGTGTGTTCGTAATGAGTGAGTAGTGATTCAAAAAACACAAATTTGCCTCTCGGAAATACAACCAGCGAAATCACACTCTACTGACAAACATTAAAATGGCCCGCCATTGTGTGTAGTCAAAAATTAGGTTCTTTATACAAAATGGCGGACCGTGTTCAGTCCATATAGTTATATATAAGAACTAGAGGGCGCAAAAACCATGCGAGACGGCCCGCCGACAAGGAGCATTTTTGTCCATTGAGAAAATGGCGGGGACCATTCATTTACACTGGTCACTCATCCGTTCACACAACAGCCATTTTCTAAGTGGACATTCGTATGCAAGTGACCCATAGAGATTTTTGCCCATGGTGAGTCAGAGGAGTACGTGGCATCGCGAGTGCTCCCTCTATAGTTCTTATATATAACTCTATGGTTCAGTCCCGAAATTAAACAAAAAAACAATTTCTAGGGACATTTTTAGCGAATCATTATATTCTACTTTTCAACCAAATTCATTTCATAAGAAACGCTTTGTATTGCCCAAAAGCGCCCAAACCGAAGGCAACGTGTCCCTTTACTGTAATAGGGGACACACACACCCGGCCCGGGGGATAAAATCCCATATGACACCGGTATCGCTGCGAAACAACCTTCCACACTGAAGCAAAGTTCTTTGCTCACTTGTTGTACAAACTAAACGTTGACAAAAATGAGAAAGTATGGGGTGTACTTGGAAGGTTGTTGTAAGGATTGCATTTCAATTTGATTTGAGTCTATTGCAAAGCAATGCGGTTTCTGCATGTCATGAGTAAAAAATTATGTTGGTTTTCCGGTTGGTAAGTGTGACGTAATTCCACTGTAAGCCACGCCCACTTCACATGGCTGCAACGATGACCAGAAGCCTATTAGCCTTTTTGAGGTATGTCGGACGCTAAACAAATAGGAGTGCACTGTTTGGTTTTTGGTGTATACAGACAATTTTACCCAAACCTATTACTGCCCTAGTAATGTGTCCAACATATCTCAAAATGGTGGACACAATTACAAGCCATGTTGAGATGGTAGACACGTTACTAGGACACTATTTGGTTGGGTAAATTTTTCTGTATACACCCAAACCAAACAGTGCATGCACTCATAATGGTAACTGTCCGCCATATACCCCAAAATGGCTAATTATGGCATTGAGGTAGTTGAAATTGAACGATGAAATGGGTGATTTTTGGTCAAATTACGCACCAACGTGTGCCAGCTTTGAAACCGGAAGTAGCGATCACTTTGGGCGTGCAGCAGATGCGCGTGCGTGTGACGCAATGGCTTACGAACAGGATAGGGCCATCGCACAGATTTGAATTTTGAAAAATTGTAATTTAGAATAACAAGCTATTTTCAAAATTTGAACATTCGCAACACTGCACTTCCGGCTCCACAACGTCATTACTTAGCAACAGGATAATTATGCTGCGTCACATGAAGTGCGGACTGGTCTTTGATCACTGATGTTGGCCAGGTGCTTCAAGGTTGAATCGTCTTTTCATCTAAAAATGTTTTTAAACCCCAATCGTGTATCATCCCTTTAACAATAGTTAGGAACAATACTTATGAAAAAAAATCATAGACCCTATTTGTGAAAAATTTATTTTCATGTATATTATTATAGAATGTAAACCCATGAATAAAGAGTGTTTCTCTGTTGGTTTGTGTTAATGTTTACACAATGATCATTGTAATCCTTTATCAAGAGTGCTTTGTTTGGGAAATTCGCCCGCCTGTCTTTGATTGGCTGAGCAATGTAACACACTGACAACCACGTGGGGTAGCTTGTTTTACACCTTTTAAACAGCCTGCCTCTCCATGTCGGTACACAGAAACGCTGTCCAGCCTGTTCGATTGTATTTTTTGGCTTGTGCCAGCCCAGTATTCTTCAATCTTTGATAGTGGGCGCACGTGTGTTTTTGTGTTTGAACAACGACCAAGCAGCAGTTGGTGAAAGTGATTATGCGTTGGTGCACTGTACTGGCAGCCAGTCTACTCCTGCTGGTGCTATTCCAGCCTGGGATGTCGGTATATTTACCCGACCGCGTACGCAGGGATTATGTGGCTATGGAAGGAGGTATGTACTATGGTGGCTTTTAAGGGACATCGCACAAATCTATTTACGCCAATATTGTAAGTATTCACGATTTGTGCCCCAAGTCGTAAATATTTATGCCAATGTTGGCGTCAAAAAATCACGATTTGCCCGTATCTTGAGTATTTACGCCTATATTGGCGTATAAATTCATTATTTGTGCCCCAAATCGCAAATATTGGCGTCAAAATTCACAATTTTTACCCCAAGCTGCAAATATTAACGCCAATATTGTCGTCAAAATTTACGAATATTTTGTACCCCAAGTCGCAAATACTTACGACAATATTGACGTATATATTGGTATAAATTCACGACTGAACCAAGAGATTGGTGATGAGAAGAATAAGAGATTGGTAGTGAGAAGAATCAGAGACCGAATCTGAGAAGAATCAGATAAACTGGCTCTGAGAAGAATCAGAGATTGGTTCTAAGACTATAGAGTCGGATATCTGAGAAGAATCACAGCCTCTGAAAAATGTGAGAAGAATCGGAGTTCGGTTCTGAGAAGAATTGGAGAAAAAAAAAGAAGTCACGGCACTCCGAACAGTGAAACAAAGTGCAGCTAATGTGCGAAGCGTGGATACCTCTCTCATCTCAGAACCACCACTTCTCTCGAAGACTTTTTCCAAGGTTGTAAACTAGTTAATTTCCTCTTCAATTTCACACCATGCAGAACTTCATATATAGTTACTTAAATGCTGATTATTCTTTCTCTTCTGTTTAATAAAGGAACCAAAAAAAGCGGTAATTGTCCGAGCTCGTCGATTTTTGAACCGTACGGTAGTGGACCGTGCCCAAACAACTGTCGCTATATCTTGAGTGATGATGACTGCCTAGGGGTGCGGAAATGTTGCCCGACGTCGTGCAGCGGGAGAAGTTGGAAATGCGCGGACCCCGTATAGATGGCATCCCCCATCACACCTTGTTTTTGCAAACCTGGCATTGTGTTAATGGAATACACTGCGTCGACTTTAGCACAAGATATTAACTTTAGAGTAGCTTATTAAAATTACAGGGATAAAAAAGCTCAGCATAAGAACTCGTTATGAAGTGCATTGTAGGTTATTTAAAGGCAAAGTTGAAGACGAACTACAAGATGGACAATTATTTGGAAATTTTATTAGTTTCAGTCTAAATCCCACCGATTATAAATTTCATACCAATCCTCCATCGAAACATTTCTGTCTGAAATACTGTCAAAGTTGATAAAATAGCATTCGAAGACCCGAACTCAGCGTTGTTTTTCTACCTCCAGTCAATGGGCAAAGCCTGATACCATGGGCGTTTGCCATCTTATAGGTAAATACGCACGAGCTTGCTCCTAACCATGTGACAACTAAGGAGTCCCTCGAGGGACACGATGAAAACAAATTAATTAACATACAGAATAATTTGATATTTTTCATTTCGTGCTCTCGAAATCACTCCGTGTGCTCCAAATCATTTTGTGCGCTCCAAATCATTTCGAGCGCACAAAGCAGAGATTTCGAGCGCACGAAATGATTTACTTTGAGGGGACGAAAGGATTTCGAGGGGGCGTAATAGGGCACTAAAAGTTCATCTCTTGGTACGTGAATTTGTTTTCATCTGAGGTCTGAGAAATATATTTGGATTTAAAGGGTGTGCACAACATTGGTAAGGTTGACAAAATAAAAGTTTACAGATTTTCACATAACTTACATAGTATAAAGATATTCATGATGGAAAACTACCTTGAATTGTTTTTGCCTGAAATGCCAAAGTTTTTTGAGAAATGAGTAAAACAATTAGTTTTGATCTTGCGAGACCAAAACTCCTTTTTCTGAAAAAGTGAAAACATAAATGGTAAGATTTTGTCACTATTTTCTTGTGACTCCAATGACCGATTGAGCTTAAACTTTCACAGGTTTATTTCATGTATATGTTGGTATAAAAAGTACGGATACAGGTCTGTACCCTTAGTGTCCATGTGCTTTAAGCACACGTTTATGACTAAGCCAGTCAGTGTACCAGACATTATTCAAACCCAACGCGCAAATAGTATATCTGATGACATTTTCACTGGTTTGTTATATTGTGTGCTTCTCGATAACTTACTGGATGGGAATAATGTATTCTTCCAATAGATTTGGTGTCCTCTCCCTCTCACTGATTATGACCAATGATTAAAAACAACAGCCTGACGATTTAGCAGTCAGTGGCAACCAATGTAGGCCTACTATACCCACAGCAACAGTTTATTGGTACCTAGACGTCTAGGCATATGTATTGGGTCTATAAACAGGTATTGACTGATTTTACTCGTGATATCAGGTTAAAACAAACGACTCCCTCGGTGATCCCGGAGCGTTCCATTTTCCCTCGGCTTCGCCTTTGGAAAAAAGAAGGCTCCGGGGATCACGTCGGGGTCGTAGTTTTAACCATAGCACCCGAAGCTGTTCATAATTGTATACTAGAAGATGGGTGTGAGTTTACCCTTAAAAAAAACAACGTTTTATTGTATATCAGATATTGTAATCATTACCTTGCACCATCCTTCAGAATCAAAGCTTAAGTTCCATTAGGACACAGACCGGTAAACAATGTTTACCCCATAACAAAGTCGCAATGTTGAGAACAAAAGCCACGTACAAATTTGTGATGGTTCAACCATTCATTCCAATCATCTCAAACCATTCATTTCCAAAAAATGCTTGAATCATGATTAATGACGTTGGCAAATTAATGAAAAGTGGTTTTTGAATGCAATTGAAGTATGCCATTATCGTATATGGGCATTATGGAATGGGGTTATTCTTTGGAATTTGGTTACGGATAGCCTTTCAATTTGGTTTGGTTTTGTAGCACCATTGTGATCAAGACTAGTCGAGCAGGTTCGACAAAGTATGGTGTACTTTACACTGTATTTTTTGTCTTCTTTTTAACAATTAAACTAGTGTGTTTCAGATAATTATTTGGATAAGTAACAGTAATTCGGCCGCCAGTTGACATAATCCTAGTAATAATAATAATTTATACTTTAGTCCAGCCATTACGATACTTGGCCTAAAATGATAAGAAGTAGCTGACAGATGTTTCTTCTATTATTATTATTATTGTTATTATTAAAACAACTTTGAATTGTTTAAACGTAGAAGAGTTTATTTATTTGAAATAATAATTTTAAAAAAGCATTCCACTTTTACCACACCCAACTTTTTATAGTCAATAGTTTTTGTTTCCTCACTTATAAACGTATCCATAGCGATTATATAGACCTTTCTTTTTATGGGAAGTCTGAAGTATCACAAAATGTATACACTGAATTGGCAAAAAAAATTCCCTTGTAGTAAGAAATATTAAATATTTTGATGAAGTGTAATTTTACCTTTTGCTTGGGATAGTAAAGTTTATGGCCGCCCGTACTTTTGCCAACCACGGTTGACAAAACTGGGGGCTGTGACGTTGCAAAAGAAAGGTCTACTGTGATAATAAAATAAACATATTTTCTTGTATGAACGTTACACTTCGTTACAGACGAGACACAGTATTATATTATTTCGACCTATGTTTTGTTTTCTTTTGTTTTATAACATAAAATAATTTCATCCAACAATATTCAACCCGAAACCGATGTGTATATTTGAGCACTGTTTGCACTCGGTGATCATGACTCATTTTGCTCGTCCTGTCTTCTTAGAAAAGAGTTACACGTTCCGTTTATTGTCGCACTTTAATAAACTGAAGATTCTCGACGTGTAGCAATTTTATTTTCAATCGTTCTCAGTGGTGGCGGAGGGAAGGGTTGAGTGCGCTTCAGACTCTGAATTTTCTGTAACGAGAAAATCTGGTGTATTAATGAGTGAAGAGAATCAAGAGAGATGTCAACGATCCGTCGTGTGATAGGCCTTACACTTTGAGAAACATGTGCGCCTCGTGAACAATGTAAATCCTACAATTTTTTTTGTAGGCTACATCAAAGATTTTGAGGTCATGGCTTTGGAGGATGGTTGTCGAAAAAAATGGTCAAAATGTTCAACGGCTAACCTTCTAAAAAAGAAAAAAAGATAAAAAGAAGTTTAGTTGTCAGAAAATGTATTTGATTTGGTTTCAAAAGACTGAGAGACTCTTAATGTTTTGATTTTGAGTATTTTTTTTAATAAGCATGGCATTGATTTCCTTCCTCCATGGTTGACCTTAATTGTGAAACGCCCTCAAGCGGTGGTATTAGAGACCAAGGTACCCTACCCATCCATAATGACCGGAACACGAGTGTGGCTGAAGCAGTGATCGTTTGTGAACACTTTACGTTGAATCTCACGGTAAGATTGTTTGTTTTGGGGTATTTTTTTTTCTTGTGCCGAGATGTGTCTTCAATATTCTTAGTTTTAAGCAAGGAGTTTTTATCATTTGTACACCAAAGATAGAACTAACATTAAAACAACCACTACAGTACCGGTCCAGTTTCCGGACCATCACTGTCATCACTGTGTGACTGCGCCGCGCCTTTGTGTGTGTGGTGGTGGTGGGGGGGGGGGGGGGGGGGGGGGGGATAAGGTCTGACGTAATTATTGCCTGGTTGATTTCACACAATGTTCAAAAGGCAATGTGGCCCAACGAATCCTGTCCTCTAAGACCAGACATCAACTTTCAAATCGAAACTTACACTTACAGTTACACTACAGTTACACTTTTTTGTCAAAATTTTTCCATCGATGATCTCTATGTCATTGCGCTAGAGTCTCAAAGTACATTAGATCCGAGGTATAATGACTTATTTTGGTGGAATTTTATGACAAATCTCCGTACTGGTATAAGTCCATGTTAGACCCAGTAACTGGGGCGCTGTACTCCTTTTTTGAGATTTTTGACATCTGTCGTACCACCATCGTAGGAGCGCCCCAGTCCTTGGTATATTTGGAAAGTGCTCTGAAGCGTTTTTTTTCCGAATCAGTTCCAAAATTGTCAAAATTGCGACAAAGACTCGACAGAATTGCTTGAAAATCGCCTACTGGCTTCTCCAAGTATTTACGGTGAAATAAAATGCAGTTAATTGTACTCGCGATCATTTTTGGTCCTCTAAATCGATGATTTTTAGCCCACTATCACGCATATATCAAATTTGCCGTTAGAATCGCCATTGTGAATGTGATACTCAACGACTGTTTCCTTATGTGTATAAACGCTGCAAGGATTGTGTGTTCGTTGAGGTCCTGACTTTCGTATTGTTTTCCGCGCAGTCAAAGCAGGATACCAGGCTGTGTGTAGCGCCAATGTTCACTGATGCCCTGACATTTATATTGATTTGCGCAGCCAATGCAGGATACCAGCTGTGTAGCCTGGTATCCTGCGTTGACTGCGCAAATCAATATGCATGTCAGGGCATCAGCGAACATTGGCACTACACAGCCTGGTATCCTGCCTTGACTGCGCGGAAAACAATGTGAAAGTTAGGGCCTCAGCGAACACGGAATCCTTCCTTGCAGCGTTTATACACATAAGGAAACGGTCGTTGAGTATCACGTTCAAAATGGCGATTCTAACGGCAAATTTGATATATAACTAATCATCGACTGATCATATTAACATATCTATTAATGCAGCATCATCTGCCATAAATCTTGGTGTGATTTTTGAATATGGTGACAAATATGTGTAAATCTGTGAACTATCATATCCGGAATTTGAGTAGAATCAGGCGCTATATTGACAAAGACAGGACGTGTCATGCAGCAGTTAGGGCCTTGATAACATCTTGCCTGGACTATTGCAACTCCTTACACAATGGCATCACAATAAAAACCTGGATCGCTTGCAATCCCTCCAAAATAAGGCTGCGAGACTGCTCCACATGGCACCCAAGCACACACCAACTTCTCCCCTTATTGCTGACCTTTACTGGCTCAGGCTCCCTCAAATGATGTTTTTTCTTGCTTTTCATTTGTTTTTCTTGTAAGCGCTTTGTAACCACTGGAAAAGGCGCTATACTAAATGATAATGTTATTATTATTATTTTTTTTTTTTCAAAAATGTTCAACAGCACAGTACAGCCACCGTAGATTAAAATACAACTAGTGTTAGTAAGTACAAGTACAATGTGAAGGTCAAGGGTCAAAACGTGGCTTGCTACATGAGACTAGAAATACAACAATTTTCAAGAAACGATTCTATCAGAGTCTCCAAAAATACAGTATTTCTCTGATGAAATGATCAGTAACAAGACAATCTACTCACAGAGAGTTCCCTTAAAGCTAACCCTACCACATAAATAACACTAGGAGCCAGACCCATGCTCACTACAGTACAATAATAGAGAGAATTACCAACAGAAATCAAATGTGCTCTTTCCCTGCTGAAAGCTAACAGAAAAAGAGAGCTGTAAAAACCAATAGGCATGCATAGTAGACTACCGCATGCAATTCTACCACGCATGCGCTCTACAAAGCAATCTTGGAACTGTCACATGGGCATGATGAGTGTAGTACATGCGCGTGAACATCACCCTAGCTAGCTAGCTAGAGTAGACATACTCATAAAAAGACACATAAGGCGGCACACTTAAATGTCAATTCCCATTTTCCCGAGCTCAATGATGCCAAAGTAGAGAAGTATGAGGTACATGTACATGTATAGTAAAGCAAATATTACATGGTTTATTTCGGGTAGACAGTTGATATTAGCTCCCCAAGGTATTGGAAGATGATAACCTGAGGCGAAGTCTCGGGAACTAGTTTGTCAACTTCCAATGCCTCTTGACCTCGGAAACTAGTTTGTCAACTTCCAATATCTCAGGGAGCTAATATTGACTGTTCACCCTCCAACCATGTTATATTCGTACACTGAAACATGGATGTGGCTTAAGGTTTCAGCCAGATTTTCAAAAACCGTGCCTCACTCGTGGGGCTGTTCAGACAAATGATCAGACTAGCATCGTTGGTCCTGCAGTCGATTTCACCAAACTCTTCCTAACTGAGGAATCATCCTAACGTTAAGATTTATTGTGACGTCACACTTTCCTTAGCAATTAAGATTGATTCATACAATTACTCAGCTTAAGATTGATCATAGCGCTTCGTGAAATCGACTGCTCGCTCCACTCTACTCTAGGGCCAAGTTGCCAATCAACTTTGTTTTCTTGACTTTACACGCTTACACCCCAAAACTGCTGTAAAAACCATAACTTTAGATCTTTTTTAGAATTTACCTGACCATAAAACTTGCTGATGGAGTAACCTGACGACTCGTTGAAGGATCCCAAGATGTGTAAGGGTAAAGCCAAAATAACATTTCCAGTCCCGTTGTATATTGTTTTTAGACATGTTGAGGTAACACTGTCAAGAATGGCAAGTCCTGATGAGGGACCATTGCTCAATATAGACGACTGGCATTACAGAGCTGAAGGAAGGAGTTCTTGTGTCATCTTTAACCCAAAGGTTTGTGTAACACACCCTGATGATCCTTATTATTCGTGGTTTACTCACATTCATTCTTCAGCCAGAGGCCTGAAGTGCAAGAAGTTTACCTAGCCCTGTATAGGAATCTTCCTCTGTGCTGTACACTGATACAGAGTCCTAGTTGTGAGGTCCTGTTTCTCCATAACCCAAAACCTGTAAAAATTTACTAGTCTCGCCTAATTCCATGGCCGTATACAATTTTTGGCAGTGGGTTTTTGACGTCGAATATTCCTTATAAATCTTTTTCGGGAAATAATTCAGCTCTCAACGTTAAACTTTTCTGTAATTTTTAAGCACGGTTCAGCGCGCGAACCTAATATGCGTGTGTTTGTGCGTCGCCGCACACTGACCGCACAGCAATAAATATACGGATGAAATCTGCGCAACCGTCCTGTGCCAACCTGCTAGGTACGCGTACGCGCGGAAGGCATGTTTAAAAGAACGAACTAAATGGAAACTTTTTAACGTTGAGAGCTGAAGTATTTCCCCCAAAATTTTGGATTTATGAGGAATATCTGACATCCAAGACCCACCATCAAAAATTATATGCGGCCATGGAATGTTAATCTGGTGAGATTATTAGCTTCTTAAAGGTAATTCTTGAGTTATAGAGTTCTGAAATTTTTCCGCCCCAGAAATGGGACCTCATGTCCAGGACGCCTGTGTAGTATTCATACAAAAGTAGAGGCCTCCAGGGCTAGAAGTTCACTATGAGTGTACAAAGATTAAAATAGTAAAAGTTTACACACATCCTTGAACCTGCTTTCAGTCTGTCGTGACTCTGGTGCATTCGCTGTAGTCCAAAACTACACCCACATCAGTTCTGTCGGATGCCTGGTCCATTCACAGTGATTCCTGACACCACCCTGTAGCTTCTATAATACAAACCATACAATTTGCAGGCCCCGACTCTGAAGGAAAACGTTGGTGCATGTGATATTTGTATTTTGGCTGATAAACTCATTCTGGTTAGCAAAACTGTTTTGTGCTTAGCTGCTTTTTGGGCTCAGGCATTAACATATTTTATTAAAACTATTTTATTGTTTTGTCTATGGAAATGGATTGAAATGTATGTAATGTTTTACAATTAAGTAAAAATATGTACTTTTATTTCACTAATAGCAATTTTGTGTTTTGTTTTGTTTTTATAGATAAGAAGGATACTGAAATTGAGGAAGACAGATGCCAGAGAATCTTCCCAAAAGGTCAGTATTCCCCTCTTCTTCTCCACCCACCATCCCTGCCTCCCCCCTTCATGCAATTTTACTTTTTTTCCCAACATATGAAGAATAATCAAGTAGGCCCTTATGAGTAATAACAACTTAATTAAATATTTATTCAAATGGTAACATTTTTGTCTACTACATGTAAAGAGTAAACAAATAAGTAACAATGCTGTGAAGGTTCAATAATAATACGCAGTTCTTATACACCGCTTTATCACACCCAATGGGCGTCTCAAAGCGCTCATTTTTTTCCTGCAGTGCAAGTTGTGCAGAGTTACGTTTTGAAGTATGAGACCTATTCCTTTACATAGCACCATGTAACGGTTTACAAGGTGCTGTGGCGCAATCTGCAGCCGGTCAAACCAGGAACACCGGGGCGAACCCCTTCTCTTTGCGATAAGTGCACTAGGTTCTTTTACGTGCATTACACAACACACGGGACCAACAAAATAAGATTACCAGCCAAAATACCATGTCACATTGTACGGTCTGTGACTGGTTTTCTTTTATTTTTTGCTTAGCAGAAAATTGTGAAGCAGTATTTTCTGTATAAACAGCTCCATGAAATTTAGACTGGTCCCCTGTGTTGATCTTCAACGATAAAGACAGGCACTGGAGTGGTTTTCACAAAACTAGTCCTAACTTATGACTAGTCCCATAAGTTAGGTCTAGTTACTCGTCCTAACTGGAGATAAGACTAGTCCTAGCGCTTTGTGAAATCCACCCCTGGTGTTATAATAAAACCAACGAGTAACTACCAGACTTTCAGCGATATAACATGTACACTGAGTGTGTGTTCAGTGTAGCGTGTGTGTACTCACACAGTATTATGGCATGGGAGATCAAAGGTACATTGGGCGGGAACGAGGAGGATCAAAATGCCGGTATCTGGCATTATTCTAAAGCCTCGTGGTTTGACGTCAGATGTTCAGCTGTATGAAATTGGGCTATGCAAATAAACTATCATTGCTATTTTATTGCAACATAAACATATTAGCTACGTGTGAAATATTAGTTGTACAGATTTTACATAGGGCTTCACGTTGGAGTCCTAAGGAAACAGTAAAATATACCATTAAAAATGGTGGGAATTAGGAATTGGATTGCTGGGTGTGTGGTTAGTGTGTGACGTGGGGCACAGCAAGATGTGTCGTACGTGCTACTCAAATTGGCCCCATTGATGGACAGATGTTTTGGTAGGTGGGGCTTAATGGATGTTTTTTTTTACAATCTTGGCACTTTAATAAAGTGCCTGTACAGCATTGGTAGCCTGTCAAAGACCAGTATCCCCTCTTTATGTCACCAAACATATGCAGGAGGGCCCTAAGGGGGGCCCATCACTAGAATCCGCTAGCCACCATGCGCCTGCAACCTAAATATCCCTTAGTGGAGATTGTTGCAGTACAGTGCAGAAGAAGCAGAAGGAAATAACAAACCTGTGAGAATTTAGGCTCAACTAATCATTGGAATCACAAAAATATAGTGAAAACAAACTTATATGTATTCACTTTTCTAGAGCATTGAGTTTTGGTCTTGTAAGAACAAAACTAATAGACCGATTGTGCGACCCGCGTCACGTGACCACTTCTGGGTATTAAATGTGAACACACACGTTAAGGGTGGTACGGTACACGATGATTAATGCATTTAGTTTATTCGATCGAGGCTTTTCTTGCTCGAAATCTGTGAAACATATTCCAGAGTTTGTACCAGGGACCTTCAAGTGGCTGAATAAAGCCAGTAAGGACAGTTCCAGCAAGTCTTGAAAATTGTAAAAGTACCGTATAAATGTGCTTGATGTGTACAGTGCATGACGGAACGATAGGCCAGACGACCGCGATCACCACACATTTTTCAACACAAAAATTTCAAAGTTTTGAAGCTGAAATCCTCCAAAGAAATTGCTTTCCAAAACTGTGTGATTCCTTTGCCTATTTGAAATTCTGCAAGGCTAGGTATTAATGCTCACTTTTCCAACGTTCTTCATCCTTTTTTTTACAGTGATTTAGACCTACATTACAAACAAAATAACGGACGGGTGGCTACATAATAGTCGTCCGACGCTGGTAGTGCATGGCTAAAAAAACCTCTTTTTAGTAGAACTCTGTTAAATTATGAAACACAGATGTGATTTAAATTAATGCCACAACATACTACTTTAAATAAAGGGCTGATTAACTAATTTATCACTTAACAAAAGTAAAATCAACTGTTTTCGAACTCACTCTGTGTCACGGCCTATCTCTTTACACGTATTTTGCCATCAGCTGTACGGCGGTTTACCCAATAGGGGGTCACGTGACCACATGTCAACATTGTCGCTCAATAGGTCTATTGTTTTACTCATTTCTTAAAAATGATACCATTTCAGTCTTTATTTCTAATAATGGAAAAAATAATGATGTTTGGATTGCGCATAAGCTATTTGTGACGAAATTGGCCTTCGAGTTGCACACTATACCAGCAGGCAATCAGGCATAGAAAAATGCTGATGATAAAAATCCCAGAAAATTATATTCACATGACAGCTTTGTATATATAACAACTATAGACACTATTTCCTGATTCATGTGAGGAGTTGGAATGATTTCTTTTCACAGTTAAATGAAACTGCACAGGTGTAAATAATCCTATTGTGATGCCACTCGCCCACTCTTTTGTCCTTAATCAGATTTCCAATTTGTTTTCCCTCTGAAACCAGTAAGGTTATTATTAATCCTATCCACCATCGGGTGTTTTCTTGGCAACCCTGCGAAATGCATCATAATGCAACACAGTTAGAAATGAAAACCCTGCTAACTGCAGAGGATTCTGTTGCATTGTGAAGTGAGCTGGTTTACACCAGCCTCGGCTCTGGTTAGATAATCTGGTAAATGCACTTGAAGTGCACTTACGCATTGAAGTTTGCTGGGGACTCCGGTTGCTTATGGACATGTCAAGGCCAAGTTGAATCCTGCTAAGTGCAGCACAGTGCAATGGAGTATGGGACTTGAGGTGACTGCCAAATGCAGCAACCTACAACAACCTGTACCGTTTGGTGCATTTCGTTGTATTTGGCAGGGATAAATTAGAGCTGTGAGGTCAATATTCAGTTTTGTGATGCACTCATTTTCCAATAGACAGAGTTCTCAAGAATGTGGGGGGGGGGGGAAATTACAAGTTTTTTTAAAGTCTCTAAAGTCTTGTGTACTGTGGACATTCTTTGTTAAATGCATAAATAACTAAAAGGCATTTGTAAAACCATTTCATGCGGTCATTGGTGTACAAAATAAAATTCTTTATCCCCGATGCAAAAAGTAACATCTATTATAACGGTTGCGGTACCCACTGCTAATAGGATTCAAACTGCCCCTAGCTGCCGGGCAGTCTCGGTAGTTTAGTTGGTAAGACATCTGCTCTAAAGTGGCGGGGGCCGTGGGTTCGAATCCTACCTAAGGAATATGTCTGTGGATTTTTTGTGTTTTCACAGGACTCGGGGGGGGGGGGGGGAAGTACCGAGTATACAGTGCTTAACACACATTGTTGTATGGGTAAAAACCACAGATAATATTCTTTATCCCCGATGTAAAAACTAAAATCTATTATAATCATTTTCATTTCCATAAGAGATTGTCAAGATTCTTTTTTGAGCCCTGATATTTATTTTGTTTGAATAAAAGATAAATATTCTATTTAAATTTTATTTATCTATGTGTTTATTTTTTTTTTTTTTCTTCAGGTTTCCGATGAAGATTGGACTCTCTTCCATGATTATGTCCAGACATTGATCCAGCCGATACTGGGGTTGGAGTTAATCTGCCTTCCAGTATGTATTCTTAAACCTTTTTTTTTTTCCCTTGAACTTGTTGCTCCAAATTACTTGATAAGGGAAGCTTGTGTTGCACTGGTTCCCACTTGGTAGTTGTTGTCCTAGGTTGTAGGTAGCCATCATGGATCATTTGCTAAACAGTACTTGACTTCCTTAAAGGCTACGAGCAGAACAGATGAGGGGAAAAAAACTTGTGCAAACTGCTTACCCGCCAAAATGACTTGGGCCCAATTTTATGGAGCTGCTTAAGCACAAACAGTAACTAAGCACAAAACACTTTTGTTTACCAGAATAAGGTTACCAGCAAAAATACCATGTCATATGTACCATCTGTGACTGGTATCCTACTCATTTATGCTTAGCAGAAAATTGTTTAAGCAATATTTTGGGCTTAAGCAGCTCTTTGAAACTGGGCCCTGAGTGGGGTGTTAATGCCAAAAAGTGTCAATGGCCTGATGCTTCAACCCTTGCAGAACCTTCTAGCTTTTGAGAAAGACTGTGCTGGGGTCCAATTGCAGCTGGCCATTAACACTATGTTGCGGAGATTTTAGGGGTGCTGGAGAATTCTTGCAAATGTTTGCTTACATTTGTTTTTAAATGACAATTCCAAATCAGACAATTTTCAAGTTTTCATGTTTCCCATATTTCCTGGTTGGTTAAATTAAGCTATACAAAATCTATATTAAATTTTTTAAACCATCTAAAAATAATTGTCACTCCGACTACAAGCTGAGTAATGTCATCACACTGAAAGTAAACAAACACACGAGTCAACCAGGTGCTACCCGCCCCATCTGGTTCCGGGCAATTTGTGTCAAGTCCCACAAACAATCAATTATAACAACAGGTGCAAAACATGTCAAGTTATGTGATAATCTGAAAAAAAATTTAAATCAGAAATCAATGAAGTAATACACAGTGTCTGTTTGGTAAAGATGTCGGGGTGAAACTTTCACACAAAACCTTCCTCTAAAAACAGTGAATTGTCCTTTTTTTTGTGGCACACTGTAAACATTGAAGTCAACAGTACACAAGCCTGCCAAAAAAAAAACTGACAAAAGAATTACATCAACAGGAAGAGATGACTGTCAAACACATGGAATATGCTTAGCGTGCATCTGCATCTGTTAAAGATACGTGACAGCGATGCTTGCAGGAGTTGTTGACCAGCACAAAATCAAAAACGCAAAAAGGAGTTGTTGCAAATTGCATACCAACGGAAGAGACCTTCGGTACAAATGCAAAAAGTGACAATAGCAGTATATTTCAACCTTTGAGCGTCTTTCTCTAAGCCATTGAGAAAGATTAAGTTTGAAATGTAAGGCCATTTCCGCACAGAAATTACTTAGCTCAGCAGAAATCTTGCTAAGCATAAACCGTTTGCCAGCCTAAAATGGCATGTAATTTGCATGTGTGTTTTTAGCTGTAATGGTTAGGCGTTGTCCGAATCGGCGGCTACAGCTGCGACTACGGCTTGATGACCTCATCAACATGCATTGAAGCATAGGATGCCATTAGCATCAGCCGCAGCCATCAATTCGGACATGGCCTGAGTGCCTTGTTCCTTGCAAATTTTTGTACAAATAATCAAAGACTCTCATTGGGTCACTAGGTGGCAGCAAACTTACCAGGTAAACACATTGTACTTGGAAATGTACACATGCTCAGAACTACGCAATTCCAAAGTCTCTCTTTGGCGACAACACAAGTTTTTGGAAAGGGAAACAGTACACAATGCGTTATACCTGCACTTTTTTCCCAGTAAGTAAAACTTTGAGGTACTGCTGAGTCACTGACTCCTTGACTTTGGGAAGAAATTTTTCTAGAGGGCACTTTTGTCCAATTAAAACTGCAGTTTCCATTAGTATTTTTCATAAACAAATCCCTTTTCAACGCCCTTGTTATCAGGCATGCAACTCTTCCGCGGATTTCCGCGTTATAGAAAAGAAAAATGCCAGTCATGAAAAATCCGCGTTTAAAAAAAAAATCCTGCTGAATTAAAAGTTACTTTTAAAAAATACAGTTATCGCGTGTGAGTTAGAAAAAGACATACAAGTCATGTACATCATGATATCGATGGATAGAGTCTGGCTCCGCAGAAGTTTTCATGTGCAAATGCATTACACATTCTAGACACAGACACAATGCTCCTTGTACAGCATACATTCTACTGTATATGTGCAGAGACTGGTTCCAGAGTTTTCCTATTAATGATTCACGTGTTGGGAGACACTTTGAGATCTTTTTATCTGCAAGCATGCATCATGCAGTGAAACATCACTGCATCAACTTCGAAAATATATCATTGGTCGCAATGGAGGCAAAGATCTGAAGAAAACCGATGATAAAAGGCATAAAGAACACAATGGGTGGAAATGGAATTGGTTGGAAAAGCAGGTTGACGAAATTCCTCTTGCTGAAGTTGTTCAAAACTTGACTGGCCAGTTATGATGGCGTGTTTGCTATGCAAATGTGAGCATTGTAATTGTTCATTGATTGAATCAATATTAATAAACAATGGATTAGAAACAAATGCATTTATCAGTTTATTGAAAAAAATTGCAGCGCTAATTGTGGGTCCAACACGCAAAAACACTTCTTTTTTTTTTCTTTTTTGCATCCAAAATAACTTTGCTATTTTTTCGGCCTCTATAGTAGGCCCGTTAAACCATGATTAAACATCATATTGGCATTTTGCATTTAGAAATGCGCACTGAAAATATTATTGTTGGCTTGTCAATAATTTTCCTCTTTTTGGGGGGTTGATGAGTTGAATGCCTGTGTTATGCCGTTTACTATTTAAAAAAAATAATCTGACTTGAAGGTAAAAACAAATACATGTAAATTGACTGCTTGCAAATAAATGTTTTTTGAAAACATTGAAATTACTACATAAAAGTTTACAAAATGTAACATTTTATTCTTGTCATTTTTAATCTCAAAAGTCCAGATTTCAATTTTTATTTGTTTATTTATTCATTTATTTATTTATTTTATGATTATTATTTTTTTTCATTTTGTTTTGTTTGTTTGTTGTTGGTTTGTTTTTTGTTTTTTTTGGGGGGGGGCGCACCCGAGGGGCACGGACATCAGTTGTTGGGCCCCTTGAAAAACAGCCCTAGGCTGAATGGGTTTACCGTGTATAAATAAGAGTAAATAAATAAATAAATAAATGATATATATTCTGTTTAAATTTAGACATACCCAAAAATATGTGCAATTTAAGTGTGTCAAACTGTACTTTACCAATAAAGTGCAATCCCACACCTTGTCAGTTTTCTAAATACTTTGTAATCAACTTTTGTTCTTCTTGTTTATTTTTCAATGTTCTGCCTTCTGATTTTTAAGGAGACAGTTTTTTTTTTTCCCAGTCTAGTTTTAGATGATGTACATAATAATTGTTTCTGTTGTCTACTGTTTACTTCCTTTTTGAATGTGTGATGTTATTACATGCGCAATTTAGTTTTATAACTGTGATACATCGTACATGTCTTTCAACAAACCATTTTTGAATTGAAGTGAATTGAATACATGTAGGTCAACCCTCAAGTCAGTCAAATGTGATTTTTGTGAAGCGGACTCGATAAGAAGAAGTCCTCATACTCCATAAAAATTGTCCATATTTTTTCTAAGTCTCAAATATTAATCAGGCCTGAGGTCATGTTCAAAAAGGAAATTCCGATTGTTGTCAGATTTTGGCTGATAACGATTTCTGCACATCTGTGCATACACACTGTGTACACAACCACTATCACTATTATGACACTAGATCAATGTAATTCCCCCGGTGTATTAAACCCTGCTGTTGTTGCACAAATAAAACCTTTCTTAGTTCAATAGAAATCGGCTTAAAATCACAGAAAGAATAACCTCAGTTTAAATAATCTGTATGTTCCAAATGTAACTAAGACCCATTAGGAATATTGCAAGCAAAGATTTCTAAGAATTCTCCAACACCCTTAAAATATAGGCAACACAGCAGTTATGGCCTGCTGTAGTAGGTCTTATTTTTGACTGCAAGAGGGCGCCCTTTGGGGTAGATTGGGGGGTCAAACCATAGAAATAGTGTGGTAAACTGGTTGCAACTAGACTTCTAATAAAGCAGTTAATATACAACTTCTGAGTTTTTTATTGACAGTTTTACAATGTAATCAGTGTGAGATATTTGCTTGTTTTAACTTAGAAGAAGGGGTCAGACTATTTTTCCCTCACAGCCTTATTTTGGTTTACATTGGTTTGAATGGAAAAAAAACAAGATGGCTACGCCATGACAGAAGTCCGTTGTTCCTCATGTCATACATTAAGTCCAAAGTTTGAGCATGCAACAGGTAAAATTCACTCATGACTCAAATCTGCTTTTTGTATTTTTTTCATTCTTCACAGAAAATGATTCCAATCACCAAAGAATTTCTTGAGGCGGCCATCCAGCGGTTTGGGCCGCAGCAACCTGAGAAACGTCGTAATAGCCAGATCGACATCAACAAGTCCTATGGTCTCAGCCTCCCAGATTTCTGTTTCTTGCCAAGTCCGGAAAAATTGTCTGATAATCCCACGTTTAGTGTTGAAATAAAGGTACTTTTTTAAATTTAAAGGTTTTTATTTTGAAAGGAAATGTACATTGTTTTGTTTGGTTTTGTTTTTTCGGAAGACTACATTTACTATTCCTATCCTCTTGTTTTCAATAAAAACACCATCCAACCAACCTGTGAACCTTTCAGAAATTGTGGTGGTCATGTCTCAGTAAACAAAACTTATAAAATGTTCATGTTTTGTTTGGTATATTCTGGGTCATTCGAGCTGGGTGCTTTACTTTTGTAAGGGCAAGGCATTTTTCCCTTTGTAAAAGCGTCGGCTTGTCCCAATCAATAATGTCTTAATCCTTCGGGGTTACAAGTGATGGAAACAGGCACAGACAGCTCATGTTTTTTTTTTATAAATTAACCTGTTCATCACATTTGGAACATCTTGAATAAAAACTTTGTGTAGTATGGTATCTGATCTTAGAAACCGCAGTGTTAACGGCTGGATGCGCTTATCTGTTCCAAGGAGTACAATGTATTACAAATGCCCGCTGTTAACGGGTCATTTCGTGTCAAATCATCACACCATACGGGGTCAATCTCATGAATTTTCTTTAAATTTGTTGGATCATGTTGGTTCTATGAGAAAACTCTGAAACCCAAATTTGAGGGTTCTGGGTCATGTGGTTAGTGAGTTACAGGTCAATGAACTTTTGACCTTGCGTTTTTTTAAAAATAAAGTCAAATTCTTGTTCTTCCAGTTATGAATATCAGACAAATATGGTTTTTAGCTTCAAATAAAGCTCTTGATATAACAAATAAACCTATTTGCAAATATTGAAAAAAAAAAATCAAAAATTCAGTAGGGGGTGTGTACAAAAAAAACTTTGATCCTTGACCCCTCGGGCCGCAATTTTAATTTTTTCAAATTTTGCCCAAAAAGGCCTTGGATGTTGCTATTGATCACACCAAATATAAAAGTGGGACCTCCATAGGTTTGGACGGGACGTTAGTTTTTATGTGGATAGTATAGTAAAAATACATTGAACTGTGCACATTTCAATGGGGTTTACATCATTTTCCTTCTGCACATGTGTCTTTAAGTTACATCCACAACTTATAAACAGCAACATGAAATCACATTGGCCATGTTTATGTACAATGTCATGGGTGGCATAGACGGTATGTTCAAATCCCACCTGAGAAAAATGCCTGTGAAATTTTTTCACAGGACTCCGGGGAAAATACTGAGTATACAGTGCTTAACTCTTTCACTACGGTGCACCGCTCACAGCAGCTCGGTGAATTACTTCATACGCCAGAGAGCCACTGGCAGCAGCTCGAAATAAACAAAATATTAAACAATTCCGTCATAGCTGTACATTATATTCCGTAGTGAAAGAGTTAATACACATTGGTGTATGGATAAAAAAACACAAATAATAATTAAAAAGAACTGATAACAGATTCGTCTACATCAGCAACTGGCATTCGGCAAATTGTCAGAGATCCTTGAAATACAATAAATTTCAGTCCGCAAACTGAAAGGTCCAGATTTGCGGAGTGATTTTTTTCTTTTTTGAAGGGCCTGATCTCCTCTTGCATGTTACTTATTAATGAGTCTGTTTATTTGCATATCTTTTGTTTCAGCCAAAGAGAGGGTTTCTTCCCATTTCTCACCATATTCCGGATGATCTTTCCATTAAGTATTCAGTCTGCCGTGTGTGTCTGCATCAACGCCATAAGGTATCAATCAACATCCAATCAAATTGGTTCTTTTGTTTCACTAACCAATGAAATTGTCCGTTTTGGCTAAATAAACAATTGGGCATTTTATCAATAACCAATGATGAAGGATCTTTGGTTTTCACCGACCAATCACATGTCTGTTTTGCTACATAATGAAATTGGCATTTAATCAATGAACAATCAAGTTGGGTTTTTTTTTCATTAAAAAAAAGGGAAATTTAAGGGAGAATATGAAAAGTCCGAACAGTAGGAACATTTGGTAATTCCAGCGGGCGTACATGGGTACCATTGGAATGTTTTATTTTTACTTATTTATTTCGGTTTAAAAGACAACACATTGTCGGTAGCATTACAGGGTAACACTAAAATGACATGTTTACAATATAAAAATTAAATATTAAAAAGGAAAATAATCTGGACCAGCCAGATGTTAAGATAAAAACTTACAAAAACTCTCATTGAAAAAAAAAACAACAACAATATGTGGATATTGTGGATCTTCCATATCTATCTGTTCTACAGGATGGTGCAACTAACCCTGTCAAGGTGTTTTTCCTCAACTGTCTTTGTGTGCAGTCAGAATTAAGAGGGGGGAGCAAAATGTCCAAAATACAAACGAGCATATTCCTTCGTGTAGGATTGTTCACGTAGTTCGACACAATGTCACGGTCGTGCAGGACGCTCTGGCCGTCCAGTAGACTGCTGGCGTGTGCCTACTGAACGTTTCTTTGCACCTAGAATGTCTTCCCGACTTTGGAGACATTCTCTATGAAAGAGCAACTTTATTTATTTGATAAAATAATGTTATTATGGGAAATATGGAAAATGATTCATTCAGGATTTAAACTTTGACCCTTTTTATGCCGAATGGGACAAGGAAAAAACACTGCGACTTTTTGCAGCAACTATAAGCTAAGAAATGAATAATTGTTAAAAAATTTGTATCTGTGTTTGTCTGACTGTTTTAGGTCCAGAATGGTGTGTGGGAGCAGCATAGTCATTACTGTCCAGTGGATCTTTTTTCTTGGTAAGACGCCACATGATATACTAAATGTAGTCTAGACCAAAATGAACAAACAGTGAGCAGTAATGCAAAGTTTCAAACTTGGTGCACTCTCCTGCCTAACTGGCCCTTGCCACAAAATCCCACAGGAGACTGTGGAGACTAAGTCCACAGTACGCAAGCCATGGGGTTTATACTAGCCTAGAAGGCATGGTACTTTGTGGCAAACTTACCTGGGTGAAGGAGGGTTACCAACAAATTACAAGAGGCTGCTACAGACATCGTCACTGGCTGCATTTTTCCCAAACCAATACTTAAAAAAAGTTTAAAAACCTGTTTTGTTTGAAAGGTTAGAGAATTATATAAGCAAGAAAAGCTATTTTCAGAAAACTGATCATTTTATCACTTTGCAGTGTGGTCTGTCAAAATGTTGAGTGCAATAGGTGCTGTAATTCCTACTCTGTTCAGTCAGTAATGGTTTATTAGACATTTAAAAATTGTGGCATCTCCTGAATTGCAAGTAACTTTACAATATAATGTTTCAGAAAATACAATTATGAAACCAAATTGAAATTAAAACAAGAAATTACACAAACAGAACAACTTAAGCTGCACTTGGAAATCAGGACGGTGAACCAGAAGAGAAGCTTTTCAAAATGAAAAAGGTTTCAAGAGGAATATCAACCAAAGCACAGGAAATGTTATAAGTTTTTTTAATTTAAGAGTTTTTTAAAAATTATATAAATTTTAAGGGGGTAGGGGCAGACCAGACAGGGTATTGCGAGGTACTATTCAACTGTATGTATAGTGTCAACAAGGTTGAGTGCCATAGGTGCTGTAAGTGTAACTCTTAGTTGTTCACATGCACATGAATGGCAACAGACTGCCATTGCTGAAGTCAAACTATGGAAACATGAAACTGTCTACAGGCAATTTTGTCCACCTTAGCAATAAGGTCAATAGAGGGCGCTATAACAACACAATGCTCATGCTTAGAACTTACAGAATTATTTATATATATATATTTTGTCCATTCCAGTGACCCACCTCGTATGAAATACTGCCTCAATATGCTGCTTAAAAACCCACAGAATAATTTAAGAATTTGTAAGGTAAGGATCTTCTACTACTGATGTGGACTTTATAAATTTTTTAAACATTTGGTTATACTTTTTACCCCATTATGGATGTGTGGCTGGCCCCCATAGAAATACAACCAAGGCCCAATTTCATAGAGCTGCTTAAGCAGAAAATATCGGTTAACAAATTTCTGCTTAGCAAAAATTAGCAGGATACCAGTCATTTGTTTATACCAGAATAAGGTTACCAGTTGGAAATACCGTATTTGAAAGTGCACATTTTCAAAATGACTGACAGAGCCTAAGCCGGAACCAAAGTCAAAGCCATGGTTTCGAAAAGGGCCCTAAGCCACAGCCATACACTTTAAAAGCAAATAGTCTGGTGCCTGTTTGTGTTGCCCTAAAACTAACGGTGTTTCCTTCATTCCAGGACGGTGTGCTAATTTATCAGGTCTTTGAGAAATCGACACCGTCACTGCAAGAGCAGCAGGAATTGTTGAACCAGCTGAAGCCGTACTTTGGGGATGGAAACTCAACTGACATGATCGAAGAAAACCCTCTAGAAAGGTACGTCAGGCACCGCTATTTCCCCACTTTTATTCTGACGCTCTCTTTAGAATAATAAGAAGAAAGAAATAGAGAGCAATTTCTTATTCACGGTCGTTTAAGATTAGCTACCAGAAGTGCCTGAGAAAGATTAGTTGCAGCCCGGCAAACGGAAAAACACAAAAAAATGGTAACTAAGATTTTGTTTGGGTTTCAGGCCGTGAGTGCAGCGTTCCTTGTTCAGTGTGTTGACCTTTCATGTGACCATTTTCTTTATGTTAAGAGTGAAATAGCATTTCATGGTTCATCTTCCCTCCCCCCCCCCCCCCCCGCCCCGAAGAAATGCTTGCTTATCTTGATTTTTTTGTTTCAAGTGTAAAGCACTTCCCTGAAAGTCATTGTTGAATAGCTTATGAACAACATTTTTCTAGCCTTATAGTATTTATATTTCCGGGCCAGCCCACAGGGTTAGTCAGCTGTTCATTTATCTAGCTGGCATAAGTCTTGACTGTTCCATTTGATGTTATGTGTTATATTTTCACATGAAAGAAACATAGTTTTACACAGCCAGGTTGCTTGGAATAGCCCACCAGGCCACTTAAGAAGCCAGCTTGACTTAGCCATCAGTGCTCTATGTCACACGCGATTACTCTCTGCCCATGGTCTGCCATTTTGGGAGACAAAATGCATGTAAAGAATATGTTGCGCATCTAACCACAAGCGCGGCGCCTAAAATGTACATAGCACACAAACGCAGAGGGAGTATGACTCACGTCAGGTGAGTTGGGAAAAATATGCCAGGCTAGTGACCAAGTCGAGCTCTGCTTGTTATTGCTCTTGTTTATCAGTGTCTACCCATACACCTGTGTGTGTTAAGCACCGAGTAATTTCCCGAGTCCTGTGAACAACAAAATCCACAGGCATATTTCTCAGGTGGATTCGAACCCACGACCCTTGCCATTCCAGAGCAGATGTCTTACCACTTAGAGGCAATTGGAACCCTATAATTTAGCAGCAGGTACAGCAACGATGCAAATTTAACAGCCTGTCTATTGATATTGCTCTTGTTGTTGTAGTTCATGTGTACAGGCATTTCTGGATGTGTTAATCAAGACCTTGTTATCAAACAATGTGCGAAATGGTATCACACCAAATGTTTCGTCCAGACCGAGGCTGAGTGTGCAATTCTGCAAGGAGAGTGGCTATAAGACTAAAGGTAAGTGAACAAAGGACTTCTACCCTTTTAGCGGCAAAGTACAGGAGTGGTTATTGTTGGAAAATACACCATTTATTATTTTCAGTCTGATAATCAGGCCTGTGAATACACATTTTTGCCAGTGGGTTTGCTGGTTTGCATGCATGCCGGCCTGTGCCAATGTCATAAAAGTGCGCAGAGCCAAAATAGTGGGAAACCAACTTCTGTTCTTCTTCTTTTTTTATGTGTTTTAATTTTTTCAGTGATTTGATTTGATTAATTAGGAATTATTCTTATGTTAGAATGTGCAGTTATATGTTAATAAATTAGGGGGTGCTGTAGTATACTCCAGCACCCCCATCCAAGGAGTAGGGTGCTGCAGCACCTACAGCATCCCCAATTCATGCAGACCTGCTGGTAGATCACTGATTATGAATTCCATACAAGTACCCATCCTCTAGAGGAACATATCCATCTGAGATGCTGTCAAAGTGGAGAAAACAGTATTTGAAGAATCCCATATCCACTGTTGTTTTTTATTGATTTCAGCAATCAAAGTAAGTACATATTAACATGTGGTTTGAGACATTGCACGGTAGAGTTATCGATGTATTTCGGTATGATGTAGCACCATGTGATTATATTATTTACTTTACTGTGTAGATTGTTCTTATGAGAATTTGTCCTGCTGTTTGTCTAGTGTACTTGTGGAGTAGATTGGGAATCAGGAGACGACCGAGTTCAGATAAATGCTTGTCCTGCAGATGGGATTCAAACCTCAGATGGGGTTCGAACCTCAGATGGGATTCAAACCTCAGATGGGATTCAAACCTCAGATGGGATTTAAACCTCAGATGTGATTCGCACCTCAGATGGGATTCGAACCTCAGATGGGATTCGAACCTCAGATGAGATTCAAACTTTCTTGAAAACCAGTATTTGAAAAAATTGTTTATCTTGATATCAGACACACTTGGGACCAGTGTGAAAGCTGAGGCGATTGAAAACTGCATTCTGAGGAGACTGCTCGCTGCCCAATCACTGTCCGTCTTAGAGATTGATATTATCTACCCACTGTATCAAAAAGTCTTAAAACACTTGGAGGAGCATCCTGAAGACAGGTAGGTGGAGCCTTCACTTTACTCAGACCTCCCATTATGTACGAATTGTTTGCAACTTTTCACCCATTTTATGCTTTTATGACTTTTGTGACTTTTTGTACTATTATCGTTTTCTAAGATTTTGTCATTTTGAAAAGCACACCATAGGCACTGCAAGTCTCACGCGTATCTAGTCTCAACACGTGTGGTTCAGCGTGTCAAAAAAACAAGGTCTCGCATGATCACGGGTGAATAAATCTGTATGGGTGGGACAAACTTGGTCCTGGAAGTTTGATTACGTGCGAGACTTGCACAGTCTATTCCTGTGTGGTTTGTACTTCCCTGTCCACATAAATTGTATTTGCTAAATTACTTCAAAAGACAATGGAGGGGCTGGCAAACCAGTCTATTTGGTCATGTTAATGAACATGTTGTACTGCCATTGTGCACAATTGTAATGTCATTGTTTGGTTTTAATATCCTTTTTTTTCAGATTTATTTGCGTTACTGTTTGCGGCAGAGTGTTAATTCTTGTCTGTCATTGAAATATGTCTCAAGTGTATATATTAAAGTAATACAGCACTTGAATGGCCAAGAGATGTTCAAGAATTGTTTGCATGAGCTTTTGTTGCAACAATTACATCAGATGCAAAAATGAAGTCGTGTATATAATATGTAATTCTTTATTTCTTTCAGTTTCCGCATACTTTTGCTGTATTTGTATGCTTTTAATGTATTTTTATAAATGTTAGTCCTTTTGAAAATCACCTTAAAAAGGTGACATCAAAGCCTGATACCCTGTGGTGGCAACAAAGGCATTTGCCTCAAGCCCCTGATCATTGCCTTGGTGCCCCTTGACTTCTTTTCAGTTGGAGTTCTCATTTCCCTCATAGGGATGTCTTTTTAGCTAGGAAAAACTGCCTCACATTACAAGAGCAAAATATCAGGCTTAGACATGGGTACCATATGTAAACAAAACTAATATTAGCATTGTTATGAATATTACTATAGATGGCTAGTGTAAGATGATAGATAAGTGCATATTTTATATTTTATATTTTGTATTTATATTTGCATATTATTATATTTTTATTATTTATATTTTAAACTTGTTGATAATCTTTGATGTTGATTTTTCAGCCTGCAATAAATTTTCTTGAAGTACTGACAACATTTTAAACATTTACGGTCTTGTGGCTTCATTTTAATGAACGATCTTGTGGGTTTAATTTTGAGTGTTGACAGCATTCAAATATCATTTCTTATCTGTCAAAATTTTGATCCCTTTCCACTCCGCAGTCAGAATTACATTCTAGATTTCCCGTACGGAGGAATCTTCTCCTACGCTGACGGCCAGCATCTCAGCATCGGTAACAACAGAACCAACGGGAAGAAGTTGGACGTATCTAACGTCTCCATCAAAGATGCCGTGCAGATGATTCGAGAATTTCTCATCTCACGAACCATGAAAGATTGTTCCATCATGCTGGCAGCCCAACTAGTAGATGAAAACTATGACGGGTAGGTGGTCATCATAGATGAAGGAGAAATGCTATTATAATAGTTAGAGTTATTTGTGTGTCTTTCTGGTAAAATGTAACCAAGGAACCCTCAAAATTGCCCTGCTAAAAATTTACTCTTTCCAGGGACAGGCTTGGAATGTCACCTTTAAACAAGGACCAATGGCCTTTTCATTTTGCAATGGACGCTTCTGTTTGGAAAACCTCAAGTTGTACTTGATTGTTTTGAAGCAGCCACAAAGACCAAATCGATGGTCAGCAGAGGCCAGGCCTCTGTAGAAACTTCCAGGCCTGTAAAGATGTACGTAAGCTGAAAATTTCCCCATGGCTGTTTTTTTGTTGTTGTTTTTTTGATAATGTAAATATTGGTTGTTTTTTGACAGTGTGGCACTTTGTATGCCCAACGGAAAGAAGTATGCGCATTCGGCCGTGGTGATTGACCTTGATCCCAAACCATCAAGTAGAATACCCATCTACGAGAGGACAGACAGGATGATTGCCATGGAGTACGTCAATCAGTTATGATGGAGACAGGAAAGTAGGAGCTCTAGTAAGACAGGTTCAAGTTAGACATCGTAATGGTCTTGTCCGACAGGACTTTAACATATTGGTGGCTGAGCCATCAGGGTTTGGGTTCCACTCCCGGTCATGGCACTTTTTGTCCTTGATCGAGGTACCTAACTTTATCACCAAAGAGTAAAAGAGTAAATGGGTGCCTGCAAGGGTACCAATTGTCAATATGGTTGATTCCCTACAGGTGCGTCAATTTCGCTACCGGGTCTGCATGCTTAGGGTTCTCCCCATGCACAAGCAAGCGTATCGGGCCGATATGTGGAAATTACGGCTGATATGCAGATAATTTTTTTTTTTTTTATATCAAAATTACAACAACAAAAATAACATAAAACGATTTTAAATGCTCCAGATTGCATAAACCAAATAATAAACATCAAATAAAAACAATCCAAGGACCTGGTTTCAATTCAGCGTGCTTCGGCCACACTTTCAAAATTTGGGTCCAGAATGCCCCCCAGTTCTGAAAAAAACCTGGGGAGAACCCTGATGCTCCTTTTGGTTTCAGGGATGGTTTTAGCTTGATGGACAACGGAAGTAATAGTGTAAGGGTCTCAGATATGCTGGTATAAAAAGAACTAAGGAAGCATTTCATTCAGTGGTATTGAGATCCCACTCAGCATTAAAAAGATCCCACTTCAAAATTACGAAATCCGACTGAGCGATTTTAAGGCCCACTCGGTTGGTAGTTAGATCACACTTTTAGCGATTAACCCTCCTACTGTCTGGCCGTTCATCATCCAATGCGGTTTTGAGTGATAAATCAGCCTGTAATATGATCAAACCTGGGGATTACACATGCACACAGCACACACACACACACAAGTTTGTATTCACCTACAATCGGGGACACCCTATTGTTCCTCTTTTGTTTGTACTCTTGCAACACCTCCCATATGTTTTGTACACGTTTGGCAACTGGGGACGCTTGGGGAACCGGTGACTCTATTGTTCCCTTTTGTTATAGGTCCCCAGTTTGAATGTGTATAGGAACTCCTACACACTTTTGTCGACCCGGCAAATCGAGGACTTCACTTTGTTCTCCCATTGTTTTTTGGGTTTTTTTTGTACATTTGTTTTGTACACGAAAGAGAAGCGAGGACGTCCTGGCTCTTTTAAAACACCCAAATCCCTTTATCGTCCTCGGTTTTAACAGATAGACAACCCCAGTTAGTCCTGTGCACAGTTGTGCCACCATACACAACCCTTGCACTTGAATGGTTTCTGTGGTCATGAAGTGTTAATCCTGCTCAGTTGCATGATCACATACTCACTCAACAATCATGAGATCCAGTTAACCAGTTTGGCGTTGGCTGACGTGTATCCGTGAACAATATTTTTTTCGAGCCAGCAAATGGGCGACGCTGAAACACACCGTTGTATGAAATTGAAATACCAGAACAATGGTTGCTAGGACATTCCACTGCTGGGTGTGCACAGAGCATACACACACCGTCTAACGCTTCGTTTCATCCACTCGAAAAGAAAATATAGTATTTAATATTTTGCCGGTTTTGGCTTTTGTGTGGTGGTTTTTGTGTAATCCCCGATTCCAGACCTTAGTCCCGGCGGCAACTAGTTAAAATGGATAACGGTGGTTGTGATATCCCAATCCTACTGAGTGATACCATCACATCTCACTCAACGACCATTAGATCCAGTTAGATGTAGGGATGGTTATAAGATCCCAATCCTCTTCTCAGTGACACGATCACATCTCAATGAACGACCTGATGGAGGAGGGGTGGTTGAAGCTTTTCTTTATTGGCTCAAGTGGCTAGCTGAGGTGAAGGTAACGAGCCCCCACTTACCCTCCCCTCCCCTACCAAAGTCCTGATTTATATTGTGAAAAAATTGCTTAAGACACCACCTTAGGTGTATTAGATATGTTTGTATTATTACTAACTCTTTAGTTTTATAAATATACTTTTTTTTTTATTTATATATGTACATATAATAACATCGCAATTCAGTAAAACTTGTACTCGTGTTTTTAAGGCATTTTAAAACCCAAATTTGAATGATTGTGTGCGCCATTGGTAACAATGAGGACACTTTTAGTTGTCCACCGGTATCAGAAATGTTCTCGTCTGATTGACTTTGTGACTTGATATATTGAATTTAGTGCTTGATTGTAACAAATGTCACCCACATCAAGTCATGAAAATCGTTCGGGGAAAACCCATTTCTGACTCGCAGACAAGGTAACTAGTGTGATCATTGAATGGATCCGTGTGATTTTTGTTTCTTTTCCTTTATGAATTCTTACTGAAATGAAATATAATCTGGAACTAAATACATTTTTAGCCAGGCCAGCCTCGCTACCATGGGCAGCGCGCCGTATCAATACCTCTCATCACTAAACCCCTGGTAGGGATGTAGTGAAAATCAACGCCGATTGGCTTCCAAATGTGACTGCTTTGTGCGCATTGCTTGTTAAAAACTTTTGAGCGCTTGTAGGGCGCTTAGTACGCGCGTGTCAAAATGCAAGTATTTTTACGCGATTCTAATTCATGTTTTTACACAGTCGCCCTAAACTGCATACAGTCATACATGTCCCAAAGCAATGAAGAATGAGAGGGGACCAGTCGCTCCATGACTTGATGCCTCTTTTGCAGGCTACCCACCTTGAGCACGCGTAGAGTGGATCGACCACAGGCCTGATTAAAATGTGGCATATACTGGCACATTTTAATTAACCAATGCCAAGGGTTCTGAGCGAGCAAGGCATGACTGGAAAAATGGCGCTTGCGATCAATCACCCCTGGGAGCGAGGTTGGAGCCAGAGGTTTTTCCAGAAGGGTCATTGCAATCTTGCCATGCACGGAAAACAAGGGAGCAGATTGAGCAGCTGGCTTGCTAAAGTGTGGTCAGAACGACAAGGGTCTCTGGCATCCAAGAAAACTCTAAGCATGTGACCTAATGGAGGATTTATTGTGGCTGTTATTTTGAATTCAAGTAGTTTTTTATCTCTCTCAGGGGTTGGAAGGGGAGTGCGCAGACTTCTGTTCAGATGTTTTGACCGTACACACTTGTTTGTTTTACCTTTACGTATACACTTGTTTGTTTTACCTTTACGTCTTGGGTGGTTTGCTATGAGCATAAAATCCATTGAATTTTTTTTTTATTTTTGTAATTTTTTTTTTTTTTTTAATTGTTCTTAAAATTTGTTGTTTTATGATGGCCCATTGAAAATCATGTTCATGGTGACATGGCTACCACCAGTGAATAAAGTTTTTATTATTATTATTGTTATTATTTTTTATAAAGTGCTTAAATTCTATCAGGAAAATCTGAATTTTTATTGGAACTGCACAAAGCAAACAAAATGGCAAAACTAAGAGATGCCCTTGACAATGTACCATTTGCAAGTTGGATTGAAATGATGTCCGCTACATCAGTTCAATTAGCTCAATACATCAGACAACCATGTATAGTCATTTATAGTATGCAGCGTCATTTTCAAGCCCCCCTCCCCCCAAAAAATAGATAAAAAATAATAATGATAAATTGAAAAAATAGCCATTCAAAATGAGGATGCATTTTGACAAGGGTGAAAAATGGCGAAAAATAGACGAAAATTCCTGCATTGATTTTCAGAGATGGGTTGACGAGAAACTAACAATCAAGTTTTGTTTGCCTTTCCGTTGAATACAGACATTTTACCAATGGTGGCCACCTTTATTCGAAACCATATTTTTACTTTGTTATTTACACATACACGCTACAGTGTCTAAAATGAGTACGTTTTCCCATTGATAACCTCATTTGTTATAGTAATTTTATTTGCGAAATCCACATTTGCATTATACCTTTTGTTTTATTCTATTATACCTTAGTTTTGATATATTGTAGTACAAAACAACACTGAAATTAGAGATGTCTTTATTTAAAGAGAGAGAAAATATAATTAGCTGTTGCAAACTGCTTACCAACCAAAAGGACCTATGATATAAATGCACAAAATTGTTAACGGCCTCACGTTTCGACCCTGGCAGAGTCTTTCTCAAAGGCTAAATGGCAACACAACACACACATACTAGTATTGTGTGTACTTGTGTGTGTTGTGCTGTCCTCTGCTATCTGCTAAGGTTGAAGTATGAGGCCATTTACATGTCTTTATTCAAATAGTATAGCCTGGGCCAATTTTCCTTGAGCCTACAACTTCGCTAAGCAGAACTAACATTTGCTGAGAAGGAAAAGGTATCCAGCTAAAATGACCATTTTACAGGCATTGTTTGTGACTGGTTCTCTGCAAACGTTGACTTGGTAGAGCAATATTTCCTGGTTTTAATGAGCATAGCTTTTTGAATATTGCTGGGAAATCTAATATTCCTTAGAACTTTGTGTTTCTAAATCCCTACTATCCTTATTATCCATATACACAGGGGACCAGGCTCAAACAGTGTATATTCTGTGGTGATTTGGTTGGTAACGGGTTCCTGCTAAGCTTAAATTTGCACGAGGTGGCAAGTGTGACTAAAATGTGATATATATTTTTTTGTTGTAAAATGTGTTTTTGAGGAGGGTTATTATTATTATTATTTTTTTTAACCTTTGTGTTTGTTACAAGGGGACACGTTACCCGAACAAATACTTCCTGAAGAAGGACCAGAATGCTGCAGATTAGGTTAATACCAAAGATTACTAGTCTGGGTTTCAAGATGTTAATTATGATACCCAGCAGGTGGGGCACTCTTTAAGTTTGAAATCAATGTACAGTAACTGTTTTTAATGAGGACTGTTAAATGTCACATTTTACAAAGAGACCGTTCCATGAAGCCCCACCCACCTGGAACGTGGGGGAAGGATGGAATAAACACTAGTGGCGTAACCAGCAGGGGGTGGTTGATTTTGGAGTGTTGAAGGTACTCCATGGTTAGGGTTAAGAGGCGGAGCTCAATGGAGTGGTCCGATACAACCACCGAGCAGTTTGCCAAAGAGTAAAGACACAAAGTTCTTGTACCCAAGATTAGGGGAATCCAAGCATTCTTAAGCAAGATGCTGTGCTGCTCCACATCTTTGTAAAATGTCAATTCTTTTCATTTCTGTAGTTTATGTAACCTAAAAGAATTTGTGGCATTGTTTTCTGACATTGTTTTATCCATGCATAACTGCAAGTGTTTATAATGTATATTGAACCACATTGTTTTTTTGTGTGTGTAACATTTCAGCATAGTTTTCTTGCTGTCTGGCTGAAAGTTGGTATGAAGTATTTTGAGACACAATTTGGCCAGAATTGTTGGTCTTGTTCTTTAAAGTTTTACAAGGTAAACCTCAAGAAGTACCTACCTCATCTAAACACTTTTTATAACACCCCTAACAAAGATTCTGCCTTATGATTGGTTCAGGATGCATCACATGATATGACTTATTTTTACTAGAAAGCCGCGCGAATGTGATGTGCTATGCTCATAGCAACCAATCTACTGTACCCATAGCAACCAGTGTACTATACCCATAGCAAACAATGTACTGTACCCATAGCAACCAGTGTACTGTACCTGTAGCAATTGATTTACTATACCCTCAGCAGCGGCAGCTTCTTGCTACCTATACGTCTAGGCACAATATATGTATGGGGTGTTATAAATCAAATATTGCCTGCTTTTATTCGTGCTATGGTTAAAACTACAACACTGCAGCATTCTATTTTCCCAAGGCGAAAAATAAAACTCTCCGAGGATCACCGCGGGATTTGTAGTTTTAATCATACCACTGGAAGTGGTCAATATTTGTATACTATCAAAATGTGTGTAGCCATCATAGTTTGATGGCAGGTTCTGAAATGGTAGTAATCATTCATAAACTTAAGTATTTAGTTTATCAGTTTAGAGCCTTGTCCAAATGTGTCACCCTGCATGACTGTATTACCAACAGCAGCTGGTTGTCGGGCTACGCTGCTGGGTCACACAGATCCCTGGCAGTCCCACACAGTGTTCTGTCTGAGTACCGTAATATACATGTATGTACAGTACATGTATGTACAGTACGTGTGCACACATAATCCGTTGGTGTGCTTCGTTGTACGAAGTTGAAAAAAGAAACCTGCTTGACTCCATAGTACTTCATATATGGTTTGTGCACGCGTTATTCCTGCTGCATTGTATGTTATGTAGGTTGTGATTCCTTCTGGGATGGCTAGTCAGTTGTGGAGAAGCAGGCGTGCTTGCATAAATAGCCTCGGACAGGGCTAATCTGTTGGGTGTAAATTTGTACAAGGAAGTTCATAACGGAACCAACAGGTTTAATAGGTTCTACTAAACATCATTTGTGTTATTACATACTAATTTTTTGTGACACTGTTACTGAAGAATGTCTTCCCCACTAGTTAAAGTGGGAAAACCTCAGAAACAGAAGTGCGCTGAAGCAAATAATACTTACTAACCCATTGTATAGGCTTATGTCAGTTCTAACATAAATGCAGAAGAAGATTCATAAAATAGACCGATCCGCTAAGCTCTGCCCACCTCCCCCATTATTCTCGAATGATCTGAAAGCGAGGCTGCTTTATAAGTAGCACCTCTCATTAGCCAACACACTGCAAACTACAGATAGTGTGATAGTTAACAAGCACCTTTTCACTCTTGAGAGAAATTTTAAAGCACTAGATGCAGCTTTTTCGTTCTATTCACCAAAACAAAACGCTACTTTGAAAGCCAAGTTGCCGCCGCAAACAGATTTGAAATTTGTCTGGTTACCATAGCAGGTAAGCTGGAAAGTCATTCTGCCATATGAATGCTTATTGGTCGCACCTGCAGACTTCACAGTTTGGAATTACGCTACACCCACCAACAGGATTGCACGCATATAAAAAGCTTTGTGTTCAAAGCTCAAGATGGAAAACTCATGAATAACGCCCATATTAACTGTCTATCAACGACATGTAGGTATTAACATAATATGACATGCTGCGTCATGTAATGATTGTGAAGTGACACACCACACTAAATGTGCACATTGCATGAGTTAAATGGCGTCAGCTTGTTAACATTTTGTAAAGAGATTTTAGTCGGACTGTCGTGATTGTGATTGGTCAATGTATTAAAGGAGCAGAGCTTAATGGATCGGTCTATGGGAGACTTTTGAGATTCCAGTGGCAGCAGACACAACGGTCCTTTTTTACAGTTCTGAGCGTGCGCGCACATGCTCAGTACTGCGTGTGTAGTTCTGAGCGTGCGTACTACTGGTAAGCACCGTGAAAAAGGACCGTTGAGAAGTCTTCCATTACAAGTGGCCAAGTAGAAGTGTGTTTTGTTTATTTTAACAGGGTATCCATGGACTTCTTTCAAACCATTTGGGTATTATAAATAGGTTTGTTTTTATAACCAGGGTGTGGCCATCTTGATTTTCTTCCATTGCAAATCAGTGTAAACCAAACAGAGGCTGGAATGAAAAATAGTCTGGGCCCTGTTTACAAACGGTGAATTACAAATGTAAAAGCCAGTGGGTATACAGTGAACCAGACAGAACGGCTAGGGGTAAATTATTTCAATACTAAGTGTTGAGTTTTCCCCAATGTAATTGGGCCAATTTTGGTTGGGTGATTCTATCTGCCAGTGAAGAATTCTATGCCACCCCCCCCTTCAATGGGGACAGGGCTGAATTTCATAGAGCTGCGTAAGCAGATACTAGTACTTAACAATTTTCTGCTAAGCAAATAAGCAGGATACCAATTACAAATGATACATATAACAGGGTATTTTGGCTGGTAACCTTTTTCTGGTAAACACAATTGTTTTGTGCTTAAGCAGCCCTAAGAAATTGAGCCCTAGGCCCAACAGACCGTTCCGGCTTCGACAACAAGCCCCGCCCACACACCTTATTTTGTGTGCGTTTACGCTGCACGTGTGACCGAGTTTGACCGAGGTCACATGACCAAAAGGCGTGATCCAATTGGTCAATGTGCACAGTTTGATTGACAGGTCGGAACGGTCTATTTCATACAGCTACTTAAGCACAAAAAGCAGCTCAGCACAAACAAAATCATGCTTACCAGACTAAGGTTACCAGCCAAAATAACATGTTCCATGTACAATCTTTGACTGGTATACCGCTTATTTTTGGTCATCAGATCATTTTTAAGCACTTTTTTCCTGCTTTAGCAGCTCTATGACATTGGGCCCAGGGTTGCGCCGCTGCATGTGTCTCTGGTGAATTGGAAAACATAGTCAAGATTGCCGAATTCATTAACTGTGATAATTGCTTACATGACTATGGACGATTTGAAATATTTCCCAGACACCACTGTAGACTTTTGTGTTTGAGGAAACTTAACTGTGTAAACAACCAAAATGTATTACTTATTGTCTTTCATTTCTTTAATATATGTACAAATATTACATTTAGAAAGTGTTCTGGAGCTCATTAATGTTTTATGCATGTGCGTGCATGCTGTAATTTTCGTAAATATGACTTCAGTCTTGACCCGTATGTCATAAAATAAGTTTGTTTGACAGTGTTTAGGAGCAAATTGCCTGAGAATCCCCTCGGCACAAGTGTGCAAAAATCCTGAGAGCCAACCTGACTTTCAAGAATTAACATCAAAAGTTTGCGGACCATGGGTAGGGGTTGGTCAAAGACACAAATAAATCTCAGCACCCCCCCCCCCCATCTTTCGACAAATTACTCGCTATATCCGCCACTGGTGTGTTTATTTTGAATTACCGTTACCATACCAACCAACACAAACAACTGAAACTGTCAGTTTGGTTTGCAACTACTTTGTTCAAGAATTAATTAATGATTGGGTCACTCTTTCTGACCAAAGATTATAGAGCCCCGAAGGTGCAAGATGGGGAAGTCGGGCTGAAATGTGAAATCCCACTGGATGCCATTTCAGCAAGTGACTCTTTTAATACAATAGATCAGTGCAGATCAGTGCAGACAATGACCATTGCTATCAATGGGAAACAAAACATCCACTTGCTGAAATGGCGCCCTTGCGTATTTCATGTTCCAACAATAGATAGAGCTGCAGTGCCCCCCCCCCCCTCCCCCAATCTTGGTGCTCTTTTATCTTGGCTACTAACCCTGGCTTTATACAGCACGACAGTATAAAGCCACAATGTATTAAGATCTAGATATTATTTTTTTTTTTGCACTTAAATCAGTCAATATAAATACACATTTCTTTGTATATGCACTATAAATGCATGTGAAATCCAACAAAAGGTTGTCTGTTCTTTCTTTCAGTGCTGCAATGCTTTAATAACTTCTTAAACAAGGACAGCCTACGGATATTTTTTTAAAGGAATGCCATGTCCTCACTGTGGTCTAAAACCGCATACAGAAACGTAATGGGGATGCAGAGCACACATGAGGAGATATGCTATGGTTTGTTTGTATCATCAGTGGCTTGTTGAATTAAATAGCGCCCTCTGTCTGTGTACTGTGGAGCCAGCGATCGGGTTGTTTTTTACTTGCGATAATATCATAAGCTGATAACATGTTGATACTTGCCCTTCCGTTCAGGCCAACCAAGAATACGAAGATTAAAAAAGAATAAAAGAAAAAACTCCCCTAGGGAAAAGACAAAACCGTCTTTCCCTCATGTGGGAAAGAAATAATTATTTCATACCGGTAAAGAAAACGAAGAATGGTCTATTTTATTCTTCTTTTTTAATCTGTAAACTAAAAGAGGCTCATTCTTAGAGTTGTTTTGACCACTTGCATACAGAACTACAGATTGGCACGATTATTTTATTGGTTAGAACATTGAGGAAGGAACATAGTGTCCACAAACAGCAACGTTTGTTCTTGTTTCCTGTTAACCAGGATCTGAACTAAATGGATTGGTCTGTGAAACCATAGTTTATTTCACCCTCGAACTTTTTATTAGTTGTATATTTTTTTCTTTGAACGAAGGTTGTGATCGATCAATTGGGGGCGGGGCAGCCAGAACAAAAATAACGTACGTTCTGTTTACGTAGAATGGGGAACCTTTATGGAGTTCCGCTGATGGTATGTCAGCACCGCCTGCGGCCGTCACCAGGTAGCCAGGATGCCAGCTGCAATTTCATGGAATCCCAAAATAACGAGAATGGCTCTGGTCAAAGATCGCAATGCTATTTTGTTCTACAGTTTTAATATAGTTTCAGTACAATCTTCTGCCTCACAGTGGAGCTGTTACAGCCAAGGAGGTCTTAGAATTGCATGGTTGCCAAGAAAAAAGGGAAAATTAGTTGAAAGTTGTTCAGTGTCCATACATCACTAAAAAAAATACCCAGAGATATGCGATAATACAACAGTTTAAAAAAGTGGAGATCGTTGCTGTGCTCTTTGCTATCAACAATCCCATCCAAGATAAAAGTGAATGAAAATGCTCTAGTATAGTATTGGTTAGCCCAGGTTGGGCTACTCCAGTGCAGTGCAACGGAGACTGGCGTCATACTAGGGCTATATCATCATGGTCAGAATAATGACGTACTTGTTATGGTTGTTTGGATGAGCTGAGAACATGTGCATTGCAAGCAATAACCTTACTCTTGTAATGGTACAGTGGGTCGCTGCTGTAATTAGAAGCTGTATGCTTTAATGTGAAGCATTTTTATAGCGATTACGTCCCCGTGTGGAACCTCCCCACCTCGCCAAACAGCCAACCCACCCTTTGTTCTAACAAATTGATGAATGTGCTCCACGGCACATGTTTTACTTCTTTGAGGAGTTGTGTCATCACTCCCATGGTTATCAAATATCAATCATCTACTACTCTATAGTATGCCGTTTATTTTGCAAGCAAATTCACTGTGGTTTTGTTTACAACATTGCAAATAAATCTTTTGAGACGGTCCCTAATACCTAAAGGACGAATCTATTGCGCGCATGCGTTTAATAAAAAAAAGTTGTATCGCTGAAATAAAAAAACCCTCCTGGAATCCTCATTCATGGGAACAGAAAATATTTCCATTACTTCTGTAATGAGGATATGAGGTAAAAATGACAACTGTAGAGCCATGTTATACGAGCCTTTAATGAAACCATAGAGCATGGGAAAAAACGTGGATGGAGGAAGGAAAACGAAGCATTGCCATTGAAACTGATTTCGCAACACGTTTTTGTGCATATTAAAAACAAAATCCCCCGCCTTGCTGAGATTGTGAAATATCTGTGTAAAAACAAAACGACGTAAAACTTTCACAAAAACCAAGAAAGGGCAAGCTTTCCGCTCGTTCTCATTATTATGTAAAAATTGTTTTTAAATTTTCACAATCTATTAACTTAAGTAGAAGAAAAACGATTCGTACAACATGTATTACACAATGAGGGGCACAAACAACCAGTTTTTATATTCATGTGGCCTACAATAAGCTCTTGTGTGCTTTGTAAAGAGTGAACCAACTCATCGTACGGCCTTGGGCGAGCAATTCACAGCTGATCTGTATCGGGTGAAAATGTAGTTCAGCTCGGTGCCCCATCGTGCCCCCGTCGCGCTGATATTATACGAAACACCTGTACTGTGTATGTTACTACTCGACGAAGAAAACAAGAACTTGCGGCTAGGCTGTGACCATAATTAACATGACCTTAAAGCTGTTGCTATCGAATTTCCGGAGAAATGATATTGTTCTTTGTTTGTTATGACCAGAGGAGTTATGGAACTTCCAGGGGTCAAAGATAATAAATTCAGGGAAAGTTGCGATGTCCTTGTCGTGAACCAAAACACCCAAATCCCATACTGGTAGCGCAAAATAACAGTTAACACCGAGACTGAATTGAAGTACATGTACATGTATAATGAAACGTGCATGCCACCTACAGACCAAAACAAAAATGCTCATCGTCGAGATGTCCCCCTCCCCATGCATAATGAAACTATGGAGATATCAAATGAAACTAACATAACCCAGAGAAATTATTCGTCAAGACTAGAGAGGAAACAGTGTTAGTCCGATTGGGACTCGAGTAGCAAAATAAACAAGCAGACAACATCAAACATGTACGCAAGTGACACTTGTTTTCAATGCTTGGTAAATGAACATTTTTATTAGAAGCACAAAGGTAATTAATTATAACAACAATAGATTTAAATCTCAAGTTCTTTCTGACAAAAGGTACAAAATGTTGCCCTTGGAAATTGCACAGGCACCAATGTTTACATCTTTACAGAGGTAACATGTACAAGTTGAAAAAAGCACCATATCAAAATATAACATTTGTCATAAAACAATTTACAAGTGTTCAACTCTTCAGACTGTCTGACAGCATTATGCAAAAAGAGAAAATAACATTCTGTGATATTCTTTTTTGTATATTTACATAAACCTGTTATTTCATATCTGAAAAAGTCATTAAGTGCTTGACACAAAGAAATGCTGAACATACTGTTTTTGGGGTTATACTGTCAATAATGGTTCTGATACAGTAAAACCTGATTAATTTCATGACAAAACTGCAATGGTGAATTTGTATATGTACATTTTCTTTATGCAGGACGGAAGGGCCAAAATCAATACATAGAATGCACGCAGCTAAATCGTCCCGCATTGATTATTTGTACTGCAGAGATCAAATTTGTGCAGGCATCAGCAAAACTAAATATTTTCATTGACACGATTCCATTCCATTGCATGGTGATAACAGATTACAATCTCGATAACTATGGAAATTTATGAGACGGAATTTCATAACTATGGAAATTTGCAACTCGGCCTTTCAAAACTTTCTAGAGAGTAATGTAGTCAAAGGCATTTGAATTTTAGTTTCTTCTACTTGCTTATGTACTTAAAATGGCAATGCATGTATTCATAAAATGTACTGACAAGTTATGTACTGTCTTTACAAGATTAATTATGTAAATTTTCAAACTAATAATTGAGTACCATAAGCTTCTCCGGAAAAGGGTTTGATAATGTGAAATTTTAACCATTCTATGACTTTAGAACGATAGAGAATAACTAAGAAAATGATAAACTTGGGGTGATGTAAGTTTTTAAAAGGGGGTCTTTCATAACAAATGTTTTTTTCACTCCTGAGCTTGTGTTGCATTCAATTAACCTTTTTTTTTCAAACAACCTAATTTTATGGGCAGTTTACATAGATAATTTTTAAGTAACAGGATGCTGTTCATGTAAATCAATAGAAAAGATTAATTTCCCATATCAAACAAAAGATAATCTGGACAGAGTACTGACATGTGGTAAGTAATAAATCATTAACCATTGATCCGAGCAAGCCTGAGCTTTTCCAATGTGGAAAAACGAAAATTCTGCACTCATTTCAGAGAGATAAGTTGCCCTTTTCATTCCAAACTCATGTAGGTTATATGGCTGTGTTCTGGTACATCCCTTGTGAGGTTATATAACATCCAATTAACTGCACTAAATGAACATTGCAACCCAAGGGATATTATGCTGGTAGACAAGACAACTGATTATGACTACAGGCTGTAGTGTAATGAACAAGCTCACAAGATCCACGTAGCAAAATAAAAATGGCAATTGACATTACAGTTGTACAAAGATGGCTTATGGTCGAACATAAAGAAATTACACATTACATTTTCCCTTTACATTTTTACTGCGAGTGTTGTTATCAACTAAATTATGCAGTTCGCATATTAAAATTAAGTGGAAATTTAGAGTACAAACTTGAGATAGTAGCTGTTGTTGACATTTGGTTGCCAGAACAGAATGGCATGAACAAATAGACTCGAGATTCGAGAACCAAGTTAAAACTTTACATTTTGACAGCAGGATACTCTTGATGTAATAAAACCAGCGCATGTTGATTTGTAAATAAATTAATAGCGGATAGAGATTGAGTTTGTATTATGTTACAAAACAGTGATGCAGACAAGTTTCGGACTAATTATCATGGAATTGAGTTGCATGTCGAACATTTTTATACTTAAAAGGCCATTCTGTTAACGTCAAAATTGTAATTACACTTTAATAGTACCTCAACATTTCAGCTGCCATATTGCTAGAAGATGGAAGCTTGAGCTATTTTACCATGGCAAAGGTTTACTTTAGAGGAATGTCTTAGACTGTTTATCTTACTCTTGAAACCCTGAAGATGATGCAGAGTTCTCTACAAACCCTGGCTTGGACTTAAAAGTTTAAAATCTCATGGGGGCCAACATAAAACAGCCCAACAGAAGTGGGTATCATTATTACAGTATTACATCAATCCATTGACATTACTGTCTTAATACAACATTTAACACAAACAATTCAGGGCATTAACATGTGGACGAACGCACATTTTTATGAAAAAATAAGTCCGTTCCATATTTTCAGTATTTACAAAGTCGTAAATCCCATTTAAAAAATATGACAAAACCTGGCAGAGAAAATGTACCATATTTGAATTTTTGGTTTTTTACATTTTGTCAGAAAAAAATCAATAATAAATCTATCAACAATACATAAGAGAATACATCATTTCAGTCCATTGTCAAGATGAAAAGCGGTCAAAGCTTTGGTTAAAATCCTTTAGTGTTCTGGTACTTCATTGGTTACGGGGTTTACGCATTTACTGTTACATCATTTCGGTTAAAGTCTGCCGTGTCCATGCTCTGGTGGGAGGAATTGCGATTGTTCCACTGCATCTTGCAGTTCAGTAAGTCCAAGGCACTCAGCTTTGTTTCACTGGTGGTCTTAGACACGCCATCATACAGAACACAGATGGAGCCTTCCTCGCCGATTCGGTACGACACTTCATCTGGGTCGACCCACACCGTCAGCTCACTGGGGAGGAGCAACTGCATATCTTCCACTTGTTTACCGACGAGCTGTCCTGCCTTGGCGATCAGGGGATCCATCTTCATGTCGTTGATTCTGATGCAGCGGTAGCCACTTCCACGGAACGGCTTGTCAGGGAACCAGTGGGATTTGTAGTGCTCGCACACCAAGTTAATTAGGATCTGGGAGAATCTCTCAAGGCGTAGGGGTTGGCGCTCAAAGTCCTTGTTGGATCGGAGCAAGTTCGTCAGGAAGTTAACAGCACTGGTCACTTCGGCTTTCATGATGATGGTTTTCACTTGACTAGTCAGGAAATTTTTATTTTGATGGAGGAGTGGGTTTTGGGGAGTCTGCAGACTGCTCTTTCATTCACACAAAATCACTAGGAAAATAATGTTAGTAATTCTTCAAAGTTTTCGGTAGGATTTCTCGCCTCGGTTTTGTGATTTTATAGACGGTTAAGCCACTCACTTTAGTTACCTCTCTGTAGTTGTAGATCTACTGAAGTACACCATTTCATAAAAAGGCAAAGAACACAACCTGTTGTGCATTTTACAATATTTAGACGGATTTAGCACCAAGACTGAAGCCAGATTTCACAGTTATGCTGTTATTTGCAAAGCACATATAGTCGAATTCTAGTTCTACAAATCATTAGCATGAGGTTGGCGGTACGTACACGTCTCAAATATGACATTAGAGGGTTGAAAAACCACAATATTTGTAGCGAAATTGTAGTTCGTTTCTGCTTGCTTCCTACTCCCTCGCGACAGCTACAGAAAAGGCTACATACATAAAATAATGCTTGGATTATGCTAGCTAGCTCGTTGTTGGTTGTTTTGGTGCGCAGGATTGTATGTAAATTCCATGTAGATACAGTGACGTCAGAAGCGTGGCCGCTTGACCAATCAGATAGCGTCATTAGTAGACTGATGTCAGGTCAATTAATACCCAACCAATCAGAGCGGTCTATGTTAATGAGAATGAGTGGGCAGCAATGAATGCGTCACAGTCAAAATAAGGATCTACGCTTGGGGGGTCGATTATAATTTTTCTTTTCAATAACTTCCACAAGTGTTAGGGATCTTCTTAACAATACACCACTTGGACAGGGACACATTCAGGGTTTGTTTTGGTTAAGCCAGTGGCTGGTCTACTATGCTTTAAGGTTAGGATGGGGTAGTTAGTTGGGAAGTTTATGGGCTGAGAGCCCAGGAGTTCGGTTGGCATCGGATAAGTAGTTTAGTATTTCATTTTCTGAAAATTTCTGTTGATTGCTGAAATAATAATTGGGAAAACTTACAAGATGTACGCCAGATGAGAAAACATACATAACTCAATAATGTACCTTTTTCTTATTGTAATAGGTTACTGTTCTTTCTATAGCTTGCTTGGATCATTGGATTTACTTCGGAAAAAGTCCTTCCTTCGTGGCCTTTGCCTGAAAACCTTAGAAGACTAATTAGCAAAGGCATAAAACATAATGCCAGACAGAATACATACAAATTTGTTTTCAGTACAACTTTTAACTGCGACACCGATTCTTGGTCCTTGCTCTTTGCTGACATCTCAAAAGAAGAGAGAACTGCATGTACACCTGTACTACTAAAATATACACAAGACCCCAAAATGAAGCAAAGTAGAGCGAGATGAATCTAACAAAATGTCAATCTCTGTTGTAGTAGGCATTGTGGTTCGCCTCTAGTATGGCCTCGCATGGAAGTGGTTGATGGAGATCAGGGCTGAGAGTGAAGATGGACCACTCTGATCCCAGCCAGACCATGAGACTGATGCTACTCATGGAGGTGGTAGGCCCAATCATCAATCTGAGCTTTAGGGGTTTTACACAAAGGTCAATGATTTCGGAGTTTTTTACAGTTCAGTAATGCCCAGCCGACGGTCGGATTGTCTGAAATGGACTTTCTCAAGTGGATCAAGTTTAAGGGCGGATCCGCCCTTAGTTGGAGAGATACTTAAAGATTGGTCCAAAGTTGTACAATAATTATTACACATGTATTTAAAGAAGAAGGTAGAAGTCTGGGGAAATCTTTTAAAAACAAAAAGGTCACTTTCTTAAATCCCAATAACCAACTATAAAAAAGATTAGCTACTTGCATGAAAATGTTTCTTTTTTTTATCACAACTTTACTTAGTTTGTTTATTTCCATGTTTTAATCAATGAGCGTACACTCAATATATCATTATTAAAATAATTAACTACTGCAGAGACACTTGTTCCAATTTAAAATATCTCCTTAATAACCTTCAACAAATTTGTACATCATATCAAAAAAATATATCACTTTTAGGGTTATGAGTTATTTCAAAATAAAGACGTTTTGAAGCAGCTATAACTCAAGTAATCCCCGTAACATACATTTACAGCAGTAAATTGTTGCAAATCCATATTTATAATTCAAATCAAAGACATCAATGTGAGATCCACTGCTTTTAAATAACAATAGTTTCAGAAGAATGATTGCATACTGAGGCAGGTGTTGAACCTGCCACCTATGACTAGCTATCCAAGTTAGAGTTCTCACGCAACTACTAAAAACCTTGTTTATAACTGACTGTCATAGAACTATATAAATGGCCTTTGGATGTTACACAGAAGTAACACAAGGCAGGCTTCGAACCTGGTACCTATGACTAGCTATCCACTGTGCAGTTAGCCATCTGCAAAAGTTGTCAATATTTTGCCTTTGTTAACAAAGAGATGGTGATTGAGGCAGGATTCAAACATGGTAACTAGTTATCCATTTGTAACTTTCTCATACAGTTTTCAATACCAAAACTTTCCTGGAGTTAAAACAATGACTTTCTGAACAAAAACAGGTCGATTTTGACAGGAGTCGAACCCGATACCAGTAACTAGCCATCCAGTTGTAGCTTTCTCATACAGTTTTCATTTTCGATACCTTGATTTTCCTAGAGTTAAAACACTGACTTAGTGAGGACACAAAATAACTTGAACGAGTCATTACCCTTATCTACTTATCAAGTTGAAAACCATCAGTCTATAATACCATGATTTTCCTAGATTCAAAATAACGACTGTTTGGGGTGTCAAAAAGAGCATGACTGAAATGTAAAGATGAATGTATTTAGCTTTAGGTTTCATATTTTCACTCCAATTCTTCATTTTCAAACTAACCTGTGAAAATGTTATCACACTGTATCGGTAGTCAAGTTTTTGAATAGAAACAAAGGTGGGAAGTTTTAAGGCTCATTATTGTCGGATAGATGAAAGCACTAAGTGCAGAAATGTTTCTATAGAGACATGTTAGGGCCACGTCACACGAGGCAATTTACAGGCAACCAGTTCCAGGCAATCCCCCAGAGCAAAAGGCATCCACATTTGAATGTTCACCTAATTTTCTTGAGGATTGCAATACACTATTAGAAAAATAACTCCTGTACTCCCAAAGTTTCTTTTTCATGCGGTGCAGTTGGTTGCCTCCAAGTTGCCAGTAAAAATTGCCCCTTGTGACATGGCCCTTAGGCTAATACACCCAACTCTATAAAGAGGGGTCCACTCAAGTTTTCATTATTTATAAGACAGTAAAGTGAGTCCCTACCTTTAAGGATCCCAAGCTCCCCTGAGTGAGAATTTATCAAATTCTTTTTGTACAACATCAATATTTTCAAAGAAATACAAATCTTTCAACCTTCTCTCCAAATAGTTTTCTCAGTATGACACTGAAATGCTGAAAACAGCTTTATAAAAAAATGTTTCTTCTACTTTGGGGTGAACAATGATTTTTCTTTGTTCACACCAAAATTAATGTTGACTCACCCAGTCAGTTTCCCTTGTGGTTAATAACTTGATCTTATCTTTTTTTTATTTTATTACATTACGATCATGATCATCCTTTTGAACATTGCAGTAAAACAGCTCTTTTTTCTCTCTTCTGAAATACATTTTTCTTGGGTTAAATTTTCAGAGAGTTAAACAAAAAGTAAAAGCACCATTGAGAAGTTAAGAAGTATTACACAACAATCAGTAAAAGTAGAAATTCATTGCAAAACGTTTTTAGTTCTTTAGTTAAAAGGCCAGCAATTAAATTGATCCAAAACATAAGCCTTTAATATCAAATTTAAAAGCATATCAGCATTCTTTAAGAATACGTATCGCATTGACCTCTTAAGAAAAATAACTTGTTGCATACAAAACAAAAATTAGAAACATTTACTTAATTACACAATACAAAAAAGGCAAAGCGTTCTGGGCCAAATTTCATGGCGCTTACCGCAAAAACTTGAGCTCAAAGGGTGTGCACAACACTGGTAAAATTGACAAAATAAGTGTTTACAGTTTACAGATTTGCACGTGACTTACATGATATAAAGATGGTCATGGTGGAAGACTTCCCTTTGAAACATTTTTGCCTGAAATAATAGAATTTCTAAGAAATGAGTACAACAATTAGTTTTGATCTCGCGAGAACATAACTCGGTGTTCTAAAACAGTGAAAATATAGACGTTTTTTCCCCCCACTATTTTCTTGTGACTCCAATTGATAGATTGAGCCTAAATGTTCACACGTTTATATCATGTATAAGTTGGGTCACATAGTGCCATACCCATATAGGACCATAAGCACAGAATTCTGTGGTAAGCAGCAGTACTGGTAAGCAGCAAAAATGAAATTGGGCCCTGGTTGCTCAGACAAAATCCCACCCTAATTTCTCGGCCAAATTTCACAGAGCTGCTTAAACACAAAAAATTGCTAAGCACAACAAATATTAAGCTTACCAGAGTAAGGTTACCACATCAGCTAAAATAGCATTGTATCATCTGTAACTGGTACCCTGCTCATTTTTGCTTAGCAGAACATGTTTAAGCAATATTTTCTGCTTAAGCAGCTCCATGAAATTGGGCCCTGTGCCCTATTTCATGGTCCCTGCTTACCATATAATTCTGTGCTTACCGGGTCCCATCAAAGTGCAAAGTTCTTTGGGCCATAAATGCAAAATTCTGCGGTACGGAGCGCCATGAACTTGGGTCCTGGTTTTAATTACACATTTTAGCGGGTTATTTGATTCCCCACTAAAATATAGTTTAGGAATACAATTGTAATCGGAGTAATGACCAATGTTTTACTTTGCATCACTGTGCACATGTACGATATGTTATGTTTCTTATGCACATGTTCTTGCAGTTCTGGTAACGTGACGCATGTGACGTGAGCGTTAAAATAGTGACGTCATATGAGAAGGGTTTAATAGGCTGACAAGACAATCTATGATAGCCAAGACATAACTTTGCAATGGCAAGGAATAGTATAACCGAGGTTAAAACAAAGGTTAATTGGCAAAGGGAGACACTGAGTTGGCGGAAGATAAAGAGCAAGCAGCTGGAAATTTTGACACTTCCCTCAGGAGAACAATCTCCTTGAAGAACTAATTACACTATGTCTATATTTGTCTCATTCCCTAATAAATTTGTCTGAAAAAACAAGGTTTGTCAGGCAATTAGATTTTTTGTTTTTGCTCGACAATGATGTACAACTCTATAATTACATCCAATCAACAATCCCGAAGGTCGTTATTTAAATTCCCACTTGAGGCGACTTTTGTTTTGATAATTTCTATTTATCAGGCAGAACTTGGAAAGCACCCACACTACCCATAAAGCTTCACAATCATGCATCATTGTAGAGCAAAGCTAATCATTAACTGGCAATTACCCTGATGAAAAAAAATTACACCACAGAAAGTTTTCAATTCATTTTCTTGAACAAACACTTGGTATGAGGAAGTTGATGTTACACTACCACATTGAAGATCATGATGCATTTGACTAAGGGACAGATAACGGGGAAAACCGACAGTTCTTTGGGAACTAGATACAACCTGTAACCAAGGATTGTTCGTCCTCAAGATCACACAAAGCATCGTCTCACTTGGCAAATTGTTCATAGAATGCAATTTTGACTCTTTCTATGTGATGACAAAGCTTGATGGCTGGGCCCAGTTTCAGGTCCATACACTCCTGTACTGTAGGTAGAGTAAGAAGAAGGAGTGCCTGACCATCTATTTCCTAAATGGGAAAAAGAACGATACAAAGACATTGTGACAGGGAGATCAAATGACCTGATTTCGAGTAATTCAGTCAGTTTGATTTTTTTTTTTTTCAATATAAACTTCAGTTGTATTTTGGGGCAATTGCAGGGTTCCTCGAATTACACTGACTGCAGGAATCCGATATTTGGTTTTCTATTTGCTAATGCATAGTATAAATGTCAAGTAAATAATTCAGAAAAAAAACCAGACTTCAGAATCAAGCGTTAGCAAATGTGGATTGCCCATTTGCATTTTTTGTGCAATTATTTGATGAGAACACATTGTGTTTATTGAGTAAAATATCATCAAGTGGCATTTATGTTTTGGTGCTTATTTTTGGTTTGTCAATAGACGGACGTCGCTGGAGAAGGGCGCCCTCTCAGTAATGTTAAAAGAAGGTTGCTTACTGGCCCATCCATGCGCCGCATGTACACAGACTTGCGTTGCTATTGTTTCCTTACTGTTTTATCTATTAGACTGTGGCAGGATGTTAATGCATAATGTCAACACAAAGGTCACAAAGGTCACAAAGGTCAACTGTCCAGTGTCACTGCAGTACATGAGGTGATTTCTGAGTTAGGGATAAAGTAACTTCATTCATATTGTCATGAAGGAACAATGGAATCTTACCTGTTCTTCGAATATTCTTGCTAATGTTGCACAGTCTGTTTTATTGATGAATTTGACAACCTCACTCGTGGTCCATTTCAGGGGGTTGGAGGTGAGGTGAAGGCGGTCTTCTGGCTTGCTGTTTGTGACAAAGGCCTATGGAAAGAGAAATCAATTGTAGAGTTAAGGGTATTTGCGGTATTGTTTTAGTAGAAAACAATTATATTTGGCTTTCCACAGTGACGGGTACAGGATGTGTGACACAACATTTTGCAACAAATTGTCTGTCTTTGTATGTATTTAAGACTTTCACACCCTAAATTTTCAAAAAGTCACTCCCAGGAATATATCAGTATTGGTTAACTACAATATATTAGTAAATAAACTTAGTGGGTTTTAAAAAGTATTTTTCTGTATTGAGACCCTACTCCAGAAAACAAGAAGCGAGTAATTAAGATAACAACATCTTAACTTAATGAATTGTGAAGAGTAGGTGACTTAAACTCTGTTATTTAAATTCCTGACAGTTCTGTGTGTCTTTGTTTTATGCGCCAAACTCTTTAAATGACCCCTGTAAGTTTCTCAGACACACTTATCTTTTTGTTTGTGAGCATGAATTTATTTATATATTTGTTTGCAGTTTTATTTAGAAAGGGCAGCCTTATCAGCATCACAACTGCTTTACCTACGGGCCTTTTATACACTTATCCAAGCAGCACTCGTTTATGGTGTTTTACACCACCGCAGCTATGGCCGCCGCCTGCACATGTGACACGACAATAGCGCATCAGCACTTATATGTACCAATCAGCATGGAGGATTCACAGTGCGTGTGCGTCGACCACAGCTGTGGTGGTTAAAGAACGAGCTACTCGGACTAGTCTATGCAACAGTAAAATAGAACAGTAGTAAAATACAGAGCAATTAAGAAAAGCGACTAATCAAAAACAGAAAGTCAAATGTAAAGCAATCAAACTCTTAAGCTGATGTAAAAAGATAACAAATCATACATGGTTAAAAGTGATACTATGAAAAACTGAAACAAAACAGTTACTTTTTCTCTCACTTTGCCATGCCACACTTGTACAGTTATCTTTTTGGTTTCTTAGTGTGTTAAGACAAACACTTACTATAATCTAATTATACAACTAAAAATTCATCCCAATGCGTGCTTAGACTAGCAGACTCATTAATTAGATGTAACTGCAAAAAAAGTAACACTTATTGACAGATTTTAAATTAGGCTGCTACTGTCTTTTCTTTGAAGGTAAAAGCACAACAAAGACATTTTGGTAAGAAGATTAGATTATTTTAAATTGATCAACAACGTTTTTTGTTGACATCATCCTCCCAGAAAGCGAAAGGAAAAAAAGTTAATCAAAATTTTTTTTTTTTAATTCCGAATTTGTTTCACTTCTCTTTCTGTTTTGGCTCCGGGTCATACAAAATGTGGAAATAAATATAAAAGAAATGTTCTCGCTGCTAGTTAAAACAATACAATACAAATAAAACCAACAGTTCACACAGTTATAAATCTACACTTTTATAACCTCCACAGCTAGTGTTGGTAATCCAATACTCTGCCTGTTTTTCTCTTCTCTCTGGTTGTAAGGTAAGCCTGGGATATCGTTTTGCTTTTCAGCAAGCGCATCTGTGTGGAGGGCAGGATATGTAATGTAGGTCGTCTATTGGAAGAGAGGGATCAAGCACGCAACTGAACAAATAACGGGCAGGAAAAGGACGTCTGAACAACAGCGGAAATGTGTAGAGTCTATTTGAACTGAACACATACTTCTTGTGATACTAACAAGTTTCTTTGCTTCTCTTTTGGAGCGGTCTTCAACATTCAAATGAAACTTTGAAAGGGAATGCTATAAATAAAGCTTGCCCTTCGAGGAAAGTACATGTACTTTCCTCCTTTGCAAGCTTAGAAGTAAAAGCGAGATAATGATTGAATGATCTGCAAAAGGCAAACCATTTTAACTATGCATTCTAGCCTTTTCTCCCTATTTCTATATTCAGTGCCCTAAAAGCCCAACTTAAAAAAATATACAAAATCCATCAGAACCGCAGATGGGAGTCAACACAAAATGCATAAAAGAGCATAAATTAACAACAAAATAAAGCTTTTTACATCAACAAAAACACACATGAATCAGCAATAAACCTGGGTTTTTTTTTTTATTGGCCCCCAACAAGAAGAGGGAGGGGGTTATGTAACTCTCCTTGAAGTATGGGATATAATTAAAAAATAAAAAATACAAACTTACAAACGAAACATTATTTTAGTGCGATCAATAAATGATAAACATTATCATAGACAACCAGCACTTCTATTTTATAGGTGCATACTTAATCATAGAAGAAAATACTTGGCTATAGAAAGTGGTAATATTTAGGGTTTTGGAGATAAATGAGGCTGAAATAGAGTTCAATGTTAAGGATGCTACTGTTCGTTTTTACCCCGAGGCCCTTGATTTTGCCCGGGGTACAACACCAAAGCAAAAAACATTATTAAGTAAATATTAAAATTTATTTTAAAATTTTAACAACTTATAATTATGTAATTAACCCATCTCAATACATCAACTAAAGAATAATAATAAAGAAAACCCTTTTTGTTATATGAAATAATTTTAAGTGATAAAGGTTAAACCTCTACTGGTCATTAAAAAAAAATTCATTTGTTTTTCAACGGCACCTACGTACCCTTAATATGTTAATTCTTTTGGTCATTTTTTTACTAGCAGTGGAAACAAGTCAAGTGGGCGTTTTTACCCCATGGGTGTTTTTAACCCAGTTTACCCTACTGCTTTACCCTTTCCCGCCTACACATTAAAAACATTTGTAAAAGAATTTAAAGATTTGCTGAGAAAAACCAAACTTTAGAAAATATTCATTTCTATAATAGAAACTTTTTCCAGTAAACAACTTAATTGCTTTCAACTATTGTTTCCCCTTAAATGTTGTGTTTGTACGAAATGATGTAATGGCCAAGGATCTGTTTTCAAATTATTAGAAATGTTTAATGAGCCATGTATCAATCTGTACATTTCTCTTGCGTTTCCATGGCAATGACAACCTATGAGAGAGTGTAGCTTTTCAGGTTGTTTGGAATCAACATCATAACCTTTCATCCTAAATTAATTTAATTTATCAAACTCCACTGGTTTTGTTGGTAGCTGATGCAGTGACTAGTGAGCAAAACGATAATAGCGAGGTTCAAATGCAACATGTTTTTTGCATCAACACCTTTGTGTGACCTGACGTTGGGCCATTTATCGAATAATAAAATACACGACTATGGTCTAGCCAATGCATCAAGGGCAATCTGCGGTGACGTACCCAAGAGTTATCTTGCAGATTGCTACAGAAACAGAAAAAGAAACTTACACGTGACACGTACGCGTTACATGAAAACGTGTTGCTTAATCTCTATAATGGTATTGGTAGAAATGATGGTTGGAAAAAAGCATGTAAAACTGTAAAAGGACGGGGGGCCGGGAACACCTTTTTAAAATTTATTTTTCTAATTTTTTTCAAAGGTAGACTACAGGATTGGTATTCATCCAAAATTGTTTTTATTAGTATCGGTATGAAAGCTTACTGATTATGAAGTTCATACCAGTACCAATCTTCCATAGATATATTTCTGTCTGAAATACTGTCAAAGTTGAGAAAACAGAATTTGAAGACCCCTATTTTAAATTAAGGAAAATTTGATTAAATGCTGAAAAGTGTGTACGGTTTTTCACTGTTTGACGACGGATTGTGCCTAGATTTTCACAGGTTTGTTTTTTCATGTATATATTGAATCACACAAAGTAAGAACTCTGCACTTTACCAATCCTGTATTTTACCTTTACCATGGTCAAACCAATAGACCGATTGCGGGACCCGAGTCACATGACCACTTTTGGGTATAAAATGTAAACACACACGACATCCTCCATAGGAAAGGGTGGTACGGTACACGATGATTAATGCATTTAGTTTACTCGATCGAGGCTTTTCTTGCTCGAAATCTGTGAAAGATATTCCAGAGTTTGTACCACAGACCTTCAAGTGGCTGAATAAAGCCAGTCAGGACAGTTCCAGCAAGTTTTGAAAATTGTAAAAGTACGGTATAAATGTGCCTAATGTGTACAGCGCACAACGGAACGTTAGGCCAGACGACCGCGATCACAAAACACTTTTCAACACAAAAATTTCAAAGTTTTGAAGCTGAAATCCTCCAAAGAAATTGCTTTCCAAAACTATGTGATTCCTTTGCCTATTTGAAATTCTGCAAGGCTAGGTATTAATGCTCACTTTTCCAATGTTGTTTATCCTTTTTTTGCAGTGATTTAGGCCTACATTACAAACAAAATAACAGACGGGTGGCTACATAATAGTCGTCCGACGCCGGTAGTGCATGGCTAAAAAAACTCTTTTTAGTAGAATTCTGTTAAATTATGAAACAGAGATGTGATTTAAATTAATGCCACAACATACTACTTTAAATAAAGGGGCTGATTGATTAACTAGTTTATCACTTAACAAAAGTAAAATCGACTGTTTTCGAACTCACTCTGTGTCATCTCTTTACATGTATTTTGCCATCAGCTGTACGACGTTATACCCAATAGGGGGTCACGTGACCACATGTCAACATTGTCGCACAATCGATCTATTGACCCAATGAGACCTTCATCAATGTAAAATCTTGTTTGTGCCACTTCGGGAGTCAGATTTCCCATGGGTAACTGATTACTGGTGTTATTGCTGTTACATTTTCACACAAACATCCACTCACATAGAGATCCATTTCACAATAACATTTTTTTTAACTGTAACAGTTCAAAAAACCCATTCAGGAAGTTGTCTGACTTTGGTAACACAAGTCCAAATAAAAAGTGCTTTTCATTGGAACGGGCATACATGTACCAATCTTGGGTGCTGAGCATTTGAGTGTCGAGCTACCATAGAGTGGAGTTGATGATATGGGAGGATCTTTCAGCCAAAGATGCTAGGGTGCTAGGAATCCGCTCTTCTTCAGTGCTGCACATTTTTTTTTTAATTATGAAAGGGAAATTCAACTCACTTTTGTTTTGGCTTTGTCATGGTTGGCAGCAGGTGGGACTACTGGTTTTTCTTTGGCAGCTTTCTTCTGGGCTCTGTTGGATGTTAGTATTGCAGCGAATGTCTTCATCTTGGTGCCTCTCTCCCGATGAGGCAGGACAAGCTTGGGTGTAACAGGATGGATCTGAAATGTCAACGAACAATACTAATATGAGCATGAGTGACTCATTAAACGCACTGAATAACTTTCGCTTGCTCAATTTATTCATCCAGAAAATTCTGATGACGTGATGAGTTGCACCCACCTTCCCTGTCAAACCCAGCATTGGAAAATGCCAATGCACTTTTTCCCCCGTCAAACATAGCGTTGGGAAGTGGATTTGCCATACTTGGCAAAAACAAAATGGACGAGAATGAATATACATACACTCCACTCTTTACACATCATCTTCGTGAAATTCTTTGTGTAGTGCATGTTCTCCTCCATCACGTGGTCTAGCTCATTTCAAGAGGAATCAAATCTTCTTACCTTAAGCTTTTCCCCCTCCAAGTCTTTTTTTTTCATGTAGCCCTGTACTTTGTGTGGCTCTAAAAGCATCATTCAAGGCAAATTTGCATTTTCAAAAATCGCTGTGCTTTTCATTAAAAGATTTTCAGACTACAGCATCTAAGACTCTGACCTTTTTCCTCTTGGCTGATTGGAGCAGGGCGTGGGCCATCGTCTGAGATTGATTCTTCTTCTTGACTATTCCTCCCCTGTCCTGCCTCTTGGCATCCTCCCCGTCGTTTCCTAGATCCCTGTCCCCATCTTGACCATTCTGCATCTGCTCTTCCTCTTCTTGGGTCAGCAGGCTGTGCTTCTTGCGGTGGACAAACGGCTTGCGCTTCTTGCGTCGTTTGTTGCCCTTACGGGGTTGGGGCAGTGGCTGGACAACCGTGGTGGTCTTCCTGCCCGGCGGCCTACCGATATGATGAAACTTCTTCTTCTTGCCGTACTGGTATGCTTCAAAATTAAAAAGAAATGGCATTTCTCTGTAAACCTACATGATTTCAATATTTTTTGGAATACCACATTGAAAATATTTATTCTAGTAATATGTGAGCGTGTTTCTGTCTTGATTATAAAAGGGGCAACAAAAAAAAACAAAAAACAAAAACAAACCCATTGATCTTTCAACCTTCAAAAATATATCGGCCACAAAATGTATGACATAACAACGATAACAAAAGCATTTTACGAACATTTAATATCTGAAATGCAATTTCCCATATGAATATCTGTCCTTAAAGCGAGCGGACAACATTGGTAATTGTTTAAAGACCAGGAGAATCTGCACTTTATGTGACTCAACATATACATGAAATAACAAACCTGTGGAAAGGTTAGGCTCAATCGGTCATCAGAGTCAAAACAAAATTATGAAAAACTCCATTTTATGTTTTTGTTGTTCAAAACTGATAACTTTACTCATTTCTAAAAACACTACAGTATTTCAAGCTAAAATATTTCAAGAGAAGATTTCCATCTTGAACATCTTTAAACAATGTAAGTTATGTACAAATCTGTTAACATTTTTTTATTTTTAATCTTGCCAATGTTGTACACACCCTGTAGGAATGAGTTCAAAATATTACTAAAAAATCCATTAGTTTTAAATTTTGTACAAGAACCATGAATTAGTCATCAGAATCACTGTATCAATCTTTGTACCTTTTTGTTCAAGAACTTACTGTATTTGGTCTTGGTAAGGTTCATACAGCTTTCTTGACACTCCTCATTGTCAGCGACACACTTGAGAGATATTAGATTGGGACAGCATTCTAGTTTGATGCACGTTGTCCTCAAGTACTCTGTCAGCTCACCCGACATCTTGCATATCTCAACCAAGGCACGGTAGCTTTTACCCTTGTATCTGGTGTGACAAAATTATAAAACTGTTTTTGTTTTTGTTTGTTTTTTTCGAACACAAAGAAACGAAAGTGCTTCAAGGTATCGATCTTGTAGGTCGATCTGATGTCAAGTCCTCATAAAACACAGTAAACTTAGTTTGTGATTTTTGTTGGAATTCCATCTCCAAGGATATTGAGTGTAACGTAGACCCCTTTCAAACGACTTCAACAAGTTTGAATGTTCAACATTGTGTTAGCTTTTCATGTCACTTTTCACAAAACGTTTTTACTAGTTGATCTTAAGACTTTTAAGACTCTTTAAGATCTGAACACACAGTCATTTTATGGGACTTGAATCTTGAAGCCATATGAACAATCTGTGATTTTAGATGTAGCTCTGCAAAGCAGTGAACTAGCCAGCCGGCACAGTTTGGCAGAGGCTTTACTGGTGTTTTAACTGGCATTTGGCAAGCAGACCACTGTTAGATGAGAAAGCTTAGGAGCAGTAGCAATAATTTTGACCAAAGCGATATTCTTTCAACAGAAGAAAAAACGGTCAACACTCACTTGGCTTTCATGACTTGTAGATGGCCGTTCATGCCAGCCGTTTCCTCATTCTCAATCTCTAATTCCTTCAGCACTCTAGGGGGCTTATACGCAGCATTGATCAGCAACGACAAGACCTCTCGTAGGACCAGCACCACGATACCAGGCCCAACGGCCTTCGGCAGCTCCGCTATGCGACCTTTACTAAGGAAGGGCCCAGAGAAACACTTGTGGTTGAAGTATACCTTGGTTGTCCAATCAGTGCCATGGCCTGCAAGGATACAAGTGGAGAAAAAAAATGTGGATAAAAAGTCACTTTATTTGAAGCAAAATTAATCCCCTAAAGACCATTCATTTTTGTATAATCTTCACCATATGCCCAATTATGGCTAAAAATTGTGATATTTTACGTGTTTTTTCCCAGTAAAAATGTATAGAAAAACAATACAAAAGAGGAATTAATTTTTTGGGGGAAAGTGCAGACTTGTGAAACATTGGAAAATGTCAATTTGGGACATGATCTTTACTTTGACCTTTTATGTCGAGTGGACGTTGGTCAAATCCGTTTGCAGCCGCTATGAGCATTTTGGTACAAGACGCTTGTGGCCGCTATGTTTTCTAAATCATTTGACCAAACGATCAGCGTTCTACCCCGTGGACATCTCAAGCTGACCCAACTATAACTTGTCCCGTTACCTGTGGCAGAGTCTTCATCCCTGTGTAGCCTTTGGATTTTCTGATATAAATCCCTGCCTGGACTCAGTGGAGAAATTGTTGGCTGTTGCCTGGTGGGAAAAAGACAAGGAAAAATACCATTTATTGCAGAATTGACAAGGGTTGCATGTCCATAGACATGAATACTCATAACTCATACCCTGAAATAGCTCATTTTTGCAAAGTAAATGAATTTATCATCATGCAAAGCCGTTAGTAATTGTTGGAGTAACACTAAAAATCAATTTAGGTAGATAGAGGCAAGTCTATCAGGTAAAACTTAGGCATTTTAAAGAATTCCATTTTTGGTGTAACTTTGCTAGGTCAGTGCAAGACTTACCTGTGCTTCTCTGGCCAAACGATAGCAACCTTTTTAGCCTTTCTTGCTGTAACAAACAATTAGATATATAAACACGATCAGGTTGATTTGTCATCATCGTTAATCATCAAGATTAACATCTAAGACAAGCATCAAATAGATTTTCTTTCTTCTGTCTTATAACAATGGGGTGACAAGAGAGTTGAATAGCATTGCAAACGAAATTACTTTGAAAGAATTAATCAATTCTGAAATGAAAGTGGACAAATTAGGAAAGACACCAAAAAAAAAAAATAGTTTTGAATATGACAAAAGTGGAGTGAAGTGTTATTTTCTGTGGCTTGTAAGTATTTTTGTACAATTGTTAACAACTACTCCTTCACACTAAGCCTTGTAATAAAATTCATCAGGAATATTCTCAAAAGGAAGAGCTGAAAATAAACGTGACATGATCATCCCCCCAGCCGGTGACTCATTAAAGGAGAGAGGAAACGGGAAAAGGAGGTATCAGCAACAAAAGCGTCAATCAAATTCCCTATTAAGTCTATTCTAAGGCCCATCTGGAAACCACAGCTAGGCCCCCGGCTCCATTGATAATTTAAGAAAACAGGTGCTTTGGGTACAGGATTCAAATAGGCAGACGGAGCCTAAGCCAGAGTCGAAGCCGTGGTTTCAAAAAATGGCTACAGAATCTTTTTCTCTGGTGGATGGTTTATACATACCCATGAGTTTCTTGGGAGCCTTGAGTATGTATCCATTACTCTCACACCATCCGACCGGGAAGATGTCGTAGGACTCTGAGTCCACTACAAGGTTTGGCAGCTTGCTGTTGTCGAAGTGGATCCACATGTGACGGTTGACCACCTTGGTGATGGTCGCCACGCAGATTTCTGCGGGACTGAAGGGGTTGACAGCTTCTACCTTCATGCTGGGACGAAACTCATGGTCTCGGGAGAACTTAAAAGAGTGAAAAAATGACCAATCATTGTTATAATAATAACAATTACAATAAGCAGTTCCAACATATAGCGCTTTATCAACGGGCACCGCAAAGTACTTATTTAGATGTTTCTAAGACAGGTTTGCTAAGTTGTTGAACTATGAGACCAATTTATATACATTGTAGCACCTTGTGAGGGTTTTACAAGGTGATGCTGGGTAATTTCCAGCCAAACATGCCAGAAAACACTGGGGCAAAACCCTTTGCTTCATGATAAGTGTACATGGTTCTTTTACACGGACTACACAACAGATCCAAAGGAGGAAGCAATAATGGTTAAGTGTCTTGCTTAAGGATACATGTGTCAAGACTGGGACTCAAACCCACATTCTGCTGATCGGAAACACTAGAACTTGTGTCCGGTGCGCTTGACCACTCGGACACGACGCGCCACATTGTAAAGTCATAACAGTAAGCCATGTTCTTGCCAAGCTGTTGCAGAGAACCTGGAAATTTCTTGTGATACATGTCTTTATGATTTGCGGGGATTGAGAAAAGGGAATGCTTGAAAGGCTTAAACAGGTTACACTGAGGTTTAGAGATTTCAGACTTGTTTATGGACTTTTACCATCTTACAGGTACTTACAATTCTAAACAGCTCCCTTGGTGCTGGTTTGGCATTTCTTTCCTTCAGATAAGTACTCCATTGAAAGTATGCACCTTTAAACCCTGTATCAAACACAATGAAACATTGATAACATCTAATCAAGCTACTTAAAAAATTTTTTAAAAATAAGGGTCGATTCACATGTAATCATGGAACATGGAGAATTAACTTACAAACATATATGTCCAGGACAGCTTAATAGCCTAGTTTCTGATTGATTCTGTTCACAACTGATTCTATGAACAGAAAATTATCGTTATTTAAGTAACATACACTATTTTTTGTTAGTTTTAGGCAGACAATTTGAAATTCATAATATTAAATGGGTAATTTGTATTTTCGGAAAACATTAACAAATTCGTGATAGTTACGAATTGTTCGTACTAGTTGGCAGCTATGTGCGAATGCCATTATTATGTCAACTGTCATGATCCTACTGGAAGCCCTAGACCAACCTTTGGGAGGGGTGAGTGCATAGCCATGTTTCTCACACCAGTTGACGGGGAAGATGCCACCTGAGTCTGCGTGACACATGAATGTCTGTCCACCCTTCTCATCAATCAGGTTGTCAATGGTGACGAGGAAGGCCTTGTCATTGAGCCACTCAGACACCGTGGCAGGACAGATCTGCGATGGCACCTTGGGGTTGATGGCCTCAAGACGCATGCCTTTCTTAAAACGATGACAACGGATTTTCGACTGATCCTGAAAAAAAAAAAATTTAACCTGTTTAGATTTATCAAACCAGGTGCTATAAGCAGGGTTCTTCCCAGGTTTTTTCAAAACTTTGGGGCATTCTGGACTCCACTTTTGCAAATTTGGCCGAAGCACTTTGAATTGAAACAAGGTTCTCTGAACGTTTTTTTAATTGATGCTTATGTTTGGTTTCAAAAGCTCTACTGTGTAATCAAGAGCATTTCAAACCATTTTATTTTTCAGATTTTTTTTGTGAATTTGATCTTAAATCTTTCGGCCGAAATTGTGCACGTATTGGCCCACAATTTGTGCTTACACAATTGCAATTTGTGTTTTTTACTTGATGTTTATGTTTGGTTTCAAAAGCTCTAACTGTGCAATCAAGAGCATCTCAAACCATTTTATTTTTGAGATTTTTTGTGAATTTGACCATAAACCTTTCGGCCGATATTGTGCATGTATCGGCCCGCAATCTATGCGTATTGGCCAAATATGCTAGCTAGCACATGGGGAAAACCCTGATAAGGAAACCATACAGTCCAGCACCAACCAATTTATTTTTTCAAATTTATATCTTTCACTTTATTTGTTTACAAATTGTCAACATAACTTTGTTTTCATTTGTTTTATAATGATCAATGTAACAAAGTGTCTTTTGTTACAAAAATACTCCTAAGAAATAAAAGGATTATAGATATGAATACAAATACTGATCTCATGTTTCCACGTTAAGAAAAAAGTTGCAGAAGTTAAGTAAATGATCTTACCTTGAACAATTCCTTCGGAAAAGCTGCTTCCCTGCGTGCAGCAGACAATGCATACTGATGAATGGTATTCCAACCAGCCTCTGTGGTATTGGCATTCCTTCGTCTCACCACTGAAACATTTCAGATGAAACAGATGAAATATTAAGTCACATTTATAGTTTTGTGTTGTGTAGGTGGGTAAGAGGGAAACAGTTTGCTGTCAATCTAATAATAATCTGCTGCTTTAAAAGATCTGCCATCCTCTTACAAGGGCAATCAAATCTTACTCAGTTACAGGAGCAAGAGTCATTGCTAACCAAAAGCTCTGAAACCAGGATCCAATTTTAGAAGGCAAGTTGAAATGATGGTATTTCCACCATCTTGGTTACCTGTGGTATAGATTACAAGGAGCTTTTGAAAACAGTATCCTCAGGGCTAGAGAAATAGATCAAAGTGCATAACATCTTTATATCTGAAGAAAAGAAAAGCTGCTATTTGTCTAGGTAGACATAAAAAGAAAAATGTCTGAAATGTCTGAAATTTTCTCATCCCTGTCATTTATCTCATTGTGTTAAAATTCTACTCACGTGGGGGAGGCTTCATGAAGACTAGTTTCTCCTTAGCCCAGTCGATGGGATGTACCCTCCAAGACAAGTAGAACAGCCAGAAGTCGTCTGCATCGTCATCTACAGCAGCGTAGCGTAGCCTCAGCCTGCCACCGTACGTTTCCTTGATGATCGCGATCCATGCGTGCCGTGGGTTCAGCTCATCTAGTACCTCCACCCGCATCCCCTTCTTGATTCTGTCCACTGGCGTTGGACTAGACACCTGTTAAGTGTTAGATAGTCAAATCTTTATGTAATAAAGGTCATTAACTGAAACGAAAGGATCAGATTTGCTTTGTGGTTTCTTCCCTGCCTTTGACCTCTGTGGACACAGGATCAAATCCAACCTTGTACCAGGACCTCTCTTGTGGATTTTATTGACTTTTCTTTTGTCAGTCCCAACCTGACTCTGTTGATTTCCCATTTAAGGCTTTTCCACCCTTATCTTAAACTGAACATTTTTATTGTCTTTTCTTCACATGAATCTTCAGGCCTTTGGGTTACAGAGCAAGGCACTACTGAGGATACCTTGGTTTCATTACCAGAAATATATAATAACTATAATAAAAAAAGTTAACCTTTGTTAGTCTTGTTGACTTATTCAAGATAATAGTTGTGAACAGAACTTAACAACATTATCTACATGTAGATCTAACAGTCAGAAGCATTGCGTCTTTGGTAGAATAAACAGTCCGATTAAAACTCTCATTTGGGGAAGGTGTGAAACATAAAATCTTTCTAATGATGTAGCTTTCAAGAATCATGTCTTCTGATATTCAGTAGATAATTTTTCAGGAGAAGTGCACCTGTTCATATTTCTTCAACCGAGGTGAATGTCCACCTGTCCTCATGAAGTACAAAAACAGTATCTTTTCTCTGGCTTACCTTGCGCATGTGGAGGACATGCTCGGGGACACTCTTGGCCCAAGTCATGAAGTTTATCAAAAACTCTTCCCAGTTCTTCTGTGGATATTTTAACAACAAATCTGCGAAGGAGAAGACAGAATTTCACAGTTTCTTTTTACCATGCTGTTTGATGATAAACTGATTGATTAAAAAGTTGATAGACTTGTTTTAAAAATTCTTTGATTAGTTTAAAAGCCAACTGACCATTACACTAATTCAAGTTCAGGATTAGTCTTCCTCTGTTGTTAGCAAAGTTCCCCTAAATGAATGGAAATCTATACAAAGATAGAGAGAAAACATCACAGTAAAAGTTTGCTAACTTCCTAACCATTCCTAACTTTTCATCTTTATTTTTAATGCTCAAGCGCAATCTTTTCTTATCTGTTTGATACCTCCCCCTCCCCCACCCCCACCCCTAACATGTTGTTTAGGACAGTAATCTGAAAGAAAAAACTAAAGTCTGTACCATCGGGAGGCCTGAGAGTACGCCCATTCAATGCACACCAGCCAATAGGATGTATATCAGCTGTTGTCATGTCAACCCAGAAGTCTCCCGACCTGTCCTCATAACCACCGTATCTTAGCGAGAGTAGATTGCTGCATGCTGCCACAACGGTGGCCACCCAGTAGCTCTTGAAGGCACTGTGCTTGTTCAGAACCTCTAGCTTCATCCCTGGGGTGATGCCTGACTGGATACTGGCTTCAACCTAGGAGGGGGAAATGATACAGTTGTAAACTGTTTCAGTATATACTCCAGTAAGCTTCATCTGAGAATGCCTACTCGTCGACACCGAGGACTTGGGTATACTAGTGTACATAATAATAATAATAACTAATTCTTATATAGCGCATTTCACAGTAACGTCTTCATGCGTTTTACATTAGTGCCCTGGTCATTGGGCCAATAACATTCCTGTAATCTTTGTCAGCTCCCCGGGGAGTATACAGCCCTGAGCTGCCGTAACGCTCCGAAGGCTTTTTCAAACACAACATCAACCTCTACTCTCGCAGGTACCCATTTATACCCCTGGGTGAAGAGAAGCAATTATAGTAAAGCATCTTGCTCAAGGACACAAGTGTCATGACCGGCATTCGAACCCACACCCCGATGACTTGACCACCAGAACTTGAGTCCGGCGCACTAGACCGCTTGGCCATGGCTCGCTGCATGAACAGTTCTTTGATAACTTGTTTGAAAGCAACTTGATATCACTATTATTACAATGGAGGAAGGGCGTCTAATGACATGAAAACCACACTCTCTGATTGGTGTACTCACGTGTTTAAAGGCACTGTGTGGAGCAGCTTTAGAGCCGGTGATTTCCAGATAATCCTCCCAGTTGAACTCTATACTGTCCTCTTCTGATATTTCTAAAGAAAGTGAGGAGTAATCAGTAAGAATATCATGACATGCGATGATGAGAACAGTGCCATGATTTCTTTAAACTTATGCGATGCCCTAACAGGAAAAAAAAAACAATTATCTTTCACCAACCTTCCTTTTTGACAGGTTCTTCCTTCGTGTCTGTTTTCTTCTCCTCAACGTCTTCCGTCTCAGAGTGTTTTCGTTTCTGATGAGGGATGGGTGCTTGTGGATAAGGCATCTTGTACCTATAGTATCCCACATCAAAAACAAGATGTTTGATATCTCCTAGGTCTTTACCCTTACACTAATGTGTGATTAGCACTGTATACAAGACCACTGAGCATGCCCGGTGCCGAGAAACGGTTTGACTCAAAACTGGCCTCTTGTCATAAGGTACACACGGTGGTTTAATGGTTCAGACATCTGCTGTAGAATGGGGGGGGGGGATCATCGGTTCCAGTCCCACTTTAGTAGCCTGTAGTACAGTAGTACAGTGCCAACCACACATCATTACAAATAAAAAAATATATCTATATTTCTCCCTGATGCAATTATTACATCAATTTAAAAAATAATTTATGTCTGCTTTGATTTTTTTGTAAAGAATTAATTAAAACATCAATCCAGAATCCTATAATTTTACATCTCTGAATGGACTCATGAAAGAACTCATTGCAAAATAACAGGCAGCAATATTGGTGTGTACGTTGTGGGAATATTTTAGGAAGAAAAAAGAAAGAAACTGCATTGTCTAAAACTTTGGATAACAAAGAAAATGTCTCTAGGCCCCTTAAGTTACTCCCATGTCAGCAATAGGTCTTCAAAATATTGGTTACCTCAGCCATTTGTGTTTTGGTTTGGTTTGGTTTGGGTTGGTTTGGTTTTGGTTTGTTTTCCACTCACGAAATATCTAAGCTGTTACAGGCAAACAAATCTCAGATCTGTAAATGTTTACAAGGAAATACTTGAACAGCAAAAAAGAGGTTTACTTCAATGCCACGTCGACACTTGATATAGGATCAGGCTTGACTGGAGCGTCATCACCAGATTCAGATTCAAATGGAGTCAGTATTGGGTGAGGCATGCAGAGTTTGGGTGATGCAACACGGGGAGCGATGATGACTGGTATGGTAGCTGCTGCTGCCTGCAAGAGGGAACACAAGGGCAATAGTGATGAACATTCTTTTTAAAACTAGCTGCGTGTTTAACAAAGCATAGAATTCAATTTTGTCTGAGTACACACTGTGCAACTATGTATACCCACTGACATTGATTTTAAATTAATACTGACGTTGTTATCAAAACTGAGCCGAAAATCAAACATAACCACACAAAATCCATAAAAACACAACACGTTTTGTTTACTTTTCAGCTGTTTTCATACTTGTCTAAGTTGATTTTAAAAAGAAGCTCTTTAACAACATTTGAATATTATTGAATTTGAAAATGTCTTGAATCTTTCAGAAAGACCCAAAGGCAGACTTTTAGATGATAGGTGGTAGCACACTTGCCAGATTAAGTTTCCACTGAGAAAACATACATTTTTTTTTAAACAATAGATTTGACTTGTGAATCTGCTTCCACCTAGCATTCTGAAACTTTCCTACTGAAGGCCAATCAGTAACTTTTTTCATCCTTAATGCTGATTTGATACCTTATTCCTAAACAACCATCCAGGGGTATAAATTGGTACCTGTGATAATAGAGGTTGATATTGTGTTTGAAAAAGCCTTCAGAGCGCCACGGCAGCTCGGGGCTGTATACTCCCCAGGGAGCTGAGAAAGATTACAGGAATGTTATTGGCCCAACGACCAGGGCACTAATGTAAAGCACATTGAAACACTGTTGTAAATTTACTCTCTGACCATTCAATATCCACTGTGGTTTTTAGCGATAAACTATGCCAACTCGTGCAATTGATTGGTTTCAAACGGTTGGTCAACTTACTGCAAAATCTTACCAAGAGTACAAAGGATAATAAACTACAAACCATACAAAATTAAGAGCCATAGCCCCCTTCACATAGGCCAATATCGCTGAGGACAAACAATTGAAACGTGCGCTTGCGTACGCACTATGCACAACTATCAGCCAATTAGAGGTCTTCCTTTGACTTCAGTGAGGGTGCTGTTGAGCTTGTGATGTCATTTGCAATGGGCCTATTGAAACATATTTAAGTATAAATGTGATGTTTCTTTTAACTGCTTTTACCTGAGTGACCTGAGCACTTGAGGTCATGGGTAGAATGGTCTGAGGCTGAGGCTGTGCCACTACCTGAAAATACGGCTGATTGGAGAGTCCCGTCACCTGAACTAACTGCGGCCTGTAGGTCAGCATCGGTTGATTAGTGCCGTCTGCGGAGGGCTGTAGCGGGGCTTGAATAGTCGCCCGGACGATGGGATGATTGAGGCTGTTGACCGTTGCGAGTGACTGCTGTGACTGCTGGGATAGATTTACCTGTTGGTCAATCACAGTATAATCATTACATTTTCAGTGCTTTTGACAAAATCATGTTTATCTCTACCAAAAAAAACCCAATCAAACCAAACTATTTTTGACAACTTCAAACATCCGTTGAAATCTTTTGAGTTAAATGTGCTGATGACATTTCAGTGATGTAATAATTTAATGCAAGGCTTCCTCCCAAACGTGACAAAGGATGAAAAACTAAATTCCAACTAGCTAAAACGAGAGCTACAAGGAAGTTTTTATAACATCAAACTTCAAATTTCCAACATGTAAAATAAAAAAGATTAACTACCAGTTTCTTGATAGACCGATTCGGGGAGCAGATACATGTTCTTTTGAACGGTACGTTGATTTTTTCAGACTGGTACTAAATACTTACATGAATCAAGCCTATAGTTGCCTGTGCACCACACGTTTGTATAAGCTGAGGTTGAACAACGGTGGTGGGGATGGAACTGTGGACTGTAACCAGAGGAGTCTGGCTTCCTGGGCTACTTCCCTTTAGCTGTGCTTGGCTTGTTTGTGGCACAGCCTGCAACATGATGTTGGTCGGAATCCCACTGTGGGTCGATACCCCTCCAGGCACTGGCGTTTGGATAAGCTTGGCCTGGACAGTGTTACTAAGAGGCGTACTCCCTGGCTGCAGATACGTTCCCTGGATACTCGTTGGCACTTGGTGAATACCAGTTGATGAAAGAATAAAATGACCAGTGCCAGCAAGAGTTTGTTTTGGAATGATAGTTAAAGGTGTCTGTTGGGCCACAATATTCCCCTGTGCGTTTGTGACTGTTCCAGGTATGTTGGTTGGGTTTGTTGACGTTGTGGTAGAGGAGATGTGGTGTACATTGGATATTGCACCGACCTGACCAAGTGTGATTTTCCCGTGAAGAGTCTTGGGTGTCAGCGCCTGGATCTGTTGCTGTTGAAGTTGCTGTGCCTGGGTTGTGATGGTTAGGGGCATCCTCGGGGTGAACTGAAACTGGCCCATGGGTGCAGTGGATGTTGAAGTGACCATTGCCTGAAGCTGCGTCTGCGTGAGTGTAACCCCAGGAGAAATGGCAACAGGGCCACCAGCTGCTTGCTTGAGGGCGATTGGCCTTTGACCACTTGATGCTAATTGCTGCTGCTGTTGTTGCTGTTGTTGTTGTTGTTGTTGTTGTTGTTGTTGCTGTTGTTGTTGTTGTTGTTGCTGCTGTTGTTGTACTACAGCCAGGGCCATTTTGTGCATCCGCTGTTGCTTTGCCAGTTGAGCAACAGTTGGAGCAGAAGTCCTTGTTATCGATGCAGCTAGACAAGTCGATTGGTGAGCAACACCTGTTGGAGATATCAAACCACCTTGTGTGCTAGGCACTATTGTAAACCTCTGCCCACCAGTGAAAAGGACAGACTTGCCCGAGACTCCTTGCTGTTGTGTTCCCGTTGGTGCAGCTTGGACTATTATCTTTGGTGACATTGTTTGGACAAGAACTGGCTGGCTCTTTGCAGTTGAGGTTGGACTACCGGTACTAGGCTTACCTGCAGAAGTAACCACCTGGCTCTGAGTGGGACTTGCCAAGCTGCTCGCTACACTCCCCTGCACCTGCTTTGGTTTCAGCAGAACAGCAGAAAATTGACTTGTCGGTTGGCTCGGCATTCTGGGTTGCTGGTTGCTGCCTCCTGTTTTGGCCTGTTTCTCAAGCTGTTTCAGTTGCTGCATCTGTATTGCTGCAACGGATCTCTTATACACCCGCTGTGGAACCTGTATGGGTAGTTTCACAGGTGGCTTGAGGAATGCCCCCACCTTATTTGAATGGACTGATGTCGTGCCTTCAAATTTAAACTGGGTGCCACCAAGCTGTGACACTGGCCCTCCTTGCAAGGTGGGTTGCACTGTCAAAGTGATGTTATTACCCAAGGAGATACTTGGGTTCTGGGTTAGCTGCTGCGACTGCTGCAAGGGTAGATTTACTAAGACCTGTTGCGGCTGGTGAACATTTCCTCCGGCTGTATGAGGTGATGTCGTCACACTGGAGGATGTTCCCTCAGATTGAGTAGTAGAGGGCTTATCCTGTTGTATGCTGACTTTAGGTACAATGAGAATGGTTGGAGGAAGTGTAGGTCCCTGACTTTGGGATTTGGGCTGGTTAGCTGCCATCTTCAGTGTCTCCAACTTTGCTCACTTCAAATAAAAGCGATGAATTGATTGTTAATCACCCAATATTAGCCAATTCTACTGATCATTGTTTAGCAGCTGAGGCTCCAAATGTGAAGCTTCACTCCATCAAGAGGTCCATGAATTGAAATGCAGACACAAATCTGTATAAGATTGAATCCAAAGACAGGAATAAAGACATTTAAACAACCATCTGCAGTTAGAGTTAGGTTTATTCTTTTGCGGGGCAATTCCACAGTTACTCCAAGTATATCGACCAGAGATATCGGAAATCCAAGATGAAAGTTGTCATTGAAATTTTAAAATACCAAGACATTAAAATTATTCAGACGTAATCGTGCTATGTTTATTTGTGGTCAAATTAACTCAAGTAAGCATGGAATTGCCCCAAAATTGCCTATAATGTAAACCCCAGCCAGCAAGTCTTTGTTTTGATAGTTGACTGTTGGCAATAGTTAATACTTAATTCCTTTCAACAACTTTTTACACTGAAGGGGATAAACATTTGAAAAATAAATGATAGAAAACTTCAGTTTTAAGAATTATGACATTTACAAAAACAGAATGACATAATTGACTAGATACACAAATTATGTTGCAGTAATGTAAGAATGCTGGTTGGTAAGAATGAAGTATTAACTTAGATTTTGAAGAAGGATGAAAAAATCTTTAAGTTTGACAAAGTGAGTGAGGTTTTGTTTTAAATATACATTATGTGCAAGAAAGTTAAATCATTGGCTGATCCATATTTGAAAATTTAAAACAATTTTTTTTAAGGATACATCCAGCATGATTGTTTGGACCAAAAATTATAAATGCACACAATTTTTTTAATGGATTTTGTTAGGGCTTTTGAAAAGGAAAAATGGTTATAATATTGCGTAACTTAATAACAACAGACTGATTGCGCGACCTGCCTCACGTGACCTATTGTGGGTATTGAATGTAAAGAAACACAACGTCCTCCATAGGACAGTGCAGTACCTACGGTACATGATGATTGTTGCATTTCTTACTCTATCAAGGCTTTTCTTTCTCGAACTCTGTGAAAAATATTCCAGAGTTTGTACCAGAGACCTTCGAGTGGCTGAATAAAGCCAGTAAGGACAGTTCCAGCAAGTCTTGGAAATTGTTCAAGTAATATATAAATGTGCACGATGTGTACTAGTGCACAACGGAACATTTGGGCCAGACGACCGCGATCACATACTTTTCAACACAAGAATTTCAAAGATTTGAAGCTGAATCATCCAAAGAAATTGCTTTCCATTACTGTGTGATTCCTTTGCCTATTTGGAATTTCGCAAGGCTAGGTGTAAATGATCATTTTTCCAATGTTCTTTATCCTTTTTTATGGTGATTTAGGCCAACGTTACAAACAAAATAACAGGCGGGTGGCTACAAAATCGTCCGACACCAGTAGTGCACAACTCAAAATAAACCTCTTTTGTAGTAGAATACTGGTAGTTTATAAAACAGTGATGTGATTAATATCAATGTCACAACATACAACTTTAATAAAATGGCTCAGTAACTGTGTTATTATTACCAAAAGCCGACTTTTGGTGTGACTTTGTCGGTCACGGCATGTTTTTGCACGTAGTTTGCCATCAGCTCAGATGACGTATTACCCACAATAGGTCACGTGATGACATGTAAACATTGGTCGTGCAAGCGGTCTATTTATGTTCAAAAAAACAGATAACGCAAAGATCTACCTTTCACAATCTTCTGATTATATTCTATTCAATCAAAATTAATAGTATAATTCAGTCTCTTTGATAACTTGCTTTGTCTTATTACCAGTTTCTGTCAACAAAAGTCTACAGATTTGTGTAACAAAGTCAACTTTGGAAATCCACTCTAAAAAATATATGGTGCATAACATTGACAAAAACCGACGGAAAAGTTTTACAAAGATTTGGCATGAACTTCCGGTATACTGTCTTTGCGTTTACCAATTTCAGATTTTTGCCTTAATATACTGAACTAAGCTGCCTTGTATTCCACTAAGACAATCCCACAGTAACATAAAGTTGGGTCATTCAAGCTAGCATGGAAAGAATGCCTCAACAGCACTTAGTGCAACTGAGAGCGAATTTTGCAGTGCTTTAATTTTAACTGGAAATTGTTTGTTTTATTTATAAACATCAGCATAGCCAAAGGGAAGGGGGCCTGGGGGGGGCACGTGCCCTCCCCCCCCCCCCACAAATTTCCGGTGCCATCCCAGGTGCCCCCACTACATGCACTATAAAAAAAAAAGTAGTTCATTAAAAAAAAATTGTACCTGCCCCCCCCCCCAACTTAAAAGCAATGCCACCCCTGTGCCCCCCGGTGAAAAAATCCTGGCTACGTCGCTGTTTATGAAAAGCAGTAATTGAAAATTTTCACTGAAAAGAGTTTCGCAATATAGAAAAATATATTTCGTCCGATATATGCCCCTACAATTATTGTTTGAGGTACCTTCCTGAAACCTAGTCATTTTCTTGATAGTATTGTGTTAGTGTTCTGTTATTGATGTCAACTCCCATCAAGGGTTGCAAAGCTTTCCAATGGCAGACCCCAATTTAGGAGCAGTCTTCGTTAAGATTTGTTTTGTTTTCTTTTATTTAAAAAAAATCAAGGTTCTTTAAATGTGTTTTTATTAATAATATTTGTATCCTTTCTATGTCGATGAAATTAGTAACTGTATGCAACTTGGTTATGTACTGTATCAACTTTTTTATATTCCCAACTGATCTTGAAATTGAATGATTGATACTGATAGAAATGCTTCAGAAACTTCACATAAAAAAACTTTAAATATATTAATGCCAAATTTGGAAATGAACATGTTGTTACTGACATTGTTGTCTGATGAACTTTACAAATTGGGAAAAAGGTGAATCAGAAGTTCAAAAACCGAGTTATAATTTTTTAATGCGGCAGTACTACCTAGGGTAGGCCGTTTTCGTCATGTCTACCTCCACCCCAAAAAATCGTCGTTGTGGTTTTTGTCATCAACCATTATTTAATTTCGAGTCCTAACTGGAAAGTGGAAAAAACAACATTTTGTCTGTCAAATGTCCATGCTCAAGATACAGAAAAAGTTTAAGAAACTGAGTTTTTTAAAGTAAAATTGAATGACGAAGCAATGTTCGCCTGACCACCCTGACGAACGTGCAACCCGCGAGTTCCCAGGCAGTACAATTTCTGCATATCTAATGAACTCGGCAAACATCACCAACAACGCACCCATCATCTGAGCTCCATCCATACGTAGCAAACGCAGAGTGCAAAAAGCAGGCCACGCCAGAAAAACAACTTCCTTTACGAGCAAATTGACAAATCATTTGGCTTCAAGAAATCCACACAAAAAATACAAAAACCTAGACGAACATCACCAGTACTTGGTACAACCTCTTACCTTTTCAATAAAAGAGTTCAAACACTGTCGATAATGATTTTTCATGTATTTTTCGTAGATTTTCTAGTCGTTTTCATTCAACTCCCCTCCGCCGATCTTCAGCAAAATGGCACCTGGAAAGTGTAATGCGCATGAGCGGAATTGCGCATTATTTTTAAGGTAAAAATCTATTAAAGGAGGGGCTTATTTATTTGTAATTAAGTGTCATTACCTAAATTACTTTAAAAAAAATTAAGTAGTCTTACATATTATGTGTACTAAAGAATCTAATAAAATAATTATATAACAAATTTACAAAATACTTGTCTAAAAAAAGAATTATTTTTATTAACAGTTTAAGTGTAACCTTTATTTTTTTCATGATCGACGAACCCTAATCAACATAATGGTTGTAGGTGGAGTTCGTTCTGGTAAAATTTTGGGCAGAAATTACATTCTTCGTCTTTTCTTATTTTCGCACATACGTCATCGAGAGAAAAAAACAACAAATGTACAGTTGACACTCATGGATACTCAATATTCAGAATGTTGCCATATTATACATCTAGGTATTAAGGACAACACTTTTTAAACAAGATTCGTTTATCAAAAATCGAGGACGTCAACACTTGTTATATGAATATTGATCAGCAAACCGGGCACCCACACGTCATAAATGCAAAATAGATGCAAAATCTATGAACTTTGACACTCTTGTATTGAATTAAGTCTGCGTGATAAAAGTTTGAGGGTCTTGTGTGTCGACGCACCCAGTGTAAACGTCACTGTTTGCCCGACTCAAATCATTTTTTAGATTCGATTTATTTTAGGAAGTGGCATATCAAGGTGACATTGCGATGTAGGAAAATAACGAGTGAATGGAATTGGCTACTACTGCATTGCTTGCATAAAGACTTAGGCCTACACCATAAAGCGTTACAAAAACCGTTGGATGAAGCCCTGAGATAGAAATGGTGAGGATGACATAAAAACAAAAATAAACAAACAAACAAACAAACAAACAAAAACATCTACGTATACAGAAATCAAAGGACCCTTTTTTTTTTTTTACCTACTCCCATGATTATACCTCCAAATTCTGCATTTTCATCAATAAATTAGGCGGCCCATAACTGAAAGCATATACCCAAAACGGTTCATGTTTATTAGGGATTTTTCATATTTTAGGCTCATTTCGAATGGTAATCGAAATAAGAATTTCTGATTTAGGGGTGCTCATCAAATGCCATTTTTTTCTACACTTGGATAGTGTATGTACCAGACGGACGTTATTATGCATCCGACCCTGGACGGCTGTCCATACCATCAGACTGAAACTTGTAGGCCTTCAACTGCAATGATTCTGTTTCGTCGAAATATTATCAATCAGTTGATGGCTCTGCTGTAAGCACCGTTTTCTGACTCTGATCGTCCATATTTTAGCCTCGGTTGGTTTCAGAGGAGTCTCTGTCCTTAGTCTATGGTTATTTCAAGGTAGTCTCCGGTGTGTCTGTGTACACGACGATTGGCACATGAATTCATATAGCCTCAAGGTGAGATGCAAGTGTTCAACATAGGGCATTGGCCTTGAAATTCGGAAGGAAAACAAATGCTCCAATTCCCAGATGAGTTTTTCTCTTTTTTAGTTTTGTTTTCTGCTTTGGTTTGTTTCTTTTTAGTGTTTTCCATTTTACCATGGTTTATTCTTTTATATTGTATATTGACCTTAATTTGTCTTATATTTTCATAACAATTTAGTAATGTTTTTTATGTTAAATGTGACTCTTTTAATTGTAATGTTGCTGCAAGTTCGGCCCTGTGGCTGCGCAAGGCAATAAACCATTCTATATAAAAAGTTCAAATGCAATTGTATTCAAACTTTTTCAAAGGGGCATCTCGGCGGTTAGTTCCCCCTGTAGGCCTATGGCTTTTATAGGGTGGGGGTGTGTTCAGCAGCTTACACAAGATTTAAACCATCATTCTCTCCACACTGGCCCGCACCGGTCGACGGCGCTGTGTTGCCATCCATCCAAAAAAGGACTCCCGTTCGCACTGGCTAGCAAAAGTGTTTTTCGCTTGAAACGTTATCTCCGATCCCCGCAGCACCTCGGAGGGCTATTTTCCCTGCTCTCCATGACTGAATTGGGTTCACATACAAAAAGTTTTATGCCGGGCATCCTGACGCAGTGGCGTAGCCATCAGGACTTTGTCACTGGGAAGGGGCACAGGGGGCATTGATTTTCAGTGTGTGTGTGGGGGGGGGGGGGGGAGGAGCAGGTACCATGTTTTTTTTATGAATGTCATGGGGCCGCGGGCCCAAGCCCGTGCCCCCACCTCCGGTCACACCGCTGCACGTTATAGGCCTATGTTAGTTGTTTTTCGAGGGAAGGTTTAATATACTAAGATTTTAAACGTTCTTTGTTAACTATGGTTAAACTAGGCCCTGGAAACTTTGCCAGCCGATAGGCCCTGTGACATGACAATTAAATTTATTTATTTTTTATTGCAAACATTGTTATTGACCTTTATCACGTTTCGACCTGCAGCAGAGTCTTTTTTAAAGACTTATTTTATTTCAGGTAGTGTTGTTCAGAGGGGATGTTTCAATGAGCTTTTGCAAATTCAATGCAATTCTGAACAAATGAGCAACATAAGCTGCAGGTTTTGAGTTTTTTTTTAAGAAAAAGTCAGGTTGTCTTAAAGTTATTTTAATTTGTCACTTAGGTCGAGTTATCCCGTAAGTTACTTTTTAATGGATGCATTTATCCTCAGTAATCGATTGACTTATCACGGTCGAGTTGTCACCACCCGAACACACACGTTTTTCACAACACAGAACATAAGGACGACCAGGTCGCGACGACCGTACACACGCCACACACGTTACACAGGAGGAAGCCAGCATGCAGCAGGCAGTAGTGCACAGTGTGGCATGCACTACCGGGCCAGTGTACCACCATTTTAACAAATTGCTGAAAACGAATGTGACACAATTCCGGAACTATTATGCTAAGTTATGACAATTCCTTCCATTTGTAACGTATTTAACAGTCCTCTTAGAGTAAATGAAAATAAAGTCTCTTTTCAGTTGTACCATGCCATTTTTTAGAGTGTTTTCGAATGCAGTTTTCTTGGCATTCCTCGCCGATTTTGTCTCCTCCGTTGCCGATGGTACAGTCATTGTGGATCGCGCTCGAGCGGGGGAGGTTGTTGACAACATGACCGGTCGTAACATCAGTGCTGACCCGCCACAACATTGCAGTCAGGGGGCTCTTACTGATGAGTTTGGAATTATCACACAGGGCATTTTAGCTGTGCTGGCATTCAGCAGTTTAATTTGTAAGTATACAAATAATTCTTCTTGTTGTTACAAGTCTATCAATTATCATTTTTAAACTCAATTTTATTATTTATTAGAAACTAAAAATTAGTAGGCCATAATTTACTGAATTAATTACTTTAGTAAATACAGATTGATTGATTGTAAACAGGTAAATAATAAATATCTATATATTATAATAAATACTTCAGTAATTTTGTTCTTAGTAATTTTTTGCTCTCCTTTGGTTTTATGTACTGCTCCTAAACTACGGATGACAGAAATCTATATTTCCTTCCATTATTAGATTTAGAAAGACAAAACAATGTATATTTTTTAAATACCATTTGATTAAAACGTGATTATGTGGCAGATACTTTGGAGGTGATGGATGCAATCAGTGGCATAAATAAAGGGGGGCATGTGTACCCACCACCCAGATGTCCATTCCCCCTCCCAATAAACCAATAATATGAATAATTATTTGCCAGTATATGTAATTAATTTTGATTAATTGACTGTACCATATGCAAGTTAAGCTTATTTATTATAGCTGTGCGTTTATGATAAACGGATTACTTACAAGTTTACAAGATTGCAATGCCAGTTCAGTTGTATTTACTTAACTTATTTAAAATAATTTTTGGTATTCAACTTCAAGTGACTGCTTCATATCTACTACCCATTCAATTTCCCTTTAATCACAGTTGTTACTTGAAAGATCAAATAAAGAAAAAGTTAAGGTTATTTTCCTAATTATTATTACTTTTTTCTTCAGTGAAACGACTCCGAGAACCCAAGGATGAGCGAAGGTCGTGGACTATTTGGTAAGATTAGATCCCAACCTGTTTCCAACATTTGGAATCAAGCAAAAACCAGCTGATTGATTTTGATGGATTTGGGTAGCATTAGGCTTATTTTTACTTGTTGTAAATTCTGAACAAAAAAAGGACACAGAGTGTTGTGACTAAGGAATTGGTCTAGTAGTGCACTGGACTTGAGCTCTGGTGTTCAGTGTCAGAGTATGAGCGTGAATCCCGGTCATCAAGGAGTAAGACACTTAACCATAATTGCTTTCAGAGGGGACAAGAAGCCATAGCTCCCATGTGTTGTTATGTGTAGTGCACACAAAAGAACCCAATACACTTATCATTAAGAGAAGGGAGTTTGCCCTGGTGTTTCTGACATGGTTGTCAGCAGATCGTACTGCATCCCCGCTTATTTTCTGCTGAGCGGAGAAATTTGCTAATAAGTATAATCTGCTTAACAACTTTGTGAAATCGGGCCCTGAGGGCTCGATTTCTCAAAGAACAAAGATTCATCTTAAGATGAGTTGCCAATATCACCATAGTGATTTGTATTGTGACATCACACTTTCCTTATCAAGTAAGATTGGTTCATACATTTACTCATCTTAAGATTGATCTTAGCACTTCAAGAAATCAACTGCTGGTTTGCTTTCAAACATTCATGAAAGGAAATCGAATTTTAAAAATCAAGCTCAACATTGGTAAGAGGAAAAACAAAAATGTTCTCAGAATTACATATGGTATATCAAATACAGATGGTAAGAAGACTGACCTTGGACTACATGTTTTTCTGCCTGAAGTATTATCGTTTTTAAATAATAAATTAAATTAGATTCAAAATTAGTTTTCATCGCAGCCTGTACAAAAACGCTGAATGTATTTTAACCGTTTTCTTCCAAATGAAAAAACGAAATGAGCTGACATTTTCACAGGTTGGTTTTACTACAAATATCTTGATTTGTGCAAAGAATGGAAGCATTTACAGCCAGTTTACCAATGTTGAGCTGGGGCTTTAAGCCATTATGAACAATCTGTGCCGATAGTAGTTCACTTGTAGTTTGCTGTAAGCAATGAACCAGCCAGCTGCACTAGTTGGACAAAACAAATTCTGGTCCTCAGGTGTTTTAAGTTTTGTTTGGCTCGTACGCTACTATTAACAGATAGCACTGAAATTATTTTTAATTATCAGATTTATAATTTAATTGACATGATAATTGTATTGGGATAAAGAATTTTATTGTGATTTTTACACTTGCACCGATGTGTGATTAGGAGTGGATCCAGGGTGCCTTCCGAGTCATGGGGTCTTGTCATCAGGCATGCTCGATGGTCTAGTGGTTAAGAATATGGGTCATGGGTTTGAATCCCACCCAAGTAGCCTATGGATTTTTTTCCCTTAGAGCGCGGAAAGCACAGGGTAGTCTATACAGTCCTTATGACACATTGGTTTAACCCTAACGGTACCAAATCTGTCAAACTCAGTCGGCTGGTTTTGCTTGATTTCGATCAATCCAGTACACCACGAGATTGAAACATTTGGTTGATCTTGATGGAGTTGGTCTTTCACCCAGGCTTTAGAACATTTTGAAAAGATTTTTAGTATTAAGTGCACTGGTTGATTATGATTGATTCGGTACAGTTGTATATTGACTGTCCAATAGTTGATTAATTTTGGCAGATTTTGTATGGTTTCTAGCAAAGACACGTAGGGAGTTAGGGTTAAGGGTAAAAATCAGGTTTATAATGGTTGAAAAATAGCATTCATGATTATTTGTGTGTGATTTAACAGGTTCTATGACACATCAAAGCAAGCATTAGGAGCTGGGGTTATTCACATGGCCAATGTGTTTCTATCATCGGAGCTTTTCCAAGGAGATCCCTGTATATGGTGAGTCTCTATCATTACTTACATGTATGATAACAAATAAAAAATAGTAGCTCAGCATTAATTTGATCTGCACATGCTTTTAAGTTGTATGTATTATGTATACACAAACCCTTAGGCAGAATGACCCCCCCCCCCATGGATAAGCAAGTTCCACTTGAAACTAAAAAAATGTTTAAAAGAAAAGGGTCCGGGCCCCATTTCATTGGGCTGCTTTAAAGCAGAAAACATTGCTGAAATTCTCTGCTTAGCAAAATAATCAGGAAACCAGTCAAAGATATTTTGGGCTACATGGTATTTTGGCTGGTATTGGTAACCTTATTCTGGTAGGCATATATTTGTTGTGCTTAGCTACTTTTTGTACTCAAGCAGCTCTGTGAAATTTGGCCCAGCTCTTGATAGATCTGACAGTATCAATTGACCTAATTCACCTGACGTCATCGTCACATAATCTTGGTTGTGTCATTTTGGAAGTCAATGTCACTATGTGTTACACAGTGTGGTGCACACTTAAGGTGACGCTGCATTTGCACATGTATAATATCTGTTGACTTCCAAAATGGTGAGCTTGGCACAGTCGCCACGTGTGACGTGCGTGCAAGGGGTCAATACATACTAAGCTACTGCTTGCACAGGTTGTTCATAAGGCTTAAAATTTATGTCCCATGCTATGAGGAATCAGGAAGCAGGTTGGCTCACTGGTTTCTTTCCCTGCCTTTGATCTCTGTGGACCCCATTTTGAATCCCGTCTCAGACTGGAGCATTGCATGTGGATCGGGTTTTCGGTCCCTACCTGATAGTGTGGGTTTTCCTCATTTGTCTCCCACATCTAAAACTGATCATTTCTTCATCGTAACCTATTCGCCCTGCTGTCGGCACTTGCACTGTTGGATGTGTTATCAAATACTTAAAATAAGAATTAAAGTAACACTTATGAAAGGACACTTTTAGACAATGAATCAGTGAAATTCTGGCACGTTTACTGGTCTGGCTGGATAGTGGCCAAAACAGTTATAAGGGAAACCATAAAAGATGATTTTTTTTAATTTTTTTTTTATGGAAGTCGCCAGACACACAAGGCCAGTAAGCCACTCGAGGTGTGGGCTACAAATCAACTGTTTTGTCTAGGGGCCGTTGCCACCTACTCCTGGGACTGAAACAGGGTAACCCCATTTACACTCCGTAAGGATGTAGGCTTGGGTGTCATCCATGAGAAGCCTGGCTGGTAGAGCAGAAGGCTCAACCTCCCCAACTTTTACGGAGCAATTATAGTTAAGTGCCTTGTTCAAGGACACAAGTTTCATGACCGGGACTCGAACCCACACTCCGATGACTCAGCCACCAGAGCTTGAGTCCGACGCACTAACCACTCGGCCACGACACGCCACGCTATATATTTGTATAGACAAATGCAAATAACTATATTGCATGGTTAATTAGTTGTTCCTCTCTTTCCAGGTACATTGTATACTTCCTTCTGGACTCCACGTTTGGCCTGTTTTTTATCTACATCAGCGTGAAGATATCTCAGTGTATTGTCAAACTATGCGGCTGCAAAACATTGTACTTTGGAGAGTACGGCACCCCTCCTAAGTGTGAATCGTGGGTGGGCCAGTGCGGGGTGTTTGTACTCATAGTCATAGTAGAGAAAGTTATTATTACCTTGTTTGCAAGCCTGAAATTTTGGTCCGAGGTGAGTTACATTTGAACATCTTTCAAAGTGTTTCACCAAACACTGAAAAAATATATAACTAACTCCGCCTTTTATTTATATTACACAACAACAGTGCACACGGAACCTAGGGTTTTACGTCCCATCCAAAGGATGCAGCAATACTGGTTGAGTGTCCTGCTTAAGTGTCAAGACCAAGACTGAAACCCACACTTTAGCTGGTTGTCAACTTGTTTCTTGTAATATGACAATTAACTGGTTTCTGTACAACTCTACTTAAACCTTGGCATTTTTCTGGACATGAACAGGGCACACTGTTTGAAAGGTCAAGACTCTACTATATCGCAATCCTGCTTCTTCTCAGGACTAACTCTTCTCACAAAAGAGATATCAATCACATGGTTGTTAACCCAAAACTGACAAATTGTACTCTAGTCTTACTTCTTACACCATATTAAACATTCAGATCTTACCTTGTTCAATACTTTTGTTTAATCCAAGGCCTTATCCAGGTTACTTTATTTGTAAGTTTCAACACTCTGATTGAAATCCAAATCAAAGCTGGAAACTGTGTTAAAGTCCCAGCTCAACATTGGTAAACTGACTGTAAATTCTTCCATTCTTTGCAAAAATCAAGATATATGTAATAAAACCAACCTGTGCAACTTTCAGCTCATTTCATTCACGAGAAAACGGTAAAAATGCATTCAGCATTTTTGTACACATTCCTATAGCAAAGTTTGATCTCACTGAGACAAAAACTAATTTTGGATCGTATTTAATTTATTGTTTAAAATCGATAACACTTCAGGCAGAAATATTTCAAGGAAAGTTTTCTACCATAATTATCTTTATACTATGTAAGATATGTAATATCTGTGAACATTTATGTTTTTCTTCTTACCAATGTTGAGCTGGGGCTTTAAAGTGACTTTTGCATAATGAAGACTTTTGACGTCCCAATTAACACTAACAAATTATGTCTGGTGTTTGTTTATATATTTCGTTACCCAGGGTATGCGCAAACACTTAAATCCGGTTTCCGTTGGGGCCCTGAATATGTACTACATATTAATTTAATATTTACATCATGGTTATTTTCCTTTGAACATTAACATATGCCCTAATACCATGATACTGAGCAATGTATTGCCCAGCAACAGTGGTATGTGTGTGTTCGTCGTCCCTTAAGGGGCACTGCCACCGGTTGAAACACGTCACCCCTTAAACAATTATTAATCTACCAGAATATTTTATTAAAAGTAGTTACAAAGAAAATGATTACAAAGAATCATTTTATGTTATCTCATTTAGTGAATGCAAGATAAACCTACCACAACGCATTAAAAGTTTAAAATAAAAAGGTGAAAAAGGTTTTTGTGAGTTGTTTAACGTAACCTAGATAATTTTGTTTCCCTTTTTCATTTGCAGGTTGCAAGAACTCTACTCTCTCCCATACATAATGCCAGAGTGGAGGTGGTCATTGTCATGCTAATAATTCCCTTTTTTCTTAATGTAAGTAAACAAAACTACGAAAAAACTGTCATGTTAGCTAACTGTTTTTGAATTCCCGTTTAAAGAAACTTATCAATGTACTTGTGGCTGCAGCTGTTGCTAATGGTGTTGCTATGGGCATCTTTTGCTTCACACCATGTCAATGTGGCGACCAAGCTACAGTCGCCAATTTGGATACAGCTTTACTTATTATAAACTTGTTCTGGTTTCCAGTTGTCCTGAGAAGCATTCATGTCTGAAAAACTGTTGTGCGGGAGAAAAATTTCCTTGAAAATTTATCTTTTTTTTTTTTAAAGTTGAAAGCAAGTACATATAAATGCGTGTAAAATGACTGACAAAATATGAAATTGTTGTGCAGTTTTCTGAATAATCCATTTAATTTGATGAAGTGTTCACAGGTTGATTGATTGATGTGTTTAAAATGTACGGATTGGAGGGAACTCTTCCAAAAGCCAATGATGTATCAAAGCTATTTAAGTAAAGGTTAAATAAGTTCTAATGATCCTCTGATTTTGAGGCCTGAAGTTGGAAGGGATGGGGATATACATGTTTCTCTCTTCTTTCATTCTCAGAACAACAGCAAGCTCTTGGTTTAAGTCCTCTGGCATTCACCCCACCTCTTGATATAAATACCTTGCACAGAATTCTGTTAATGCTGTCGTCTCATTCCATTCCAGGCAATCATGTTCTGGGTGGTGGATAACTTCCTCATGCGGAAACGGAAAAAGCTAAAAGACGACCCCAATAAGAACGGTGTGCAAGCACGCTACTTCAAGTTGAACAAGATGAAAGCCCAAAGCGAAAGCTGCGGGCCGGAATCAGAGGTGCTTTTATCGCCAGACGAGGAAAGCGGCGACACTGTAATACTACAGAGAAGTGCTAATGGTGGGCCAGGTGCAGACGTGTAACAGTTTCGTGACTCATGGTAGACATTTTTTTCATTGAGATTTGCAGGCCGTAAACTTTGTCCTGGAAAGGACATAATCAAATTCCCTTGGTAGAGCACACTTTCATGAAGGAAAAAGTAAACTAATATTGGAACAAAAGGATTTGAGGCTTTGCATGGTGGAATTAGACATTGATTCAATCTTACGGGTATACCATGTAAAAGAACACAAACCAAACAAAAATGTTGTATTCGACCCACATTTTAATATGGATTTTTCTAATTTTATGATGCTCTTACCCGCCTAGAAAGATTTACAGAATGTCTACAGAAACAGGCACATTGAAGGGTCAAAATCATTCAAAAGAAGGTCTACGGTGGTCTTAATAGCGCTACTTGCTGATCACCAAGTTAGCTCTTTTGGCATGTGTGTGCAAAAAATCAAGCCACACAAGGGATTGTAAACCTCAAGAGGAATATTTAAAGGAGGGAAATGAAGTCTTTGAAAGATAATAAATTCCTTAGAAAGTGTGGGTCGGATACAGGATTTTTTCCCGAACCAATCAGCTCTCAGAGCCTTCTGAACCCAAATTTTGCAAGTGTGGCTGAAGCACGCTGAATTGCAACCAGGACCGCTGAATGGTTTTTATTTGATACTTATGTTTGATTTGAAAAATTCTACTGTGCAATCTGGAGCATATCAAATGGTTTTATGTTAAGACTATCAGTTTTTGTGAATTTGATCTTATTACGAATTGGCCGTAATTTCCACTTATCGACCCGATAAGCTAACTTGTGCACAGGAAGAACCCTGACTAGTTGTTGTTCTGAAAAGAGCCAATGTTTACTCAACACTTTGAATAGCGCTCTCTGTTCATCAGCAATCTCCTGATGAGGTACAGAGCACACTGTTTGAAAACCCTCAATCTTAGATTATAACTTGGTGAACCCATAAGAATTTATCAATATTTTATGGGAGGACATCACAGCAAAAACTTGGAGTGCCAACAGCAACCACATAAGATTAATTCACTTCCGGAAATTGTACCTGGTTCCCATAAAAGACAGTGGTTAAAGTTTGACTTTTTTTTTCAAAATATAGTTTTTATTATATATTTGGTTTTTCGGTAATACTTTGTTATAATCAGTACTTCGCTGTGTAAATTGTTCTTATAAGAACTTGTCCTGCTGTTTATCTACTGCCACAGAGTAGATTGAGAATACTGGGAGACTACCCAGTTCAAATAAGAACTTGTCTTGCTGTGTTTTTTTCTACTGCAGTGGAGTAGATTTGGAAACCCAAGAGACTACATAGTTCTAATAAGACCTTGGGCTGCGGTTTATCTACCTTGGAGTAGATGGGAAAAATAGGAAAAACCAGGGTACTTCTACTTTCGCTTAGTGGGTCGAAGGGACTTGTCAGTTTTACAGTCACACAAGGCTTTCCAGTGGTATTCAACTTCTGAAGTTACGTTGAAACTTATTTGCTCCATTTTCATTTTTTTCAAAATTGCATTTTGTTCTGATTTAGATTCATCTTCATGGTATTAGCCAGAGGGCTGCCTCGTCACTTGACGTCACACAGTGTAAAGTTGCCCATCTTTATGTCAATAATGATATCACTTTTTCAACGCACAACTATGCGTTTTGGGTAAATACCGTGTGCGGCATGCCTGAGATTGATCAAATTCCTTGCATGATGGGTCGTTGAACCACTTGGCTGCATAGAAAAATTAGAGTGCTCGATGCAACTCAAAGCCAAAACCCAAGTTGCCCGTAAAGATGGTGTTTGTAACTTTGTAACTTTTGGATGCCCAGTTTTGAAACTGGACACCCTGTTTCAAAGTTCCTGCTAAAATGCTCAGGCATGTGATGTGTCAGGATTTGTCCTAATTTCAGGATTTTTTTTCATACTTTGCCTTCCAAATTTCTTCACAACTTGAGCTGACCGTCAAGGGAAGTAATACACAGCCCATTATATGTCCAAGTTTGAAACTCCTACTTTTACGTTCGTAGTGATGTGGAGAGACTCTAAAAAGGTAGCACCCGGGAAGTTTAGGTGGTTTAACTCCAGACAAAGAACAGACTATTGTCCATTTCAGGATGTTTAATTTTTGTCTGATTACACCCCCTGATTACTACTTCTAACGGAGGTTAAGGTTCCACTGAAATCTCCCAGTACAGACTGTGCAAGTCTCGCATGGGGCCAGGGCCTAATTTCATAAAGCCGGTAAGCACACAAAATTGCCAAGCACGAAAAATCTTGCTTAGCAGAAACAGGTAACCAGCCAAAATTCTATGAGGTTTACATCCTTGCGACTGGTGCCCCACTCATTTTGTGCTTAGCAAAGAAATTTGCCAAGCAGTATTTTCTGCCCAACAGCTTTTCGAAGTTGGTCCTTATAAAGGTGGGTGATTTAGTTTCCTTCACTCGATTGTATGTGAGGACCCATCAAGACGGGCAAGACTTCTATGGTCTGTAGTAAAGTTGTGACTTTGGACGACAGCACCAGCATTTTCTGACTTTGTACCCAGTTTGATGGGTATGACAAAGTTAAGAATCAATGAACAGGATTAGTTTTGTAGTTCATCTGTGTAGATTTGCTGTGCTCAGTACACTGATATGATTCATTCTGGGTTGGTTTAATCATCAACAGAATACACTTGAAATAGGGAAGCAAAAGTAAGATAAATGATATTTTAATATCCTTTATCCTGTTTGTTTTTTTCCAAAGAAGATGCTTGTTAGTATATGGCTTTGAAACTGAACGGCAATTGTAGTGACGTACATAGACCTTTATGCGTCTGACGTCATGAGTCCCATAGAGATGTGTACAAGCAGCGCCCTCACTGAGGTCAAGATGGCCGTAGGTTTACTGTAGGAAAACAGCTGTGCATACCCTCTATTTAATTTCTGGAATAGTTCATACTTCACTCGAAGTGCAATTTTAGGCAAAGCGAATTTTCTTGCGTCATCAAATTTCGCTTCTCATAAATCTCTGATCAAGCAATTTACTGTTTATAATTCACAGAGGCCATCACTCTTACCCTGGTCTTGGCCTTTGTAACCCATCCCTTTAAACTGTATGAATTTCAAATGGAAGTGTCCTTATATTATAGAAAATAAAAAAGTTGTTTTGCCTCTTGCCCTCCTTCACTTCCTCCCTCCCCCCCCCCCACACACACACACTCCCCCCACCCCACACACACACAACCTTTCCCAACACCAACCCCAACCCCCCTAAGACACACACGTACAAGTGTGTAATGATTTCCAACCATGGACCCTCCTTTATTCAATTCTTTGTCCTGACAAATGTGGAACTCATAGTTTTCCTTTGTGATTGCAAACAGTGGCCTATTGTCCTATTTGTTAGAAGTCCTCGGTTTGAATGTCACTGCAAACACACACACATGAAAACACCCGCAATCGGGGACCTCCTATTATCCCTCTTTTGTTTGTACTCCTGGGACCTTCACCCAACTTGGGACCCTATTGTCCATTTTGTTATAGGTCCCGGTTTGAATGTGTACACCTACCCACACCAACCATCCCCCCCCAAAAAAAAAAAAAAATAAATAAATAAATAAATAAAAATAATAATAATAATAATAATAATAATAATAATAATAATAATAATAATAATAATAATAATAATAATAATAATAATAATAATAATAATAATAATAATAATAATAATAATAATAATAATAATAATAATAATAATAATAAAATAAATAAAATATAACAACAAATAAATAATAATTATGAAAAAAAAAATGAACTCCATGTCGTTAAATCAAGTCTTTAAAACCCGTATATAAACCATGTATAAGAGTCAATAGTGGGAACCTACTTTGCCAATCACCAATCCCTGTTTGTGCTACCCTGAATCTTGAGCCAGAAAATGTAAAATGCATCTTAGTTGGCGACACTGTTTTCAATTGCTGCTGTGTGTGATTTTATTTTTTAAATGAGACTAGTCTTACTGACAGTTTGACTTTGAAAAATATACCTTAAGCTTCAATTATACCTCCCATACAAATCACAGAGTTAAAAGAAAATGTTATGAAATAGGGGGAAGCTGGCAGACTAGTCAAATCCTAGACTCGTCCCAAGTAGGTCTGTCGTCCTTGATAATAGTATAAATCTCAATGACACTCTGTGTGACACTCTGCAGCTTTATTTTCAGCGCATTGTTGTGCGCCCTCACTTTCCAGTAATATGTCAATCAACTCCGCTATCGAAAGGTTCACGATCAGCAAATCACTGGATTCGCTCAGCCCTGCCTTTCTCATCCAAGACTTTGGTTGAAGCACTAGGGAGGAGCGAACTCACTGGATTGGCAACTCATTGACACCTGAGGGCGCACACTACACGAGGCTCTTATCATGTACCTAACAGACAAAGGACCAAGACCCGACTTGAACCAAGTCTAGTTAAAAGACAAGCTTACTGGTCCCTCGCTGGCTAGTGAATGAAAAAGTTTGACAGAAAAAGGCCAATATTAAAACTGACCATGTTTCAACCAGTCAGATTTTATGATACTCTTATGGTGTGTGTTAAATTGTTTCGACTATGAAATGGTCGAGTTTGTAAAGTTGTATTGTACATAATGTTTAAAATTTTGCGAAATATAAACCAAAAATGTAAAATAAATATTATATTTTATACTCGGATACATGTATGCAACTGAATGGTTTGAAAACCCTACGAAACAGAAAAGGAAGTAGTTGAGTTAAATATTGGCAATAACCTGATTTCTGGTAATCTACAGAGGTATTTTCAAATCTTCCCCCCCCCAAAAAAAAAAAAGAGTAGTCCTTCAAATTCTCTTTCCTTAGGGGGAACTTTTTTATCTTTGAGGGGTGTCATAAAAACATTATTTCTGTAAATCAAAGGAGATTTATTGTGATGTACTTCTTGAAGTTTGACGGATATGATTTGGGTATTTCCTTTAACAACATGAGGGAAAATGGTGAATGAGGTAGTCCCATGTCAATCATGTGAGATTTTATTTAATATTTAATAAGCAACAATGTTACTCTAGCCAGTATTTTATTTCAAATAAATAATCAATCTTTATTAATCTTCATTGAAATACAACAACATGAAAGTTTCCTAATTATATACCTTCTCTTTGGAAGATCTACCTCCAGAAAATGAAATTTTAGTTATTTATTCAACACTGTAAAGGAAATTTCTCAAATCATGTTTGTTGAACATTGAGGCTGTGTTTGAATTGGCGGCTGCGGCTGTGGCTGTTGCTGTTGCTAAGGGTGTTGCTATGGGCATCCTATGCTTCAAGGCATGTTCACGTGACGATCAAGCCGCAGCCGCTAACTCTGACAGCTACAGTAAATAACCCCAAGTAGATAGTTTACAGCATTAAGGCTGTTTCATAGCCTGCATGTTGATAAGGTTTTCAGTTTGCATGTGTCCTACCCAACTATAGAATTAAACCATTTATAGTTGGAATCTTCCCAACTACAGTTGGGATTAGCCCAGCTATGATGGGATCAGCACAACCATAGTTAGGCCAATTCTATAGTTGGGGCAAAACACATGAACAGCAGTATCCTGTTGGTAAGTGTGACATAGTTCCACCATGAGCCATGCCCACTTTACACAGTTCAGCACCAATGATTAAGAGAAGCCTGTAGGAAATGCATTGATTAAGTCTTATAAGATTAATGCAAGTACAAACAAATCTTTGGACTTTTGCATTATGTACTTTAAAGGCTCAAGGTCTTGTTATAAATTATTAATCTTGTACCAAGGAGTTGTAAACTTAGAGTTAAATGAGAGAGTCTAAATTAAATTATGCACAAAACTGTGCCAGCTTTAAAGCAAGAAGCATGCGCATGTGACATATTAGATTTACCAACAGGATACACATGCTTTGATAGAAGAACTAACCAGATTATGAGCCTGCAGTGATTTACTAATGAGCCATTTCTAATAGTTGATAGAAAATGAGATAACTATACATGATTGTGTGCATTGAACACACACAAGTGTGTAATGACCTCCAATCATGGACCATCCTTTGTTCACCTCTTTGTCCTAACAAAACAAGGACCCCATTGTTTTCCTTTTGCTATAATACTTCGGTTTGAATGTCACTACAAACACACCCTATTGTGTTAATGCCTAGTTGTGGGGACTTGCTATTGTAGTTCTATTATTCCCTGACAAAGAAAAAGGTTGTGGGGACCTTTGTTCCATTGTATAAATGTCCCCATATGTTGTGTGTGTACCTCCACCCCCACACACTACAAAGGGTATACATTTGTTATGGCCTTGAACCAATCTATATTTTCTTGTTTAGCCTGGTGCAATAAAGTTACAATTTTTGTTAAACACGCATATTAATATTTACAGTAACCTTTTAGCTAATTATGACCCTTATTGTACAAAATCAATTTTATGTCCTGAATTTTGTATTTTATTTTGTGTGTGTACCAGTACATGTGTATGTTTTCCCATATATTTTTTTCTGTTAATATAAATTTACGAACTGTTCAGTTTTCCTGTCCCTTACATTCTTACTTATGCTATTGTTGCCCATTTGTTTCTGTACAAACTATTTATCTTTTTTTTTGTGCGAAACTCCACTAAAATATTCTGACAGGTGAAATATTCGGACTCGTAAAATATGCATCATGAAAGTATAAAATAAACTGGAAAAATTTAAATTATTCAAGTGTACGAATGGATCTGATTTTGAGACCTAACTGATATTATTGTGTATGGCTCGGTTCATGTGTACATCTTTTAGGTGGTCTGGTGATGTCTTATCAACACAATTGTAGACCAAATGATTTAAACAACTTTAAGTATGCCTTAAAGCTCCAGCTCAACATTGCACAAATCAAGCTATATGTAATACAACCAACCTGGGCAAATTTCACCTCATTTTGTTGTTTCATTTACGAGAAAACGACAAAAAAGCTTGTGCAAGCTGCTTGTAGCCAATTTTTTTATGAATCTTTCATGGTTGTCAAAAATTATGTTTATACAGAATATTCCCTCTAAGCAAATTAATTTCTTGACAATAAGAGGATCCGAATAAAAAAATATAAAAACAATGCCCTCAATTCCCTTTGAATAGAAGTTGCCCACTGCCGACACAGTGCAAAAACACAAATGTCTGGGACCCGGGCCCCAATTTCATGGAGCTGCTTAAGCACAAAGAGTAGCAAAGCACAACAAAATGATGCTTACCAGAATAACGTTACCAGCCAAAATATCATGTCACATCACATGTACCATCTGTGACTGGTGTCCAGCTCATTTTAGCAGAAAATTGTTCAGCAGTATTTTCTGTTTAAGCAGCTCTATGAAGTTGGGCCCTGCTGTTAGAAAAAATGCTTCAGTCTCAAGCAAGATCCCTCTCCTTTTAACATCTGTTGGATCAAGCACTGAGCATGGTTGAGGTAATAAGAATATTCTACAGTATTTACACACATAGCTAATCAGTGGTGTATCCAGGATTTCGAGTTTGAGCTGGGGAGGGTTGGGTGGTATGTCGGAGTTGCCCAATTCAGAAATTTGAACAGAGGAAGAGGTCAATATCAGTATTTTTACCAGGGTTACACTATTCGTACCCCTGCTCATTGGGCCTTTAGCATTGCTAAAACCATCTCAACTCCTATGGAGTATGCAGCACCGGCAACCAAATTGGCACACAGATTGCTAACCATTTACATCAACAATCTCTACACTCACAGGTACCTATTTTACTCCTGGGTGATGAGAAGCAATTATAGTCATGTGTCTTGCCGAAGAAAACCTGACCGGGATTCCAAGCCACACTCCTATGACTGAGCCATCAGAACTTGAGTTTGATGCTCTAGACCACTCTCCAACGACTCGCTGAGCATATTATAAGACTGAGACAAAATATCAAAGCTGCTGCTTCCTCCACATGCTAGATACACCACTGCAGCTCATTACTGATTATAATTGATCAATAAATCAAATGATTCAGACACGGAGAACTGCACGCTAAGAAGCTGTTGATTGATTGATGATGTCATCATCATAATGTCCTCTCAGGGGGTATAAGACCAGCGGCAACGATGCGGTTCTCACTCACTAAATAATTAAAAGTTGAACAGGCATGTGGCTGAAAATGAGATCAGAAACAGAGAGTCAATAAACTTATTTAGTTAACACCTCTCTTCAAGGGTGGTTTTTGTAGACGTTAATAATAGACATTTGTGTAGTACCAGTATTGGTCAAATGTGGCACATGGCACAGGGCTGGTTCATTTATTACTAAAACTATCAGCAGAAGCTTCCTGTTGGGTAAACTGCCTGTGCACTAAGCTAAATCAATCACAAGGGCCACCTCACAGGTACCCACTCAATCCACGGTGAAGACGAGCAACTATAGTTAGTGTCTTGCTCACAGTCACAAGTGCAGTGACAGGCCAGGCCAGGATTCGAACCCATAATCAAATCCATTAGAACATGAGTTTGCTGCACTAGACCACTCAGGCACGGCGCTTTGTACTCGGCCATGTTTGAGTTGCATCATTTTTCTGCATTTAAGATACTTACTGTGTCTTGAACTTCAAGCGCTATGCCCTTTTGCCTCATGAATTTATGCAGCCCAGGATCCAGTCTGTGGTTGACCGCCCCACAGCCAAGAACAAGTATTTCTGGTAGAGGGGAGAATCACAAAAGTTAAATTAAAGAGCGTACGAAATCGGATTGCAAACTTTAAGAGAAAGAAGGAAAAACTTTCTAATGTTTTTGTTCTCTTTGAATGTTTTTGTCTTTACCAGAGACACGCTCTGGCAAATCCCAAAACTTCTTGGCATTTATCGCAATGCATAACAGCCATGAAAAGGTAAAAAATTAATCTGATGCACCAATTTGAGATTTTTTGTCACCACATACCACATTCTCGCAAGATTCTGATGGAAAAGAAAAGATCTGAAATGTTGGGAAAATTGGTAGTTTTAACAAACACCAAAATCTCACTTTTGAAAATTGGGTGAAAGTTTAGGGTTTTGCCAGAGCCAGTCACATTTAAGGGAGAATTTTCACCAGGTTTAATTTTCACCATCTCCTGAGACCTCAACAAGTTCTTACCTATTTTGGGTTCCAACAAATGAAAGAGTGACAGGCTTTCTTCATTGATGTCTGCTACACTACCGACCTACAATAACAAGAATAAACAGATATAATGACATCTTTAAGACACTAAAACTTGCTTAGCTCAGAGAAATCTAAATAGCAAACATGTTACCCCCTGTATTAGTTGTGGATTTTACCACATCAATTTTTCTTAGCATATAAACAGTGTCGGTGCTAGACTCTACAATTGGAGAGGGGGGAGTGAAGCAAAGACATTACGGGGATGGGAGGCAATCAAGTATCTTCAAATGTGCATCAAACTAGACGATAAATGCTGACTGATGTACAGTGTGAGAAACAAATATCAAAAACTATAAACCATAAGACTGGTTAATGTAAACGTAAATTGCAGTGTGGAGAGTGGTTTGTCTGACAAAGTTTTGCTATAAAATAAAAGATGTTAATGATGCAATAGGCCGAATTGTGTGCACAGAATCACAATTCACTTTGGTTGTTAAACCTGAGTACTTGGTTTGTGTGTTTGTTGATGGGGGCAAGGAAATACAATTTTTTGGGGGGGGAATGCCCCCTTTACCATTGCATATAAGCTTATTAAGCAATGTACTCAGATGGGCATCTATATACCTTTATCTGATTATTGATAACTTAAAACAAACCTCAACAAAGAAAAGTAAAAAAAATAAAAAAATAATTGAACTAGATTTGAGATTCCTGTATTCAATTGAAACATAGCAACCATGAAATTGCTCACACAAACTTGGACCCTGATGTTAAGAGAGTATTAGCAATACACTGCCAATATAAGCAGCGTTACTGAGGATTATAGACTGGAGTGACTAACATTCCACTGGACAAGACTTCTCGGCAGAATAGCCAGAGGTCCAACCACCCGATCTCCGCTGACAGTGAATCCATGGACGCTGTAGTTGGAGATGAACGGTTGACCTTCGGACTCTTTAGACAGGAGGCTGATTGTCGTTCGCACGTACAGCTCATCATCAGTTGGCTGCAGCTTACTCATGTGTCGACTTGCACTTCTGAGTTAATCAATTCCAAAAAAAAAGGAAAGACAGTGACTGTTTAATTAAATATGTATTCAATTCATTTAATTATTTGAATTGCACAGCCATTCAGGCAATCGACAGTTAGCAGAAGGTATACCAGAAGACCAGTTTATGGTTTATAATGTCAAATTTGTCTTTTTTAAGAGAAACAGGATCTACACACAGGTATTTCAAAGAACAGAAAAAAAATTAAGGTGAAAATTTAAATTAGATGGACAGACAGGATCAATAAAAATTGTCCGGTGGGGAATGGAAGGTCTTTATCAGAAATATACAAATTACCATGACATTTCAGATTAATATTTCTTTATCAGATCAGCAGAAAGTTATTGGTTCCTGATGACTTGGTTGAAAGTTACCAATGTTAAGGGGAGTATTGGCAATGCATAAAGAGATATTACTGATGTCATGATAATATTATAGGTAGCGATAATACATATAAACTTACTAAAACCACTAGTAGTAAACTAAACTAATAATATCATGTTTCATGGGTTTTCAATCCAATTACATTAATAACAGAAAAACCTAGTGACAAAAGTAAATTAAAGTATTTTTTTAAAACAATTTTTTTATAAAACTTTTAGTATTGAATCTTCAAGAAAATGTTTAACATAGAATTCAAACATCTCTTGAAGTTTTTGGGGGGAAAAAAACAAAATTAAAGCATACTAAAAATTAACTCTTTTCTGCAGTTCTGTTTTATGTCAAGTGACTTATCGAATATCGGTAGCCAAGGCAAATTTTGACATATAATGCAGTTTAAAAGAAAACACATCAAAAACGTTCATATTTATGCCACGGACAGTGCACAAAATGTGTAAAATAATTGCACAAAATACTTGTAGGGCCTGACATTGTACGTAGCTAATGACAATGAATTTATGTCAGGATCCAGAAAATATGTCATCTGCATTACAATTAATTTTAGGAATTTTATGATTGGTTTTATAGGTTTTTTAATGGCAATGTTATGTTTCCTTCTCTTTATACAGACTGTGATACGCAAAGTAAAAGCCAGCTACAGACTATTTTATTCTCAAGAATGTCTTGATGATGAATACGAGGCTGTTGTTGATCAATCAGAAAAGCTTAAAAAAATAAAACATCAAAGCTACCAGCTCTGGACCTACTCCCCTAATGAGTCAGGAAGAGGAACAAACTGCAATGCAAGAACTATTATTGTGTTGACAAAGCAGAAAAAGTCACATAACTTGATAAATAAATATAAATGGATTTGTATCAATTTAAAAACATTTATATAAATTCAGTAAACACCATTACATTTGATTTTAAAACAATTTATGTTAAACACTTCAAAGAAAAATAAAGAAGTAAAAGATAAGAAAAGGTGTCATGATTTTCTCTTGTGTCATCTTGATTTTTCTCTTGGGGAGGGAGGGCACTTCAAGAAGTATTCATTTATTATGTTGATAAAGCAGAAAAGCCACAAACTACAGAAAAGAAAAGGATAATTGATGTATATAATTATACAAATGTTATATAAGTTCAGCAAAAACAATCACATTTAATTTGAAAATAATCATTAATACCACTTTAAAGTAAAATAAAGAAGAAAAAGAAAAGGACAAAATAAAGCAAAAAAATCAAGTAAAGAAGAACTTTGTTATTTTATCAACCAATAATCATCTCACTAGCCACAGAGACAATCTGGACAATCGTTATTATTTGTTTTTTTGTTTTTTTGCATTTTGCGTGCCATACTAGTGCGTGAAATTGACAGAAACTGCCCCTGAATGTACCGACCGGAAACGGGTAACGCGACGTGTGCACGGCGAATACAGCACCGCTGTAAATTTAGGACGATATTTCGGAATTTATGACTGCAACTTCTGGGATTTCAACAGATTATGAATTAAAAGTGTCTCGTTAAAAGGTGAGTCAGATGGTTTTTAAAAATTTCATTTAGTTTCCGTTTCCGAACGATTTTTACCGTTAAGTGACCGAAAACCGGTCGTTCCAGGATATACATACTCCATGGTGGCGTTGTACTTTTAATTGCATGAGTTTCGTGAAAAATCTTTCCTTCACTTTTTGACCCTTAAATGTGCCTTTATTTCATTCACAAGACTTTTTCGTCGAGGGTAAACGATGTGAAACTTTGCAGAATATTTTAACAGTATTTGTGGAGGATACTGACCTGAAAAGGGCATGTCGATTACATAACAATCTCAAATTTCGTGTGATCATGGAAGCTGCCATCTTGAATATAGCATTGCATTATGGGTGCGACCATCGATGGTAACCCGCGACTTATCGCAAACACTGCCAAAATCTAGATTGTGCTGAGTATCAAGAACAATTTCGCGCAAGTTTTGGATGAGACATGCGACATTATTTGTTTTTGCAACTTCTTTTTTAGTCCTTTTAAACTTATCTCCATTATTGACACTGACAGATTCCAGCTTTTCTGGTGAACAACTTTACAAACCGCATCAGTTGACATGCACTAATATTCACTTATTAAAAAGCAGAGAGGTAAGGTTAAATTAAACGGGAAAATGTTCTTACTTTAACTTAACCACTACCTGACTACGGCTATTGTATTAACTTAGTTTTACTTTTGCATGTTTGATTGAACATGTTGAATGAACAACATTTTAAAAAAATATTATTTTAATTTTTAGATATGTATGATCCTTGCTCAAGCCGGTTTTACCTTGAAAATTAATCCAAAATTTTGAATTGCTATTTTAGTAGAAACCAAAGTTATTACCTTTCAAGTGAGATGGAAAAGTTTCCATATCTGGCTGCCACTTTCTAATAAGGTTTTTTTTTTAGACTTTTTAATGGATGTTGGGCTTTACTTCTCTTTATTCCTCTCAAGGAATTGGTGGAAAAAACGTTAATTATTGACCTTAAAAAAAGAAAAATCAAGCGGACATTTCATCACACGGCTGGAATTTTCCCCCATTCATGCCCAAACGAATTAAAATGGCGTTTAGCGAGTAGCGTTGTCAAGCTTAATGAAGACGTGAAATTGGCTTGTTTTTCATTATTTTGACACTTTGTAATTGTTCAAAGTGCCTGTTTCTAGCTGGATATATTCTTCAACCCTTCTAGATAGGTAAGGATCAAAGTTTACTTAAATTCCATGGATACAAAGTGACAGCCGGATACGGCATTTTAGCCCCCTAATTAAGTTATAAAAAAAATTCAAAATTGTGAAGCACAATAATTACATCGTACTTCGTAGCCTATGTTATGTATTATCCGGACACTTGGATTTGACTTCTAATCTCTAAGTTCTGTTCCAATTTTGTGTTTTCAACTCCTAATCTTAATATTAGTCAAAGAAAACCTCCGTTACAATGCCGCGTGGACCAGCAGCGAGCCAATCCCAAAGACAGAAGTCACAACCGAAGAGGGGAAGATCGAGACCAAAAGGAAAGGCTGCTGCAGTGGAGACATCATCAGCATCCAGCTCAGTATGTCAGACACTTTAGCATCATTTCCATTACTAGGCTGGTCTTATTCTTTTCTTTTTTTTTCTCTCTCTCCTTTTTTTGGGGGGCGTTGTTATGAGAGTTTGCAAATTAGTGTGCATTTTGTTTTTGGTCTAATGCACATGTTGGGCTCAAGTGGTCGATCTGCACAATTGTTCGATTGTTGCGCGATCTGTCTATCATGACGCTTTATCGGTCGATCCCACTACCACCAGTCGAACATGTTTTCTTTACAATTCACAATTCTGGAGGATTTTTTTTAAAGGTAAGTTGAGTCCGAGCTATCCTTCAGAATCGTCCGATAGCACAAATTGACTGATTGCACCCAACACACATCAATAGTCCTGGCCCTGGGGGACCCAGGTCTAGCGGGGACTTGGCAAGGGATGTAAAATTGGCCCGGCGTGATGGGGCACTTGTTTTAATTACTGTACATCCTTGGCTATACCCCCAGCCCCAGCATCCAGGGCATTATTCCTGCACGATCCCGGACCGGCATGCAGGGCATTTATCACAGCTATTGTATTTGTCTCTGCTATTATAACCCAGTAGGTTGGAGCAACAAATTGTACAGCCCTTGCAAAGTCCCCGCAATTGTCCTGGTAGGGCGAGGCAACAAGTTGTACAAACCCCGGCCAAGTCCCCGCTGTTGTCCTGGATTGTGGGGGCACTGACTTTGCACATCCCCTTCTATGGATGTCACGGCTACTTTTTCAACCAGGTCCCCCAGGGTCGGGACTACAATTGATACCTGCATAAATGCCAATGACACATGTATTTAGCCCTACAAAAAGAAGCACCTTGTATCCCTTAGCTGGCTTTGGTAATTTGGCACGTGTTATATCCAGTTTATTATTATGGTAAATATTATTAAAAAGGGTGGTAATTTTTTTAGCGTTGGGTCTTACACTTGACAGTTTCCAACGGGAAAAAAGAGCTTATTTAGGCCCTCTACCCCTATTTGTAGGGCTAGCCAATATTATTCAAATGGTTATGCTTAAAAGATCCAAAGATACTAATATATGGAAAGAGAAGGGTCTTTCCCAAAGTGTTTCTGCCAGGATTCACTGACATTTTAATAATATATTTTTTTACAAACCTCAACTGTATTTTAGACAGAAGCTCTAGACCATGAGACTGCTGCCCATTTTCATTTTTTTTTTTTTTTTGGTTTTTTTTGTACAAACACATTTTCCTGTGTGAAAAGAAATTTGCTTTTACTCTTGATGTGCACATTGTTACAGGAGGAAGAGTTCATGGATGCAAGGGAAAGCCAACTACCCAGCCAATCACAGTCTCAGACCATGACTCAAGCTGACAGAGCAGCCGCCAAATTCACGCCAGAACTCATCGAAAGAAAGGTCAGTCCATGAATGGTAGTTCTTGGCAATAGACTGACACATTTAGCTCCACCCCTTAATCAATTAACCAATCCATGCCAGGCCTCAAAGTAACCAGGGGCCGATTTCACAAAACTCTTCCTAACTTAGGACACGTCCTAGGCAATGCTAAGATATAGGACTAGTCCTAAGTTAAGATGAGTAACTTAGGACTAGTCCTATCTCTTAGCATTGACTAGGAAGTGTCCTAAGTTAGGAAGAGCTTTGTGAAATCGGCCCCAGGAATTATAGCATTGAGCCAGTAATGCCACAACTAAACAAGTCATGCAGTGTGACGTTTTCCAAAAACATACTTTTAACCATAGTTCCAGGGTTCTCGAAAGATGTCTGCCACCTGACAGGATTAATTTCTCGGAATGGCCAGTATCATATTTCTTTGAGAATGTCATTGGCACAAAGAAACCCTGACTAAACATAATCAAGAGAACAAAGGTTCTCATTGAAGCACTGGGACTTATTGTTTATTTTGTCCAAGAAATTATCAGATTCATTCAGCATAAATCCAAAAACCTTGGCCGTGAACCATGGCTGGAACCAAGGCTAGAATCTTGGTTCACTTGGACTTGCCTCCATTGAGCCATTGAAATACAGTGGTGGAAGCCACTCAATGTCTCGTAATCCTTTTCTTATAACAAAAGGACAAAGGTCTGGAACCAGGGATTACATAATAACTCCAGCAAGAAGGGAGAATTCGAGCATGAATTCCAGTACCATCTGTCCGCTTTATGAGTGCATGCACTCCGCACGCTCTGTAATGGAATGTCTGGGCGACCATCGTTCCAGTATTCCGATTTCGCACAAAAAGTCAAGATTCACGTCGCCTAATTTCTGAAAGGGTAAATATTGGCGTGTGTACATGTCATCGGGATTAACTGGTTAAGAAATGCTAATTTACACTTAAGCTTTTCAATTCCAAACCACTTCCTGATCATGAAGCAAATATTACCATCAAAAGTATATGTGTATGTTAAGTCTTGTAATGATATTTTTAGTCCAGTAACATCGCCCAAGATTCATGTCGCCCAATTTCTGGCAGGGAAAATCTTAGCGTCAACGATTTGCTTTACTTTCAGGACATAGTTTGAAATTGAAAAGTTTTTGTGTAAATTAGCCTTTTTTTACCAATTAATGCTCGACGATGTGTATACACGCCAATAATTTCCCTGCCAGAAGCCTTTATGTGTGAAATCGGAATATTGGAACGAAGTTCACCGGGACATTCTGTTACAGAGAATGCGCTGTCATTGACTCCCAAAATAGCCCAACCAAGACTATTGTGATGATGACATCAAGTGAATTGGATCAATAATATGATAAATGGATAAAACACTGCAGAAAAGATGCCAGGTCGGGCAGTCACCTTTTTCACACATACCAAAAATTGAATCTTATTATTAGATTTTCAGTTTGTTGTGTTCTACTGTTCTGTTTTAAGGTTGGTGAGTTGGTGCAGTACATGCTCATAATGGAACAAAAGAAAATCCCTGTAAAGAGAGGAGGTGAGTGTTGTCATATCCCCCCAACCAATCTCTCAATATTTGTTAATTTTGTGTCATAAAGCATACAGTGTATAACAGCCCTGGGCCCAATTTCATAGAGCTGCTTAACGGCCGATTTTGTGCTTACTGTGCGATTTCCATTTCATAGCACTGAAAACCGTAAGCACAGGAAAAGGGATGCTAACCTTCCGGTGCTTACAGTAGGAAAACGAATGAAATAACAATGCAAATCCTAATTTTCTTGCTAACCTGTGAAATACGCTTACGCTTAAGCAAAACATTTTCTGCCATAGTTAGCACAAAAATTTGCTTACCGTTAAGCAGCGCTATGAAATTGGGTCCTGGGGATTGGGGTTTAATAGACTGATCCATTAAGCCCCACCTGCTAACATATTGACCAATCAAAGCCTTGACAACATTCAAATCCCATTAGAAAAGTAAGCAAACCGCCGCCATTGTTCTGACACACAACACACACAACTGTACAAACTTTTGTTTTGTTTAAATTTTTTCGTATTTCTGGTGATGCAAATCCCAAAGCAGTGGTCCCTGTACAGTTGTGTAAAAGTGGTTTAACAGTGTTCCTGTCTGCATTTGTTCTTTGGACTCAAGACACTGCTCTAAAGGCCACGAAACTAAATCCATACCATTCACATGTATGTGTGTGTTTCCGATACGTGTGTGTGTTCGCAACAAAACCACCGCTGAGATTGTGGCAAGAAAGTCACACCATGTGCTGTTGCTAGGCAGTTGCTAAGGTAGGCGGGGCTTAATGGATCGGTCTATTGACATGAGGAGGCAACAAGTGGGTAAGAAGATGCATGACACTTCATTAAAAAAATGTTAACCCTAGCAGTGTCTGAGGCCGATTAAATCAACCCAATTTTTGGACTGTATTGAAAGGCCCAATTAAATCAGCCTTAATTATAATGCATTGTATTGGTACCCCATGTGACTTTAATAAAATGACCTTGGTGAAAGTTCAAGTTGTGACCGAAATCAAGTTTGGAAAGTCAGCTTTGAACTTGTTTATGGCTTGACTGCTTTAAGAATTGTGTTTTGCTATTCCTGAAAAAAAGTAGTCATTTATAGCATGGCATTACACTTGATGTTTTCCGAGTCCTGCAAAATAAAAGTCCAGTAAAAGTGTAGGTCCAAAAACAAAGTAAGTTTATTGTTCTTTATCCACAATGATACATGTTTAGGTGGCTAGTGCATAAAGCGCTTGCCTCTCACCACTGTGGCCCTGGTTCGATTCCCGGCTGAGGGCATGCGTGAGTAGAGTGGTGCGTTGGTTCAGTCCTGTGGCACAAGGGTTTTTCTCTGGGCCCTCCTAATGTCCACCCTCCGGAAAAAAACAGTTTCGATCTCTTGGTATGTTCCATGCTCATAACTAAGTATGATGGGTCATTGTAAAACATTACATAGTGCTATATGTAAATGAATGGGTCTTATATTTTGAACATAGCTCTGCATGCCTCGTGGAAAAAATGTAATGAGCACTTTAAGACGCCCTCGGATGTGATAAAGCGCTATGTAAGAACTTGGTATTATTATTATTATTATTAAGCCAATGGCGCGCTTGCATGTCTGCGGCTCAAACACGTTGTAGCTGCGTCCTTTGCAATTCAGCTTCTCAGCTGCCAGTAAGGATGATTAGCCTCCCAAATAATGGACCTTTCCCATGAAATATGCTAATTGCATTCACGCATGCGTACAGACCCTGTTGGTTGGCAAGCGCCATTGAAATGTGCACAAAGCAAACGCACAAAGCGCGTACGCGTCATGCGCCCATCAGTCCCATGCAAAAGGGCGCACTGTTCCCAAAATTTTGCCAACCAAAATGTAAGTGTGCACGCGCGATGTCCAATTTACGTATTTCATGGGAAAGGTCTTTTATTATCCATTAAATCTGGGGGATTTATTCATATACAAAATTTCATTTCAGATATTACCAAGCATGTATTGAAGGCAGAGTATCGTAACATTTTACCACATGTTCTGGAGAGAACCAAGAGGAAGCTTAAGATGGTAAAATGAAAATCATTAAAAAAATACTCCATGCATATCTTTGCCTTTCATTGGTACCAGTGGTACTGGAAAATATTTCCATCTTTAAGACTTCCACAAGCAAGAAAAAACAAGTCTCAGTTTGTATTTGGACTTGTCAAATCAAAATAATCATACAACACTTTAGAGCGCTCAAAATACCTGTAAGTCAGAAAGTATTAATTTGTTTTCAAAGAAATGTGACCTTTTAATTTGATGAACATGAAGCAATCCTGAAGACGATCAGAGCATACTGATCGAAACGTCGAGTTATCAACCACCGGTTCTTTTCAGAACCACCACAACTCGTAGCAAGATATTTGTTCGTACTCAGTGTCTCCGCAAACCTCACTAGATTGTATTTTCACCATTGCAAAGTTTCAAATCTTACTTATTGTATTTTTTGTTTTGTTTTATGTTCTGTGTTTATTGCACACAGAGGCTCCTGCATTATGCGCTATATAAATGTCTCGTATTATTGTTATTATTAATATAATGAAGGCGGTCCAAAACTCCAAATAACTTATTTCTGTCCGAAATTGCAGGCATTTGGTTTAGACCTTGTCGAGTTGGTCCATAAAACTGGAAAGAGCTCAACAAAGATGTATATACTACTGAACAAAATAGTACCGGAAAAACAAGGGGACTTCATAGACAGGTAATCAACTTGGGTCCTTTCGATAGTTATTCAGCCCCAGCATCAGCAGCAGTCCAGGTTTCTCATGGCGTGTCATGTCCGAACGGTCAAGGGCACCGGACTCAAGCTCTGGTGTTACTGATCAGCACAGTGTGGGTTCGAGTCCCGGTCATGACACTTGTGTCCTTGTGCAACACACTTAATTATTATTGCTGCGTCCTTCGGATGGGACATAAAGCCATAGGTGTCGTGTGTTGGGACAACAACAACAAAAAGAATCCCGGCGGCAACTGGTTTAAGGATCACTGTGTCTTTTTTTTGTGTACAGTTCCTCTGAAGATCCCAAGGTTGGTCTCCTTTTGGTGATACTGAGCCTCATCTTCATGAATGGAGGAGTTATCGGTGAAGGTAAGTAGCGCCTAGTATCCTTTTGAAATTACATAAATTCCATTATTATTATTCCGATATTATTTGAAACGAATAAAACATCTTCGACCCTTCAAGAAAATTCTGTCTCAAAGGCTGATATTGAAAACGCAATACACGCATACAAGTACATTTAGTGAAACAGAAGCAGTCTGGTGGGAAAAATACTGTGCAGTGGAAATCAAGGAGAGAGCGGGCAGAAGATGCAGAATGAGAACAGAAAGTAATCGTCAGGAAACAAGCTGGGAAAGGCGTTGCCTAGTATAGCCCAAGACACAAGGGAAAGACTGGAAGATGGGATGAAACACAAACAGATAAAATCAGTAGTTAGGTATTATCATTTGGTATGATGTTTATTCTGCCAGGAAAAAAAATCTGCATAAATATTTAATGGCCTGTGGTTTTTACTGCAAACAATCTCTGGAATGTATGAATTTGCAGATGTATCGTCGGAAACGTAAACCACTTTTAACAAGTCTTACCAGGACCCTTGGACTGGATGACAATTTAATTTGACTTTTTAAGACAAGTTGTGTTTTTGTTTGTTTTGCTTTTGTGCAGTTGACCTTTGGCACACACTCAATAAGTTGGGCCTTAGACAAGAAGAGTAAGTTTCATTTTCATCGTGACGTAAAACAACCTGTTTTTTGTATTGCTACCCCTAACTTTCCCATATTATCCTCCTACTGTCTGATCATTCAACATCATCCACTGTGGTTTTGAATTATAGATGCACTGTGCTACCCTGAAGTATGGTTATCATGTGGTGAATGCATCTACACAGTACACAGCTAGTTCTGTGCACAGTTGTGCCACCATACACACTCCATGCAGTTGAAATGGTTTGAAATGGTTTGAAATGGTTGGCCAACTTGCTTGAAAATATTACCAAGAGAAGGAAGTTTATGTGTGATGTAACTCTGTTGTCTCTTTATAGAGTCAACACAACTAGTTTCCATGGTGCTTCCACAAACCATTCATAGCTTGCAGCAAAGATTATAGACTGCCAAAGAGGCGCAAGATGGGGGAACTCGGGCTGAAATGTGAAATCCGGCTGGACGCCATTCCAAGTGACTCTTTTTGTACAACAGTAGATCAGTGCAGACAATGACCATTGCCTTCAATTGGTAACAAAACAATCACTTGCTGAAATGGCGCCCATGCGTATTTCATGTTCCAGCAATAGATAGAGCTCCAGTTCCCCGTCTTGCGCCTTCGGCGCTCTATAATCTTTGCTTGCAGTCACTACCCGGGGGCTCTTTTTAGAGTTACCATGGTTATGTCAGTGCAACAACGTCATACCTCGATTTTGTAATAATGTCAAATCTCGCATGAGAAACCCTCCTTGCAAAAATTTTGTAGTTTTTTTAAGCAGTGACATACAACCTTTTGACACTTTAGGAGATGCGACGTTGTTGCACTGACACAGCGCCATATCTCATGATTTGTTTAATTTTGCAAACCTTTGTATTGTAAATTGTCTCTTATTTTAATTTCAACATCTGTACCTTGAAATATAACTTCCAAGATGACTGATGATTTTCTTGACTGGTCTGTTGATGTGTTTTAGGAAGAACCATGAAGTGTTTGGTGATATCAAGAAATTGGTGACATCCGAGTTTGCCTCCAAGCAGTTGTAAGTTTGAAAAAAAAAGTAATAATAACTTGATTTTACCACACGCCGATGTGTGATAAGCACTGTATTCTCGGGGCTTTGTCCACAGCATACTTCTTGGGTGGGGTTTGAACCAGATGTTAAAATTAGATTATATTTATTTTTTTATTCTTTGACTGAAAAACAGGTATTTAGACTATAGTAAGATTCCGAACACAGATCCTGCTTTGAACCAGTTCAAATGGGGTCTCCGAGCCAACGCAGAGGTCTCTATAAGAAGTGTCCTGGAGTTTGTCTGTAAGGTGAGTGTATCTTATAGTGTTGAGTTCAGTGAACTAGTATTATATCGTTCTGGTAACGAAACCAAGGGACCCTGAAAAAGTGCCTAGCTGTGTCCCATAGGCCTGAATATACACTAATCTGAGCAGTGCTTGTTTATGATGTTTTACACCACCGCAGCTATGGTCGCCGCACGTGCGCGGCACAACAATAGCTGGTCAGCGTACCATATGTACCCATCAGCATGGAGGATTCACAGCGTGTGTACGTTGATGCGCGCTTGCAGCGGCCATAGCTGCGGTGGTGTAAACACCCATGAACAAGCTACTCGGATTAGTCTACCTGCGTGAAGAAAGTCAGTTTTAGATGTAGGAGGAAAACCCCAAATAGGGAAAACCCAAGTAGGGACCCAAAAACCCAATCCACATTGTAGGCTACGGTCCGGGATTTGAATCGGGGTCAAACCCAGGTGACAGGCAGGGAAGATACCACCGAGCCAACTTGAACTGCCCTTCATTATCATCATCTTCAACATCATCACCACCAGGTTCAACATGTATTTCAAGCCCTGCATTTGCAGATACAGTGGTCTTGCAGTACATACCATCAAAGGCTTCTTTCTACCTTGTCAATCCCAGTCAATGTATTAAGGGGCACGGTTTAATGCATCAGATTTTATCTTCAAGCAAACTTGAATCCTCAATTCTGATCGGTCGATCCATAGCAACAAGAGTGTGATATATTGTCATATTGCACGGCCCATATCACAACCCTGTTCTGTCACGCGCTGTTGTTACGCGCTGTTCAAACTCTCATCTTCAGAATTCATTATAAATTCAGAATTCATTATAAATTTGCCTGAAGACAAATTCGTTATCACGTTCGCGCTCGTGGAATACGGAAAATATAGCATGTCTGCATCTTATATCCAACTCGGCCTGCAGGAGATGCAGGAGATACGGGATGCAGAAGCGCCACATTTTTCCTTATTCCTCTTGCGCTCGTTTGATAACTAATAATATGTAACACCCAAGTAGATCCTTGTCATTGGAGGATTGTAAGTCATGCTGCATTCAATAATCAAACCATTACATGGCCTACATCATAAACCATTTATTTGGTACTATTCACTGTGCATTTTTTTTTTTTTTTTTTTTTTTTTACTAATTGTACGCTGCGCTATACACGGCACTAGAAAATGCCCTTGTAGTGGGTGCCAGAGCACATTTTTGTACAGTTTGTTTATTCTTATAGTTCATCCTCCAATCAAAAGACAGAGATCTACTTGGATGTTCATATAAAACAAAAGATGAATCTTTTGTATTCGGGCAATGGAGATATTTTTATTCATTGAAAAGTGGAATGTCACATTCAGCTTGGCTTTGTCTCATTAAAAGGAACATTCCGTATTTCAACTCGTCAAAATATTCTCACCATTGCACTCATTAACATTTCATCATTTGGATATTATAACACACCTCTTACTAGTTCTTTGTCCTGGTTGGCTGAAACACGGTCATGTTGGGGTCTACTACCCGTGGGGTTCACTTGTTGAATTGCCTGCGAGCTAATTGTGTAAGAAAACGGTTAGTTATAAAACCCCGAAAAAGTGCATTTTCATTTTTCTTATTTTTGACTGTGATGAGTTATAAAAGACATGTGGACTAGCATTATTTGGTCAGTAGTGCACCTCCATCCCCCCCCCTCAGGTCTGTGAATGACTCTCTTCTAGTCCCTTGCAGTCCTTTGGGGTCCATAGACGAGCTCTAGTGACCTCATTGGTGATCAACCAACAACCCGGGCAATCGCACGGGGTAATTTTACTGTTCCCAAACCTAAATGTGAATACAGTTTCAGTTAACAGAGCTCCTTCGTTTTTTAAACGGTGTCCCTTTAACGACTCGTTCAAACTCTTGTTCTTCTCTTCGGCGTTTGCTGAAGGGAGTTGAGGTTTGAAATACTTTTCAGTTCATTTTGTCAAAGCTTACCCTGTGTTCTGCTCGGGTTGTTGGCTTGTAACAAGTAATCTGTTATAATGGACTATATTGAGGGAGGATGGGGGTGCTCATATTTTTTACCTCATATTTTTTTAATTTTTTTATTTATTTTTTAAACTTTTTGTCTGCAATTTTAACTCCCATCTGTAACTTTGCGGTAGACTATTGGGGGGTGCAATTTTGTCCATCCATGTTTGTATGTTTAATTCCCATTAAGTCTGGTTGTTTTGTCTTTGATGTATGTTTGTTATATGGTGAGGACCCCAAATGATCTGCTTTGCTTGATGGGTCACCCTCGTTACATATGGTTTAAATAATTTATTTTTTTTTAATCGCCAGTCCACATGTGTATACTGTACCTGTAATGAAACCAAGGGACCCTCAAAACGACTATTGTTTTTTTTTTTTTTGCTAGATGTACGGAGACAATATGGAGATGAGTACATGGAAAGAGCAGTACAGGGAAGTACTCGCTTCTGAAAGTCAGGACGGTGATGATGACAACTCCATATCCGATGAAGGATCGGATGAATCAGACGAGTCGGACTGAGGTTGAGTTACCGTTCAGTAGCAACATTGAGTGAAGGGTTGAGCAAGGATTTTAGGCAGGAATTGGAAATGAGGTGTCAAAAGTTCCTGGTCATAAAGTTTTGCTTAAATTATCCCATGGAAAAAAATGAGAAAAACAGATGTTTATTTTGCATCAGGGATAAAGAATATTATTTGTGTTTTATCCTACACCTATTTAGACTAACTTGTTTGTCTTAGGCTACTTTGCCCTAACCATCCTAGGAACAAAACAAATATACACTAACTTTCTTATCATAGGACAATGAAGGTACTGCTCAAATTAGGGTTGAGAGGCTTTGCCTTAAGGATTTTTTGTCAAAGGTCCACAGGCTTTGCTGTTACTGATACTCAGAAGAGATAAAAATGTGAAAAAAGTGTTTCAATCCAAAGATGCATGAAATTTATCTGCACTTTTTGTGTACAAAAAAAAGCAAATTGCCGATTCCATTGACCCAGTTCACCTGTCATCACCCATGATAAAGCTTGGTTGCACACCATATCATTACTCAGGCAGTGAACTCCCAAAATGGCATTGTGACATCAATGTTAGGGGTCTATATGGGAAAAAATTGAATTATTTAACAGATAAATCCACATTTAACGGAAGTAACGGTACGGTAGCATTGGTACTTATCTAAGAACAAAACTGATTAGTTTAACCTGAAAGCTTGTTATTTTACTCAGCAAGAATCCTCAAGAGCAGTATTTCTGCCTGAAATGGTGTAAATATCCAGCTTTTTTTATTACTGTGCCAAGTGTAAAGTTTTGTAAAATAAAATATTTCATATGGTTTAAATAAACAATGATTATTTGTCATGTGTTTGATTCAATATCTTGGTTTTTCAGACCATTATTTTAGAGTTGTCATTCCTGGGGTGGATTTTACAAAGTGTTAGGACTAGTCTTATCTCGAATTAGGAGTAACTAGTCCTAACTTATAGGACTAGTGTCAGGACTAGTCCTAAGTTAGAACAGGACTAGTCCTAAGTTAGGACTAGTGTGTGAAATCCACCTCAGATCACTGAAGATGACAATTTTTACTCTGACGTGTTATGCATGATACCATCCATTGAAATGACGGGCTTTTGACATTAAATAAGTAAATGTCTCCCAAGTTTTGGAAATCTAGGTGGGAATGAACAGTGTTGTTGGTCTCAAGACCTTTTTTGTGGTCTCGGGCTCCCCCTCAGCCTGCAAAAGTCTTGGTCTCGGTCTCGAATGTCTCAGTGTCGGTCTCGGACTTCCAGGTCTCAGCTACAACACTGAGAATGAATATACTCTTTCAAACTCCAATGATCCATCTCATCTGTTAATACGTAAGATGCAGCATGTTGATGCCGGTCACAGATTGGGAATTGATTCTATGGCACCGTGATAGTAATATAGCGCCATCTATCTAGAAAATTCGTTCTGAGGCACGTAAGAAAAATTGAATAGTCCAAGAGCAAGCAATGGTGTAGCCAGAGGGGGCGGGGCAGGAGCCCCCATGAGATCTTAAAAATGCACAAATGAATGGTTCAATACATTAAATAGACCCCCAAATTTCAAATTGTCTTTGCCCCCCCCCCCCCCCCTCCTAAAAAAATAAATAAAAATGCCCAGTTGTGCCACGGAGCAGAACAAAGAATCATTCATTAGGAGACATGATACTGGGAAGAAGAAAAAAATCAGTGCTGTTTTCAGGTCGAAATGTATAATGGAGTCATCATTTGATAATTAAAACCTTGATGACATAATTTACGATTGCCTTGTAACAAAAACAATGTCTGGGTTTTGTTTTGTCCCCCCCCCCCCCTTTTTCTGCCTCCTTTTCCTTGTTGTTATTATTATTATTACATGTATTGGGGTTTTTAATAGTTACTCCTAGTTCATTAATACTTTACATTTCATCACCCACACCCACGAATTTCTTATATACGTTCGATCTTGACGTTGACCGGACTGATGAGGGCGCTTTGTTTCCATCACAGATATATATATAGACGTGATATATGGGGATCGGATGGAACACCAACACTCGTCATATCACAGAACATCCACCACACCCGTAAACACAGCAAGCATCCATCCACGCCCTACTGAATTGTTTTGTATTGTACTAATTGCTTGGACTGCATGGAGCTGTCAACTCTGTTACGGACAATCAAAGCCGCCGTTAAATCATCGGTCTATTTTCGGTAGTACCCTCATCTGGATTTCTGGAAACAGCTTATTTAAATAAAATTTGCACCACCATGTATCATTATGAACTTCAAATCAAGCTGGGTATGTAACGACAACTTGCTTACTGCATCCTGTGCATCGACCGTCGTCGTGAGGCTGAACGTAATTTTGGTGTTTAAACAGGTTGGTATCATGGTCATGATGATTTCTGTATCATATCTGGGAGCCCATATCTGTACTATTGGTTGCTTCAGCTAAACGGTAGTAAATCCGCATCCCGCTAGAGTTGGGATAGCCCCACTGAGTGGTAGTGTGGCAAGGATTTTTGACATCGGTAAGGATTCAACCGATGTCAAAAATCCTACCTTGCCACACGTAGTGTAGTACTACTACTAGCTACGTACTACTCGTGTAGTGGGGCTAGAGTTGGGGTAGCCCCACTAGTGTGGCAAGGAATTTTGACATCGGTTGTAAGGATTCAACCGATGTCAAAAATCCTTGCCTAACTAGTGGGGCTAGAGTTGGGGCGGCTGCGCTGGAACTAGATAACTTGAGTTTGGATCCCTTCCCCTATGATGTGGTCTACTGGGGCACTGTACTCCTTTTTTGAGATTTTGACATCGGTCGTACTACTACTAGCCTAGTACGACCGATAATGTCTGGAGGTACAGTTCATGAAGTGGGAAATTTTAAGCTTCATGGTGGCAGTGGCATAACTAAAGGAAGGGGGCTCATGCCTCTCCACAAATTGATGTCCACCCACCCCACCCCCATTTGAAATCTGGTCTTTTGAGATTATTAAAAATGTTAAATTTTATAAGCTTTTATGTAGTAGTAATTTAAATGTTTTAAGGGTTTGTTTAAAAAAAACATTGCAAATGGAAAGTTCAGTTTTAATTGGCCAGAATTGCCCCCCTAGAAAAATTTTTGCACCCCTTTGTGCTCCCCTAAAATTTAATTTTACCCTAGTTTCGCCGCTGCATGGCAGCCAATGCTCTGATGGAAAATGAGATTCTGATTTCGTATTCTTATTCCACCAGTCCTGACCTGAGGGTTAAGATCATCGCATCTAACAAGAACCTACTTCTCCTTGTGGCGTGTCGTGGCCGAGCGGATAAGAACACCGGACTCAAGCTCTGGTGTCTCTGATCAGCAGAGTGTGGGTTCGAGTCCCGGTCGTGATACTTAAGCAAGACACTTAACCATTATTGCTTCGTCCTTCAGATGGGACGTAAAGCCGTTGGTCCCGTGTGTTGTGTAATGCACGTAAAAGAACCCAGTAACACTTATCGCAAAGAGAAGGGGTTCGCTCCGGTGTTCCTGGTTTGATCGGCTGCAGATTGCGCCACAGCACCTTGTGAACCATTACATGGTGCTATGTAAAGGAACAGGTCTCATACTTCAAAAACATAACTCATCATACCTCGCAGGAAAAAAATATTGAGCGCTCTGAGATGCCCATAGGGTGTGATAAAGCGCTATATAAAAACTGCGTATTATTATTATTATTATTATCCTTATCATTTTTCTCACTGTTTTGTTGATAGCATGAGAAGAGCTGAACCAAGTATGGGTAAAACACAATCATATCTGAGAGGGAAAGTCTCAACTTCTGGAGGAGATAAATGTGACGACGGTAAATTAACGCTGATCCCCGACCCGAACAATATTCTGGAGGATCAGATTCTTGGCACGATCTACGGTAACTGCATCGGAGATGCCATTGGTCTAATGACGGAGTTCCTGAACAAAGAACAAGCTACAAAAGTGAGCTATTATATTAATTAGCCTTGAGTAGAAGGTTTGGCAAGTAGAGTTTGAAAGAAAACTTGACAAGGATTTGCAGTTGTAGGTTTCTGGTAAAGTGTTTTTTTCTTTTTTTACAGTGAATTTCCTTGTGTCACAATTTGGAAGGACAGAGTGAAGTGATTGTTTCCTTCACAATAATTCTCTTCAGGTAGATTTATAATGCACCATGTCTGTCATAAATGACACTCCTGGCGCTGAATTATCAAATCTGGTGGAGATTGTTAAGAATGATTTTATTAGACGAAGCAACCATAATACAACACCTTGAAAGGGATACAAGGTGAGGTTGCTGCCAGAAACACAGGGGCAGACCCCTTCTCTTTACAATAAGTGTACTGGGTTCATTTACGTGCAATGCACAACACACGGGACCAACAGGTTTACTTAACGACACAAGTGTCAAGACTGGGACTCGAACCCACACTTTGCTGATCAGAAACACCAGAGCTTGAGAACAACTCTGCCAAGGTTGAAACATCACAGCCTTTTTGCACTTACACCACAAGTTATTTTCATATAAAATAAACAATAAAACAAACATCATGATTAAGAGATTTAACAACTATTTCAGAATCTATGAATAGCTCAAAGCTGAAACCCCAACCGGTCCCCGCTGATTTTGCAAGAACATGTCTCAAAAACTTTAAATGTAATTATTTCACTATCAATGAACTCTGCCTATGTCTTTGCAGTATTATAGTGGCAAGCATCTTGAATACTCCTCAAAAGCCATAACTGCAGAATATTTCATTCATCAAATGGTCTTCGCGGAAGCTGATTGGACAGATGACAGTGATCAGATGATCTTAATCCTCCAATCACTGATGGAGAATGATGGACAGGTACTTTGTAAAATTATATGTAAGCCCCGCGGTTGGCGAAGCCACTGAAGGGGCTTTCATGCATGTGTTTATGTATGGGTGTGTGTCTGTGTGTAATCACTGTCGGAGTGGTAACTCAAGAATGACTTCATATCAACTCCAAACTTGATATGTGGATTGGTCCTGGGATTCCCCAGGAGCTTGTTGTTTTTTGGACTCCCCTAGGTCAAATGTTGAGGTCATTATGGCTGAAACAAACTTGAATTGTTGTCCGAGTGATAACTCGAGAAGGACTTAGCATATCAACTCGAAGCTTGGTGAGTCTTTGGATCCCTCAGAAGTTTATTGTTTGTGAACCACGTAGGTCAAACGCCAAGGTCATTATGGCTGAAACAAAATAATTGTTGTCCGAGTGATAACTTGAGAAGGACTTGACATGTCAACTCCTTACTTGGTGTGTAGATTGGTCTAGGGATCCCTCAGAAGTGTATTGTTTTTAGACTCCCTCGGTCAAATGTTGAGGTCAATATGGCTAAAAAAAGAAGTGGAATTATGTACTTTGAAATTGAAATTAAGGTTATAACTTGGTCTTGCTGCATTGCCTGTTGAACTTGGGATACATTGAGTTAAGTGTCAAAATTATTGTTGCCAATAGAATTTGTTTGAATGGTAAAGTCTTGTCATGCACAGACTGGCTTGAGGGCCGTTACTGTTTACCAAGCATGACTTTTCATGGTTTTTGTTTTTTGTTTTGTTGTAATTACTGTTTATGAAACTAAATATATGCTTTTACTCATTGTTGCTGGTTTTGGTGCAAAACGTTCTTACTTTGTTGTCAGTAAAAACCATTCCCCAAAACGGCATCGTTGCTTATAAGCAGAGGTGTTTGCCATGAACCTAAAGACACAATGATCTATAGCCCTCGATCCTACTGTCTGACCATTCAATATCATCCACTGTGGTTGACACGACAGCCTCAGGCCTTGATCATAACCGAGGCCACCGAGGCCATTGGCCTCATGCCCTGTCGAGTTGACCAGCATGCCCTTCAGAAAAATTGCACTGTCACTACCAACTTGGCCAGCATGAAATTGTTTGATTTCTCTGATTTGGCCTGCAAAGGCCTGCCCCCATTTTTGTTAAGATCGAGGCATCTACACAGTCCACACATGTACACAGTGAGTTCTGTGCACAATTGTGCCACCATACACCAACCAATGAATGGTTTCAAACAGGGGCCCAATTTCATAGAGCTGCTTAAGCACAAAAAGTAGCTAAGCACACTAAAATTATGCTTACCAGAATAAGGTTACCAGCCAAAGTACCATGTCACATGTACAATCTGTGACTGGTATCCTGCTTTTCTTTGCTAAGCAGAAAATTTTACCAAGAGTAGGAGGGATAAACAGCTTATTTAAATAAAGAGCCTGTCACAGGTAAATCTAATGGGAGACTTTTGAGATGTTAGCGGGCGCCCTAGTGACCGGTCCTTTTCTATTATGAGAGCAATAGAAAAGGACCGGTTACTTGGGCGCCCGCTAACGTCTCACAAGTCTCCCATTACATGTACTTCCACAGGTAATAGATCTTATCTTATTTGCCACCATCGTCAAAGTAAAAAAAGTCTTTATTGTTTTTATACAGGCCGTTGGAACAGATTTTGCCAAGAAGCTGCTACATTGGAGGAATAATGGTTTTCCAGAGCTTGGAGACAAATGCGGGATGGGTTTGGGAAGGACCACAGGCCAGGTTCTTGCTGACGAATACTTTCCAACCGAGCCATTTAAGGTACAGTGTTGCGCTGACTTGCATGTGGCGGATCATAGGGATATGAAGAAGCCACCTTGATGCCGTTGGACTAAAGTCTGCATTAGAAATACTGACTAGGCTTAACCAGTAGGCACCACACGACATGTACACATGCAAATGTTTCCCCAGCCTGGAAACGGAAGCTGTGTAAAGACGCTATTGTGTAACTTCGGAGCACGGGAGCAAAGGTTCCCCAGCCTTTCCATTGCTGAGCCATTCCACTAGAAATTCTCAGTAAAACACCATCTTACTTTGAAGATTCCCAAAGCCAAATCTGGGTTGAATTAAAGAAAGTGCTGATAGTTATGGGCTTTTTGATCATTTGTTTGTGTGTGTTTAAGCGCTGCGTACAAAGTGTGGACCTGATAACAAAAGATGTACAACACTGTGTAGGAACTTGAATCACTGTGTGGACTTACACACTCAAAAAGGAAGCATTTTCTGTACAGCATTGAATAGCTCAAAACGAGTATTATAGAAAAGGGATCGGGTGTCCAAAAAACCAGCTCTCAAAACATTCTCTTGTAGAAAATGGCGGTGGTTTTAAAGATTTCTTGTTCTTAACTGCACGATGACAAAGGAGTGTCGAAATAGTATATGTCACAAAGGACTGTGTGGATAGGCATACACACCATCGTGGGGACTTATATCAAATGGAACAAAGGTCCCCACCACTTTTTTCTTTGTCAAACCATGTCCCTACAACTGGGTGTTAAAAAGACTACCTGTGTGTCTTTATATCAGATTGCAGAGAAGGTATGGGAGCGCAGTGGCAGAGCTGTGGCACCCAATGGTGGTGTAATGAGAAGTTCCATCGTTGGAGTTCATCGCTTTGATGACATTCAGCAAGTCATTAGCAACACTAAAGTCTTCTGTAAAGTGACGCATGCAGATCCAAGGTAAAAGTTCTTATTTCTTTGATAAACAACAACAACAATAAGAATGATATTATCGGAGTCTTACAGGCCACGTAGCCTGTGACATCACACGTTTACAAAAGAGTTGCAGAGCCTGGACTTCCTGCAGGTATGATTTGTACACAGCCCAATGGAAGACCACATCAAATCTGATATTTTATGGAGACTGCACTGTGCAATTCTGATCAACATCAAATATGAAGAAAGGGGGCACATCTCAAAACTTGTTCAGCTGTAAATTTTCTAACTCTTGAATTTGGAGAAAAAATTGGGCGATGCAACATTATGGGACACTTTGGCCTCATATTTCTAAAAATGACCTAATGTACCACTTAAAAATTATATGAGTATACATACTTTTGAGAACCTTTTTTTAAAGAAATGTAAGCCAAGTGCCCTGTAGTTAAGAAAATTCGTTGAATAAAACAAGAGGTCAAAGGTTAATGTATGCGCTTATCCAGTCGTTGCAACTGTCAAATAGTTACTTCAACTAGCAGGCTAGATGCCAACACCCAGCCGTGAATGCCAGCCGCAAATTACCAATTGCCAGCCGCAAATTCTAGCCGTAAATTCGCAAGAACTGGTTAAACATCTTTGAACTGTGGTACTTATCTTCTGTTGCCAAGCTTCATGGCTAGACTACAGGAACTGCGTTGAGTTCACTGATCGATCTGATTTAATTTGCTGATGCTGACCTGGGAGGACCTTTAGGTCTCTAATGCCCATGAGGGATTAGGAAAGGCTTTTTGATTTGTGTTTATTGAAGTAGTGGGGAATAAGAGAAATTCGACGAGCTTCCTGGTATAATAAACTGATGTACCATGATTTTTGCCTCATACCGTAAAATCTGTTTGTCAATTGTGCTGTGTGTTTGGAAAATTTGTTAGGTAATGCTAGATATTAAAATTAGATAATGTTTTCTCTGGTAAATTTTTATTTGTTCACCCAAAAATTTATTTAGAATTTACCCGGTCAGTTTCCCTTGTGGTTTATTGCTCAACATTCAAATTAAAAAGTGGCATCCCCTTACGGTGATCCGTTTCAAAGGTTATATCCATGGAGATATAGCTCTATGGTTGTATAAGATACTTGGGTGTGTTATATCCCATTGTCTGTCTACTGGTTCAACTGTCGAGTTGTCTTAAGCTAGAGCTTGGCCGCTGAGTTGAGTTGTCTCAACCATCGATATGTCTGGAGTCCAGTTGGTCAACCGTTGAGTTGTCTGACGTCCTTTCCAGATCATCCCTTTTGGTTATGCTTTATCCCCAAGGTGACGTTGAGAATCAAATTGAATTGAAAGGTTCAGGAACCAGTCTATTTCAAATCTGTAATCTTTTAGGTCCGGTGGCGCACGTGAGTTGCGTCTTTCGCGCTCATAAAGCATGCCCAATTTCGGTGTGCGAAACCTCACGTCAGCTTCAATAATTGTACTTTGTCACGATAACTTTTCTGTCGAAAAGTAAATGGTAGGAAATTTGAGTCAAAACTGGTGGCCTTGAACCAGCCTCGGCTTATTGGAGTCCAGAAGTTGCCGAGGCCAAGGACAAGACCGAGTCATTACATGGCAAGGCTGAGGCGGAGACCAAGGCCGTCTAAAACAGAATTTGTTTTATTAGGGTTTACAGTGCACGTCACTGTAAGAGAAGCCCTTGGTTTCATTTCCAGAAAGATAACGTCAATAATTACAGTTAAACTTTTATTGGACCTCTTCAGGTGTGTTGCATCGTGTGTTGCTGTGACGACAGCCATTGCAATGATGCTACAGGGGTTGCATAAGAAGTCTAACGGCAATTACGACATTGACAGTCTCACCGAGGCAGCATTTGAGTACGCTAAGGAGTGTCTGTTAAGGGACGATGAGGGGAATTTGAAAGTTGAGCAGGTAAGAATTGAAAGGGGTTAAGGGTCCAAGGTTAGTTTATTTCCACTCTGTTGGAAGTAAACCATAGGACGATGAGGGGAATTTTAAAACTACGCAGGGAAGAATTGCAGGGGTTAAGGGTCAAAGGTTAGCGTATTTCTACTGTGTTTTAAAGTAAACCATCCTGTTGGTAAGTGATGACGTTTTGGAGCTGAAAGTACAGTGTAACGAATGTTAATGTCTTGTATGTATACCATTTGTTTACATTGCACCTCCCTCTCCAAAATGTCATCATTTACCAACAGGATAGTCTGAAATCTATTAGTGGTTTTTCGGAAGAGTAAGTTCATTCCATCCTTTAGTTTTGAATAAACACACCATACAACCAGTCTGCGAAAACCTCATCAAAATAAGTTGTCATTCAGTGAAATGAGCAAAATCATGAAATAGAGTCATAATAGAGTCATAACATACAGGTGCTCATGTCTCTTCCACGCAGCTAGATGATGTGTTCAAATTGTTGTTTCTTACAACAGCTCAAAATGCACGAAGAATAGTAGCGTCCTCTGTCGCTTGTAGCGACCCCGAAACTTCAGACATGGGATGTCACTGCGGCCGACACTCAATCTGGCTTAAAAACTCAGTCAGTGGTGAAAACCATCTACACAAACGAAACAGGGACCCAATACTAATAACACAACATGTTCCAAATTTAAGGCTATTTTAGAACAGTGTTTGACACCAGTTTCTTCTGAATTAGAGTGAGTGAATAATAAGTACTGGACCTTGAACAAGAGTGACTCTTCAAATTTACTCATAAATTAGCTCAAAGTTTTAAAGGTCAAGTTTATCCTTTGCCCTGTTGTTCACCCTTGTGTACCCATTGGTAATCTACCATCAATGTATCTTTTAAAAAGAACTGTTTACGTTTGCCAAGAGTTGTCAAATTTATTGTCAAATCAACCTAAGTGGATTATCCCAGTTACTTCCCTTTTGTAACGAGAAGAATGGTTTTCCATAGTGACTAACAATAGCTGAGTTTTGTGGCGAAACCACAATGATATTTCCGCGATCCCAGTGGGCAAGTTCTGTAGGGTGTAAATGCCGTGAACATGCCCTGAATTTGCAACCATCATTTCGTTGACAGAGAATTCAAGGAAAAACAGTCCTTCACTGTATTTTTACTCATTCACACCTACACACTTGGCTGGAACACAATAGCCTTAGGAATCTTGAGGGAGTACTTACCTGCGTTGAACTTAAATAGGATGAATAAATTTACCTCAAAAAATTAATTTGAATACTAACCTTTTGAAGTGCTGGAAGAATGAATATTTATGAAACAGAGCAAAGGTTACAGCAATTTACGTATTCGCAAAGAAAGGTAAATTCTGAGAAAGATTACAGATTGAAAGAATTCAGGTTTTGTTTTACATGATTACAGATTCTATAATTAATCTTAAGTTATTTATATTGACAGGTTGAGGAGTTGAGGTTTCATATGAACGCATCACTCCCAGAACTGCAGCTAGACGATAGACAGAAAATTGGTTATACCTTGAAATGCCTTGGTGCAGGATTCTGGGCCCTAAGACAGAACAACTTCAGAGATGCCATCGAGGCTTTAACATTGGAGGTAATTTTTTATGACTTTTTTTTTTTCCTTAATGCTTTATTAACCACTTAGTGCCTGAGATCTTCAAAATTTTCCATGCCATCCCCACAAGATTAATTTCTTGGAATTGCCGGAATCTTTTTTCTTTGAGAATACAGAGATACGGAGAGAATACGAAGGTCTTCAAAGTTTTCCGTGCCATCCCCACGAGTTTAATTTCTCGGAATTGCTGGAATCATTTTTCTTTGAGAATAGCCGTTGGCACAAAGAAACCGTGACTGAACAAAGCCAAGAGAGCAAAGGTTCTCATTGAAGCACCGGGATTTTCTGTAACTCTTTCCAAAAAATATCAGATTGATTTAGCATGAATTGCAAATTCTCGGCCATGAGACACTTATTGGTCCCACGGCCAGAACCAAGGCTGGAGTCTTAGTTCACTCGGACTTGCCTCCATTGAGCAGAAAAACATTGATAAATAATGCTTGAAGCGTCTCGTTGTCTGGCAATCCTCTCCTTTAAACAAAAGGTCAAAAATTCCAACATAAAGAGTGAATTTCAGCAATGTTTCCAGTACCATCTGTCTCTCTTTGTGTGGGTGAAATAAAGTATTGCATACTAGCACTAGCCCTATGCGTGCTCCGGAATGGAATATTCAGGCGACCTTTGTTCAGGCCTTCAAAGTTTACACAAAAAATGCAAAGTTTAAGTCACCGGATTTCTGGCAGGAAAAAT